>JAWWLV010000183.1:16757188-16825531 GCA_035041135.1 Platyrinchus mystaceus | reverse complement strand
CAGGACCGGGAATCGAACCTGCGACCACGGCGATGAGAGCGCCGCATCTTAACCACTAGACCACCAGGGGTCCCCAATTGGTATTATATAAATACCTATAAATGCATATCAGCACCTGGTACATGGGATTGGGCTGCTGGGTTTGTGAGAGGGCAGGGGAGATCTCCAGTGCTGTTGATATGCTGGGTCTCACCTACTGCCCTCAGGACAGCTCAGCTCCCCTTGCCTCAGCTCAGCCTCCCTTTGCCTTGTGCTCCTCAGCTGCCACAAGCAGCTTGGGCTTTTGGTACATCAGGGAATTGCTGCTCAGCAACCCCATGCACTGGACACAATTTGCCAAGGCAATTTATGTCTCACTGTACCTGACTGTCAGTCAAAAATGGGGAGGACAGAGAAGTGCTCTCCTCCCCACATGGCTCCTGGCTGGAGGAGCACGGTGGGCTTTCTTGCAGTATCCATGGTTTTTTGGTGCTTTTGGCCTCCTAATCAACTGCCAATTTACAACTTCAGGCTCTAATTAGCTTTCAGGAACATTATCAGTGAAAAGCCATGATGTGGGTTTATAAGAGGGCCAAAAATGTTACTTCTTCAGAGCAAAATTTGTATTCTGATAGTTTTTCCATCCAATTCTAAGGGATTCTTCTCTTACAATATAACCTATTCCTTCTACTCTGACCTTACTGCTTCACTCATTAATTCTACTTTGGGTCAATGCCTGGCTCCCTGAAGCTCTTTTGATTGTCATTTGTTCCCCTTCTCCCTCTGCTCTGAAACACCTCTGCAGCTTGGATGCTTTTGTGAGGAAATCGCCTTCCACCACTGTCCTTTCACACCCCATCACAGGCTGGACTAAACACAGAGCCATCTCCGGCCCAAGGCAACTTTCTGTCAAAAAGCAAACACAGTCATGGGTGACACTAACGTTAAAGCAGTCCCCACGGCTTGTCTCCCTGGGCTCTGCTCTCCAAACATGATCCTCACTGAGTGCCACAATGCAGCTCAACTGGCCCCATCTGAGAATGGCTCAGGACAGGGACAGGCTGAGCAGAGCTTGAGTGGTGCAGAGCCTCGTGGGGGTGCACCGCAGCACCCCACATCACCCAGCCTCCGAGGGACCTCGCAGCTGCTGCAGGAACTGCGCCACCAGCTCTCGGGTGGGAGTCATCCGTAAGTGCAAGGTAGGTGAAATTTGCTAAGGGGCTTCATTTCTTTGTAGGTGGGTGGGGGAGAGGACAGTACAGGGTGTTTGTTCCCTGGCAGCACAGCCCACATGCCTTCAACACAGGGAGAGTCAGCATAGGGAGCCATTGCCTCTCCGTCTATGTGCATCACCCTGACGAGGCAGGGTGGAACATGAGCTGGTTGTTATCTTCCTACTTGGGTCTTGCAGAGATTGGGTGGTAGCTTTCTTTATTACTGTAGGTAGAAAGAAAAGTGGCAGTTCTGGTGGTAAGGGGTCCTCAGCTGGAACCCGTGGGGCCTGCACTGGGCTCCTGCACTGGGCTCCTCTGCTCCTGTCTCAGGGCAGCCTGGCCATGGGGAAGGTGCTAGTGGGCTGCTGAACCCACTGTGCTACTGCAGGGTGTCCCACTCACTGCAGCTTCCAGCCCCACTCCAAGTAATGTAATTTTCCTGCCTCTTCACAGGTTTCTCTAATCCTTCATTAGGTGCATTCCTAACCCTACATTAGATACTTACCTCATCTCTGCCTGCTTTAAACATGTTTTTCCCTTTTCTTACAGTGCTTCCCCAGCTCCTCATCTCCTGCACAGGGAAATTATATGTACACTGGGATGCTTCTGCTCTATATGCCTGGCTTCCAACCGAGTACGTTCGAAGAAAGTGTTACAGCTGTTCGCTGCTCTGATTCACAACCCAGCTGGCACTGATGCTTCCCTGTGCATTCCCTAAGGTAATTCTGCCTCCCTGCCATTTCTGGTTTTGTCTGAGGCTTGTCTGGGATCCCTCTGTTCTTTATCCCAAACCAATTGTATTCTGCTGCTCAGATCAAAGAACCTAGTTGTATGTCTATTAAGATGAAACTGCAATGCAGTTTATGGGGAAGAAGCTCCTTTGGGAAATGTGAAAGCAGGTGCACAAGAGGCGGAAGCACTGCATTGCAGAAAGAGGGGATTTAGGATTATAAGAAATACAAAACTTCAACATTATTATTTAAAATAATGGATTCATTATTCCAATGACAATGTCTTGTGTGTCCCTGTGCTAAGAGGGCTTTTATTTCTTCCCTCTGGAACGGGGAAAGAAAGTGGTTGCTTAAGTCGCTATTGACATATAACACGTGAATTCCAGTTTTGATTCTATGAACAGCCTCTATCATCCTGTCTTGTCTGGACAGCCTCATGCTGTCACCATTGTACTGTCACCACTCCTATAAATAGCCTGCTTGGTTATGAAGGACTAGTAGTGTTTCCTCCGGCAAGAACGTGACTTTCGACTAATGGCATATTAGGCCAGTTTTTGTCAAACTTTCTATAGGAGATAGGGTTTGGAGAGTAGAAAACCTGCTAAAGAAAGCCAGTAATCCAAGTATTAATGTTTGAAACACAGACACTCAGCGAGCCTGGGGAATCCACAGAGAAAAATGAAGTTAGAAGGAGGATGGTGGTGTGCTTTTAAAAAGGAAGCTTGGCTTTGGGGCTGGCAAGCAGCAAGGCAGCTGCCACGCGGAGAACGAGGAGCTCCCTGTGATCCAGCAGAAAGCTGGGCTGCAGCGCAGGGATGACTGTGATGTTGGCAAGTCTGCTCTGCACCCGAAAAATGCACAAGTGTACTGGGGAACAGCAGGTAAGGCAATGTGTTTTTCTGTAAACTTATGGAGCAAAATAGAAAGTACCTGTGTGTAGAAAACCTTGTTCATCTCTCTGTGTTTCAGCTCTCAGCTCTTTAGCTGTTAATAAGATCTTTTGAGTGTGGAGGGCACTGGCAGGCAAACAACCAGTACCCTCAAAGTTGGTTTGTTAAGGAGGGATGTGTTTAATCTTGTGAAGGAAGTGGGGATCCCTGGTTTTATGGGTACAGGTCATTTGGGCTGTGTGATTCTGTTCTGTGAGTAAATACATTGAAGACACCGAAGAGAGCACACATCCTGCTGGCTATGCAGTGAGGGAAGTTCTATTGCACACAGTGCAAGAAGTCAAACACAGTGCAGATTTGCATGGCAGGTAACAAGGCTTGGTGGGTGTCTTCTTCTGACTATTAAAAGTAACAAATGCCAAGACATTTGGGGTTTTTTCTTACAATTAGCAACTGATCTGGAATTCAAACCCCATCTCCCACAGCCTGGGCAGTTTCCAAGGGTGCATTGAATCGACAGCAGCACCCTTTGTGCAGAGTGAGTCTGTACACAAGAAGAGAGCCCTGCCAAAAGAAAAGAAATACAGCACTGCATTCAGGGATCTGACTAGCTTCTTCTGAACAGCGAGGAAAGCACCACACTTGCCAGTTATCTCTTCTGTGCATTTCCTCAGTTGTGGCTGGGGCCATCTGATGAGTGTTTCCCTTTCGCTCCCAGCGCGGCGCAGTCTGTCTGCTGTCAGCAGCTAATGAAGTCACTCGCAAGACGCCATTCCCTGGGGAAAAGCAGGGCTATGAATAGACCTGTTACTTGCGTCTCTGGTTGCAGTGCTCTCAGCGCTTCTTTTGCTGTGCCACCATCTCTGATGATTGTGCCACTTACAAACAATGGTCTTTCACTCTTGAGCTACTGCTATTCCCGATGCCAAGAAACAGTCCTCTTCCTTCTGGTAGAGCTGTGGAGCTCAGTGAGTGCTTCTGTGCTGGTCCCAGTGACAGGCACAGGTTCTGAGGTACCACACGCTTACCAAAAATGTGCAGAAAGTGAATGAGTAATCTTATTGCAGCAAGAGCTTTTAAGAATAGTCTGCAGTGAATGTCATTGTCAGATGCTTCATTAATGCACATCCTACAATAGGAGGAAAAAAAAAAATTCTGAGAGCAAAATTTTTCCATGTTACTGAAATAGAAAAGCAAACTGTTAATCTGATGAGAGCACCACATCTTTCCCCAGCTGAGCTTACATGTCTAGGTATGATTAAGCTTGTGTTTAGAAGGAGTTGTGTGTTGGTCTAGACAGAGGTGAGCTATAAAAGAAGCAAAATCAGCAGAAATAAACAGATAAAGAATGATGACTCATGATGACATATTGTTCAAAGTATGTAAGAACATGTAAATACTTATCATGATGTGTAGGGCATAGAGTCACTGTTAGTACCAGTAGAGTCAAGGACTACTCAATGCACTTTAGTGACTGAGTTTGTGTTTGAGATCTAATCTAAAAAAACCTTACAGATGAATATCTCTGTAAGAAAATTTAGCTAACAAGGTTAATAAATGGAGAAAAAGAGAAAAAGTAATTAAAGTAGCATTCAATTTGAACATGACCTGTTCTCTCTTCAGGAGATATAGGGGAAAACTTTCTTAAAAGCTTTTGGTTTATATAGAGCTTATTATTTTTTATCAGACTTGATGGTCTTAACAGTCTCTGCCCAAATCAAGTTGTCAAAGTTTTAATTCTCAGAAAGCTAGGATGAAGTCTTCACCAAAACGCAAATGTAGATTTTTCTGTGATTCAAATATCTGAAACATTCCTACATGAGCAAAGTTACAGTTGTAGTCTCATATGAACCTTTGTTCAGATGCCTCATCCTCCTGCTTATATAAGAACAAAACAAAACAAAAGCACCTTGGTACTCATAATTTTCGTATTAATTCTGGTTGGCTGAATAAGTTTGAGTGATTCATGACCTATGTTCAAATTTAACACAGCCTTCAATGTGTTCAGCCTGACATGTGGTGTCTTATAATATTGATATATCTCATCAACCTAGCAATCTGCATCAGCTTGCTGAAGCATGTCTTGAAGGGAAAATGATACAGTAGTCCTGATCTACTCCTCTGTCAAAGCTTTAATTAAACATTCAAGCTATCAGTTAAGAGTGAAGGAGCTTGAAGAAATGCAGGAGATGCCTGTCTTGTCATTAACAATATTTCTTTTTGAAAGTTTAAGAAGATAGGAATATGCCTCTTAAATCAGATGTCTCTCCCCTGGTCAGCATCTGAATGGCATTCAAAACTCTGATCTGTCTTGCTCTCTGGTATCCTATATAAAAGAAAACACAAATGAATGCATCTGATTTTCCTGTACACTTACTCAGCACTTTTTACTTTTTACTCTGCACTCGAAGCAGATGGGATAAGTTCAGTAGAGCAGAGGAGTGCTGCTCTGGCAGCAGTTCTCATCCTTTTCCTGGGCTACAGAGTTGCAAATCCAGGGATAGGTTTCTCCTTTAGGATTTGTTTCCCACTGCTGGCACCCAGACAGCCTGAAGGCTGAGGAGGCAATCCTCAGCCATCTGCAGCCTGTTATCTGAGGGGTAGATCCTGGTCCAAATGAGGTTTCATTTAGTGCTGCCCCTGAAATGAGGCTCTGACAGACTACCTAGGAATGGCACTCGTATGATAAAGCCTCCTGGCTGTGTCTGCTGAGGCATCTTCTTAGGGTCATGGAGAGATTGCTTTTTCTTCCCTTAGCAGAACAGTCTAGGGACAGGACTGCAAATGCTATCATTTCTCCCCAGGGCAGAAAACCTGCTCGGAATGATGAACCTTGTTATCCCTAGAAGATACTTCTTGCTTCCTTGAGTGCCATGCTAGCAGCAATTGATCTCATCCAACAACAATGGATATTAAAGCTACAGCCAACACCTCCAATGGTTGTTAAAAATCAGCTTCAGCAAGCTTTGCTCCCTCTCTGACCCTTTCCTGGCTTCCACATCTCATGTGCTTGGCGGTCCTCCACCCAGGCTTTCAGGCTCAGATTTGGAAATCCCCTGCTCCTGACAGTGGACTGTTATTTTTCTGGTAATATTTACCTGCTGTCCTTGTGAAATAGAATCAAGGCCTCTGTGATGCCTGTGCGGTTATTCAGAGTATTAATAGACATTATAAACAAAAGAAATTGTCAGATTTCTGCCACAAGAGCTGCACTCAGGAATTTCTTCAGCCAGGAAGGCTGTCCAGATTGGAGCTTGTGATGCTCTGTCTGCCCCTGAACCTAGACTGGTTCTGGGTTGTAAGAGTGAAGCAATAACTTCAAAGGAACAATCTTCCTCAAGCATCACTATAACAGCAGAAGCAGCACAGTACCAGGTTCATAAAGAAAACTATATACTATGGAGACTATGAACTTAGAAGAACGTAAGCAAAAGGCCAAGTCTTGAAAGATTCATTAACATGTAAGTTTAGAAGCATGAGCTAAATCAGACTGTCATTGCTCAATCCACAAGCATAGCAAATAAACCTAAGAAGGGATTTTTGAAGCAGCAGGGGAAGAAAAGAAAAATATTCCTATAAAAGTGGTGAGGATGAATCAGATGGTAAAACATGAGAACATAAACATCAGTTCAGAATGAAGGAAAAATAGGCTTCATTACACATAAGCAAACTGATGATGAAGGAGACCTAGTAAAAATGAATGATTTTGTCGGTACTATGACTGCACAGACATTGTGAGTAGTTGTGTGTCAGCACAGTCTGAATAAATAACTGCAATGGTTTTGTTTGCTTCTCTGTATGTTTAAAACCATAAATATTGATCAACTTTCACAATGAGACAGAAAATGCTGACATCATAAGAACATGAAAAATATGCACTTTCCACAAGACATTATTAGCATATCCAGGTCATTGCTGACACTATTTATTAGATAATCTTACCTGAAATGGTTACCGTGATTTTTGACTTGTAGATCATGTACCCATCCTGTCTAATCTTCAGGTTAACATGACACAGGCAGAAGGAGGAGTTTCTGTTTTTCCTACATTCAAGAAAGTTCACACACTATGGAGCCAGAGAGGAACTTGCTTAGCTTTTTAGTACAGAAAGGTGTAGTCTGTAGTAGTAAGCATCTGATACCCCCAAGTTAGAAACAAGTTTGCTCTTGACTGTGTCTACAGAAAGTGCAGTGAGGCACCTCCTGTGTGTCGGCCCAAGCCCTGTGCCTGCTGTTCTGTGGAGGTTTGCTTATCTCCATATCCACGACTTGGCACGGTTGTTGGGAGCAACCATAGCACCATTGTTTGACCTGTTCAAATTTTTCCTTGACTTCTCCTGTTCCTCTCAGCTGCTGAGCACAGCTATCACTTTCTGATGTAAAAGGGCATTCAGATGCCTCTTTCAATTTACCGTTAACTCAGTAACCTCTTTACCCTTATGTGTGTTTCTCATACAGTTTTAAAATTTTTTAGTGACCCTATGGTAGTTAGATGCTCAAACGTCTCTCCTGATTAGGGTGGGCAGGGTCTTGCTCTAATTGAGAGAGTCTCATCCACCAGATCAGTATCTTATTGTAAATCAAAAGCAAAAATAATGTTGGAAAGAATCACACCATAACTGACTCAATAAATAACTGACAACTATGAGTCAGTGTCTGCATTTCTTCCCTAACACAACACTACATGGTAGAATGGCTTTGAATAGGTTTTTCCTGTAATTTCAGGTAATGATTGACTCCCAATGACTATCTCCAGAACTGATGAGACATCTCACATAGTTACTCAAGTTCAAAAGTATATTCAAACTTTCACTTTAGTTCTTTCATGCAAAAACACACTTATTTTAACTGAAGCTATTTTAAAACTGCCTCATAAATATAAAGTCAGTGGTACTGTTAGAGCATAGTTTTACGCTAAAATGAGTTTGTATACCAGGCAAATGCATACAGAGTATGTGCATGGAGTTTTATTATTTATCCTGTTTATAATACAGAAGCCATTTTAGTGCCTCTGGCAATGCAATCATCTCTGGGATGAAATATAACTGTACCAGATCACATTGTAGGATAAAAGACTGAAGGAGGGAGCACTGGAAAGAACAAAAAACAGAGGAAATCTGTGTGAGTAGGTTTGTCCTGAAGGAAAAGCTCCCACTTCAGGGTTTCATTCCTGAAGAGGGTGTGTTAAAGCATGCGAGATAATAAAGAGCAGCAGATGTCTTAAGAATTGGTGTTATGTGGAGTGTTGTAAGGCATGTACCTTTTGAGAAGAAAGAATATTTTTCACACAAACTACATGACCTACATTGCAGCAAACACGGTATTAATTTTCTGGAACCAAGATTGTTATAATTTATATCAATATAATATAATAGGATTAGATCATGTAGCATGCTAAAAATAATAGATGATAAAAACATATATATTAATATATCAGTTTAATAAGTAAAAGAATTGTAAACTAAGAAATAGTAGAGTACCTTTGGGGAACACTTGTAAGTAACTTCCACGTCTGGTTTTGAAGAGCAGAAAGTGGTGAATATATGGGAGAGAAAGAAATGGGAGCAAAGATGGGCAAGAAATGGGGAAAGAAATGGACAGGCAAAATCAGCAGTGGCATGAGTTGGAATGTGATGTGTGTGGCCTGGATGTCAGGTATAAGAGGAATGTGATAATTAAAAAAAATTGCACACAGTCATACAAGAGGACCTGAGATGTTTGTGTAAAAAATCACATACAAACAAGCACAGACTAGAACTGCAGCATTCAGGATGACGCTGAATCTTCCAAAAATAGTGAAATATGATGGATGGGTAATCTATGACTGAAATGCACTTAAACTAATGTGTCGTCTGTTAAGAAAACTAGAAATAAAACCAGAGGTACAGAGACATCACTCAGTAGCAATGAAGTTGCCTACAGAGGCAGAGAAAGGTAGCATAGGCAGAACAGAATTTGTCAAACTAAAGGTCTTCTGAAGGACCACTAAGGAACTGTTATGCTTAGATCTAAATCAGATTACTTAAAACATGGAAGAGAAACTCCCAAGCATTGCCTCATTGTAGGAGATTTTAACTCATCAGAAATAGAGTATAAAGCAAATGTTCCTGATAACGATAGAGCCAGTTATTCCAGGGTATAATAGCTGGCAGATTTCATCACTGACCAGTCACTGGACTACCACGATGCTATTCTAGGTGGTCTTTGTTAGGTAGTTGTGATGACATAGAGCAGCTGGTTGTAGAAAATAACCTAGCTAAAGTTATCCCAACTTGATTAAACTCAAAATAAGTGAAAGAATGAACAAAAATAGGCTTGCTAGTTTCTTAAAATTTGTCTTTGTGAAATATTGTACCTAAAGGTATTAGCTAGTGATGTAAATTGGTTGAAGGTTCCAAATCTATTAGAATTAATTTAATTTAAATAATAATTTAAACATCCATAATTTGCACTGTAAATACAGAGTAAAGAGTGTTAGCACCTTACAAATCCTTAAAAAAAAAAAATTAGGAGTGAGAAAAGAGAGTGAAAATCATAGGGGAAGAAATCCCTACCATACCAGATCATCAGTGAAAACAATATTTTGGTAACGTAGAAGCAGAGGGTGCAGTCAGATCTGTCAAGTTTACAGACATGTCATCTGTAAACAACATTTGAAAGACAGAGTTTCTCCCACCACATAAATAAAAGGGGGTCTGGTATGTGGCAAGGATGGGGTAGAGATCAAAGCCTATGTGGACAGTGCCCAAACCAAGTAAATTCTGTAAAGACACTGGTACAGACCATGGAGTAAAATAGAACCAGGATGGAAAGCATCTGTAGAAACTTGGAAACTAAATACAAAGTGTAGTAGGCCCATAGTGAAATGGTGTCTGTTATACATCCAAAAATGCTCAAAGAAGCAAAAGGTACAGGATCAAGTTTTTCTTTAAAGATCTGCCAAAACAAAGGAGAGAGAAAGAGCTGAGGAAAAAGTGACATCATATCTACAGCTTCATTAATTAACCTTAGTAATATGGAAATTTTGTACACATTTTGCAAGAAAGAATAAATAAGGGTGCAAAGATAAAATAGAGAAAATAAGCAATAACTGCTTAAAACAGTGTATTAGGACTGGGGGAATGTATGTATGATACCATCTCTCTGGAAAGGGCATTGTTTGGCCATCTTAAGGTTGTGTAGAGATTTTCAAGTGTCACTGTTTCATCTAGTCCTTCAAAGTGTTAACACTTTTCATTGTTCCTAAAAGTGGAGTGATCAGATGAGAAAAATATCTGTACCATTATTCCCCCATATACAGTTATGAGGGAACAGAGAGCTGGAGGTGTGGGGTAGAATTTAATAGTACAAGTGCTGGACCACTCCCAAATGGATGTAGAAATGATTTCTGTTGTAAATTGTATCAGTTGGAAAACAGAAAGACCATAAGGTCTTGGTTAGTCATAGAGTGATGCTGAGAGAGCTGCGATGGAGCTTTGGGAAAAGCAAAAATGATACTTCTTAAATATGATGTAGAAGACTCAAAGAAGGGATACCTAAGTACGGACACCATTGTAGGAGGCACTGGTCAAAGCTCCTCTGGGGTACCGAAAACAGTCTGTCACCCATAATTGGGAAAGAGCATTGAAAGAAAGTAGTATTGGACAAAACAAAGAATGAGGCATATACAATTGCTATCTATAAATATATCAAGAGGAGGGGAAAAAGGGCAGGGCAAATACTAGAAAAGGAAAGAAGTTATTTAAGTTGCCAGACAATGTTGCCATTAAAGTAAATGGATATAAATTGTAAGTTAGTCTATCTAGGCTGGATCTGTGGAGGTTTCCAGCCATGAGAAGAGTCAAATCTCTGAAACAGTCTTCTAGTAAGAGTGACAGGAACAAACTATTGTAAGTGTGGGTATCACGGTGAAATGGAAGTTATTGAAAAAGAATTCACCTAACTCTTGCATAACGGTGAGTAGAACCACTTTCTATTTGCCTCTCTGCCAGAGTCAAACAGTCTGAGTAGCCTTATAATGAATATTTTCATAAATTTATTAACAGAGCTGTATAAGACGGAAGGACGCATCATCAGTATCTATGGGATCCTTTGTAGTGTTATGCCCTCTGCTTTGTACTACTGTGGCAATAGTATTTGTAAAATTTCTGTTAATGTATTGGTTCAGATAGAAAGCATGACTCTATGGCCTCTTGTGTCATATTGACATGCTACAAAATGTTAAGATTTAATTTTTTTTAAACATTGGTTTTTTGCAATAAATTGCAATAAATCTGTGTGCTAAGTGTCCAACTGAACCACAGCAATACAGTCACAAATGTATAAGAAACATAATGTATCAGTGGATCTAATATTATTGCCAGTATTTACATGATTAATCATTTTGAACTCCTAGAAAACATTGCTAGGGAAAAACTGCTCTGCATTATCCTTTTGGTATTACTCACCAAAATACTTGGAACTGATTTAGTTGATTTTATTTTTCTATTGCGGTGGTTCTATTTACATGTTCCTAGTCTTGCATGGTTGTATTAGATATAGAATATTGACAGTTCTGACCAGTTCTTTAAGAATTGTAGAAGCACTAATCATTATGTATAATGTTACTTTTTCCAGTGTTCCTGTTCACATGTGAACAGACACTGTTGATTTAAATTTCCTTCCTATTTCCAGAAGAAACACAAAAGAATAAGGCAAAAGTTATAAAATACAGTAATAATTTACACTGGCAAAGATGTAGCAAACAATTTCCGACATTTCAGAATCATGTAACTGAGCAATAGAAATAATGTTCTGTTTACTGTGAGAGATGGAATTTGAAAAAAACATGCAAACAAAATTATAACTCTAATATAGCATAAATTACTGAATTGTTTAAAAAAGATGTGAACACCTCCAAAGGTTCTTATAAAAGTCGCAAGGCAAAATATTGCTAAACGGTAACAGGGCTGTCAGTATCTGAACATCTTTTTCTCTCGTGAGTTTGAAAGTCCTCAATTCTAAACTTCAGCGGAGCAGAGTAGCCATAAGATGGCAGCACTCTGCACAAAAGCTCCTGAAACCCTAAATCCTTCTCTTTTCCCTAAAAGAGACGTCAGCCTTGTCGGGAACAAGTGGCCTGAACTCTGGGTGTCTGTAAATGGAAATCAAGCTGGCTGAGTCCAGAATAACTCCTGGGAACCTTCAGAAATGCTTTCATGCAGTACCTGAGCCCATTTTCCTCAGTTTTTAGCAGCTGTTTGGGTTTTGAGCTAAGCACTCTTTTCTTATCTGTTCTGGTTATTTTAGAGTAACTTTATACAAACTGTGTATTTTAGCAAAACACAGCACCTCTGTGAGTCTCAATAAGGTCAGCTATAAAATTATTTTCTATTATGTGTAAAACCAGAGTGGAATCACTTTTTACAAGTGATTTAATCCCAGCTCCATAGTTTAGAATTTGCATATAGAGGGTCAGGCCTGAAGACATTGTGTTTACATAACCTGAGAGGCTTTTCCAAAAGCAAGCCCAACTCGCTGCTGAGCTGGGCTAAAGGGTTGTTTTTCCCTTCGTGCCACTCCAACACACCTGGCTCAGGACTCACTTTGGCCTTCTGTGCTGGGCCTTCTGAATTTAGCATTAATCTGAACAGAGTAAGTTACAGAAAGTTCTTCATCTTAACGTGCAGGCATCTGAGGAGCTGTGCAGTCAGTACTCAGTGTGGTTCCCATCCCAAATATGCTCAGCCTTGCACCAGCCTTGAGGAGAGGTGCTTGCTCTGCTGCCCCTGCCCCAGGTTTTTATCAAGTAGGGAAAATAAGGGGTACCAAGAAACCATGAAAAACAGACAGAAACCAAGGCCAGATCTGATGTTCTGTGTGGAAGTCCCTGGGAAGATTTGAGTGTCATAGGGTGGTTGGCAGTCCTATTCTAATGCCAAGTGATTTTCCTACCAGTTCCAACTGAGCCCTCCTGCAGTTCAGAGGTTTGATTATTTTGCTTTGGGTGTGAGAGTGTATTCAAATATGAAAAGCAAACAAATCTTTCAGGTGCTTACCCATGCCAAGAAAACCAAGAACAGAGGTTTGCTCATGCCTTCAGCTGGAACCAGCCAGGTCAGAGCTGTAGGTAAGGTAAACATAGTTGAAAACACCCTGACTTGCTTGCCTGCTGCTCATTGCACAGTTGGTGAGCAATTCCTCCTCCTTCCTTCTCTTCCTCTCTGTTTGTTCAGAGGTAGGTTGTTGACTTCACTCTCTGCCCTGCTCCAACAGCAGCACACTGCTCCGGAAACCAGAGGAGACCAGATCATGAATCACAGCCTGAGTCACCAATCCCAAAGGCCCTGCTTTGATCAGAGCTGGAGGGGAAAATTCCTTTCCTCTATGTGACTCTTCATCTTCTGTGACTCTCTGGAAGGAGCTACAGACACCCCTCCTCTTCTTCCAAATCTGCTCTCCATTGTGCGTAGGCGTGCTTGAAAACAGCACCTGGAGACCTTTGCCTTTCCATATACCTGCCCATGTCTGGGTGGGCTCTGTGGCTCACCCTACACAGGGGTGTTTTGGTCCTAGGCTCCTAATGGGATATGATATTTGCGCACCCCAAAACACAGGAGCTTGAGTGAAACAGCTCCATCCCTGTATGTTCAGACCTTTGCTTATAACAGGCTCCTTGTCACTTATATAGGACCTGAATGCTTACAGTGGTTTCTTTGGATGGGTGCCATTTTCTGTTGGAGCAGTACTCATCTCTCGCCATGGTGATTAACAAAGAAAGAGATAGCAGGTAGTATCAAGTGAAAAAAAAATTGCTGATTAGTCACATTCACTGTGAATTTCCCCTTTAAATACAACTGTTTGTTAGGGATTGTTGCTTCCTCTTTAAATGTTTTTACCAGCTCTTTGTAAAGCATTGTCAGACCTGTCCTGCAGCAAAGTCAGAGACAGGACAGTCCTTCCAGTGTCACTGCAGTACTTGTATGTGGTTTCTGTCTGTGCTGGACTGACCTGTTTTCAGGACTCTCACGCCGCTATGTGGCTACTCAAATCACCTTTAGCTCTTTAGAGATGAATCAAAGTTTCAAGCTTGGAAACTTTTTTCAGGCTTCGTTGCTTAGCTAACTGACAGAAATCCTCTGAAACATCTTTGGAACTGGGTCTATCAGGCTGCTGAGTCATATATTTCTGTTCAGACTTTCCAAAGAAAATGCTTTCCATTTCTGCTGGCCCAAGAGTCTGCAAGCTCTTGACTATACAGCTATAGAACATATAGAACATATGTCTTCTTCAAGAAAAAAGTGTTTTAACCTGAAGACTTTTGTATATTTTTCAGTTACTATATTTGGGTTAAAAAGTTTGACCAAAACTTTAAAGTCGACTTTGATTCCCCACTAGGAGATTTTCAGGAGCTTTCTAGTCCAGTTTGATTGGGAAGCCAACCAATTGGGAGAGAATAAAGTCACCAGATGTTTCAAGTACAAAGTAACCTACCTCTGACCTAAGAATTGCAGCCCTTTACCTCTTAGAGATGCGTTGAGGAGGTGAATATGGTGGCTATACATGATGGACAGAAGAGAGACTCCCTCTCATAAGAAGAGACAAATGTTTTCTGAAGTGCAGAAAATATGCCTTTGTAAATATTCTGAGAATCATCACAGTCCAGGGGACATTCACCATTCAGATAGCTCCGTATTTTTCCAGGCTGAGAAAAAGGTGAGAGTGTGCGTGAGAAGAGCATTGGGAGTTAAGAGCTGGGTTGTATGTGAAGCTGAGAGATCTGTGCTATCTTTGTGTATTATAAGTGCCAGGTATGGGGGAAAATGTACTAAGGATTTTAACCTACACAGATTTTATTATCTTTTAAAGAGCCACAGACTTGCATTGTGCAGCATTGCCCACACTGAAAGATAAACAGCTATCTTCTGTTCTGATGTGGCATTATAAAACTGTAACCCCCATTTAACTGAACCAGAATTTGCTCCAAAATGAAAATGTAATGACCAATGGAAACAATAAGAATTGTTTTGTGACAGTAATAGAAACTACCTTTTTATTGTATCTCATTGAATTGATGCCTTTAATTTGGGTGAGTGAAACAAGACTCTCTTAAAAATCTTAGGATGGAAACCTTGCTGTCAAATCAAGCAATGACAGATCCCAAAGGATTTTACACATCCTTCCCACTTCAGCATGGCTACTCCCGATTGAAATTCTACTCTTTTAGAGATAGTTAAAGCCAACAAAACATTGATCTAGTAGAGGAACTTCCTGACCAACTTACCTTCAGATATCACTTTTTCCTGTGTGTTTTTGTTGTTGTTAATTTTGCTACCTTCTTTTTCTTCTCTACTCCCTCCAGACTATCTGGGGAGGTCTGTTCCTAATAATTTGCAGAAACTTAGCTATTTAATCAGGAAAGACTTATTCAGATAGTCTTTGGCAGCCACCCCGTTCAGAGGCAGGCACTTACTTAGCCTCCAGCCATGCTGTCCTTGCCAAGACGTATTATAAAATATTACCTCAGAAGCAAATGGGGAACTGATAATATCAAATAGAATTTGTAAGTTTTGTGTAGGCTGTATTACTCATTCTCTCTACACTTAAAAGTCTGATATCTTGAATCTAAGAATAAGCATTTGCTAATTGCCAGCTGTTCAGCTGGTTGGTCCTTAATTTGAGACACTGCTGGTGGCTGGTACGTTTTGGTGGCTGAAGGACTCCCACTGAGTCCTTTGAGCACACGCTTTGAAGTGTTACATTACCAGGGCTAGTAAGAGCTACAAGGTGACCTTCTACATTGAAAGGGAAAACACTGGGTTTTGGAGCTCTGCAAAGCTGTAGACACAGCAACAATATTAAAGGACACATACAAAAAAGTCAGTTACAAACAGGGAAATAAGATGGCACTTACAGGAGGATTTTTTTTTATTATTTTTAATAAGAGCAAACGTTTTCAGTTGATTCCACTTCTTTTTGGCTTTATGTAGTTACAGTGTTCTGATAGAGTTGTGTCTTCACAAGCTGAGGGAACGTAATCTAATCAGTGCTTTTTTCATGCCACAGGAAAGATGCTGTAGCTGAACAAGTGCCTTACAAGGACACTCCAAGGTATAGAGAGCAGTTGAAGGAGACTTAGGAGTGTTGTTGTAAATAGAACTGTTAAGAGTATGGTTCCACAATAGTCTAAACTTGGCTAAACTCAGCGTAACATTCCCACATTTCCTGCCAACTCTGCCTTGCACTCTGGACTGGACAGTCACAGGGTTCAAGGGATCCACCCAGATGAAAAACTGCCCCACACCTTCCCCGCAGAAGGTGATTGGATTTTAGTTGCATCAGTATGAAACAGCTCACTGCTTGTTCGGACATGAGCACTGACTGGTAAGAGCGAAGGGGTGGGAACACAAGGGCAGAGCAAAGGTAGTCCTGATGTAATCCAGCTTGAGCTGCTATTGAAACTACCCATAGACTGTGTAAATACTAGTAAAATTGGATGGGCCTGGGAATATTTCCAGGCACTAGAATGAGATTGTCTATGCTATTAAACTGTTAAAATGCTTCCTGGCATGAATCTGACCTCTTCCAATTAACACTCACTGCAAACAATTTCTGGGCACAATTTGGTTGCTAGAATGGTCCCAATAGGCACTTTGCAAGCATGAACTTTCTGTGCCAGTTAGCCTCAATGCCCAGGAGTGTTTCAGGCATGTGGAGTTTAACTAGTACAGACCCATCCCTACTTTCACATCCTGCCCTGAGATTGCAACTACCAGTCTGAAAAGGGAGGTCTAATACTGCCAGATCTCTTGTTTGGTGAGAACAACCTAGTCCTTATGAGCTAACTTGGGTAGGATTTCTGACTGTAGATAAAAAGGGTATATGTTTTCAGGCCAGTAACACCAATGACTAAATTAGAATTTTATACTACCCTGTGTAGTCTATTGCAAGCACGTATGAAAAGACAGGACTTGTCTTGAACAAATGATTTTCAAAACAGACAATAGCATTGCAGAAAAAATGGGGAGAGATGGAACGTACAAATAAGAAATTTTATTTCCTTTTAATAAGGTGGTCAGAAATGCATATTTTGCATTCATTTCAGGTGGGGAAGGGGAAAGGGGAGATAGCAATAACTTGTTATGCAGTTGTATCTGTGCTGTAGAATATTCAGTGACTTATTAGGCTGAGTTTTTTTGGCATGATTTTTTTTCCAAGTCCGCTGCAGAACTGGGAATGCAATTATTCCTCCTTCTACATAAAAAAAAAAATACACAACTGCAGCATTTCCCTTTCAGTTTGGAATATTAATAAAATTAACTACTATGTATCTTGAAATACTGAAGCCAGATCCTCCATTTTAATATATAATTGCTTTTTGGTTTTTGCTTTTTGTTTGTTTGTTTGTTTGTTTTCACAGTTGCCTTTACGAGTTTCCCTACACATCAGGAAATCTTAAAAAATGGGATTTTTACATCTCTCCAGGTATACTTACTTGGCAATTGTAATGATCCATCTCCTCAATGCACTTCCTCGGTGAACAATTCAAGGTGTTATTTTGAAGGAGCCTCTTAAGCTTTGCTGTACACATACAAAGAGAGTCTCTTGGCTGGGTTGCTCTAGGACCCAGAGTGACTGGGATTGACAGAAATCTTCACCTGAATGAATTTTCCCTGTATGCCTTATAAGGAGTCCAGGAAAACAAGGAAGTGATAACCATGTTCACGTTACTGTATGCACAGCCTGTCCTCTTTACCTGCCCAGGTAGCCCTTGTTTTCACTTTTGTTCATGGTCCCTCCCGCTGGGGTTGAAGTTTCCTCGCAATCCGGTGTAGGTGAAAACATACCCTCTAGGAATGTATAATTTTTACGACATTCTACCTTTACACAGATGATAATTAACAAGCTAATACTTTTTTGTCACGCAGCCAGCACTGAAAACGAATGGGGATTGAATTGCTTTGCCTCTGTTTCCTATTCCTGCAAAGAAATAACTATGTGCAAGGTAAGGCTCAGGGGCAGGGAGATCCATTTCAAAACCTTTTCTGCATTGTTTCTTGCTTGAAGTTGACGTGAAATAGCTTTGTGTCTTCTGTATTTAATCCTTCCTTTTTGTTTAATAACTTTTTTTTTGACAGACTGCTGTCGGGCTACACTGCCAATTCATCTGTGATTTGGTGGTCATTAAATATCACAACATCTTTGAAAGAGACAGACATTTGAGCAATTTTGTTCATACTAATCACAGTTTGATCTGCTGAGAAACTTTAATATTATACATATGACTGAGTGTTTCACTGGTACTTGCACAATGGATAAAAATCATGTTAAGTACCTACACAGCTGAGTGAAGCAATTTTAAGCATATAGAGTGAACATAAATCTGTTCTTTTAATATCCCCGGTTTTGTTGGAAATTGCTTACCTGCACCATACCAGAAACACATGTAACACTTTATCAGGTGCACTGGAGAAAACAAGTTAGCATGCTTTCAGTGAATGCCACCCATAAAGCATGTAAAAGTAAGTATGTTAATTGCCAGCAATTCTGATGTTTTAATCTTTATTAGAGAGTTAATCTTCTACCAATAGAACTACTACTAAGAAGGAATTTTATCAGTAATCCTAAATATGGCTAAATGTGCATTTTTCACCTCCCACATTCTCTAAATTATTCGTTTCTTCATAAATTGAATGATTAAGCATGTTATTAATAGCCTTTTATCTTCTTGGACTTGAATTTAGGGACCTGTTCTCAGGAAAGTGCAGTGACTTGTGAAGATTGTTTGCTTTCCGGACCACACTGTGCTTGGTGTTTGCAAGAGGTACAGTGATAAAAAAAAAAAAAAATTCAAAGTAAGACTTCAAGTCTTTGTAGTCGCTCTGAGTGATGAAGTATTGACTTAATTAGGTCAGCCCATGTTTTTGTAATGCATACAGCACTTAGTGAAGCCTTCCTGGGGATCAGAAGTGGAATTGAATCTACCCTTCATAGTCTATTATTCATTGTTGGGGTGTGATTGGTTTGTCTTTGGTTTGGTTTGTTTTTTTTTAAAAAAACCAGCAACATCAATGTTCCTCATCTAAGGCAGAAATAAAAGTGCTATTAGAGGGGCTCAGATCAACAGCCTGAGGGGTGACTCACCCATAGCAATGATGAAGCTCCAGACATGAAGTCAGAGTCCAGACTGTATCTTACATGTTACGTGCCAAGCCAGACAGTGTAAACAGAAGGTTTGCAGATGTAAACAGTGTGTAAGTTTGCAGATGTATAATTTGCATACAGAAATTATTAATCTGTGGTGGATTTTAAGTATGATGATAGTGTTAGTTTTATAATTAGTATGATATACATGTGTTTTGGCTAAAATATTGGACTTAAAAAATGTATCTGGATTTGTTTCCTATACATCGGTTTCAGATTTTCTGTGTAACCCTGGGCAAGTGACCTCACATCTCTGCTTCTAAAACTTTTACCTGTAAATGATCCTAAATAATATCTCCTCGCTTCGCAGTAAATATTCTAGCTCTTAGTTCATTAATGTTAGCAATCTAGCCAGCTATCACAATTAAAAACTTGACAGAAGTAATAGAGAAATAAAATATGTCTTTTTCATTGTAGTTTCTGATTTTCATCTTTGCTGCTAAAAGTATTTATTACTTTTGTATATAGCAAAATGATACCTAGGATGGGACTAACATACTGCTTTATGAAATAGCTCACAAAGACCAAACTGCACTTTTTTTAAAAAATAAGTTTTCTAAGAAATATCTTTTGCCTTTTGCAACAGGATTTTATTGAAGTTGGACCACGTAATTTTGCCTACTGCCATGTCTTTTCAGGGAAAAAAAAAGAGCCCAATATAATTCATTGATGTAAAACCAAACAAAAGCAAAACTGTGGAACTATTGAAAACTTCAGAGTAGTAAACGTGATTTTTTATTTTGTTTATGAGCTCATTCACTTGTTTGCTAGAGAACAGCACATTAAGAGTGCAAAAGACATAGGAGTTTTAATGTCAGAGCAAACACAAGCACCTCCAAAGAAATCACTGTTTTCTGTAGGATAAAAACACACCTAGTAATTGTATTTGAAATATGAGGTTGTCTCTTCATACACATTTTGAAAAGTTAAAAACTGTGGAACTAAAGGAGATGATATGGATTGCCCTGTGAAAGGTTTATAACGGCACATGTGTATTCAAGAAGCAGTGGGTGAGAGTTTTGCCTGAGCAAAGGCATCTGTTTCCGTCTGAAGAATAATAAACCACTGTTCCCAGCAGGTGTCTCAACATTGCTTCCACCAAAATATATAAGATCTCTGACAATTTTCAGGCATGGTAGAAAAAAGGGTCATAGTTCTGGTTTTAATAGGTTTAAATAAATTTGTTTTGCTTTGGATGGAAATTTTTTCAGTGACTGAATTCAAAGAATATTTGTGGTTTAATGGCTGAAACCCAGGTTGCTTGCCCAAACATAGGAGAGAAGAGCGGCCCCGTGGTATGGGCCCATGACCATCAGCCAGGAATTAAATGTTTCAGAGCTGGTTTGGCCAGGCATTACCGAGGTTTTGATTAGAAAGGTCTTGCAGGCCAGAGCAGTTTCCATTTCAGGAGACAGCTGACTGATTTTGAGGTTCTAAACTCCAGACATAGCTCTGGGAAATGGTAATAAGGCACAGAAGCCTCTTTTTAAAACTAACCATTAACTTCAAGGTTAGTATCTACCCTGTAGCAGTGTTGTGGAAAGGAATGCATATCAATGCTTTGAACTGAATAACAAAAGTAAACTGCAAGATATCCAACTGGTGTTAATAGGCTTGTGATTTCCTCTGGATAGGAGAAGGTCAAGTGGGATACTGGGCAAAACATAATTGTGGGGATGCAGGAGTCCTGCTAGCGCTGGGGAGCAGTGGGGACAGGCTGTGGTGCTTGTTGGGCACCAGGCAGAGGAACAAGGACTTACTAACTGTTTCAGTGAACATGTTAAATGAGTGCTGTGGAGAAAGAGTAGGTGAGTTAAAAAAAGAAACAGTGAACACTTGGTACCCCACAATCAGTTTGTCACAAAATGTCTAGGGGTTTATTACCTGCAAGGCCTCTTCCATTATTAAATGATGTGGTTCAAACAGCATTTCAAAACTGTTTAGGAAAGACTGATGAATTTGTGGCATAATTCTGCAACAGAAAGAACAGGGGCTCAGAGGGGCTTTGTGTTATCATTCCCAGCACTGTGAGAAGCCAAATGCAGTGAGTGGCACAATTCCCATTCTCCAACAATAGGGCAGTTTCTCCCAGGATAACAAGTTGGTGTAAGTTACATATAATTATACACCTGGGTGACATGATCCATGAAGGGCAAATTTAGGTTTCTGTGCCTAGAACTAGATCTAGTTCTGCACTAGTTTGCACTTGAACCTTTGTTTCTGTTGCTTGCATTGGACTCACCTTTCATCAGGCAGATGCTTGTGGCTAGTCAGTAAAAACATTTAATTCATCCCTTCCTTCTCCTGTTTGCCTTAGAATTACACAGACTCGGCTGGAATTCATGGGAGGTGTGATACCCCAGAAAATCTTTTGTCAAGAGGATGCCAGTTGAATTTGATTGAATTTCCCATTTCAGAAGTAGAAATTCACAGAAACAAGCCCCTAACTATATCGACCCAGAAGAACAACTCTGATGTCACACAGATTTCTCCTCAAAAATTAACTCTCAAACTGCGACCAGGTAAGTCACAGTTCATAGGTGTGGAGTATTTTTTTCAGACAATGTGATATGCTGAAGCTTCTCGTACTGAATGGTCTACAAAAGTCTTGGCAGAATTAAGGTGAAAACCTTTGTTGAGTCCAGAGTTGTCTGTTGACTCATCACATGAAAACTAGGTTTGACTGAATTCAAAATACTTTCAGAAGTGCTGGGTACATCATAAAAGTAGGGATTCATATTTTTAGTTCTTCTCTTCTCTTGCCGTTGAGGTGGCAGGGATAGAATGAAACCCTCTGGCTCCTCTCGAGCCCACCTCCTGTGCCTCTCTACTGCTGGTCTGGCAAACAGTGTATCTCAGAGGCAGCGTAAAATCTTGCTTTGGGGATTTACAAGGTACCAGTGACATTTATGGTTACACAATAGACCTACTTTGGGGTCCTTCAGATGTGACTTTTTCCAGGAGAAAATTTGAAATAAAGAAGAGTAGGAGACATCCAGTTAGGTCATGTCATAGTGCTGGAACTGAGAATAAAACTTATGTGTACACTCTGGCCCTCTTTGAATTTCTAGAGTGTATGGTAGGACCCATAAGCTCTACCTTTAGTTTTAATTAGCTTCACATCTAAGTTTTCTAAAGCTGTATACTGCTGAAGATGTTCTCATATTTTTTCAAATTATAGCAATCAGTTTTAATTCTGTGCTTATGGCTTTACTGCAGAACTGTTTAGAAAAAGCCCCAAACATTAGAACTGCTTTTAATTTATCAGGCCCTTATCTGAGATTTTTCTTGACAGAGGATTTTTAAAGTTATTTTGTTAATGCTGGTGGTTATTTAATATACCAGATAATTTTCACCATATAGAAGTTTATGAAGAAATTGACATTGTTCATACCTTCTGCCCAGAAGTGCTAATATGTATCCCACTTTATAGGACATGAGGAAACAATACAGATCAAGGTTCGTCAGACTGAAGATTATCCAATTGATCTCTATTACCTCATGGATCTTTCAGCCTCCATGGATGATGATCTGAATACAATCAAAGAACTGGGTTCAACTCTTTCTAAAGAAATGTCAAAACTGACAAGCAACTTCAGACTGGGGTTTGGATCTTTTGTTGAAAAACCAGTTTCACCATTTATCAAAACTACACCTGCAGAAATAAACAACCCTTGCAGGTAGGCAGGGAAAGTCCCGACATCTGTTTGCATGCCAGCATTAAGTCATAATATTAATCTTTTGGATAAAATTCAATTAAGCAGCTTCACTGGAACCTCTGCCCTCTTCCAGCTGTAAATGAGTCTTTAAATTCACACTCTGATCATTATTCTGTTGAGTATGATGTTATTTGGAGAGAGGAATCTGGGAGTGATTCTGCATTTTAGCTTTTGCTGCTAGTTACAAATGTGCTTAATGCATTAACAAACAGATATGCAGAATAGTTATGTACTCTTCTTTACTTTTCCAGAAAAAAAAAATACATATATGTAAGAATTTTATGATTACCATACTAAGGAGTTGCAAACTCAAACCCAACACAGAATATCAGTTTCATTTAGCCATCAATGTTGTTTTCCTGTTTTTTTCCACCCCTAAGGTCTAGCAGTCTGCCTTAACCCAGGCTGCCCTAGCCCTTGCCTAACCTGTGTGGGGGGAGAAGCTGTGCTCTGCAATCCGGAGCAGGACTGCAGCAGCTTGTTGGTGCTCCCTGTATGTCATTAAGGAACTACATGTCCTAATGTGCTTCCGAATATGAAATCAAGACACAGCAGGGTGCGTGGCAAGGGCTGCACTTTGGTAATTGGCTGAATTACTTTGCTCTAGGAGGCGTTTCCCAGCCCTTACGCAGACCTTTTTCCATTGCCCAATTTACTGGATGCTCTTTAATTATTTTATGTTTTTCATTAGATCTTCTCAGGCACAGAAGAGAGATACATGAACAAAAACTAATCCAGGCAGGCCTTTGAAGTGTTCATTGTAGTGATTTTTCACTCTGTATTATCCATAAGCTGTCTCACTTTTCTTGCAGAAGTGTACCATACGAGTGCTTACCCACCTTTGGATATAAACATGTTTTGCCGCTAACAAATGATGCTGAAAAATTCAATGAAATTGTGAAAGTACAGCGAATCTCTGCTAATATAGACACTCCAGAGGGAGGATTTGATGCAATTATGCAGGCAGCTGTTTGCAAGGTAATTGAAATTTCTAGGCATATTAATTATTCCATGTATTACTGCTTCTAGTATTATATGGTGGTATTTCAAAGTGGCAAATCATTTTTCAGGATTTTTTAGTGCAATCCAAGAGCCTCATTAAATTTGTGTTAAAATAGTTTTGGCTGTACCAAGAAAAACATGCACATTGCAATATTTTAGTGTTTCCTTTTAATTGCCAGGGATAAATAACCCCAAATAACTGTATAATTACTGTGTCTGTTTTCTTAATTGTTTTTTCTTTAAATATTTTTCATTAACTATGTTAAGAGTAGTAAGCAGATTGACATGAACATGGCCAGCCTGTGTTATTAAACACAGGGATGGGGAGACAAAATGTTAGCCAAAGACAATGGAATGAACATCATCTCTTAAGAGACATCATGTTGCCTTTGACACTCCCTTGAAAATTATGCTTTTCATTTATTTTGAGGTGCTGTCCTCCAAATATTTTGCTGCTTTTCTATATCGTCATGCAACACAGTCTGCTAAATTGTTGTGTTTTAAATATAGGAAAAAATTGGATGGAGGAATGATTCTCTACATTTGCTGGTGTTTGTGAGTGATGCTGATTCCCATTTTGGGATGGACAGTAAACTGGCGGGGATTGTTATTCCTAATGATGGGAACTGTCATTTGGACCACAATAATGAATATTCCATGTCAACTGTTCTGGTAATTAACCATGAATTTTGTACAACTCTTGCATTCTGGAAATTTAAAGACTAATATGAGCAACTTAAAAATTAATGAATTATACTTTTAACACTGAAATGTATAAAAGCTGGGGAATGCAGATATTTCATGTAGTCTATTTAATTTATAAGTGCATATTTCAGTAAATAGAGAAGTGTGTTTGTATAGAATTAGGATAGATTATAACTAAGAAAAAAGAATTAACAAATCTGATTTTTGCTAACCAGGAAAGCACATGGAATTGTACTGACAGGTATTTCCTCCTTGATTATGTTCCCTAAAAGGGTAGGCATTCCGGAGTAGTTCAGGGATTTGCAGGACACTGTTCCTGTAGGATGATTTACCAGCTTAAGATTCATTGTTCAGAAATACCAAATATATACACTATGGTGTTCAGTGTAGGACAAATATCCAGTTGCTCTAGTGCAGTGTTATTCTTTGGATTAAATATATTGATAACAGATGCTACTGAGCCAAATCTCCCAGTATGGAAGCAGGCTCTATACTTTTTTTAGAGGCATTTCCTTAAAAACGATGTGAGGAAATTATTTACACTATCTTTTATTTTGTATACATGTATTCCTAATTATAGTCTGTACTACACAGAGAACACAGTGTTAATTATGATCACTTGAATGTGTGTTTCACACACGAGAGACAGTTAGTAACTGGAAGCACATGAGAAACAGATTGATGTGCCTCTCTTCTGTTTGTTTGCAGGAGTATCCCACAATTGGACAATTAATTGACAAACTTGTGCAAAACAATGTTCTATTAATATTTGCTGTAACAAATGAGCAAGTTCACACATATGAGGTGAGAAAATTTAAATGTTCACTTTGCCAGTATTTGTTTTAAAGTTCACCCTTTTGCACAACTGATACAGTAATTCTAGTACTAACGATTGAATTCTGCAAGATGTTTGTGTATTAAAAATAAGTAGGAAATCGTATATTGGAGGAAAGCTCTTCTGCTTAAGAAGTGCTTCTTCATGTATTGATTTTGACATTCTAAAGTAACTTTTAAATTGGATTTCAAGTTGAATCACACTAATCTTTTAAGTCAAGGATTGTCAAACTAAGCATTGCTAAACTTCAGTGTAATCATTGGGATTGGTCTTCTGTATTTTATGAGGCTAGAGGACAGTTGAGCCATTTATAAGACAAGAACACACTCTGAAACATGCAGTTGTTTTCATGCTCAAATCTGAGATCTTGTTTTGTTTGGGTTTTTGGGAGGTTTTTGGTTACTTGGTTTTTTGTTTAGGGTTTTTTGTGTGTTTTGGTTGGTTGGTTGGCATTTTTTCCATTTTTCTTTCATTTCTGTGATGCTTTCAAGTGAGACTAGTAGGAAACTATCATCAAGATGAAAAGTGAAGAAGATGATGGACAAAGTTCTCTTTCCTCATGTATTAGTCCTCATGAGTACTGAAGGAAAACACTTTATTACAGGAATTTTGGACAGTAGGATTAGCAGAATCCTCTTCAGTGAAGTAAATTTCCTGCTCTGTGAAGTCATGTCATGGAAAATGGGAGCCAGGAGAGAGGGGAGAGCAGAGGACCAGTGGTTACAGACACACAAAATCCATATCATTCATACCTGCAGCTCCATCAGTCATCTGTGCAGGCATCTGTTTTCAGCCTCCACAGTTACAAGCCTTCCTGCAGCTCTGTGCTACTTTTGACCCACTGGATGTTCCATCTGTGAGCTGAGGCAAAGCCACCAACAGCTGCTTCACTGTTCTTACACTGAATGTGAGCAAAAGCCCTCTAAGATAAAATAAGATGGATATTGGCAATTCTTTTTCTTTTTCTGTCCAGTCCTGCTCCAGAAAAGAAATTTTCACATGCTAAAAGAAATTCTGGATATGAGTTCCGTGTGGATAAGGGTTTTTGCAGCCTAAGCTTGGCTGCCTGGCCACATACTGCTGCTGTGTGAAAGGGGACAAGCAGAGAGAAATTGTTCCTCCAAATTTATTCAGGTTGGTTGAGAAGGAGTCAATCAGGGTGATCATGCCGATACAATAAGCTTGGCTTTCCAAAGGCAAAACCTTTGCAAAACATTCCTTGTTAAAAACAAAAGTACAGTAATGAGGAGAGAGGTGCTCCTCTGTTGTGATTACCACATGGAAAAAAGGAAAGAAAGCTTAGGGGAAAAGAGAGAGCAAATGCATCCTTGAGGCACTCACCAGTATGATGGTTTTCAATCTCTGTCCTCTGTGGAACCCAGGGAAGACTCCCCCAGTACTTCTGCAACTGATTCCAGTGGTAGAGTTGTTTGGAGTAAAACTAATGCTCCAGCTGTTTTACAAAATTGACAAAAGTCACATCTTTCATAAACTGATTCTCAGGTTACATCCTTGACAAGTGCTGCATCTTGAAGCACTAATTACCTGGCCTTTTTAAAGACTATATTAAATACTGAGCTGGATCATGAAAATTTAGATCGGTAACAGTAGAAGTCAATCTACAAATGCAGTGGGATGCTATAGTCCTTGCAAAGTTTAATTAATATTTTTAAATTAAAAAACCATTTACTAAATTTCATTATTGCTCAACAATTTATTAATAGATACCCAGTTAATGATAAGTGAAATATTTTTCCTGATTTTAATAGGTGCTGCATAAATAAGGGCAGTTGTAGGAAGGTAGTTTGGAAATATCTCTTTGATTTAAAGAGACTTATTTTGTCCAAAGAAGCTTTTCTCCTACTGACAGCATTGTATTTTCCCTTGGAAATTGCTGGTGGTCACCCTCAGAGATGGCCAACAGCATTCTAATCAGGGTGTTTCTATTCCGGTATCCCTGTGTCTTATATCAGTATCAAAGTTACCAAGGAGCACACTTTGTTCATTGGTAACACTAAACAAAGACTTACACCTACAAAAAATGCAAGTCCTGGTTAACCCAACTAGGGAATGGTTTGTTCTCATTACTTTCTTTGTCAGAAAAAAGAAAGTACAACTATCTTCTACCTTGTAAGGTATAGAATAATCCCACTGAATATATTATATCTGCTGCTTTCGTCTTTTAGTACTGCTTTCTTTCACTTCTTTGGATAGCTCTAGTTGTTATGGTCTGCTTTTTGTCCTATAGGTGATGTGGAAAAACAGTCAAAGCAAATACAAAAATCATATATAAGTGTCACAGTGCAGTTTTTCCACAGTGCAATATTCTTTCAGTGGTGTATGTAGCATGTGCAAACAGGGCAATAGTGCCATGTTTTCATCTGTGTGATGTAAATTTTGTAATATAAATGTAAATAACCAGTATCCACACTTGAGAATGTAAAAAGAACAAAAGAAAACAAGAGTTATTCTTGTGGTAAGGCTACTGTTTAGGTAGCCTGGAAGATGTAGCAGAGGACCATAAACCACCATTAAACCACGCTTGTCTTGGTGTTTCACTTCTTAAAAGCTTCAGCAACCGAGATTCTGCAGCCTCCCTCTGAAAACCTTCCCAATTATTCTTGGAGGTGGAAAGCCTCTCCCCAAATATGTCATCACAAATCTACTTGAACTCAGCATCTAATTATATCAGATTCCAATACTGACCATTGCTATTTATGATTCAGTTCTTAGGGACAAACATACACTAAAATGAGGACTTAAAAAGCACCTCTTTAAATACACTTAATAGATTCCATTAGTCTTAAGTGCAGTGTTCAGACTGTCAAATATATGTTTTATATTTCTAGCCCTGTATAATCCCCAACAATTTAGCCCAAAATAATTCAGTCATGTAATATTGCTGATCCTCTTCAACTGAATTTTCAGTTCACCCACTTACATGTATGTGTATAATTATCTAACACACAATTATTATGGGTGGCACAAGCACAGAATACATATGCTTGTAACAGAGGTGGTGTTAGTTTTGATCCTTCCACACATCCAAACAGTTTCTGAACAGCAACTGCAAGAGATCATTTAGGTTTGACAGTCTCCCCAAGCACAAGAATTTCTGTGCACAAGAAGCAGTCATGTGGAAACATTTTTACAGCCACTCAAAATTCAGGAGAGGAGAAAAAATTCCTTACACTGAGCCCAGATAATTTGAGATTATTTATAAAAAGGAATTTTTTTTAAATTATCTTTTAAAATATATTCATGTATGTCTAACTTTTAGCATCATTAGTCTCAGATGAGTCTTACCAAAGCAGCAGAGGATGTTTTTATGTTGTAGAAGCCATTCACTCAAAAAGCATCTGTGACTATTGCAATAATAATTATATTTTGACAAATCCTATTTTTGCATAAAAGAAAACACCAGTCTTTAAGCTTTTATGAAGTAGTTGCTATTATTGTTGATATTATTTGTTTTCAAGCAGAATTCTTTAAAAATTTATTCAAACCTAGATAAGGGAAAGACTCTCTCTCTAATACTGACTAAGCGGCACTTCTTTCAAAACAGAAATTACTCTTTTTTGGATTAATTATTTCTATTTATATCACGGAAGAATGCGGCTTGAAAATTGGAGTTTCAGGCTGCATTGCACTGCTGAAAATTTAACTAAAAATACTCTAGTCTCCACACTTTACCAGAATTTTAAACTATTTTTATATATTTGGCATGACACTCTATTTATGATGAAAACTCTTCTTTCATTTACCAAGCTAAAAGTTAGACATGACACCACTGAGGTCAAATACATAATTGTCCAATTTCCGTAACATAGAGTATCTCTGTAAAATGACACTTCACATCTTAATGAATATTTGCCAAAAGAGTAAATTCCATTACATCCTTTGGATGTTTTACAATAGTAGCACCCCGAAAGCATCAATCTGCTTCACCTTGTTTATGGTTAAATGGAAATATTTGCTAAAAGGTAGGGTTTAACCAATGGACTGGAGATACGTGCTTAGCCTGGACGTGAAACGTCATCCTTGTATCACCATGCAGAAAATTTTTGTTCAAAGAGGAAAGATCAAACAAAGTCTTCAGAGCAGTATATCCCTGCTGCTTGTTTTGCATACCACAGATTAAAGAGGGCTATATTTTAAATTCCAGGTTTATCATCTTTTCTCACTAAAGGTCCATGTGCACAAAATGCAGTTTTAATATTCCAGGAATCCTTGAGAGGGTACTAATCACAGGAGGAGTCAGGAATGAGAAGTCACCAGCTGTAACTTAAAATGTAGTTAATCCCATTGATTACAGTAGCACTTTAGAAATCTAATGAATGATAACTATTCTGCACATAATATATAAAGTAATCACAGGGCTTTTGGAGATATGAAGTATAAGAAAGATATAAGAGTATCAAATTATCCATGTTTATTAATAGTTCTCTGGATTTTTTAAATTTAGAATAAGAGCACTGATATGATATCATGCAAAAGAAAATTAATGCCACAATGTGGGGGTTTTTAATGATGAATATGTTGTTTTCCAAAGTCATGGATACAAGCAAGAGAAGTTCATATCGTTAACAATCAGGCAAGATAAATTTTAATTCAGCATATTTAAAATCTAGCTGCTAGGTGTCATGCTAGTGGCACAATGCAATTTAATGCAAAATGAAAAGAAAGCTTATCACCAAAATAAATTGCTAAGTAGGTACTATAATATTAATATAAATTTAACATACAATCCGTCATAGCCACAGACCACAAAAATACCTGTGCAAGGACAAAAAAATGACTGTTGTTGCTGAATGCAGAGTCCAAGACTCTTGAATTGTGCAGCAAAGCAGTTGAGTTTGTTTCTGGATATTTTTATTAGAGAAAAACAAAATGTTGAAAAATTAGAGCTCAAAGAATACTATGGAATCAAACTTATAGAGGTGATTCAGCAATATATGTCCAATGAATTTTCAGTGAAACTAGGTCTTCTCCATAGCACTTTTTCATTAGGATATTTGTAACAGAGTCTGCAAGGATCCTTGAAAATATCACTGTCATTTATTTTAGCTGGCTTCAATGTATTTGGTTTTGTTGTGGGAGTACTGTGGAGGGTTTTTTGGTTTTGGGTTTCTTGTTTTGGTTTGGGTTTTTTAGATGTTAGCTCCTTGTCACCTAGGGCTTTTTTGTGCTTTAAATTAATTTTTTATGTTTTCAGAACTATGCAAAACTTATTCCTGGAGCTACCGTTGGTCGACTACAGAAGGATTCTGGAAATATTCTCCAGTTGATCATTGCTGCATATCAGGTAAGATGGTTATAATGCAGTCTTTTGCTTCATGTTTCTGTGTTCAAAATTGGCTTGCAATTTGGTAGAAACAAGTGTCTTTTATTCTTTTTATGCACTGATTACATCATTTTTTAATGCTAGGTGATGACCTTAACAGCAAAGGTTGTGTTCACTCTGACGATTGAGGGAGCACAGAAATAAAATTCCTATAACCATCGGTCATGCCTTGGTTCTGCTGGGATGCTGAATTTAAATCAGTGTCTCATCTGTCTTGCCTTCATCATAGTCCTTTATTTCACACCTACTTTTAAGCCTTCTTTAATATTCAGGTCTCCCAGTTCTGCACCTGAACAGGGACTCAACTCCCTCCTCATTGGTAGCTGCCACCAGAGTAGACATATACTTGTTTTGCGGGAATATCTGGGGAAAAAAAAGCACTATCCCATGCTCAGTGCTCTTCTCTGCTTTAGCAATTTGGTGCTGCCCCTGTGAGGCTGTTCTGAGGTTTTTAAAAAGGGGAACACAGAAGCCAATATGGGTTTGTTTAGATAATATCAAGACTTGAATGGGTTTGTTTAGGTAATACAAAGAAATACTTTAACATAAACACAGCGCTGCTCTTCAGAACTTTGTTTGTAAAATGCATTCTTGGTGCCTGTTTCTCTTCTGTCAGGGGAATGTTCTTAGTTGTACAGGTCTTTACTCAGATATATTCATTTATATATATGCTGATATACAACAGATTTCTCTCTTCTGTCTCAGCCAATTTTTTTAAAAAACCTGCTCTACCAGTTGTCTGCAATGACAAACAGCTCTTTGCAAATAGCTTCTGTTTCTTTCCTTACTTTTTTTTTCTGCTCATCCTTCTATCTCCTGAATGAGATAATCATCACTATGCCAAAATTATTTTGGATTTGGTCATAGGAAAGCAAACCAGATTCTTATGACTCTTGTAACTCTTAGGAAAGTAATACAATTGGTGACATATGATTTTTTTAAAATAAAATACAAAGTACCAGAAGATTCTCCATTCTATGGAAAATTATATAGGGAAAGAGCCACAGGGCTAGTCTTAGGAGTTTACAAATTGTAATAAATACAGGTGAGGGAATTTTTACATGAGGAAAACGATTGCTGAACTTTGAGTGGCAATAGGATTTTATTTATGGATTCCAACCTGATGTTAAGTCACATCTGGTTCCTATCAGGATTTCTCCAAGATGGCACTCTAACATATAGGAAGAGGTTCCTACATTTAACAGCTGAAATACCATTTTGTTGTCCAGTAAGTAATGGAAAAACACACAAAAAAATGTCCCAGGTGCTGGTGCTGTAACATCAAGCGCAGAATGGAACACTGCTAATGAGTTCATCTTTGCCTATTCCTCTTAGCATCTACTTATGTTCCTATCATCCATGACTTCTTTTTCCTACTCTCATTTTTGAACCTGCTGATTTTTCAGCTTCTGTTGCCTTCTCTGGCAAAAAGGACTTCAGTCACACAGTGTCAAGATACATTCTTCTTATTCCTATCTTAACCTACTCCCTACTCCATTTCACAGAGTCCACTTTAGTTCCGGTGTTGCAGAGTTTGGTGAATAACAGCTCTGCATTCACCTTATCTTAATATCTTCATGATTTCATAATATTTTATCACTAAAGCATCTTCCACCCACTGTCCAATCTTCTCAATTGTCCAATCTCAAATTGGACAATCCCAGCCTTTTAAGTCTCTCCCTGGCTGCTCCATGCCCTTGGTGACTTTACCTGACAGTATCTTTATGCACCCTGACTCTAACGAGTGCTTTCTGACACGCTAACGAGTGCTTTCTCTTGTGGAGACCACAAGAGCTTGCAGTACACAATAGAGGGCACATTGATGTTTATACAAAGACAAAATTATGCCCTCTGTCTCGTTCTCAGCCTCCTTGCTCATATACTTAGGACATTGTTGGCTTTTTAGCTGCTGCATGCTTTGAGACAACCAGCTCCCAGAGCTGTCAGTGGTGATCATGATGCAGCTCCTCAACTGTTTCAGCTGATCCTGTTTTCACCCATCCCATGGGCATGGTTTGGAGGGAGCTCTGAGCTCTGTGCTTGCTCCACTCTGGAAGCAGCAGGGAGGTGACTGCAGAAAGGGTGCTTCTGCCTTTGGGCCATAACTCGTTGCATCCTCATCCAGGTACAGCATGTCCAGACAGTGCACCAGAGCAGCACATAGGTTCTTAAAATCCCACATACATTTCAAGATGTAAAATGTGTACAAGTAGCAACATGTCACACTCAAAATTTCCCTAAGTCCATCTTATTACACATAACCTTAAAGATTAAAAATCTTATTGCTTCACGATTGAAAATCTTCCACACAGGAAACGCAAAAACCACCTTATTTGATGTAAGTGATTTTAGTTTTTTTACTGTGAATGGGGAAATGAAGGTAGACCTACAGTTAAAAATCACATGCAAACCTGAAGATCTAATGCCACTTTTGTCAGACACTTTTCATTATACTCTCAGCAATGTAATTCAATGTCCTGTGTCTCTGTTTCTTCACTCACAAAAAAAGGAATAAATAACTCTTTGTCCCCCAGGGTAGAGTTAGATTAAATCTTTTAACACTTTTAAAGTGTTCTTGAGTATTTGCTTGCTGTGCAAACACAAGGTTTGCTAATGCCATTCACCATGTGTTGCCATCTAGAAGCTTCAGAGAGGAAGTAAGAAAGTTAAGAAAGTCTGAGCTGTCAAAATATTTGTTACAAGGAGTTCTCATGTTCTTTCCAAGTATGATTCATTTTCTTCTGTAAGCATATTTCTGCCTGTTTTGTTTAGCATTGAATTTTGTATTGCAAAGCTATAGGCTAAAATGCATCATGACAGATAGCAGGCCATTTGATTGAAGCCATTCCAATATTTTAAAATTTCAGAAAAATTCCACTTGTTATTTTTTTGCCAGTTTTTGATCCTTTCACTTGCAAGAAAATGAGACCAAAGAAATAATATATTAGAAAAGACAGGTAACACAAGGGCACAAGTATGTAACACTGCTTCTGTTCTTTCATTCAGAAAATTATTTGAACCATAAATGTTTCTCTGTGAATGGCTTAAAGCTCACTAAACTGTCTTCTATCTGTCCTCAAACTATGGTCAGGCAGCTCAGTAAATTTAAAACATCATTAGAAGTGCTCAGAGATGTTAAGATACAAAAAATTCAGATTTGTCTGCTTGAACCTTGTAGTTTTGCAGCTGGTGGAGGAGGGACTATTGGTGATATCTCCTGTAACATTAGCACATACCAACAGTTACAGTTTTATCTAGATGTTTACTATATTTGGTCCTTTCGTGAGAGACCACCTATTGCAAACAAATTATTATCTATGACTCCCTGTGCTGTTTCAATAGCAACTGAAGCACCTATCTCTAAAAAAAATGTAAATGGAAATTTGGACATATCTAAAGCTACCAACATTAACAACCTGATGCCCAGGGCACAGTTTTACAATCCTAAGACAAATTTCCAGAGAATCCAGGACATGTACAAAGGACAGGGAGTTGTTGTCTATGCAGGTTTATACCTATTATACTTTTACTTTGATTTACCCCACCAGACCTTTACTCCAGTGAGTCATCCTGATACCTTTAGTAGAATGACTCACTGAAGTAAGGTCAGCAAGCTCCTTATGCTCTGACTGAAGGGCAGGGGGTATTTTGTAAGCAATTAGGCTCACATGAGCACAAAGTCAAGTCAGTGAGGTGTTTACTCAGCAGTTGCTGAGGTACTTTTGAAAAATTTCCATTTACTGGGTCCACAGGCCAATGAAATCATAGGGAATTTCCCCATGGTCTATGATAGGCTTTGGATTAAGGTTGAGTAAGCAAAGTTGCTGTAAAATATTTTAAAGACTTAAAATATAAAAACCTAGTATGAACAAGTTCAGGAAGAAAGTTTGTGAATTACGAAATGAAAGTTTGACTGAACAAATTGATTTAAGAAATGGGAATGTTGTCGAATACAGCTTGAAATAGCACATACAGCTCATGAAGCAGGAATTTCCATCAGGAAAAGAAAAGAAGGGAGGGAACAATATTGACACAGGCTGGCTAATCAGGAAAAGCCCAGAGCTAGCAATGCAATCAGGGACACAAATCCGCACCTCAGTAAGATCAGACATAAAGGAAAACCTGTATCAGTCAGCAGAGTCATGAAAGATGATTTAATAAAAGATTGAATTTGTTCTCCTGCAAGGGCAGGAAATAAGCCCCATGACAGCGGATATTAAACTGATACCACCACTGCTTTCCACTGAAAGCCAGGTCTATTGGCATTTGCTTTCTTTTGCTTGTTCACCATTTTTCTTGCAATAGAGAGGTCTGTAAACAAAGTGCCAAAGCACGGGTTTACTTCTGTGTAAGTTGGGATAAGTTACAGTCCACGTTACACAGATGCAGAACACTGGCAGAGCTTGGCAGTGTTATCACTCCATTCATCTCACTTTTTTTCCTTGAAGGAGCTGAGGTCTGAGGTGGAGTTGGAGATCCTTGGAGAGACAGAAGGGCTCAATCTCTCCTTCACCGCCATCTGTAACAATGGGACCATTTTTCCACATCAGAAGAAATGCTCTCGTGTGAAAGTCGGAGACACAGTAAGTAAAGAACAAATTCTCAAAGGACATCGGAGAATTTAGGACACCAAGGTAGAGAGATTTTATTAAATAATCTTCCTCCAAAAAAGTTACCAAAAAGCAGGCAGTATCTACTGCTCTGTCCTGAGTACCCTGCAGAGCTCCCTGTACTCCAGCTCCTAACAGCCCCCATTCACTCTTCCAGGTCTCTTTCAATGTGACTATAAGTCTCCCTTCCTGTGAAAAAGACAGAAGGCATATCATGATAAAGCCTGTGGGGCTCAGTGACGTGCTGGAAATGGAAATACATCCCCTATGCAGCTGTAACTGTCAGGCAAAGGCTGAGATGAACAGCCCAAAATGCAACCAAGGGAAAGGATCGTTCGAATGCGGGGTGTGCGTCTGCAGCCCGGGGTATGTGGGGCCACACTGCGAGTGCGACGAGAGCTCCCTGAGCACCAGTTCCTGCAAAGGCTCAGCTGGTCAGAGCTCCTGCAGCGGGAGAGGCGACTGCTACTGCGGGCAGTGCGTGTGCCACCCGTCCCCATACGGAAAGGTGTACGGGTCTCACTGCGAGTGCGACGACTTCTCGTGCGGGAGGCACAGAGGGCTCCAGTGTGGAGGTATGGTCCCTTGGTGCTATTTTTAGTGTCTGCATTTAGAGCTTTATTAACTCACCCTTAGCTGCGAGCTTGTGAATTTGTATTTTTGTCATATATTCAGTTGCATTCAATTCTGTATAAAGTGTAATATTTCTGAATGGTCTTTAGACTTAAAACAGTTTTTTCCTGGGCAATGCCACTATAAATCAGAAGTATTTACCCATTAGGTTGTGCACTGTCAGGAGACAAGATCTGTGTGGAGGACTCTAGTAAAGAGAATGGAGCTGCACTGGCTTACAGCCAGTCTAAACAAAAATTTAATCCTCTGGCTTAAAACTGAAAATGCTGGGAGAGAAAGAAAGATGTTTGGAAGAAAGGTTAGAGAGGGGAAAATATTTTCTATTAAGGAGAATGATTTTAAAGGTCATCATTCAGATTCTTATTAAGACACTGATCTGAAGTACAATAAATGTTTTTCCAGGCAATGGTGACTGTGACTGTGGGGAATGCAAGTGCCACAGTGGATGGACTGGGGAATACTGTAATTGCACAACTGACACCAGTGCCTGCATTGCTGAGGATGGGACACTGTGCAGTGGGAGAGGAGAATGCATCTGTGGGACATGTGCTTGCACCCATCCAGGGGCTTCAGGCCAAACATGTGAAAAATGCCCTCTCTGTGGTGACCCTTGCAATTCCAGATGGTAATGTATTGGTTTTACATCTCTGATGTTTGTATCATCCAGGTATCTGTTTTCTATACTGCCTCAGGAATATGTTAACTGCTGTGTCTGTAAATTGGATTTACAAACCAGAACCCAAGAGCTTCTTTGCCCTTTGAGAGGGGTAGTCATAATTCATATTTCAACCATTCATGAGCACTACTCTCATACAAAAGGACTTTATGGAAAACAATTAAATCACCTTCAAGCAGTACAGGTAAAACTTCAGTTCCACTGCTATTCCTGGCTGTACAACTAATCAGAATGGTAACCTTATATGACATCACACAAAACCTGACAAACTTCCTTCCAGTCCATAGTACAGAATAAAAATATCCCAACATAGCTGCTCGAGCAAAAATGAGACTTGCAGAAAAAACTGGCATTTGTATTACCATTCTCATGCATATGAATGAATAAGGTAGTGTTGTCCAATCAAGCTTTACACATCTACAAATTCATAGTCCAAAATCAGTTAAGCTTGGCTGAATTAAAAAGGTGCAAGTATGATAAATTAGGTAATAGTCTGGGGATGAATCAGTGGGTAGCTGTATGTCATGTGTAAGTTGATGATAAATTGATTGTAAATGGTGAAATATCTTCTCTCCACTGAGCATACAAAATTTATGTAGCTTTCCTGCTGTGATGCAAGGTGAATGCTATGGTGCATAACAGGAAAATCAACCAAAAATACTCGGGTTGTGAAGCTGACCACTCTAAGTACACCATTGCTCATGCTTGTATTAAATGAGTTCTTGCAGGGCTACAGTCCAAACTGGGAAGTCTTCAGTAGAAATTTAAGCTAGAAGTTGAATTAGGCTTCACAGAACACCTTATTAATGACCCTGGCTTTGCCTTTTGAGTGCTGAGCAGTTTCAGTTGCATGTTTCATGATGATATCCTGTCTTCTTATTTAGTGTTGAGGCCCATTTCTCTTCCATATCAGCTCTCCACCATTGCATTTTCATACCTGTCGTTGCAGTCTATACTATCTAAGTGAGAAGCTATTCCATGGCATGTGATTAAATCATCAATCTGTTTCTGTTAGTGCTAAATTTGACCTACAAAAGTAAGCCTCTCAGTATGTTCAAAGCTGTAAGTAAAGAGCACTTCTGCATGCAATTGCTCTAAAAGTGAAGGACGGGGCTGCTGCTTTGCTCTGCCCGATTTGGCAGAGAATAAAAAATATAAAGTTACATGATAGGCATTACATTATCCCGCTTAAACATGTATATTGTATGCAATGTTAAGTCTTTTCTCTCTACTTCAGTGTCTTCCCATGCTGAAACACAGGGAACAAAAAGGCAGGAGAGAGAGAACATTGGGAATACCTGGGTAGGGTAACCAAGAGAGCTGAAAGACCAGGTCAGAGGCAGTGGAGATCAATGGCTAGGCAGCTGAGAAAGAGAGTGTATTGTAAAAGAAACATGGCAAATACGACAAAACCAGCAACTCTGAATTTGTTTCCATGAGATAGAAGCTATCCCATTACCTGCTCCCTTTACTATTCACCATCTACAGAGCAAGCGATAAGGTCATCTGCATCCCCTGAAGATAAACTCAGCACCCTCAGTATATTCCCATGGATATATGTAACTCAATGCAACAGAACATAGCCACTGTTTTTTGGGGATGTTTTGCTGCAATGTTTCCCCTCCCCTCCCCTCCCCTCCCCTCTGTTCCTTTATGCAGTCAGTCCTTCAGATTGCTTCTCAGTTTCAGCCCCTGAAGCTATTTGTGAGGAATCAGTAAATGCATCTTTCATCAGAAACTTTCATGCATTAATTCTGTTCGTTGTTTTGTTTTCCACTAGTTAACTCTGGATTTATTAAAATCCTCATGGAATTTATGGGAAGATTTTCAGAGATTTCTAAAGGAACTGGTTTAGAATGTGTTTTTAAATAGTATTTTAATCATTCTACCATTAAATAAAAAATAATTTTCCAGTAAATTTCATTAGTATTATTAGGATCTAGAAATTCCTGACACAAGTAATCACATTCAAGAGACAACTATTGAGACACCTGAAATGTGTTTTAATGCATTATTCAAATCTTTCAACAAAGGCAGACTTATACTAGGTGCCCCAACTTGATCTCTTTGAAGTCAATTTCAGATATCACTCATCTGATAGGAATTCCTTCACCTGTTATTTTGTGTAAGAGTATTTAATGTTCAGGACATTTATTTTTGAAATTTTAAAAAACGAGTGTTGTGTGTGACTAACCACATGTCTTTGATAGACCTCCATGAATAATGTTGCCTGGGGTTCTGTCTGGTAGCTAATAAACTGGGAGAGAATAGAGGACAAGACAGAGCTTATCCACAATACCTTTATTCAGGTGGTGGGTTTTTTGCTTGGTTTTGTTGGAAATTTTTTTGGTGGCAGTACCTATCATATTCCTGAGAACTGCTGTATCTATAGCAGGAGACCTTTTATTTAGCTTCCTTTTAAAATGCAGATGCACACATACTGGCTTTTGTCTTGTTGCTTTGTGACAGGCAGAGATTGATGAGCTGCTGAATTATTTTGCACAGGAGCTGTGTGGAATGTCACTTGGCTTCCGATGACAAGTCACTGGGAGACTGCAGTGAAAAATGCAAATTGGTTGATGCAACTGTCAGCATCGCAAAGGGTTGGTATACTCAGTCTTCCTTTCTTGTGTGTGTGTGTGATTAGTAGTAGGTTCCACTTTCAGTAATTTTATATTTGAAAGTAGCCTTGTTTTTCTGCTGTGGAATTATTTTATGGCTCATAAGGCAATTACTGTCTGTGTATGGTTCTTCTGAGCCAAGTAGGAAACGCAGAACAGGGCTGGTGTTACCCTTCCAGGTTAATTAACATATTGGGTCATGCCTATTTTCTAAGAACTTTATGCAGAAAAGTATAGAATTTAAAAAATACCAGTCCCTGCAAATCAGTGATTGATGAAAGTCCCCAGTTTAAGTTATGCCTGTACCATGAGTTCCAGTGGGGCTTCTTCTACCGTACAAATATAAAACCTGACTCCAGTCCTTAGGCAGATCCTTGATTACAGCTGGTGACTAGACACAGCCCTTTAACCTGTGGCGAAGACATTTCTTGTATTCTAAAAGGGTAAGCACATCTTCCAGTTATTTACTTTAATTCAAAGCTGCTCTCCATCAACAGAAGTTTCTGGAACAGTTACTAATCTTGAGTGAGATAATACTATCAGAAAAAGAAAACCAAAAAGCACCAAGATCAAAAAGAACAGAAACAAACCTTTAAATGAAAGAGTGTATATTTTTCTTTCCTGTAGGGGAAGATGCTTGCCTGTTCAACAGGTAGTCTGTATTTATTCTAATGGCAATTCTAGTCCCAACCCTGTGGCATGTGCAATTGTTAAGTGAGGCAGGACATACATGTATTATATTCACATGTACCATAAGCATTAAATAAGACAATTGTAAGAATAAGGATGATAATGCAGAATCCTGTGTGCATGTTTAAGGTTTGTGTCTGCAAGCTGTTGGAAGGCTATCCAGAGCTTTGCATGCAGAAATGTCATCACTGATGTACATATTTCCAGGAAAGCTACACCTTTTGTTTTTGATGACAATACTCTATAATGCAGTGCTCAAATGTCGTAAATATTGCCCTTGTAAGGACAATTAATTCTAATTTTGTATTTTTACTAAAATCATTATCATGCTTTGCCTTTCTAAACATCAGTATTTGTTTATAAATACAAAAATATCTTTACAGGCTTAAAAAACATATAAACACTTTTATTGTATCTCTGTAAAGTTTGCAGGTTGCTGTTGTCAGATGGCAGACATTTGTAGCTAGGAATATATAAAACATTCTATTTTCAAATATAATGAATACTGATCAAGAGCAGAAACAGCCATTTATATGCCTCTGTTCACACACACAGAGGTCACTGTTATACAGGCATGACAATATCATCTCCTATTCCTGCTTATTTCCTTTTTTCATGTCCTATGCTTCCCTGATTGGGACTGTCAGCTACTTCTTTAGGTTTAAAATTTATTTGCAGCAGTTACAGCAACTACTGTAGTGAAGACTGGATAACTGTTCCCATCTGGACCTCTAAAAAAAAAAAAGACAAAAAAGATGAAGCTGTTGCAAACTGTGTTTCATCTTAAATGCTTGTGTAATACCTCCAAGAATTTGTTTTGGCATGGAGGTAGCCTCATTAAGAAGTCTTGAGAAGAAAAAAATAACCTTCAAAATAAGAATTAAAAAATAATCATAGAATAAACACTAAAACAAACCCCAACAATTTGAAAATGCAATAACTAGCACACCACATAATATTTAAGACAGGGTATTGAGCAACTTCATATGGTAGTCTACTTCTTTCTGGTTTATGTTTCAGTTTCTTTAATGCTTCAAGGCTTTGGGGGGAAAAAAAGCAATAGCTTTAGTTTAAATAAAACATTAGCACTTAAAAAATTTCATTTCCCTCTTTCACGTGTATGTTGCAATACAATGACTGGAAGTGTGAAGCAAGGAAAAAAGGGTAGGCTTTACATTTTCCTGTTTCCTGGGAATGCCCATTTTAGGCCTTGAGTCGTGACTTTCACCTCCTCTGCTTTGGTTCTGGCATTGCCAGGGATTTCTCTTCCTGCTCCCCACAACACAATGGGTCAGCCATTCCCCTTAAGTATCCATCAGGGAATGGGAAGCCCAGCAGCTTTGGAGGTGCTGATGGCTTCACATGTACTGGGCTTATCTCCACAGAAGGCACCATTTTTAAACATTTATTTTCATACACTTTTAGTACTTGAACATTTAAGTTAGGCTAATCCGTCCTTTGTCAGATGGGTACAAGAGGAGCCTTCGCTACCCAAGCCACCACTCCAGCCACAGGGGCACCAGGCTGTTTCTGCTAAAAGCCCAGCAGGGACAGTTACACTTTCTTTGGAGAAACTGAGTTTTTCCTCCCCCATAGTGCTGCCACCTCACAAATTCCAGGTCCAGCAGCAAAGTGGAGCCTGAATAAACCTCTATATCAGCGCTGCTCTGTTGTGACTCAAAGTGAGATAAACTCTGTTCAAAAAAAGCATTTTGTTGAGCAAAAGGCAAACAAGAAAGGGCATAATGACATTTAAATTTACAGTCAATTTGTTTTGTTCAATCTTTTATATTTGTTTCTATTAGGAGTCTTTCATGCTTTGAGTCTCCATCTTGCCACTGTTACCCAATTCCTCCTCCAGTGTGACTCCAGTGATTTCAAATACAATTGAAATTAATAGAATTAGGCTGCAGGCAGAAGGGAGAAGAGTATGATGATTCACTGCGGAATGCAGAAAATTATACAGATGTGAATTACAGGAATTTACCTACCTAGGCAAATTTTTGTGCTGATGAACTGCAAATAATATATGCAATAGGCTCTCTTAGTGATCCCTCATCCCAAAAATAACATCAGAGAAATAAAAATATTAACTGTAAGCTGGGTTCTGAATAGCTTGAACAGGCATCTTTGCTTTCACTTCTACATCATTGCACATAATCGTACTTCTGGTCCCCTTGGTTTCAAATGATGACATTAAATTAAAAATCAGTATTTAAAAATATCTAATACATGGGCAGTTACTGCCTTCTGGATGATATCTGGAATATGCCTGCAAGTTTTTCTCTGTCTTCAGGATAGCTAACAACTACTCTTTTTTTTTTTTTTTTTTTTTTTTTTTTTTTTTTTTTTTTGAATCTGCTTGCTTAAAGGAGTTGGGAAAGTACAAACATTGCACAACTTATGGCAGTGTTACTGGAACTGTGACCTGGCAATGAGAGCCATCAGTCTGAAATTTGTGGCTCTTCTAACAAAACCGAATCTTGTTATATCAGCAAGTCTTGGCTGCCTGTCACCTTGCTAGATAATACACTGCTCTGCCATCAAGGACAGGCAACAGGTTAAATACAAGATTATTGCAAATCAAGAGCATGTTTCCACTGAAATCCAACCAAATGTGATTCTCTTTTTATAACAAGCAGAAAAAGGGACTACTGTCATATTTTCTATGTGTTTTAATAGTGTTAATAGTGTTTTCTGTAAGACAAAACCTTATGATAATAAGCAATATCAAGAAGAAAAATAGAGCAAGAACTTATTTCTTTATGTACCTGAGGTTTCTTTATAACCCATTATTGCACACAGTTATAATATTTTTGCTCTGTAAGATATTATATTATGGCTGCACTCCAAATTATGGCAATTTTTGATTGTCTTATTTGCTTTATATTGTCCCTGAAAGTCAGCTTCCTACTGTCTCCCTGTTCCCTTAGAATGAATTTTTCTCAGCAGAAAAGCTCCCCAGTTAGGAATAATCTGGAAGGAAAAAAGTGGATTAAGCTTTTGTGCAGATCAACAGTGAGTGGAGAGACAAATAAACAAGGGCAGACTGTCATCTCAGGTCACTTCATTTGCTTCCTCTGGAATCACATTACAAAAATCCCAGAATTTCAGTTTTCTGCTATTAATCTCTATTTACTCTTGTGACAGTACTGGACACACACTGACCTTTGAGGGGGCTATTGTGGAATAAATGAATGGCAGCCCTTCTAACAGCATCCACTGCTGTTTGATGTATATATATCTACTTCTGACACGTGATATAGAGATGGCAGAAGTAGCAGTAAACCAAAGGAACATACTTGGTTCTACTCTTTACTTTGTCCTATAATTTGGGACTACTACATTTCCTAGACATCTTGCAGGCACTTCCAATTCCTTGAAATTCACAGCACACTAATATGATACACTAGATGGTCAGTGCAGATTGACAACATCAGGATTAGTTCTTTGGAAATATAAGTGAAAAATCAGAAACTAAACAAAATTGGGATTGGTAGAAAAGCCATTAAATTTAGTGGAAATTCTGAGAGTACTACTGCTTTTATCTTTCACTCTTTACCATGCACAGATGAGGCTATGACAAACATGATGCCAGCAGTCTCTCTAGTTATTAAATGTTAAATTTAATTTGATCTGATGAATGACTTTTTTCCTTCCCTCTGCAGATTATTCAGAGGATAAATCCATTTCCTGCTCTTTGCAGGGGGAAAATGAATGTATAACCACATTTCTACTGGCTGTGGATGAACAGGGAAGGACAGTCATTCATAGCATAGAACAGAAAGGTAAGCAGTGAATATTGCTTTTTCTATGTGAAATCTGATTTAAAACCACAGACAGGGTGAGCAATCTAGAAGCTGAGCTCTTTTAAGCAGCACAGCACCTCCTTGTGTTTGTAGCTCTTCTCTGCCCAGCCAAAAGAGCACCTCCTCAATACTTATTTATCGCAGTGGTAAAATAAATACTTGACCTTTCATGAAAGATGGGCAGAACGATCCTTGCTGCAAGAATAAGCTAATTTTTTTAAAGAATTGTGCAATTCTGAGATGATGATACCAAATGTCATTTGCATTATATGATAAAAATATAATTCACTTTGAAATTTATACATATTTCATAGATGGACAGATATTCAAAAAACTATCTGATTGGGTTTACCTGATGAAACTCTGAAATATATTTGTAATTCTGTTGAATGTTTCAGTATCATAGAATCATAGAACAGTTGGGTTGGAAGGGACCTGTCCCAAGCAGGGATACCACTCTCAGAGCTCTATCCAACCTGGCCTTGAACACTGCCAAGGTTGAAGTGTCCACAGCTTCTCTGAGCAACCTGTGCCAGGGCCTCATCACCCTCACAGTAAAGAATTTCTTCCTAATATCCAATCTAAATAAATCTACTCTCTTTCAATTTAAAGCCAATCCCCCTTGTCCTGTCACTACATGCCCTTGTAGAAAGTCCCCCTCCAGCTGTCTTGTAGCCCCTTTAGGTAGTGGAAAGTGCTCTTTAGGTCTCCCTGAAGCCTTCTCTTTTCCAGACGGAACAACCCCCACCCGCTCAGCCCATCTTCATAGGAGGCATGCTCCAGCCCTCATTAAGTTCTGAATATTTTGAATAACTAACAGATATACAACAGATCTCTTTATGTTCTTTCATTAACATGACTTCTTTATTTACTGCTGTTCCACTACTGATTTTTTATTAAATCTTCCAATCAGGTAGGACAAGAGAGAACCCAGACACCACTTTTCTGCAGCCAAATAGTTTATCTTCCAGGCAATTAAGACATCTTCATACTAAATGTTAGTTATGTTTTAGGCAAAGCTATGCAGATTTGTAACTTAATTCCATTAGCACAAATGGCATTTGTTTTATTAACCCTTTGTGTAGCCTTTCTTTAGCAAATGTGTGAGAATGAAAGTGATTTCACTGCACAACAAAAGCATCTTCTGCCCTAAGAACAGTGGTCTGGTTTTGTATAGGTTACTAGTACAGCAGTGATGGTTGTAACAAAGCTAGTATTAAAGAAGCACACCTCTTTGTAAACTGCACCCTTAAGATACAAGAATTTAGGGTAAGATTTTATCTTTATTAAATAACTTTATTATGTATTTTAAGTAGATTTGGAAAAAAAAAACAAACCCAAAAGAAATATCTTAAGAAAGGTATTTCCTTAAGCACTGACCGCTGTGTAGTGGCTCTCCCACAGTGCTACAATAACCATCTTCACTTGCATGAATAAAATCATATTTCTAGATAATTTCTTGAGGTCCTATCTCAGTTCACATTTCAAAGCCCAGGATCTGAACAGTAAGTGACAGTGAAGTCAATAGGGCACCAGTAGCCAGACTGCCAGCCCACTGCTCAAACCAGACCCCTCAGAATTAGTTAAATGACGACATCAAGCAAAACCAGAATGTGAAATACAATCACGTAAGACAAATAAGATTGAAATGAATTTTTCAGTGTTCTTAAACCATGGTTCAGCAGAAAATTTTTAAAAATAGTAGTGTTCAACTTTCATAAACAATACTTTCTAATATTAAAAGAATCAAACTTCTTTGTGTTTTGGTGAAGCAAAAACTTCAGTTTTAATTTTGACTCTCTGAAATATTGTATGATAAAATTAATTCAGGACTTGAAATCCAGAATTGCTTCCAATTGCCCAGTCCAACACTTTCAACAAGTCTAAAGGGGTTTTTTTACCAATTGTATTCATGACAGTATCATAGTTTCCTCTATTTTATGAATATCATTGGTAACTTTACCCTGATATAAATCTCACTAGGATCTTTTCTTCTGCAACACACTGAATATCAGTTAATTGGACTAGAGGTCCGGCCATAACATTGTAAAATTCATAATCTTGCCAACTCAGCCCTGTTTTTTAGGATTATACTGGCACAGATCTGACTTTTCAGAATTGTGTCTGTATCCAGCAGCTGCTAACTGATTGACATGGTAAAAGCACAGCAGAACAAGTTAGCAATTAGTTTTGTTACCTTTTTAATGCAATATTTTTCAGCTGGTTTCACAAACCCTTTAGCAAGCTAACAGGAGGAAAATAATATGGGCTTGAAGAAAAAGGTGTGCACAGCTTATAGCAAATGAGAAGCTCAGAACACTTCTTGACTGTTTTTAATTGCCTAAAATTTACTGATTGGACATCCACAGTCATAACTGGTTTTTTTCCACAGATTGCACACGACTTCCAAATATCCCAATGATAATGGTGGGTGTCACCCTTGCTATCCTTCTCATTGGCATTGTTTTACTTTGTATATGGAAATTACTGGTGTCAGTTCAAGACCGAAAAGAGGTGGCCAAGTTTGAAGCAGAAAAATCAAAAGTTAAATGGCAAACGGTACGTGACAGTCATTGATTTCATACAAGGTTATTTAATTTGGTTGCATGATGCACAACTGCCTTTAGAATTCTGTGTCTTGGTTTTGTTCTTTTACATGGATAGATTTTGTTGGTAGGTTTTCACTACATTTAGTATCCTATAAAGTAAAACTGTGATTCTTTTAGGGATAAAAAATATCAAGAGTTTAATCTCCTAGTTTAATTTCTTCCACATGTAAGAATGTGTAGATAGCTTTTTTTTATTAGTTGCTTTTAATTAATACTCTGTCTTTAATTAACTTTAACAAAGTTGTTGGCTGCCTATGTGATTATCAGAGGGGTACCCCTCTGTCCAGAAACAAAGCCATTTAGGAAAGAGAGGTTGGTGGTGGCCTCTGTGATGGGAGCCCACTCATACAGAGGAGCGGTGAATGGAAGCTGTCCAAAATGTAGGTAAAAGGACAGAGAAATTCAGATCTTATCTTCTATCTATAGCTTCAGGCATCTAATGCAAGCTTACACCACATGTTCCCTTTTCTTCTTTCCTTTCTGCCCTTGACTTTTTTGCTCTTTTGCAAAATCTTCAAGACTTCTGAGGATCTTTGAAAAACAAGCATGTTGAGTAAGCATTTCTAGGGAGTGTCAGGAGGATAAGCAATGTGCTGCTGTTCATTCCGCTCCATTCTCCTACAAAGTCCTATGATTGCAACATTTCTCCAAGAATGGGCACTGTCAGCCTTTCAGTTTTTGAGATGGGAAAAATCAGTTACTTACAGACAAGGCCACCTGAGAATGTTTTCTTGATCCTTCAGGAGAGCTACATGTGGTAAGAGGGATACTTGATAGAAGCATTTTAATTTTCTTTTCTGTCACAAGTTGAAGGGATAGGAAGTGATTGACGAGAGACCAGGATTAAAAACTCAGATGAGACTTGCCCTTCTCCCACCACAGGGTAGATAGCCTATGTGGCTCAAGCAAGAGGACCATGACAAGTAACACCTCACTGCTGACACAATCTGTGCTTTTATAATCATCCAACCACCCGGTTTGATACACAAATTATATTGGACGCACTTGATAAAGTTTTGCTTGACAATGTGCATTACTTTAATCTGGGAGGCAGATGTGAAGGGGAGCATGTTCCTGACCCCAGGCTGGTTTATGCTGCCTCTTATAGACCACTCCGAGTTTCAGTGGCTTGGAATATAAGTGAAGCACTGAAGGCTATTCTAAAACCATCAAAGGTACAGAATTACTTTTATACAAAGACTGTGTGACTCCCATTTCACCTGTCTTTGTTTTGGTTCTTTTGTTTTTGTTTTTTTTTTTTTTTTTAGGAAACAAATCCACTGTACAGAGGCTCAACAACCACTTTTAAGAATGTAACTTACAAGAACCAAGAAAAGCAAAAAGGGGCCGTGGCTGCAGATTTCTACTAGCACGTCCAACACTACAAACTTAGTTATCCTGCCAGGGAACCTAAAAACACCTGTTTCTTCTCAGCTGATTATGTGATATTTGCTTGCACCTTGCAGTGGTATAACCATTCTGTTGGAGAAAATATATCTTGTGTTGGGAAAAATATGGATATCATATTAGAAGTAAAGGTTGGTAGAAATATTAAAAAATCCAATCCTTTATTATTAAAGCCCCCATCTTAAAAAAAATGGCATCACAAATAATGTTGTCATTAATACTGAGGATTATAAGTTATCATATGTAAGCCTATTTTTGTTAAATTAGGTATTTACAATGAGCTTTACACTACTTTGTTCATACAAACAATCCCATGTATTTGTGTTTAGGAATGTATTTGTAGCTGTCTATCTGGTCAGCTGATTTAAATTTTAACAAGTTTTTTTTTCATGAATGAAGCTTAAACTATGAGGATAGAGCTTCCTCATACCACCTGTGTGACTGAATAGTTTTTCATCAGAAAAAAGTGGTGTTATTGCCTGTCTTCTGTATCTAAGTTATACAGAAGCATTTCCTCTCTGATTCTTATTTCTTGTCCTGTTTCCCTCTTTCCTTGTCCTTGTTGCTGTTTGATGTTCTTTAAGGACCCATTCCCTGGGTTTTTCTCAGGGAAAGCTAAGTCAAGCCTTATTCACTGGCAGTCGTTTTCTGCTCCAGGCATGGACTGGTGGGGTTTTTTTCCTTTAAATTCTAATAGAGAGGATCCAGAGCAACAGGTAAATATCTGTAAATTAGAGGACCCAGTAGAAACACTTTTAAACCAGAGGATTACCAGAACTCCATTTCACGATTTGCATCCTATGAATGGTTTAGACACTCAAAATAAACCTAACATGCTGGCCCATCACACAAACTGGTTCAGGAGCCCTTGACATGCAGAAAATGTTCACACAAAGACAGTACTCTTTTGTTGATATATCCCAAATTGTGAGGTTCTTTCAATGCCCAGCAGCCAAACTGTTTAGTCATGTGTGAAATAACATATTCAACTCTTTTGGGCTGGGTTGTTTGGTTTTGGTTTGGTTTGGTTATTTTCCCCCAAACTAAGCAACAAACAGATCTGTGGATTTCACTTCATATTCATTTATAGATTTTTAAATCTCAGTTTTAGCCAGTTACTGATGACTTGCCATAAATATTTAAATTGTAATGTTGTTACCATGCATAGCACCAGGTAAAAAATCCCCAAAAGCAGCTAACATGCTGGCATAGAAAAATTACAACATCGGCCTATTTTAAGATATCACTAATATATTTAACTTTTTAATATAATTTTTCAGCTGCATTTTTTGCTACTCTGAAACAGATGGTCAAAAGGTACATATGAAGGTACTTAGAAAACTTAGAAATCAAAGATACATTGACAGTCACAAACAATCTCATACATTCCCTGTGGTAAATCATATATTTGATCTAAAAAAAATTATGTCCATTTTGTAATAAATATTTACAAAGTCTGTGCAACTTCAGTCTCCATATCTTCTATAGTTTCTGGAAGTGAGACTGACCCATGCCTGTTTTAGGGCCTGATCCAAATCCTACTGGAGTCAATGGCTACAGATGAGGATCTAGTTTCAGTGAAACTATTAGTTTTCGTTTACAAAGATTGTTTAGTTTAAACAAACTGATTAATACTCTCTGTTAGTGGATAGAACTTATAGTATATATTTCCGTGCAAAGAGAAATAGTATCAGATAACTTTGGAAAGAAGGTGATGCAATATTCATGTAGTAAGTACAAAATTATAGCAGTATGGTGGAAATTATGTCTGTCATTAAACTGGAACAGATTCACATCTGTACTCTTTGGTATTCCTGCATATCTCATCGTGGAAACTGTGCACAGATAAAGGCTTATATCTTATATATTCCAACCACTAGACTCCCACGGATGTCAGTGCAAGTTACATGTGGGACCAAGTCCTGCTTCCGTGGCTCATGGATAAACTCATGGGATGCAAAGCTGTCTCCTGAATCTACTCAGATTCCACTTGGGTCAGGATTGCCTAAGGGACTAGGGAAATCTGGATTTAGCCCATATAAGTTATCTGTTACTCTTTTGTTTCTTACACAGAAGTCATCAAATTATAAACTTTCTCTGAAAGAAATTAAAATATTTTTATTACTTTTTAAGTAATAAAAATTTATACTGTTTATTAAATACCATTTAAGTTCTGTTTCTGAGAAGGCTGATTCTGCTGCTCAATATTAGGTTTGAAAGCTTTTCTTCTGTAGGTCACCCATTTCAATATTGCAACATATCTCGGTATTCAAATGTTATTAAAAAAGTGGTGTTTGCATTTCATATCAAACGCTTAGTGGTCTACATTCCGTGTTCCTACAGGAGACTTTATTTCACAAAGCTTCTTGCTCTCTTCTCATCACTTGCATCTTCCGGTCATCAGCAAAGATCCAATTTGGTATGCAGACAATGTTTACAGTCCAATTACTCCTCCTAACAATCTCTCTCTGAATTATCAAAGATGTAACAAAATCAGGGAGTATGATTTGCAATTTCCCTGCTACGACAACCGTACTATAAATTTTCTGTGCACCTTCCAAACTGTCAGGATGGAAATCACTCAAATAATTAAGAATTTATGAGAAGATAGAAAATAGAAGGGCTTGGTGAGGAAGGTTTCTGTTATTGAGGGATATCAAATAACTGGACTCATTCATATGAGCCATCCTTTTACCAGCATTAATTTAGATTTCAACTAAACTCCCAGATTTCAAAAACTTTCAAGATCTTACTTGGCACTCGCTCCAGAGACAAGAGTGGTGTTCATTCTTTTGTATTAACTACATCACTTTCATCTTGTAGCATTTATACCAAAGTTCATATTTTTCTCTCTATTCTGTTTCCCTCCACTAAACTATAAGTGGGTTTGTGTGTGGTGAGTGGGATGAAAAAGTCTTTCTGCTGTTTTCACAAATACTGTTTTGACCCGAGGCTGGACCTTGAGAGTGGACAAAACACTTTTTAATAGTAATACTACTATTCACTGAAGAGTTAAACTGAATTAAAGAATAATCCTTAGCAATTTTAGGGTATTTGTGTCTTTTACATCCTATAGTATAGTAATTTCAGTAATGTATGTTAAATGGATAATTTTTGTTTGATTTATAAAATTTGCATGTTGGTCGGTATTTTACACGTCCAGATTGCATTCAGCTTTGTTTTGTAATATAACTAGTGGGCAATGAGTCTGGGCTGAGATGTCAAGTGTAATACTCTCCGTGTCTCATCTGTCTTTATGCAGAAGTTCAAGCCTGTTTTGCAGTGGCCATAAGGGAGTTATTGCCCCATGAAAATTACCATACACAGTCTAAAAGTAAAAAAAAAAAAAAAAAAAAAAGAGAGAGACATTTTTTAGCTTCATCTATTTGAAAGAACCTGTAAATGTCTCAACATGTTTGTGTAAAAAAGGTTATTTGACCTTGAATAAAGATTGTAAAATTGAATGCATTTTAAATATTTTTTTGTTGTTCATTCTACATTTTCTATTTTGGCATCTGTCTTTATCATTGTTTTCACATAATTTTATGAATCTTAGCAAATTTTTCATGCTTTGGCATACCCTAGAGATTATTTTATAACTCCTCTCCCCTTTTCCAAGACAGCAATTTAATATCTGGATTTTCTTCATTTGTGATCCTTTTACTTTTAAAGGAAATGAGTTAGTAGATGAATGTTGTAAGCAACCTATTTCTGGAACCCTGATTGATGACATATGGCATTCTTTCATTCTTTGGAACTAGATGATCTTTAAGTTCCCTTCCAACCCAAACCATTCTATGATTCTTTTGTACAGTGATCCCTAAATTGCACAACTTGCTTAAAGCTAAAGATCCATCCATTCTTTAAGTGTAACAGCAGCAATATCTTTTAGGAAATACACAGCAAGGTACATATTTTCTCTTTAATCCCTTTAATTCCTTTTTTTCCTCTAATGAAAAGTCATGTATTTTCATGCTTGCTGATTTCCTGCTCTGAGGAAGAAAACATTCCTCTCCATCCTTAACAGAACCATATTTAAAGTCTGTTGCATTCTCCAGGCATACAGTAAGATCATGTTCTCTTGCATTTCACAGTGGATTGTGAAAAAAAAATGATACAAATTGCATAATGTATACTCATGGCATGTAATTTGGAATGTATTCTATCCCAAGACTTTCTTGTTTGTTTGTTTTCATGAATGGATTATGCTTAGAAACCTCTATGTTTTTACTGATCTACATATCAGCTAATATTGACAGATAGCAGCTAACCCACAATAATGACAGGTGGTGTCGATTAAGAGAAAAATGCTTTGGCTTTTCAAAGATCTTGGTAGACAAGAACTTGGTTTCTTGAAGCTGGGTCGATCTCTCTTTTCAACCAGTCATCATGGAAAAGCAGAGAGAACCCTTTCATTGCAACCTCTTCCTTCCTTACGGTATTTACACTACAATTTAGACTTATTTTTAATCAAATTGGACAATTTACAACAATTTCAAGACACTTCTGTATTCAGATAGATGAGGTTCTCAAGACATGATACATTTTTTTAAAAAGCCATTTTTCCACAGGGTAAATTTCCTCAACAGGGTTTTTTTTCATTACTGTTTCCATATTTAGAATAGGTAGGAGTGTAAATAAAACTAAAGTTAGGTGTGAAGAAATACGAAATTTCTATATAGCGCTGAGCAGTTAGATGTTACTGGTGTTTGGAAAACTATGTACCAACATCAGGCTTCAAATTTAACAACTCCAGTTCAAAGGCAAATTGTATCCCCTGCTGATCTTCTTAGTTGAGGTTAAAATTTGCTTTCTCCAGAACTCTCAACAATTTAAAAAACAGACCTATAATTATAGTGTAACTACCACGTAACAAACCCTTGATTGCTTCTATTTTAGGTTATGGTGGATTTGAAAAATAACAGATTTAAAAAAAAAAAAGGAATCAGCTCCTTCAAACTAAGTATGAAAAACAAAACAAAGTCCAGCAACAACAACAAAAATCCCTAATTATCTCAGAGGTGGTGGAGAAATTAAGCCTGACAATATATCCAAGCAGAAAAGAACAGTTCAACCTAAGAGTCCTAGCAAAAGAGTCCTTAATATCAATGAATTGTTAGAAAAACTTTTGACACACTTTCCTTACCAGCATCTGCAGGGAGAGAAAGTCCTCTGTGGTACTGTTTCAGAGCACACAAGGTGACAATCAAATGAACCACAGTCAAGAGAATTTGGCTTTTTCCACAAACAGTGGTCTGTACTTCCTGTATTCATCCTAGAGTACTTGCAGCTACTGCTGCCACATGCCTGGGACAGCAGCTGCAAGAGAACAGTTCAGCATCTCCTTCCCATAGACTACCTGTTTTGGATTCCCGTTCTGATGGTCTCTGAATCTGGCAGATAGAGAGCTTTATTAGAGAGGCTTCTCCCTGAACACATTATTTACTGTGGGTGATTTGTCAGCATCCCAAAAGAGCTTATGGAAAGATTGTCTCTAAGGGTTTGTCCACTAGTGGCACTCAAGACATTAATTTGGAAATATATTGAGGAATTTATTATGGGCTGGATAATCCACATGAAAACTGTGTAGAAAACATTTACTTTTAATTAGATTGGTTTTAATCACATTAATCTTTATTTCAAAGTAAAGACAAGAGTGTCTGAACATGTTCAATTTATGTGATTTACTGTACAGTCATTTAATTAATTTAAATTAAATTTTGAGTTTTTTCATGTTGAGAATCTAAGGGCATAAAGGAGGAGAAAGTTTAATAGCTGGGAATTTTCCTTTTTTTCTCTATATCAAAGGCCAAACTGGTTTAAAAGCATTGGTGTCAAGTTGTTCCCACCGGTTAGAACCTTTCAGTGACTCATAGTCACAGCATCTACCCTATTACAATTAAAGCATTAAAGTTTTTTGACTGCACATTTGCATCTGATGATAAACTTATCCTCATGTTAGTAAACAGAATTTCCCTGCAGAAAAATGATGCAGTTCTGACCAACATGTCTAACTCTTCATAGGAAAAAATCCACCAGCAAATGTTATTCTCCTTCTTCCTGAAATGAGCAGGGACTCAAAAACACTCAGTCTTATCAATCCAATTTAATTGTTGTGCTTATTAATGAATTTTCAATTTGGGCATGGAAGAATGTAAAGAAAAAATATTTTTGCTTTTTCTATTTTCTTTGCAGCATAAAATTCAGAGAAGAGAGCAGAAATTTTAACAAATGGTTCACTGGTGCCTTCCCATATGTTTGTGTGCTGATATAATATAAAATATAACTGTATAAGTAATGAGGACAGATTCTATCATTGTGCAAAGCCAGTGGGAACTCTGGTTTCCAGACTTTCTTGAATGATGGTTCTTAAATTCTCAAATATGAGACTGACTGTATATCTGATTTGCTACAAAGCAAAATATTGAACATAACAAAAAAAATCTATGCCTATGCATTTTTATTGAATACAAAGTAAGGTATCTAATGCAAGGATTATTTTACCTGAGAAGAAACTGGTTAAAAGAAAGAGGCAAAGTAAATTTGCTTTGGGTTTCTCTGTGTGCATATTCTCTAATGAACACAGTCAGTCTGTGGGATTTCGGAGTCTAAATGTGTATGCACGGCTGAGAAAACATGATCAGCTCTTGTGAGAAGTGAACAAGGTGCAAAGGCACACCCTGTCCCAACCTGTGAAATCATGTCAGCACTGAGTACACATTATGCCCTAGAATTTTTGCAAGTATATATCTTTGTTCCAGGTGTTACACCCAGTCAAGTTTTTTTCTCGACTAGACTGATAATACTTTGTTGGCGGTTGTCTGTTCTTTCTGACTTGTTCATAATCTTTTAGTAAATGACAAAGCTTAAATTTTCATAACCTTCACTTCTGGCCACTCCAGGTTATACCAAAGCCAAGCCAGGCTCACTGACCCTCCTGTTTTAGGCACCATTAAATCAGCAGGATGTACAGAGAGGCAATGCAACCTGGCAAGAGATCTTTTGGTGGTGGCCACCAGAGACCAAGGCTGGCTGGTGGGGCAGCATGGGCACACCGCTATGGAGGGAACACACTGACTGAGGGTCTTGTGCTTCTTGAAAGCATCAGTTTTCCTGGAGCTAACAAAAAGTTTCCTCAATGCTTCACTGTCAGAATCTATGTTCACTTCCACTTTTTTTTTTTAAAGTGAAACCTGCATATTCCCTATTACCCTGATTTATGAAGCTTTGTTCTGATAAAATAAAGATGGTCTCTGCTTAAGGAATTGGTTAGCACAGGGTAGAGGACACATCTGGCCAAAGAAATCAGGAATGGTTTTGCCTACAAACTTGTTTGCATATAATTAACAAACTGAGAGAAAACTATCAGTCTCTCAGATGCATTTAAGCCAGGAAACAAAAATTATGAAAGTTTTATGGAATTTATATTTATTTTAAAATTTCTGCTAAACAATTATATGATGGCTTTATTGGTTTGTTTAAAAAGGATAATATTTTTTGATCACAGTTTGGGTAATTTCTGGTATTGAGTACAATGAATCATAGGTTTATTTAGTAAACAAGTCTACAGTGTAATATTAATAGCTTTTCTTGGGACCACATTAGCCATTCTTTTGTAGCAAATCTTTGCAAAAGCGGTTTCCTTCTTCTATTGATTTCATTATAACAGTACTAACAAAGGGCAAAAAAATGACTGTGCTACATCAAAAGATGAATGACACAGCCAAGAATCTCAAAGGGAAAGCATAGGGCAAAGATAGGCTTTGAGAAACTACCAGGGACAGGGCAGAGGCAGCTCTGACCCCATTAACCAGTTTTGTTTTATTGCAAGTATTTCAATATTGGATTTTTTCCCTCAATACCACATCAATTACATGAAAGTCTGTCTTCTATTGAATTTGATATTACTGCCAATCAAAAGCCAGTTTGACACAGATTTGGTAAAATTCCTACCAAAAACTGGCAGTTTACAACCAGTGATTTCACTTAACCTGAAACTGGCCAGTACAGACTGTCCTGTAAGGCTGCCTTACCCAACGTGAGCTGACAGGGACCGAAACTACAGAGCCTGATGGCCACAGCAATTACCTGGGAGCACGGGAGAATGGAGTGGTGTAGCAAACACACGTGGGACTGCCAAAGGAAAAAGCGTGCCACTGCTCATGGCTGGGATGTGGTAGAGGAGGTAGAGAAGGTGGAAGCAGTGCTGTAGTGTCTATAACCAGACTGGCAGAGTTGATAAATGAGAGTAGTTCTGTCTCTGGGGTAAACAGAAAAGTTGAGTAAAAGGGAAGGTTAATGCAAACTTGGGAGTTGATTCAAGAAGCCATTTTTCAGAGCCAAACAGAATGCAGGACAGTCCCTCCAAGAAAAGATGGCAGTATTGCTTGCTGGGCACTGCTAATGCAAGGAATTTTTGTCCTGCTTTTTCTTCCTAGGTATTCTCTGCTTTAGTATTCCCATTCTGGCTGGGAAAAAAATGAGACCTGTCCTCAGACTTCAGATTATGAACAGAAATTATCATGTGAGGAGTTCTGAGCACATAACACATTGGATCTCTGTGTGTGCCTTGGAAAAGCAATGGGTTTGTGAGCAAATTGAATTAGTGTGAATTTGATAAGGATTTTTATTCATGGATGCACGTAATGAACATTCACTGGGTTCATATCTCTGCATGGATCTCACAGAGAAGGTGAAGTTAATGTCTAAGAAAAGACAGGGAAAGGAACATCTGTTTAGAGTACCTAAATAGCAAGGGTAGATCAACTCAGACAAGTATATATATACTTATATTTATACATATGGGTCAAAGGATATACAAAAAGAAAGAACAGATCATCAACAGAGAAATTAAGAGAAAAATATTTACAAAAAGTGGGTTAAAATAAAATAAAAATAAAATAAAATAAAGGAGCCAAATCACTACAGCAAATGCCTTGAAGGAACATATGTAAAGCTTCAAACAAACAAAAAAACCCCAACCAACGAAATAAAATTGGAAAGCTATACCATTTAATGTGCAAGGTAATATAAATTGCCATCAAGTTCATTTCAGAAAATGTTGCCAACCATGTTGATTTTACAGGCCACTATGCCAGCCGTTATTATTGTAATTAAGTAGGTATACTTTATCTATAAATAGCAAGGTCAGTAAGTATAACTACAGCTGCACTAGAAAGAATTTACCAGTTATGCCAAAAGAAAACAGGTTCAGAACAGTAAAAAACTGTTTAGTCAAAAAGGCAGATCTGAATATCAAAGGAAAAAAAAGCAAGGAAACCCACACAGAATGAATAAGTTGCTAGTTCGCACTTAGCAAAATATTTACAAAAATACTGCTATTAAGTTATTAGGAATCTACAATCAGAATGTGCTTATTTTCATCTTGCTGGAATCAGCAGAAAAGTCCACCTGAAGTGGGGCTCCTTTCCACAGCCCAGAGAGCCTCATTTCTGCTCACTGGCCCAGTATTTTTAAATGTTGTACCATGTACTGTGCATAGTTTTTCAGTGTGACCCAGCAGCAGGTTCTGGAGTAAGAGAGCCTTTTTCTGGAGATCAGTACTCAAAGCAGTGGCCAAACACTCCTGAAGAGATGTAGAGAGTTATGAGTGGCCAGATTTTCATAAATGGCTCATTAACAACCTTCTTCCTCAGAACCTGAAAATCTCAGAAAGCTGCAGCTTTCCTGAGATAGATCACAGTTCCATGAGAGTTACAATCCCTCTGTCTTGCAAAGTCAGATCACTCCTGGACCAGCTTGTTCAGCATTATTTCCTACTGCTTGTTATCTGCCAGACATTTTTATCATCTGTTAAATGGGAAGAAACTCCTCCACTGATGTGCTTCTTTCCAAGTGTTTGGCTTCATTTGCATCTCAATTCCTTCTTCTACCAACCTATCAGAGAAATTTCCCCAAGCACAGAGGCTTCTGTTTTCCATCCTTGTATCATGATTCAGGTGGACATGGGGGAACAGAGTCTCAGTTCAGTTATGCTCCAACACTGAATTTATTTTTATACATTTATGTACATATTTATAGACTTTTCGTCTGCTATTCATAAAGAACACTGCAGAAACATGCTTTTGCAGATTAAAAACGAACTTTTCTGCTGATTCCAGTAAAGTTACTCTATTTTTAACCCAGATGTTCTGCTTTCCCTAAAACTGAAACTCAACCCAAGGAGGGCAGCTCCTGCAAATATTCCACTGAAGACAGAGATGAACAAAATGGAAAATTGCGATTTTTTCCCCATGCCAAAACGTAAAATGACTTCGAGTTCACAAGTTGACCTGGCTAGAAACACAAGTCTCCGAATCGTATCTAGGGCAGTGGGGATGCTCAAGGGCAGAGCCGCGAACCTGGGAACACGAACTGTGCCGACAGAGGCTTCCCACCTCCAGTGTCTCCATGTGTTTTCTGCTTCTTTTTAAGATAAAAGTATCCGCAGTGTAGGGAAGAGAAAGTAAAGTGTTTTCAGATGGAAAAGAAGACTAATACAGAGAGGTTTGTCCGCTTGAACCCCCAGCTCTGACGTGGACAGACAGCCCGAGCTGCAGGAGCGGCATTTCCCGACCCGGCCGAGCGGTCTCCGGCGCCGTTCCCCTCCCGGGGACGCGGGGGGACCCTGAGAGCTCGACGGCTGCTCCGACCGCCGCGACCTCCCCCCGCACCCCTCCCGCAACCTCACGGGGGGAGCCCGCGAGCCGCCCCCGGGGCCGCCCCTCCTTCGCCGCCGGGGTGGGATCACTGCTCTGCCCTCCCCAGGGCAGGGCCGGTGGGTCCGGTGCCGCGGCGAAGCGGAGCGGTGGCGGGCAGGCGCGGCGCCGGGGCGATGCCGGCGCAGCGGCTCCCGGCCTGCTGCCTCCTCCTCCTGCTGCTGCTGCTGCTGGGCGGCCGCGGCACCGCCGCCCTCGGCCGGGACGCGGTGCCTTCCCTGCGGAGTGAGTGACGCCTCGGGGTCGGCCCGCGGGTGGGGGGCGGCGTGGCGGGCGGGGGGCAGCGGCGACGGCCGCGCTCCGCGCCGAGCGGAGCACTTCGCCCCTTCGCCCCTTCGCCCCTTCGCCCCTTCGCCCCTTCGCCCCTTCGCCCCCGGCCGTCCCGCCGTGCGCAGCGCGGGAGAAGCGCGCGGGTTCCCGCCCCGGGCTCTGCAGAGCCCCGGCGGCTCCAGGCGCTGCGGAATTCCAGGACGTGCGTCTCCCGGGGATTAGCCCGGTCCGCATAGCGGTGAGGGGATCGGGGGGGACGACGGGCACTGAGCCTCTGGGGAGCTGCCCCGCGTCCTGGGCGTCCTCCTTGTTAATTATTCCGCTGCCCATTGCGGTCCTTGCACCCGGAGGAAATATGGATAGTTTTTTTTCCCCTTTCCAGTAAATTCCAGTTACTTTCTCTATTACCACATAACCAGTTCTTTTCGGGTGGGGGGAAGGAAGTGGGAGGTAAGGAGGAAGGAAATGAAGATATCTTGTCCTCTTTTGCAGCAGTTTATTCCCGATTAGCTCCGTTGAACCCAAGTAAACAGGAACTTGGAGGTACTGGTCAGCAGTCAGTTCTTCATCTGGGGCTGCACATCAGCTTCAGGCTTCACTTCTAGAAGTCTGTTTCTTGTCACCTTGTCCTTCTGTGGAGGGGCAGGATGTAGGAGAAGCAGCAGTTTTCCAAAGGTTTCCCTCCACCCTGTCAATTTCTAAAGCACAGACTATCTCCTTTTCTCCTTGAGTCTTCTAGGGCTTGCAAGTTCACAGAGCCCCAATTGCAGCTCTTCATCTGCAGGACTTTGGACACAGAATTTTCCTGACACCAGGAGCTTTGTAACAATACCCTTCTTTGTGAGCAGCTGTAAAATGGATGGTGTAGCTTTGCAAGCTGAAAGGAGGGGAGCCTGGAGGCATTCCCAAGGCTTGATGTTGCTCCAGTTGTCTCATTACACCATTGGAAGACAGAACTGAGCTGGAGCCTGTGAAGTTGTCACCAACATGTTTGCCATCTCTCACGTCTTACTTCTGCCATGAGCTGGCCATTATGTGGTAGTCCTCAGGCCAGCACAGCTCTCTTCTCAATTACATTTTGTAGTTGGGAAGTGGAAACTGCATTTGGAAGAGAGTTGTGTGGCTCAAGAATTATGGGCTGGCTGTTCTTGGCATAAATTGCTGCACAGTGAAAAAAAGGGCATTATTCACAGAGATCATCCAGCTCGGTTATTGGTGTAGGCTGTGCAAGAACCTTATCTTTTCTCAGCAGTCATTGCAACTTTTAAGAGCCTTACAGATAAAGGGTTTCAAAGGCTGAGAATCCTTCACCTCTGGGTTGTAGCTTTGCTCCCCCCACTCCAGGAAGGTGCTGTATGGGACCTACCGTGTGCTGTGGAGGTAGATTGTGAGTTTGACTAAGAAGTCCATCTAAGTGTGAATCCCAGTATCATGGTGAATTAACCTCACTAATCAGTGTTTACTGGTGGTAACATCCCAGTTTTTAGTTATCCTAGTTTGTTATTAACAGTGTATTTTCTTGGCTAACCAAGATAAGACTGCTGTGGAAAAGGCAGACCATAGTGTGAGAGGCAGAAACCCTTTCTGGCCATGTAGATAGAGACTATATGTGTTGCCCATGGAAGATTGGTTTGGATAAGAAGAATGAAACCAGCACAAACTACAAAACTTCACAGAAAACTCAAAAGCAAAGGGCCAAACTGGGTATCTGTCACGGTGTCTGATGGTTTTTCAGTGAGCTCAGACAGGAGAGCTATAGAGATACAGTGGATTAAAGGAACCTTGATCTCCCCCAAATGGTTAAGGACTTAATGTAGGAGAACTGCCAGGTGCTTGGGAGATGCAATTACATACATTAGGCTGGTTCTCACCTGCTGCCTGTCAGAAGGGCTTGCTCTTGCTCCTACACAGGCTCCCAATCCCTATAGCCACAGGGTAAACAGCCCCTTTACTAGTGATACAATCTGCAGTGCCACCTCTCTGTAAGTCGGGCTGCTTGATGTGCTCTATGCAGAATCTGTAACTGAAAACCTCTCCATAATCTCTCTCTTCTGCTTGTTGTGTACACATTATATTGTTGAGCTGATATCTTGTATGTCTGCTATGCAGCACTGTGACACTGCTGCTTGAAAAATCTTCCCGTTTTAGGGCTGCAGCTAAGCTGTATGTACTAAACTCGAATACAGCATCTGGGCAGACTTCTGCATCTCATACTTTATTTGTGGGCTACATCAATTTGAGAGGACTTTTTAAATTATTATTATTATTATTATTATTATTATACTTAGTGCTTAAGTATGTTAGGTGTTATGAATTACAGCAGTTTGAAAGTACACATGGCAGAAGTTATTACTGTAAAATTTCAAGGCAAAATGGAAGAAGTGCTGCTCAGGTTTCAGTGCATAATCTCCTGAGGCATAAAATAAGTGCCTTGCATATAATGTACGAGGAACTCCCTGGGTTAATTACCATTGGATTTCAGAGTGAATCAGCCTTATATTTTGCTGATTTCCAGTTCCTCAGCCGCCCTCATTTTTTTTCAGTCTATAGGCTCCTAAACTTTTGCTCCTAAGACATTAAATGGCTGACTTTTTTTACATACTTATAATGTGATGTCACATGGTTCAGTGAGTTTTTGCATGATTCCAAGAAATCTGGGATATCAAGCTAACCCCACAACATCTGCTCTTGCGGAGAGTAGTCGTGTAGTTGAACAATGTGCATCCAATAGGGAAGGCATACTTTAACCCTTGGCCACTAATTCTCATGGTATAGAAAAATCTTACCCTTTCTGTATCCTATTTACAATGCAACTTATTTTCTTTCTGTCTCTATAGTCTCAGAGAGTGAAGAATGAATGAAGTCAGCCTTAAAGTTTTTAGCTTTTATTTTAATTGCACTCTCCAGTCTACCCCAGGGAATTATTTTACAATATACAGCATGACCTTGTGTATTGTTTAAACCTTTACTCCGTTACTGGTATTTCTTGGTGACCAGTGGGTTTTTTCCTTTAAAGATGACTGATGTTTTTGGGCACCCCATTTTTTTTTCTTGGCTATCCAACTTGAGAAATATTGCTTAGCCTTATTTTTGTGAGCTTACAAGTATTCCACATGTTAAAAACTCAGCTGGAAGTAAATTTAGACCAGTACTCTTATTTTTTGAAGTGCCAGTTATTCTGATGGATATTTTCAGTTTTATTCCTAAATAGCTCCAATTAAAACATTTGTCTTTTGATACTGTTTGTTCAGTTGCAGTATTGTACAGTCTCAAAGTTTGAGTTTTTTTCTCATCTACAGATAAAGGGATATTTATTATCCAAAGTGAAGATTCCAACTTGTGCATTAAAGCAGACACAGTTGGCCTTGTTCTGGAAGACTGCAGTCAGCCCTCAGAAGACATGTTATGGAAGTGGGTATCCAATCATCGTCTTTTCAACATAGGCAGAAGTACCTGTCTTGGACTGAACATCAGTAGACCAGAACAGCCCTTAAGTACACTTGAATGTGATTCAACTCAATACTCATTATGGTGGAACTGTGATGGAAAAGCATTAGTTGGTGTATCAGAGTACAAATTAGCTGTTGAAAACGGCAAACATATTGTGGCCAAAAAAAAATCTACTTGTCAGTGGAAACAGTATATGTCCTATGATGAAGACATTTGTGAACACCCATTTCAAGGTAAAGATAAAATTTTGTCATTAAAATGTAGATAGGAAAAGTTTCAGAAGTTCTTTTGAAGGGAGTTGAGGTGCTTATGATCCTTTCCAGTCTCTATTGCAGTTTGAGACTCAAAGTTTGTGATTTTTTTTATGCAATGGTTGAGGTGAGCATACCACATTATTGATTTTTTTCATCAAATGGACCCCAAAAACCACCAGTACCTTTGCAAAATAGGAAAAACTCACTTAAAATCCTCTGTAAAATAAAAAGGGGAACTAAGCATTTGCTGTTGCCTGCCCTGTAGCTTTCATTATCAGATAAACCCAAAGAGCAATAAGAAAGGATTTGGAATTCCCATCACTGAAAATCAGTCTGTAATTGCAGTGTGCATGGACTGATGTTTGTAATGTTCAGCACGTGGCCTCTGAACATGCTAAAATGTGAAACACAGATCAGAATTTTGTTTAATCCTGCTGTACACCTAGTGAAGGTATAGGAATGTAGCTCAAGATCCAAGTTTGCAGACCTGAACAATTTTACAGGTATAAGGGCTAAGACAAACCCACTGACTACAAACAGCAGCAGCCCATACCTTGATCCTTTCCTCAGCATTTCTGTAGAGGGAAGGACCTAATGTCTGCACAGTGTGTCTTAGACTGGAGCTGTTAATTCTCCCCTTTTGAACTGAGTGTTTGGGTTGCAGATCTGGTCTCAGTGGTGTCCTCTGTAGGTGTAGCTGTGCTCGGCCTCCGTGACCTGTGATAACTGTAAAAGCACTGCAGCGTCCAACCTCTTCTTTAAAACCTAGTGGAACTTGTACTTCAGGCCCAACACTTGCTGTGTACACATAACAAGATGGAAGTAGACCTGGTCTAGCTGTAATACTGCCACATCTGTGAGAAGAGGATTGGCCTTTGGCAGGCTCTTCTAGCCTGGTTTCAGGACCAAAGTATTTAATTGCATGGCAAAATCTCTTTCACCCCTAGGTTCCATTTTCCCCCTTGCACCCTAGCTCATGCATATGCAAATGCAAGCCTGTTAATCCACCAGGCTGGGGGAGGGAGGATAGTTACCTTCAAAGAAAAACAAATATATATATATATATATATATATATAACTATGGTAAGAAATCTGTGGCTATTGAATTTGGTTTCTTGCCAGGACTGAGATAATCCCTTGTAGCTCTATAGCTAGCAGCATGGTAGCAGGCAAACAGAGGAGCAATCCTGATTTTTTCTGACCTGTTCTTTATATCTTCTGTTCATATCAGAAGGCTTTAAAGGGGATTTACAATGTGTAAACTGCTCTTTTATATGTGCACAGCCAGCCATTAACTTTAGAAACCTCTATGAACCTGGCAGTATGTAATGATTTTGCAGTTGAAGGACTTTGATCTTAAAGCTAGCGACCTGGGATCTTTGACAAACAATTTCATTCCAAGTGTGATTGTGGTTCTTTGACCTATTTTAAAAGGTCTTAGGTTAAGGAGACAGTCACTGAGGTAAACCTTTTACAGCTTTCAGTTGCACTGGATTCTCTCAATATTTTGATCCTCAAAGTACAAGAGAAAAATATTTAAATATTTTGGAAGGCGTTGATTGTGACAACAGATGTATGTAACATCAGTTCTTTAGCTATGTTATTATTCTCTGTGGGATAAAAGCTTATTTTTTAAAGTGTATTTAGTATTCCTTTGTCTTTTAAATTTCCTTTCCCGTAGAATGACAAAGAGAATGGAAAACACATTAGAAATCCACTTTATAAAGAGTGGGAGGAACAGGGGAAATAATGCTAAATTATTTGTCTGTGATAGGCTAACAAATAAGTAAAGTTTGCATCTGAGCATGGACTGATTTAGCTAACTATTGTTTTATATGGTGATTCTGAAACATAAGCACAGGCTTTATGTGTTAATTGATCAAGTTTGGGGGTTTGTGCTTTTTGTTTAGTTTTTTTTTTTCCATCATAGTAAGTTACGAGAATGTGCCATGTGGTGACAAATTTCATAAACTGTTATTTCCAGAACCTCTTTACTGAAATTATGTTGCTCACACTTGGAATGCTGTGTTATCAATTATAAATTAAAATTAGAAAATAACTTTAGAGACTTAATTTTTATCTTGCTGGTAAATGCATATGGGAATGAAGGAATTTTTGTGGTCTGCATTCTTTTAATCTCTGCATTGTGTTTTTCCAGAAACATACACCTTGCTGGGAAATTCTTTTGGTTTCCCATGTGTTTTTCCCTTTAAATATAACAACAAGTGGTATTATGAGTGTACTAGAGATGAAAAGGAATCTGACTGGTGTGCCACAACAACTCATTATGAACAAGATGAAAAATGGGGATTTTGTCCAAATGCTGGTAAGATGTTGCTTGTCTTCTCTCTCCTCCTACCCCCCAAGAGGTTGTTCCTTATTAGTAATACTAGGATGCACTCTGTTTTTGGATTACTTCTCTTCTGTTAGAGGGGAATGTCTCTTTAAAAAACACAAAGGCAGGCTTTAGCAAATTTTACCATAATTTATCCTGTTTGATCTTTGGAGACTCAAGTTCTCATCCCAAAAGCAAAACTACAGGGGGTGAGCAGAAGGATGTTACTCTGTGCAGCCCATTGACCTTACCCTGCAGCTAAACATCTCTGTACTCTTCCTAGTGATATATAGGCAGCTTTTCTGAAACACATAAAGTAAGGGTTGTCTTGCAGAGTCACATTCTGCTTTTGACGGCATTACATCTTTTACATTCCTTTTCTTCTATGCACTGCTTGGATGCATCTTGGGCCTAAAACACTAAGAAACAATAGCTTTGAAAATACTTGCTGTTGAATAGATTTTGGATGTATAATCTTTGTGAATATTCCAGCTTCTTGCGTAAATAAGCAAAATAGTATCTTCTAGTAGCAGAAATGGTTTGGAAAAGCCTTCCCTGCTCAAGCTGTGTTTCTTCAGCATCTTAAAACCAGCTGTAAATATGTCTTTGTAATGTTTTTTTTTGGCAACTGTTAAAATAGATGGTATTTTCAGCCTTGCTTATACTTTGTAATTATAGTAAGTTTATTCTCTTGAGTACAAGATTCAAGAGATCCAGTGACTGTTGCTCCACAAGTTGGATGAGGTGTTCATAGTTTGAATATTTCAACATTCAGCTTTAGAAACAAATGGTTATCTGGAATAAATTAAAACATACTCTTTTGACTTTATGAGAGCTGTGAAAATCACCACCAGCTGCAGATCAGTTCCTGAGTATTTTATCAACCACATGAAATGTGGAGCAACATTTTATTTCATTAGTGCCCTATTTCCGTATGTTCTTTAACAAAGGAACAGGAAAGGTGATTGTAATCGTGCTTCCATTGGGATACTGCTGTCATTAATTAATTGAATTGTTCAGGGTGTTATGTTTCTGATTAGTTTGGAGTCTTGGAGTGTTGGTGACGAGTCTGTTTTTCAGTAGAGAGTGGCTGTGACATTTTTTGGAAAACGAACCCTGACACACACATTTGCTACCAGTTCAACCTTGTGTCTGTGCTGAGCTGGCGTGAGGCACGGGCTGCCTGTCAGCTGCAAGGAGGAGACCTGCTGAGTGTCACCAACCCCGAAGAGCAGAACTACATAAGTAACTTAAGCAGTAAGTAGGCATTTCTCTGAGTACCTTGTAGGAAACCTGTAGTTAGGTTTCCTCTTTACCCATGCAAAGTGATACATTTTGAAGCTTAATACTCTGTGTGATGTCTCTCCTGTTGCTGCCTGTGGGGCTTTGTCATGTAACACATCTAAGTAGCTGTTTGAAAAAGCAAGGATGAAGGTAAGTTCCCACCATAACAAACTGAAGTGCAAAAGTGGTGGTATGTGTTACAAAGGGTGCAATTTTCTTAATTTTCCATCCCCACAAAGACTCCCATTCATTCTGCAGCTGTGGTTAGGGAGTGTGTTTGTTTAATTTGGAGAATTATATACCTTCTCTGCAATGTACCCTGGTGTCCCTTTCTTATGTTAAGTTTGCTTCGTGAGCTGGACTTCACCAAATGTGAATGACAAGAACAGTCACGGAGCAAGCATCTCAGAAAAAATGTGCAGAGCCTTCTGACACCATGGCTTTCATGGGTATTTTAGTGTATGTAGATCAAGCTGAGGAGTGGGTGGTAGAGCTCTAACACAAAAGGTTGCCTTGGGTTTCTTTCCCATTGCTTCCCATTATTGCTGGTTTTCAATAGCAGGATATAAGCTAACAGGAAGTTTTAAAAATTATTTAATTAGCTTTTTGATATGCCTGCAAGATGGTAAAGGGACTGAAAGTTGTTTGGTTTATGGAAAGCTGAAACAGCTAGCTGTTAGGTAGCTGCTTGTTCTAGATTTAACTTCTAAGGTCAGCAACAACTTCTGCAGGAAGGGTTTGCAGGATGAGTGGCCGTTTAAAGATTTCAAACTTCTGAGTTTATTCCTTCTCATCTTTGTGTTGATTAACAAAATAACAAGTTAGGAGAGCAGATGTGTCTGTAGATATTTTAAAACATGGGGAAAGCATGAAGTAATACTTTGTTTATTTTTTCTTTTTCAGGACAGTTAAATGCCACAGACATGATGCTGTGGATGGGCTTGAATCGCCTGGACGATGATGCTGGCTGGCAGTGGTCAGATGGAGCACCACTGGTGTTTGTGAACTGGAGAGCAAGTACTTGATGTTCCTCTTGGATATGCTATAGCAGCATACACTGCTGTTCCTATGGCTGTATTCAAAAATTGAATCAAGTGATTTTTTTGTTGTTGTTGTTTTTGAAATATTTGTTTGTATTCATTAACTGAAAGCCTTTCTAGGGTTGTAACATAATTGAGGTTAGATCTGTTCACAGCATTAATGGTCTAACCCTTTAGTCATTTACTTTTAAAGGTATTTTTAAGATTTCAGTTGCATATTTAAAAATGTAGCTGGTTTCATGGAGGAAAGGAGTTTCAATTTGTTTATGTTAGCATGCTGTAATTAACATTAGCACATTAACATGAGCTTTGTGACTTGGTTTGCTACATTTTAAGGTCTGTCCCCCAGCAGATGGACAGAGACACTAGAGCTTGTTTCATCCTCTCATCTGATAGCTGCAGCCAAGGAGGCATTGCCACACATGTAATTCACGGTCAATGTTTGACTGTCCATAGTATTAGTGTAATATCAGTAGAAGTTTGGTTGTGCAGGGATGTTTGTTCCTTCATTCAATAAGATGCAGAGAACCCTACGACACCATTTTACAAGTAAGAACTGATTTTTTATAATGTTGTGCTTCTCAAAAATGTGTTTGCAGATGTCTCTGATAACCGTTTTCGAGAAAATCATTGTGCAGTGATTAATCCAAAATCTAAGTATGGCTGGCACAGTTATTTATGTGAATCTGGATTGCCTTTTGTATGCAAAAAATATTTAAATAAGACAGAGCATGAAACATTAGGTAAGTCTGTTAATGTTACTGTATTTTATTTGTGGGTGTGCAGGGAGAAGCCACCTGAATATAAAGTCAGCAGAACAGTCTTAGCTGCACTAAATGTGTCAGTTTGATAGTTTAAGTTAAATGCAGTTTATTTTAACTGATGTATTAACACTTTTTTCTGTTTAAATTCAGTTGTGGAAAACATGTTGAGAGTCTTAAAACTAACAAATAATTTTAATATAAATAGGACTTAATTGATTCCTTACAGGATCAGAATGCTCATTCTCTTTATATTACAGTAAGAGTCACGGCTTTGCATTGGAAAATAGGTTTTCAGTGTGGATGGAATCAATCAGTGGCACATAGAGAAGAAAGTTGTATAAATGCAGCTCAAAATTAGCAGTTATTTTTATGATGTGCTGTACTTTTGATATACCGAAAAAGCATTATACATATACTTTGTGTTTATATAGTGAGTGGACCCCTGGTGGCCTAGCGGTTAAGACGCTGCGCTCTCAGCGCCAAGGCCACAGGTTCGAATCCCGGTCCTGCTTCAGGGTCCCCCGGGCAGATGGAGCTCGTCAGCCCCTAAGGCCATCCATCTAAGAGAAGGTC
>JAWWLV010000183.1:16721525-16757088 GCA_035041135.1 Platyrinchus mystaceus | reverse complement strand
GGGCTCAGTTCAGCGCAGGCTGTGTCTCACCTAAAAAATCCACTGCGCAGGCTTGAAAGGTAAAAAGACCTTTCCCAGATCTTCGTTCGCGAAGACTGGCCACGTATATAGTGAGTATAGGATATATAGTACATAGAATGAGTCAGACTGCCATTCTGTGTGCAAGTTAAGCACAGAATTGAGATTATTCTAACATAAACTTTTATTAGATAAGAGCAACTTACATGGGTTCAGCTTCTTCCTGACGGCTTAAAAGAAAGTTTGGCTGCTTGTTTCAGATAATGAGAAAAGACTTACCCAAACTTTTTGTAGGTAATTCATCTGAAAAAAGCTTTATTTGTCTCTGAATCATGCTCAGAGGTAATAAGGGAGATACAATGTGTTTTAAACTGAATTAGTGTTTGCAGTAGTCCAGCAACCCACATGGCTGAATCATCAAATAAAGTGGAAGAAATTTCAGTTTGCTTGGTAGGTGATGTTCCAGAGAGGATGTGTTTGGGCCTCCTGAAGTCATCTTGGAAAACTCTGTTTTCAACATTTGCAGATTAAAAAAAAAATAAATCTCTGAATGTGTTATGAACATAGCATAACTTGGCAATTCTATCTAATATATGTGAACCTTGTATGCTGAATTAAAAGATCCATGGAAGTATTATGCCACTCGTTGTGACACTGGCTGGTACCCACACCATCGCAACTGCTACAGACTTCATAAAGAGGAGAAGAGCTGGAACGATGCTTCTCTCTCGTGCCAAAGTGACAATAGTGGGCTCATTAGTATATCCTCCATAGCAGATGAAGAGCTGCTACTTAACTTGCTTGAAAGTGGTGAGTTTTGGGTGTTCAAGCATGCAGTGTTTCTTGGTGGTTTGTGGTGCTCTTTTGTGCAGCCCTTTAACATTTTTAGCCATCTAAGCACTATATCACATGGCATGCCCAAATGATGTTTACAAAAAAAGAAAACATGATCATGCTCCTCCTGAGAGTCTTATAAATGTATAGAGTCACCTTCTCCAGTAATAATTCTTAAAATATGAATCTACAAAGTAGACACAGTGAGGCTGCAGTAAACGTAGCTAGCTTTTGTCCTTTCCTGGATTTGCTTGGTTCTTTGCAAACTGTTGCAAAATATTCAGAGATCAACCTTATAGTAGAATTGTGCATAGAAGCAAAACCAATTCAGCTTATCTTTTGCTTTCAAGCTGGCCTCGTCCACACTGCAAAGCTGCTGCTGCTAGTATGAGGTCAGTCCCTTTGATGTCAGGAAGGTGTATCAAAGGAGTTCTGCTAGTTCCCATTGTCCTAAGAGGTAGCATAATTATACAAGGAACTTAATGAACAAAAGCCCTTTGATGCATCAACGCCAAGACTTTTGTTGTCATAACAGCCACAAAGAAAAGTGAATATTTTCTGCCTGCCACTGGCATCAGTGTACTGGCAGAGCTGCACAGTTTTGCCAGTTTAAACCTCCCAGATCTTGGGCACAGTTACATGTGGAGATTAGGAGATTAACCACTGCATCATCTTCCACCCCTCCATAGATACCAAATACCATTATTTCCAGAAATGCTGCAAGGGGTGGATGTAATTGTTCTCAACTTATATTCAGCTTCAAAGTCTGCTGCTTCTCTCTCAGGCCTGCTTCAGACTTGTCTTCAGAAGAAGGGTTTACAGGCCTGAAAGCCTGACTACTTTTTCTGTTTGTAGTAACTGGTCAAGTTACATCAAACCACAAGCCTTATCCTTTCTATGTGTGTCAGCCACTGTGGCTGCAAATGTGCTGTCACTGGAGCCTACAAGCACTTGGAGAAACCTAAAGCTCAGTGTGCATGGAAAGATTTTAAGAAGAAATATTTCATTTCAATGTGAGTTTTTCTGCATTGTGCACTTCAGAAAAGAACATATGCTCCTAATTTGTATTTTTTGAGCATTTCAAAGCATATCATCGCATATATTGTTCTATTTTTGAAGCAATTTGGTTTTCGAGGGCAGTAGAACATAATCTCATCAGTAGGGTTTCCTAAAGCTTATACAGCTTTTTTTTTTCGCTGTAAGAAGGACATTCCTGTGAAAATCCCATGAATAATTTTTAATGGTGGTGTTGATATTACAGGAGAAACAGGCTTTATTACTTCACCATTAAAATCTGAACTCACTTGTTCTTTTACAGAAAATGTAACTGAAACATGGATTGGATTATACAGTAATAACACCCCTGTTGTTTTTGAGTGGTCAGATAGCACCCCAGTAAAATTCTCTAATTGGCACAGCCAAGAACCTAACACCTTTCAAAGAACAGGACAACTCTGTGTTTCAGCACAAGGATCTGTAAGTTTTCTTTTTGAAAGAATTAGACACTTTCATTTTAGCTCATAATAATTTTGATTCTTGCTGTGCATACTTTTTTGAAACATGACCTGGAGTATGACTTTGTTTTTTGATTCCTAATATATTCATATTATGATAAATGCAATGTAGCCTTTAGAAACCAATGCATTTTCCAGCGCCGATGCACAGAAAATTAATCATAGATTTTGAGCTTATGTTCAATAAAAAATGGTACATACATAAAGCTTGCTAAATGGAACAGAACAAATATGAGTGGGTATTTTCATAAAGTATTTTAAAATCCAAGTAGTGTGTATCATGATTTATGATGCATCAGTTCTGGTCTTGAAAGCTTCAAATTCTTATTTTGGAAAACTGTCAGCTGTGCCTATACTATCCTGGTGTCAATATCAATAAATTTTATGTAGCATCTTTCAAAATCATAGTAGTTTAGGTCTACATGAAATTATACAAGTTTACAGCAGGAAGACTGACCCAAAATCTGCCAAGGGTTGTAAAAGTGGGACTAATGGTAAAACAACACTACGTCCTGTCCTATTGGTATTCATGACAGTGTCAGTTTTTTTGTAATTTGGTTATGCATTTACTTTACTTTTACAATTAACACTACTTAAATTCACTAACACATGACTTACATAAGCAGCACTATAATCTTTTTTTTTTTCTTTTTTGCGAAGTATGTTGTAAGTATGAAAACTGTATCAAAAAGAGTTTCTGTTTTCTCTACAGTAGCGGGTCCAGGTTGCAATCTTTAACTCAGGAAAGCTGGGACAATTGCAATGACCTGGAAAAATAGGTTTCTGTTGGAAGCAGAAAATAGGACTTTGGTACAGTTGTGGGGTTTAGATTCACAAAGTCGTGGTTTACTCGGTTTGCAAGTGTAAACAAACAAATGAAAGTGTAAAATACAAAGGAAAAGGAGATTCAAGATAAACATTTTCAAGTATTACTTTTGGTACGTGTCCAATATGTACAGATCAGCAAAAATTATATGATACAAACTCTGTAATACCTTGAGTAAGGACTGTTCAAATATAAAGATTAATCTTACAAAGAACTAGTGAGAAAGTAAGTGCTCTGGCATGGCCATAGTGTTAGTTAATTAAGATGCATTACATCCCGAAGACTGATTCAAAGAGACGAACCAATTTGCATGATTGATTTGAGAATCCTGCTGACAGTGTTGGTAGAAATAAATGGTCTATCTAAGGACAAATATATGTAGTGAGAAAAAATATTTATTTTTTGCTGAAGAGTTAAAAGAGGAGGAGAGAGTGTAATCTGTGTATGATATGCATCTGATATGCATGAGAATATGAATATGTACAAAATATACTTCTTTTTATCTCTTAGGAGGGACATTGGAAGATTAAAAACTGTGAAGACAGATCTTTCTACATTTGCAAAAAAGCAGGGGAATTTGATAATGTCTCTCCTGAACTGGAATCAAGTTGTTCGGAGGTAAGGGAGTTTGTGGTTCTTTTAGAACCATACTTATAAACTAGAGTTATATGGGAAACCTCTAAATACAGATACAGAAGATGTAGATGTAAATAGATAATTGTAGCTTTTCACATTAAAGACGTGCATGTTTTGCTAGGAAAAAATCTCATTGTTTGCTTTAAAAGTATGGAAACTAAATTTTAATGTAATACTAAAAGCTTTCAAAAGATGTCTTTCATGGCTTGATATGTTGTCAGTGGTTGTGACCCAAGTTCCTATTTTTTCTAGATCAAAAGTAAAACCCCTTTTGTCCACCATCTGTGCAAATAAAGACTGTTATATGATGCCTCATCCCACACATGGTTTTCATACATAGAAATGGAATGTCAGGGTGAAAAACAATCAGTTCCATTGACACAGAGAGTGAACTCTTCCACTCGTACATTAGCTTTCCGTTTGCTTTCAAACAAAAATGGGAAGGAGCACAGCTATGTCACTAGGACACTGCATCAGGTTTTCAGGCTTTTAGGCTCTGCATTCTGCTAGTAAAAAAGTAGCATGTAAAGTATGATTTTATTTGCCATCAGTCCCTTTTCACAGTGTGAGAAGAGCAAATTTTTAGACTTTGTTTTATTCAAAACTCTAGAGGAAAAAATCTCTCTTGTCTAACTTGCTTTACTATTTAGCTTATTGCCTTCCTTTTTTTAATTTCATGTTCTGTTTCTTGAGAAATGAAGAACAACCAGTTCAGCTGAATTATAAGAAGGTTGAAGCTGAACTGTTCGGAATCAGTTACAGTATTTCCCCAGACATACAGTGGTCAGATCCAGTGTTCTTCTCATACCATTATGGAAGTTACTACTTTGTTCCAGCTTAGCATTTCCAAAGTTTAGGGTAATTGCATTAATTTAATTTGGACTATGTATTTCACCACTCGAGAATTTTGTGTGTTATTAGTGTGAGAAAGGTTTTTCACAGTCCTGACCAGGTAAAATAGTGCAGAGCATGAAGATTTCCTTGACCAGCTGTAGTCAGCAGTTTGAGGGCACTTCAGTTTCTCAAGCCTTTGCCTCACAGGCTCGAGACTCAAGACATTGAGTCACTTGTCATAAGTATTTCAGTCTGCTCTGGCAAATGTCCTACTCAGGATAAATTTCTCCTTGCTGATGTTTCTCACCCTGTAAAAACATACGCTGAAACCTCTTTTTGGTCTTTTGGCTTTGATAGATCCTTTTCTTTCCAATGTGAAAAAATATTCAGTTAGTCAAAGAACTAGTGAGAAAGTAAGTGCTCTGGCATGGCCATAGTGTATTAAGTGTACTCAAAGCTACATTTGATTTCAGACATTTTGTCTTGTCCACTTACTTTCAGCATTCAGTGTATTTGTTTCGCTAGTTTTTGGCCTAATTTTTTAAGGCTAGGTCTTTATTTGATCCAGATTTACCTTTTCTTCCATTCTGTTGCTGACTTACCTTAAGTGTACAGAATGTCTATTGGCATTTCTCACATTTGATCTTTTGCTTCATTTTTCTCATACTGCCAAACATGTTGGATTGCTAGTAGATTCTCAGGGAGCTTTGGCCTTGGGCACAGCTGTTTGCTTTTCTAAAGCTTTGTAGTCTTATGTGTTATTACTGAGCTTTCACCTCATGTTGATTTTAGGACTTGTGCATCACATGAACTAGTCTTTAGCATTTTCTGTTGTTCTGATGGTGCAGTTTTTGCAATATGTCCATATGAAGTTACCAGAAATCTAAGCTCTTTTTTTTGTCTGCACTTTTGTCACCCTAAGACAAAAAAAGTGATAAGCACTTTCTTCCATTAGCAGGCCAAGTATTCTTCTTTCCTAGTTAGCAGCTAGTTACTGAGAATAGATATTTTAATGCCAAGGCCAGATTCTCTGGAAAGATTTCCTCAACACTGAAATAACTGTTCAAAATACTTTCTTTCAACCAGCTTTTGAAACAGGCTGTGGAGCTGACAGCTGCTTGATAATCAAGTTGGAAGGTTCTGGGTACAGAACTGACTGTATTTGTACTAATGACTTTCTCCAGTCCCCTACACTTTGGTTAGTGTATCAAAAGATAACAGTACAGTACTAAATTGAGCATTTGTCTTTATGGCTTTTGTAAGAGGAGGGAATTGTAGTTTTAAGATGATAATTGCTGTTAAGGCTATAAAACCTTTCAGAGAAGTTAAGATGATTGCTTGTCTCCTTTGAACCAGTGCATTTATCACTCAAGAATTCCAGTTGAAGGAAACCAGACATTTTCTGTTTCTTACCTATGTCCCCATAGAAGTTATTTTATTCAGTACTTAACCCCCTTCCAGCCCTCAGTCCCACAGTTTACATCAAAGTGAAAGCAGCATTGCTGTGTCCCTGCAGGACAGCCGAGAGACAGCTGAGTCTCTGGGCACTTCATTTTCCCCATGAGAAATCCCATATCTCATTGGTACGGAGATAGAGAAGAGCCTCAAGACAGTTGTTTACTTCTTTTTGCAAAGCCAATGTCTGAGCAATGCAATTGTGTCATTCAGGTGGAACCACAGAAGTTGATACTGTAGTGTGTTTTGCTTCTGTCCGTTTGTGCCGTAGGAAGGGCTGGGCTTCCAAGCACTGAGGGGGGTGATAGTAAAAAACAGCAGAGCTGTCAGCTGCCCCAACAGCAAGCACACTTCTAACCAGAAATTGAAGATTTACCAGATTCAGCATAGCTGAAGAATGTGCATGATGTTTGATTGTTAGCCTGAATAGGTCTGTAGCAACTTTCTGTGCATTTCATTGTGCCTGAGGATGGATAGCAGAAAAAGAGCTTATCCCTTTCCCTTCTTTTCTCCTTTGCTGTTAACATCACCATCAAGCAGTGTTCGATGCTGTCCATCTGGGTTCTGTGTCTTGCTCCCTGTTGTGCTATTTTGTGACCTGCCCTGCAAGCAGCACCTTCCTCGTGAAAAGTGAGATCATCTGGTTCTCCTCTCTGTGTGTGGCTTCAAGATGGATTGGACAGAAATAGTGTATTATCTCTTTATTCTATGGGTTGTTTAAAACATGCAATCAGGCAGGTATGCCACATGAAATCACACCAGCAGAACTCACACCAGTCCCAGTGATGTCTTCTGGACACCATGGGATGTAAAATAGTAAGAAATAAAGGATTAATAATGAGATGAAATGAGGCAGGGTTACCGCTGACTCAGTGTTCTGACTCATCTGATAAACCATGCAAATGTGTCATTTCGATTCTGCATTATTAGAGTAGGATGATGGTTAATTTAAATTTTATTTTTAGGATTTAAACTTTGACATTTTGTTAAATTTATCCACATTCTCAGTGACCTTGAGGGTCACTGCTCTTCAGCCACAGTAGAAAAGAGCTATAGGGATGCCAGTAATCATCAGACAGGAAGTACAAAAGGGGATCAAGTTTTTAACACTTATACAATAATTAATAATCTATAAAATAATGTTCATTTCTTTTAAGGGATGGGAAAGACATGGTGGATATTGTTACAAAATCGACAGTACCCCTCGAAGTTTTGAACATGCTTCCAGTGGTTATTTCTGCCCATCTGCACTTGTATCAGTAACAAACAGGTAGTTAATCCTATTAGACAGCGTGAAGATACCTCTAACAAGAGCTATTCTAACTCAATAAAGTGTTGCATGGCAAAAGATATTACCATTATGAAATAATATTTGTGTGACAGGTGAGCATAATTACTAACATTGGCTAAAATCAAAAGTGTGCTTTGCTTTACTTTTTAATTGAAAATGAATTTCGTAAAAAGCAATTGTTAGGCTAATAAGCACTTACAGCAATGTGCACACATAACCATGCAGGAATCTGAACAAAATGCTTTCTACAGAGATGTGTGACATCTTTAAGAAACTTTATACTTAGAAACTATACAGAAAAATGAAAATGCTTATTTTTATAATGAAAATATAGAAAAGTTTCATCCATATCAATGTTTTATAAATGTTTTTATTTATGTATGTATTTTATGTGAGTTCTCAGCAAATAGGTAAAAGAGTAAATGTTTGAAAGCATTTGTCACTGTTTTCCCATGCTTTGTTACTATTTACCTCTCTTCCAGCTTTAGCAAGAACTTCTTCCTCTGCAGATGTCCAGGTGCTTCGGTTTTCTCTGCTTTCTTTGTGATTTACTCTAACCACCAGCAATCAGATGACTAGTAGCCAGAAACTTTAGGAAAACACAGGCTACCCGAATCAGGATTTACATCAGTGGGAATTTGTCCTGCCAGGTGGTTTCAGGATTGTGCACAATGTGTACAGTGCTGTGCTGCAGTGAGACAGTAATCCTTTCAGGGAGGACAAAGGAGAAATTCTTGCAACTGAGCATTGGCACCCCAAATGTTGCAGGGAGCTGAGGGAATGCTGCACATCACTGGAAGCATGTCTTCTCTCTTTTTCTGCTTATTTTATTTTTTTTAGTTTTTTTCTTCTTTCTGTGTGTAGCCATCACTATTTATTATGTTAGTTCCCAGTTCCACTGTTGGAGTAGCAATAATATGTTATTTTAGTTTTGGTGAGTTTTTTTGTTTGGTTGGTCAGTTGGTTTGGTTTTGGTTTGTGGTGGTTTTTTTTTTAAGTAATGCTCAGGTTTGTTGTCTTGGTATGAAACATGCAAATACTTTTCAGTTATTGATCCTAAAATATTCATTAAATAGTAGGTTGTAGAGGAAGTAAAATTGATATAAAAAGAGAACATACAGAGGAAGTGAAAATTAAATATAAGTTCTGAGTCACTCTCAGTGTTGCAGATACATTCCATTTTTTACATTAATGTCGTTCTTATGGTACTTAGCCATTCTTTTCACGTTGTGTAAAATCGGAAAGTCATGTCAGGCTTCATGAAATTGCAAACTTATTTTGCTGTATGTTTTCTTGTAGGCAGCTGATTAAATGTGCTCTTAAATGAAGCATTTTTGTATAATCCTATACCAATTATATCAGAATTAATTGCATTTAAGTGACAATTGGGTTACTGTATGCAACATTTATTACTTGCAAAAAGGTGTATATCTCTCAAAAAACTTTAGTGAGGAAATTAAGGAAAAAGTGATTCTTTCTATAGTCAGATCAGCTAATGCTTTGGGTCCTTCATTTCTGTTTTTTAGTGCTCATTTGTGTTTCTGGTTCCAAAAGGATACTTCTACACAAAGATTTTCCTTTTTTCTAGATCTTTTTCAGACCTCACTAACTTTTCTCCTTCATACAAGGAGTTTCTTATTTTTATTTGTGCATCATTAATATGTTCTTGTAATTCAAGCATTGAGCTTACAAGCTCTCAATCTAATGTTTCTTTTATGTACTCAAATGCTGGAAAAATATTAGAGAAAAGTTGTGACTTACACTACAGATTTTTTCCTGAAGTTCCCCCCAGCATTCTCTAAGGAAAATTAGGTACCTCTCATATATTTTTCTCACATAATTTAAATAATTTCATGAGAGCTATTCACTGAAATACCAATTTACCTATTGTATTCTAAAAAGTTTTATCTCGATTATTTTATTAAGGTTTGAACAAGCTTTTATCAACAGCATGATCCACAGCATGGTAAAATCTGAGAGAACTTATTTTTGGATAGGATTGCAAGACCTTAACAACACAGGAGAATACTTCTGGCTAAGTACAGCAGGAAAGAATGGCTCCGTGAGCTACACAAACTGGAACAAGTACCAGCCACGTGAGTAACATGCTGGTAAAAAAAGCATTGGCTTGGAGAGTGGGGAGTGTGCTCTCTTCCCCACGCCACCAGTGGCTTAGCGGTGACTGAAGAGTCCCAGTCCTTTCCTCCCTGCCTGGTGAAGAGAGCAGAGAGATAAGGTGACATCTGCCACTCCATAACTTCCTGCTGTGGATTGAGTTAGGTGAGTCGGCAGTTGTGGAGAAGCTGGAGCTTCCTTCCCAGCTGTCCACCCAGGTGCTGTTATCGTGGGCTCCTGGTTGTGGTGGGATGCTGGATGCCACACTTCACACCCACTGGTGTGGTGAGGGGAATATTAATCTAGTTTTTCTTTAATGTGCTCAAATGCTGAAAAAAAATGGGAGAAAAACTGTGGTTTGTGCTACAGACTTGTGCCTGAAGTTCCCTACAGCCAGGCCATCCTTTTATAGACAGCTAATCCGTGAAAAATTCTTTTCCAATGAGATGTTTTTCATATAGTTCTTTATGGACTTTAATACATTTGTTGTATATATGATATTTTTAAAAAAATATCAATAAAATTTCATAAATTTCTTTATGGACTTTTCAAGGGCTTCCTGAGACTCCCATTAAAAGGTCCTAGAGATGTTATGAGTTTTACTCAGTAACAGAGTTTGAAATTTGCATTTTATATGAAAAAAGAGGTCAGAGATTGACAGATACATTTCTATGAATAAGAGCCTATATACGGAGTTTTCTTCTTTTTCCCCTTTAGTTTGTTGATACTTGGTTTGCTTGTTTGATTTTGTTTGTTCTATAGTAATTCAAAGAAAAGCATTCCAACAAAACAAAAAGTGAAAAAAAAAATCATTGTTCAACCTGTGAAACATAAACCTCTTAGAGCAATACCTGAGAATAGACACATAATAATAAAGACACTCCATTTCACTAATTGATTCTCAGGTTTGGACTCTATTGCTTTATGACTGCATTTTGCAAAAGTTCTCTTTTTAATTGCATTTCATCCTGGATTTTGTGAGAGGAACCCTTTGTCATGATTTATTTTACAAGCTCAATTCAGCCAAGATGAGCTGATAAACTGGCTGCTGACCAAAGAATTTCCAACTTTTTTAACTTCGTCAAGGTTTTATCTAGAAACTCATGCTAATAAAACAGCCACTTCACAAAAAAGTTCACAAAATTTGGATGCTTTATTCTGATACTCGACACATATTCATTCCCACGTCTAGGTCATTCTGGGGGATGTGTGGCTATGCGAGGACAGCACCCCGTTGGTTATTGGGAAGTGAAAAGCTGTAAGAACTTCAAAGCAATGTCATTGTGCAAGCAAAAAATCAATTCTTATGAAGAACCTGAACTTACTTTTCAAAAACATTTGAGTTCCTGCTATTTTGGATGGGAGTCAGAACCTCATCTGCTCAATTGTTACAAGGTACGTGTCAAACTTGCTTTAATTTTTCTGATTCTGCTCCAGCTTAGAGATAAGCTGTTCCTGAAACATTTTTGAAAATGCATTGTTTCTTTCACTCAGAAAACAAAAATTACCTGCTTCAGTGCTTTTTAAAGTGAGTGAAAGTATTACGATTCAGAACTATACTTGGAATGCCCATCGCTTTACTTCAGGAAAAACATGACTAATATTTGATTTTTTTGGCTTTCTGAAGCCACTGTTCTGTCAAATCAACTACATTTATGACATTGTTTATTTTATTGCAGATATTTCACAATGAAAAAGTTCTGATGAGAAGAACATGGGATGAAGCAGAAACGTTATGTCAAGATTTTGGAGCACATCTTGCTAGTTTTAGCCATATCTATGAAGAGGCATTTTTAAACAATCTATTATATACAATTTTTGATAGGTAAAAATATATTTTAACATCAACAAGATTTATCTTAATCATACTAATACGCAAAAATAATCTACAATTCAAGTGTAGATTACTACATTAGTTTACTACTGTCTGAAGAAGTCCCTACTCTAACATCAACTTAGAAATGGGTGAAGTATATTAGTAACATTGTAATATGATTCTTTTTGAAGATGATCTTTGTGGTGGATGTATTCTTGTGAGTTAACATTCCCCATTGAAAGGGAGGCTCGACTATTTTAATCCTATTTTAAATGTTTTCATCTTGAAAAATATAATTTAACACTTTAGTAGAAAAACCACTTTACTTCAAGGCTACTAAGAAGTTAAGAAATGTATTAGGGAATGATGCATTGAATTCAAGAAGAAATTAATATGTGTGTACTATTAAAAAAAATTGTTTCTGAAATAGCTATGGAAAAAGTGCATGAGAAATGTTATTTTCTTTGTTTCTGTTATAGAACAGAAGAAAGGCAGTTCTGGATTGGATTTAATAAAAGAAATACACTTTCTGGAGGGACATGGCAGTGGTCTGATGGAACACCTGTAACTATCTGTTTATATTTCAGGAACCTTTCAAGTCATATCTGAGCATATGTACAAAAAAAAGCCTTGTGAGAAAATGGTGGCCAGGAAAACTGTTTTGTTTTCATGTCCACATGGTCACTTAAAGTAGTTGTTACAATAGCATTAATAGTAAACTGGTATTAAAATAGCAGCTTGTGCAAAAGGGCTGTGCAACTGTGAAAGCCACTTGGTAGGATTACAAAGTTTTGCAGACGTGTGCTTCCCTGCAAAGTGGGCTGTGTTCGGCCCAGGACCAGGCATATGCAGAGTGAACACGTGTGCATGTATGTATGGACTTAGTTACATAGGTATGCAACACACATTGGAAAGCCTTAGAGCTGTGCTTACATGCTTAGATTGTTCCATGACTTGTTAGGTTCCTGCCTGCATTCAGAGCTAAGTCTTTCCTTTTTTAATACTGCTTTTGACTTTGCATCCTTGAAGGTGTTGGTGCTGCATGATACACCAATGGTTAGCACCTGGGATTTAAACATCAAACAACTGAAGAAGGGTCACTTTTTAAGACTGAAAACCAATTTCAGTTTTAAGAACAGCATCAGGTCTGCTGTTGTTACTTCAGTCATTTCAGAGTGCAAAGTGCAATCATGCAATATGTTGAACCAAAGCAAAGGCTGCTAGATGTGGGCAACTGCTGTTAATCATGTCACAAAATTGTAAGGTTTCATAGCTATTGATTATTTTTATGAAGAAGAAGTCTGATATAAGATGGAAAAGTTGGACAGAACATGTCTATGGACCCTATTTTTTTTTATTTTACCACCATAATTTAGGTGGTCCTTTAGTTGTTGCTCATGATGTTCTACTTGTACACAGATGTCTAAATCCTTCCTTTTTCTCCATGCTGAGATTTTTAAATGCTTCTTCTTGAATTGTCAGTGAAAGAGAATGAATGTGCTGTTTTCAGGTTGTATCTTCATTTTTGGAGGACAAGTATGTTCAAGATGACTCAAGAAACTGTGCTGTGTTCAAAGTAAACAGAACGGTCTTTCCAGCACACTGCAATGAAAAGCGTGAATGGATATGCAAAATACCAAAAGGTGAAATGTTATTTAACATACATTGCCTGTTATACCCATTACTTGCAATTTAGGAGGGACAAGAAAAAAAAAATCTAAAAACCTACATTTTAGCAATCTCTGGAGTTCTCATTGGTCCTCTGCAGGAAATCATGGCAAAGCCATGGTTTACTCCATTAGCATTTGTTGGCCAGTTTATAGCAAGTTGTATAGCAAGATTAGCAGTTAGTTAGCAGTAGTTATTCAACATTCTTATTCGTAAAGATTACTCAAAATGTGTTTTAGTAAGTCCAGCAATTATTTTATTTTATTCCATGTTTAACCCCTTTTTTGGTCCCTGAATGAGAATAGCAATATTCTTAATGATTTTTTTTTTTTTTTTTTTTTTTTTTGCAGGTGTTAAACCAATGAATCCAGTTTGGTACATGGCTGGTATGAAAGCATTTTCTTTTTTTCATCTTGAAACAATATAACTTGAAAATACGGTTTAAGCCTTTGGTAAAAGTAAAATAACTAAAATATTCTGAGTTGAAAATTTATGTTAAGGAGCTCTTTAGGAACTTCTTGTTACAGATCAAAATCTACCACTGTTGTTTAGGAACACTAGAACATCAGATACTACACTGGTTAGGTTAAGGAATAATGCGAGTAATAAGCACAGGAGTTTGATAACCTCCCCATCACATTAAAACTAAATCTGGACAACTCTCTTATATTCCTTCAGTCTCACGGGATAGAATATTAGAAAAAAAATTATAGTGCATTTTTTTCCCCACAAATGAATATGTTAAGTGTGGTTTTGTTGTTCATTGTGGCATATTTGTCCTCTGACACGTGGCTGAAGGTAGGCTATGGGGTAGAAGAAGATGAGACTTGAAATGAGTTTTTACCCCTGCATGCTGCTGACTCTCATTTTCTAGAACTGCCATGGTCATATTATCAAGGAGCAGAATATCTTTTCCATGTCAGTCCTGCAGACTGGGAAACCTACAAGTTTGTCTGTGGATGGCTTCACAGTGGAATGGCAACAATAAATTCTACTGCTGAACAAGCCTTTATTCAAAATAAAATAAGGAAGGTAAGAAAAACTACTCCTTTTAAAAAATAAACCCTCAGGCAGTAACTGGATATTTTCTGCTGCATCTTCTGGAATATCTTGTCTGCCTGTTACTCCAGGCTGAATCCCAAAGACATTTGACTTTAGAAATAATGCTCTTGCTGTCTTCATTTCCCGCACCCCTCTCTGAAACCCTGTTCAGCTAAAGTCAATAACATTTCAGGTCTGCAGAATTATCTGTGCTAATAAGCAGGTTGGTCAATCTTCCTGAAAAGACCCAAGAGGAGGAGAAACCAGCTTCCTATCCCAAAGTTGGGAAAGTAATTGGGGGTAAAGAGAAGGGTGTATTTTATATATGGTATATATCCTTCTTTATTTCTTCCTCTCCCTCCATTCCTCCATGACCAAGGGGATCCACCGTGGTTCCTCACATGTTCACACAGGGGTTCTGCATCCCCTGGGATGTCTACTGATCCAGCACAGTTCCACAGTTCTGCTCAATTCCTATTTTGTAACTTGGCAGCTGGTCATCAGGTAGTAATACTGAGGCACATTTCAGTGGGCAGCAAATGGAGATGTTTGAAATGGTCTCCATAGTTTAAATCTTCAATATGATTTCAGAAGTTACCCTTGGGGAGAGCTGGACAAGAGCGAAGGATTGTCAGTTCCTCTGCACCTTAATTATACCTAGAACTCTAAACAATAGAGGTGAATGACTGGATATTTATATGGGGAAAAAAAGACACCCACCTCGAAATTACCTCCTCTCATTTACAGCGCAATTTCTCTAGAACCTTTCTGATGTAACAAGCAACTTTGAACTGAGAAATAACTGCAGAAGCAGATGAATTCCCAAGAAACTGAGTCCATTTACCTTTAGGTGTTCTCAGTAAAACCAAAATAATGGAAATTTGAAAAATTAATACAAATAGTCTGTCTGCCTTACTGAGGACAAAATTCTACAGCTGTAATGTAAAGGGATATTGTAGTGCAATCTTTAAAAGAACTACTAGTTCTGGTAGAAAAGCTCTTGACCCTTACTTAGTTTAGCTTATGCTATGCACAGCCTTCTCTGCTTTTAGCTTATAATGGAAAGTGTAAGTAGAATTGTGTTGTATTAAAATGGGATCTTTAAGTTTCCAAGGAATTATGCATAATTTTTGTCTGCTATTTAAGTAATTTTGTATTAAAATGTAATGAAATGGATTTAAACCAATAGTTCATGACAGAAAAAGCTTATAATGAAAGAACAACATAACTGGCTAGGCTCTTCTTCCACATATACCAGAGACTGTGATGTGATAAAATTACTGTGTTACCTAACACTGAATGTTTATGAATTAAAAAATCATATAACTTTAAAAAAAAAATGTATTTTTTCAACTTAAGATCACTTAAAATGGATAATCATAATGCTTCTTTAAAGTCATGTTTACTTACAAGATATCTTTTAAAAGTGGATTTATCATTAAAATTAGTGGGTATTTCAGCAGTTTGTGAGCATTCTGCAATGAAAAAGCCAAGTTTAGTCTCTTGGCACTTCCTTGAAGTTTTATCCCAGAATACAACATAAGCAGCTATTTTAAAGCCTGTTGGCTTTGGCTAAGCTTTCCCAGTATATCTAGGTTTGTCCCAGAGTGACTTTAAATAGTCTCCTGTGGAAGGAGGAGTAAGTATGGCAATCACTAAAATGATACTCAGCAGTCCAAATAGACTTTGCATGTGACATTAGAAAACCTGGTCTAGATTTCTTAGCATGGAATTTGAATTCACAATTTTCACTATTTCTTTAAAAACTGTAATATGTCAGGTGAGTGCTGTGATTAGAAAACTAGACTCAGGGGCAAGTCATTACCAAAACAGAGAGCATTCCAGAGCCTTTTCTTTGTCAGAAATGTCTGTTTTCTTCATTTGATACAGCTAAATAAGCTGTAAGCTGGAGAAATCCTAAGTATAATTACAAGGACGGTATGGATGCACAACACAGGCTGCACTTCAGTTCTTTCTGACAAAAAATAAATGTTTCACAGAGCCAGGGTGGCTTTTCCGGTGTCCTACACATTCAGAATGGGGGTTTTTGTTTGTTTGTTTGTGGTTTTTTTCTTTTTTTTTTTCTTTTTCCAAAAACATCCAAACTAACAGGCTAACCCTGAAAGTGAAACCCATTCATAGTTTCAGGTAGAATCAAGTCAACACAGCAATAACGTGTGGCTGTTGAAATTGCATTATTTCTGTGGCTTGTCCATAATGTGTGCCTTTTAGGAGCAAAGGTCTAGACCTTTTCATGAGAACCACAATCAATCTGGAAAGCATCTCTAAGAATCTGTTGTATAAGCTATACGAAGTCAGTAAGTTCATAGAAAGCATTTTGGAAACATTAAGGATCAGCAGTATATTAATGCTAAAAGCAAATATTTGCTATTGTTTAATTTTAGGAGTTGAGAAAAAACAGATTTCTGGTCTTTTCAAACCAGATAGTCTGTAGATTCCTAAATTTGTAGGTTACAGAAGATACATCAGCAAACCTGTGGAAACATGGGGGCTAAATCATGTTCTTGTGTGAATAAGGTTACTGAAGTGACATGAGTTAACATGGCAGGATTTAGCACCTCTTCTTCCCATTGGAACCCAAAGGAGATGCTATTTGTCTGAGTAAAGAATCTGAGTTTAGGAGTTTTTTAATGCATTGATAAGAGAGCAGCAACAGCTAAACATATGACAAAACATTTTTTTACAGCTATCAGATAGTGACGTTCACTGGTGGATTGGATTGCATGCAGAAAACCTCAGTGATGAATTTCGGTAAGAATACATATGCCTCAGCTGCTGTGAGTTGTGCTTGGCATGCCCTTCAGTATGATGGGTCAGTTTGGTGACTGAGTGGGATATTTGAGACAACTTCAGTTGTCATGTAAATATCATTTAGAATATATTGTTCTTAATTTATCTCCATGTTACAGTATTCCGACAGGGTTGTAAAAGATACAAGCCAAAGATATTAATATCAACTTTGGTCCTAGTGGTTGTCTGCATTTTTAATGCTTAGTTATTAGTAAAGGGGCATTTCCTCCCTTGTATCTTCTCATGAACCCTTTAATAGAGAGTGTATTTTTAGGTAAGGATAGGAAAAAGTGAAACTACACTCTTAATATTTCTATGCAGCTGGGGAGATGAGTCACCAGTAACATACCAGAACTGGAATGAAGGTAGAGAAAGAGATCTGCAGAAACCAGGGAAAAGATGTGGCTTCATTTCATCACAAACAGGTTTTCTTTTATATTTCCTTTTGCTGCAGGAATTGTGACTTGATTCTGTTGATGGCCAAAGGGTTTATGTTTTTTTCATTGGTCTCAAGAAAGGCAAGCCATACTGAAGTCCCGTTACATGGTTATAATTTGCATAACTGATTCTGTGATTAAGGAAAGAATAGTGACATATCATTAATATGCCCAGAGACTAGGTTGTAGTTTTTAAAAGGATATTAATAGTTATAGCTCTCTAATAACAAAATACAAAGATTCCAGTGATATTGATAATTTAGTTTTAATCAGTCTGTTATGTGGTACAGCAACAATGTTAATGCATTGCTGGTGTTCATAGACAGTTTTCACATAACCAAATGAGCCAAATGGACTGAGCAACCATTTTTCCTACATCTATGAACTGGATTTCGATGAGGGCACAACTTTAAATACCCAGGTTTCTCACTTATTTTTGATCCCATAGCCTATCTGCTGAGGGATGTTTGGGTGCTAGTCTTTACATCATCACATAACTCTATATTTTACTCGAGTAATAAAAAAAACTACAATGGTGCTGGTTCCAGTGGTTTCTGTCATGTCACAGTCTCTGTTTTCTGAAGATAAGCAAATCATATGGTAAAATAAACATGTTGGGTTCCATGGAAAGCAAAAATACCCAGCTTTGTATTTCTGAGAAGAGCTGAAGAAAAATTAATCCAGCTGCACTCTTGTGACCTCAGCCTCAAAAGTGAAAAATGAAAAAATGTAAAAACTTTTCCCCCTGCATAATCTTGGGATTTTGAATGTTTGAGTTTGCCATTACTATCGTTAGTATCAGATAAAAGGAAGTGACACCCACCCTCCCCCTCAGCTGGCCAGCAGATGGGGGCTGGCCAACAATTTGTTGAGTGTCTTGAGAAGTGTGTTTTCCTCCTAAGCAGGTCCGTGTTTTATGTCATTACCTGGATCTTGCCAAAAATTTTCAATGTAAGGAAGTCAAGCTATTTTATCTGGAAGTCATTTTTATACTTCTTTTTTTCCTGATTAATTTTTTAAATAAATGATGATATAAGCATATGTTATGTGACTCAGAGGAATTGGTTTTACTAGATAAAATTAAATGGAGAATAGAAGTATAAGCACTATGAGCCATCAAATCAACTGTAATGCAGTTGTCCAAATATTTGATGTAGCATCTCCTTTTATTCAAACACTAAAGGATAGTGATCTTCTTAACAATATCTAAGCTAGCTAAGAAAAAAACCCTTTCCAAGTCTCAAACCAATATTAAACTATGATCTTCCTTTTTACACAGGACTCTGGGGTGATGAAAACTGTACTGTCTCTCTTCCCTGTATTTGTAAACGTAAAATTGCAAGGAAAATAGAAAAAGTGATCCCAAAAGACCAGAAACAACAAGGAGTATGTCCCAAAGGCTGGTTGCACTTTGGATTCAAAGTAAAACATTTTTTTGTTTGATTGTTCAAAATGCTTTCCATGTTTAGGACAGAAATTGTACTTCTTAAGGGTTATTCAATATTTGAAGGTTTTCTTCCTTTTTGACAGCAGGACCATTAGGTTTATAACTACTGACACAGTAACACAGAGGTTTATTGCAGAGCTGCTTTGCACACTTTAAGAAGTTGTCCTAATAAGGTGTCAAAAATTTGACTTTAGGTCCAGTGAGTAAATACTCATATATGCAAAAGCTATCCAAATGTATTTGTCTGTGTGCCATAAAAAGCCTGCTCCATCCTGTCTTTTCCACAAATGACAATTCCAAGAGTCTTTTATGATCTCAAAAGACATCTGTAACCCCTTAATGTATGAAATGTTTAACATTCGGGAACAGCATGTGAAATGTTTTAGTGATCACTCTTAGTGATTGATAAATCACTGGAGGAAAAAAAACCAAAACACCAAGGTTTTTTATTTGGTTGGTTTTATTTTTTTTGAAACAGTGCTTTCTGATACAAATTCCAAAGGATCCAGACCATCTGAGAAGCTGGTACTCTGCACAAGAATTCTGCAATAGCTATGATGGGTCACTTGCTTTCTTGGAAAATGAACTGGAACAAGGTAGAGTGCTGTAAATATTGTTAAATAAATAAAATTTCATCTTCATTTGGATGCTGAGTAAAGTTTAATCTTGGATACAGATTTAGGAAAGATCATTCAGAGCTTACTTGTGGTTCTGCTACTTTAAACAAATCAGTGTTTCTCAGTTTGCCAAAATATAAAGATTCACTGAGATATAGGACAGGTACATTTTAAGGAATAACTGCAGTTTCTTTTGTGCTTACTACCATGCATTAGAAATACCAAAAAACTGAATATTCATTAAAAAATTTGCTATTTAAAATTTCTACCTTCAATATCTCATTTTTATCCTTTACTAGTACTTACAGTCTGATCTATAGTATAGCACATAAGCATAGTGCTAGGCAGGCTGGAACTGTCAGAGAAATAAATGCCAACACATTTGGAAATACTTATAATCCCTATTCATAAAAATCTGTGATTGAATTTCATACATTTGTAATGTGGGAGGAATCTCACTGTCTATCTTTAGTTGAGAAATTTTATTTTCAACTAAAACTGAGAAAGGCTTCTTCAATTGGACAGTATTATTAGCTAATGGACTAGATCCTAACCCAGTTGAAATTAATCAATTTAACTGAATTTATAGTTAAATGATACTAAAATGCCACTCATGTTCCTATTTTCTAGTAACTATGTGATGTCACTGATTGGAAAATAGATTTTTCAATGCTTCAGTATGTTGTAAGAGACTTCATCTATCCCTAAATGCTTACCAGTTTATTTTATTTCTGTTTCATTTTCTAGCTTTCATAACAATGAATCTATATGGATGGAAAACCAGTGTTTGGATAGGTTTCCAGAGTGATGATTATGAAAAATGGGTGAATGAAAATCCTACAATATATTCTAACTGGTCTCCAGTTGAACTAGTGGATGTGAGTATTTTCAGGGGGTTTATGACAGTGGAAAGTTGTTTTATCCGTAAAAATAATGACTGCCATAAGACAGGGCCAACGTTGTTACAGCAATTCAAGCTTCTCTTAATTTTTGCAACTTCAAAGAACCATAGACACATATTTACAGCCATAACTAGAAGTAGCAAAAAAGGCACTATCAAGACAGACACGTATATAACTTGTGGCTCTAGTCACGTTCTCTTGCAGTTGGTTTTAAGCAGAAAAGTTTGAACTATATGGTTAGTATCATATGTTTGGTCTGAGCAAAATTTAGGAACAAGATTATGAATTTCATATTTTCTTACGTTGTTTTACAACATATTAGTCCATACTGGGGTTAGCATATTAGTTAGTCCATTATGAAAGCTTGTTATTTTATTATGAGGTTAGTGTTTCAAACTGTATTTATAGGATTGTTCATTGTTCTACCTAAATATTTGTAATAGAGATTTTCAGATAATGATTCTCCTAAATTTAATGTAATAATTATGTGGGTTTTTTACACAGTATATTTTTAAATTGATATAAGTTTCTGTGTTGATTGCAGAGACAGCATTTTAACATTCAAGAACTTCCACTGTGTACATTGGTATCAAATAACCCTAATTTTTATTTTACGGGAAAATGGTACTTAGAAAACTGTCAGAAAAATTATGGGTTTGTCTGCCAAAAGACTCAGGGTAAGTTTTTGTCTTGCCTTCTGTCCTCTTTTCTTACTTTATTTTCATCTAGAAGCAGTTTATTATAGGTGTCTCTAAAACCAGGAACATAAAAGATTCCTAGGATCATTTGGTATTTAGACAGACTAGGTCTACACTATTTAACAAATCAGTAGCTGTGATGCGAAAATAATTGCTAAAAAATATTCTGTTATGAAGTTTTTCCTAACTTTGAGCATTCTGTTGTGCATCTTAGAATCAGGAATAGAGATGAAATTTCATATCTTCACTCATGGTAGCAGAGTAACCACATGAAATTACAAAAGGCTAAACTAAGGGTAATTTGATGAAAATAAGATTTTGGGTGGGCTGTTGTAACTTGCAATGTTAGATCAGAATAGACTCTAGAAAATTTATTTTTCTGAACAGTGCGGACTGACTGGCTGATTGAACAGTTTGGCTTCTCTTTTCACACTTCTCTAATTCTAGTACCATGAAGTTCACTTGCCAGAAGCACTAGGCTTTTGCGAGGAACTCGGGTTGTTTGGTTTCCTCAAGCCACACACCAGTTCTGCCTCTTGGCTGAGAGCCACGGGCAGCTTGTGCAGCTCTGGAGCCCAATCCCAGGGGCTGCTGCACCTCTGCCAGCAGGACGCTGCCCGAGCATGTTACCAAAATAGATCAGCGGCAAATTATTAACCCTGAAGCAAAGGGAGGGCTGTAATCTGAGCCTGTGAGGAGTCTCCTTGGCTGCTGCATTTACTGCGGGGGTGTTTTTCCGTGGCTCAACTCTGTATTATGTATCACTTTTTGGTTAAGCCGCAGGTCTAAAGAGACAACACTCCTGCTGGCTACATAGGAGGAGAGGGAGGGCCAGTTGAGAAGTAGAACGAACAAATATAAGCTTTGGGCAGTGCTCCCATGTGACTCAAGAAAACCATCACTGTATTTTACATCATTTATTGTGAACTGCAGTTGCAGGGAGCAGAAGTAATTCTGTACATAGTGTAGAAAAAAAAAAAGTGTTTTCCTGATGGTTTGTTTCAGTTACCTCCCAAATGTTTGTATTTTAACTCCTTTCTGCTGCTTCAGACAGATGTGGTGTGAGGAGGCAGGAAGAACAGTTGCCTTATGGTGGCCAGGGCTCTGGGAGGGATTTGGGCTGCAGTGGGTTTTCAGGATCCTATCTGTGTTTCCCAGCTGGCCATGTAAGAGTGGCCCATGGGCCCTGGATGAAATGCAGCTCAGGGCTGCCCCACACACAGCAGAGTGCTGCTGGGTCTCCAGGGGGACACCCATGGCACTCTCCCAAATTATCAGGCAGTTCGGCTTGCTAATTCAGCAGAAAACCTTCCTATCCTTTTTTCCCACCTGCTTTATTTATTTCCCTCTAATTCATGTCATGTCAGCTGAGTCAGCTTTATGCAATGTCAGGCAAACAGCAGACAAAGGAATACACAGCAGGAAGAGCAGAGAAGCAAGTAAGGGAGTCGTGAGACAGCCTGTTGCTGGCAGTAGTGAACTGCTAAATTTGCTCAAGTGTCCAAACAAATGTGTCAATTCCTAGAAAGATGAGCTGGTGCTTTGCTTCTGCCACCCTGTCTGCATTGTGTTTCCCCCATTTGAATTATTTTCTGAAGGAGACTAAACTGAAATAAAACAACATGGGATCTGAACTGGGCTCTGATCTCTTAATGATGCTTGAGTTAGGATTTTGAGTTAGCAATTTAGAGCATTTTCTGCCTTTTTTTAAGCAGTGACACATACTGAAAGCTGGAACAAAACAGGGTGCTTTAGTTAGCTCAAGAGCAGGACTTTTACTTGCTTAGAAGTTTCTAATTTACATGATTTGTGAATGACAAGTTGAAAATTCATTTACTATTTTAAGATGCTTGTTAACATCCTCCTCTCTTAGTCATAAAGGGAAACAAGTCTAAAAACACTCTACCTTGTAGAAAAACAACCACTTCATTTTGTAATTACAGAGAAGCTTTACAGACAGAAATAATTAATCCAAACTGGCAAACAGGATTAAAACTGTAGCATTGCTTTATTTTAGCAGTCTTGTTTTAAGTATACTGGGGGCATTCATACACATTAGCAAAGGCATTTGCCTTCTGTAGAAGCACGAGCACAGCAGCATTGCAGACTGGGCTGGGGTGGAGAGGATTTTTTTTCATCATGGGAGACTCTCTTTATTTCTTAAATCTAAAAAGCCTGCTTCTTCCTTTCATTTTTTTGGACATTTCTGTGTTAGTTTATCACCAGAAACAGATTTAAGTCTCCATGCATAGAGGATTTCTCTTTAAGTGCCACACTGTGATCTCCCCTACATTGGCTCATGGTTAGTGAAGATGAGCTCAAGAAGCTTCCAAGCCCACACTCATACCATGAGCCAAAGTTTGTTCTCCTAAAGGCTGTGCCAGTACAATCATCTTTGAGGCCAGGCTTTTTGTCTGGGGTAAGAGCACTCTGCAGCCCACTGCTACTGGACATTTGGGATATGCCCAGATCCCAGGTGATTTCTTATTGGCCTCCAAAGATGCAGTCAGTGGAACTAACCACATTCAGGTTGAGGGTTTTTTTGGTTATACATTAAACTAATTCATTCCTGTGATGATTTTTTTACTGTGATGGAATTTCAGATACTATTCTAGTAGTCATCATCTTTTTAAATTTAACAGTGTTGTCTGTTTTAAAAATAAATAAATCCTTTTTTTTTCTGCTTATAACAGACACATCCAGGCATGTCATCAATGCATCTGAAATGTATCCTGTGCCGGATACTTTAGAATATGGAAACAGAATGTATAAACTATTAAGCGGGAATTTTACATGGTCTTCAGCTTTAACAGCCTGCATGGCAAAGAGCGCAGAGCTGGTCAGCATTACAGACCAGTATCACCAAGCTTTCCTGACAGTCATTGTGAATCGCCTGGGATACAACCACTGGATTGGACTGTTCACTTCAGATGTATGTAGTAGACTACCCGGCTGTGAATATGATGTTGCAAAGGAATTTTTCCAGGAAAAAGCTAGTGAGCTGTGTCATTCATTTGAAGTCACAGAAAGTTTGCATCTGGAAATGAAACCCTGGAAAACTTGAGCCCTAAACGTTTTTTTGTTGCAACATGATGTATAAGTGTGCTGAGAGCTAGTTTGGTGCAATGACTACTGAAAAACAAAAGCCATAGAAAACTTTTTTTAAAAACACACAAAAAATTTCTTGCAGTGTCAACTCTGGAACTTTGTTGTTTCATTTGTAGTAGCCCAATGGCCTGAATAACCACTTGCTGAAAGCTGCAGATTAGTTGTAGATTGTAGTCTCCCAAAAGTAAGTTGGGATGATCGTTGGATCTGCCTTTTGTAGATTCTTCTGGATCTACCCAGCCTTTAGAAAATTAGAAGACATTCTGTAAAACCTGCCACCAAAAGAAGACTAATTTATATGGTACTAAAGCATATCAGAAAGGTAACCTGAAATTTGTTTTGGCAGAACGGGCTTAACTTTGAATGGTCGGATGGGACGAGGTCTTTGTTTACCTTCTGGGAAGACGACGAGTCCCAGGCCTTTGGCAGTTGTGTTTACATTGATACTTCAGGGCACTGGAAAAGCACAAATTGTGAACAGCTTCTGCAAGGAGCAGTTTGCCATGTGCCACCTAGTAAGTCAAAGTTAAGATTTATATTAAATCTTTGCCGCTGCAAATGTGTGTACTAACACTGGAAATATGTGAAAGGACATTAATTGGTTTGAGGTCAAGCAAGGTAAAGTATTATTTAAAACTGAAGTATATTTCTGCATTTTCTTTCTCTATTTCCTATTTGTGAAACCATTTTTTCCATAAAGTATTGGCCATCAGGTCTGATATGTAAGAGAATGGGAAGACAACTTTCATAATAGTAATGAAACAGGAAAATCACTTTGTCTCTTCAGTGAACACTATTTTATCTGTGAAAAATGAGGATTGCTAATAACCTAGCTCAAAGGGAAATAAATTCAGTTTGCTGCAATTAACTGTGGGATGGGAGAAGGGAAGCATTTAGAGCAAAGTGAAAAATTAGTCACATCTTCACTGATAAGCACATCAAAGATTTTGCAAATTTTTTTGATAAAGATAAGAATATTTTCCCTTATCCTAAAATATGTTTCCTAAAATTCTCTGTCAGTTACCTGGGCTTCAGTTGAATCCATAGTTCAGGTCTGGAACTCCATTTAGTCTAGGACTGCAGGGTCTTTGGGAGAATCCAGTTCTACAAATAGTTCCTATTCAGTGGTGTTGATCACCAGGAGTTCACCTACAGCTTATTATAGTTTTGGTTCTGTTGAGTAGAAAGCTATTTTGGAATCGTTCAAGACAAAAATCATTGTTTAGCATGAATTTTTGTAATGAAGCTGACTGATTTGTTGGGGGGTCAAGGTGTGTAATCATGTATAGCCTAAGGTTTATGTGTTTTGTAGTAAAAGTAGGAGGCATATGAAACCATAAGTAATGTAGCTGAATCTCCAGCACTGCCAAAAAGTGACACTGGGTATCACAAAGTGACCTTGCAGAGTTGCCTTGAGTCAGAGGGACTCTTTGATGCAGCATATTGCACACTGGAGAGGCTGCTTGCTGCTTACCGATGGGAAACTCTCATTTTGTGCCATGGTCTTTATGTTTGCAGCTTGGTGGAGAGAAGCTCTGTGGTCCTTGGAAATCCCCAGCCATTTGGGAAGTGCTGGGCAAGCCCAGAGCGCTCTGACTCGTGACTCCCTCTGCACATCACTACCAGTTAGGTTGTCCTGATACCACTGTTGCAATCCAGCAAGGCTTCTGATCAGAAATAAAACCAACTGTACTCTTTTAATACAAATATATTCAACCACTAGATTTTCACTTTGAAAAATAAACGAATAATGCTTATTACCATTACTCTAGAACAGCATGTGGAATGTTATAATAGTGTGTATTTTGTTGTGCCTTTAAAGCTGTGCTGTTATTTCTACCGCAGAAAAGAAACTCAATGCCTATAAAGGTTTATGTTCAGAAAAAACTGTACCCTGGATCAAATTCAAAAACAGTTGCTACAGCTTTTCCACAGTTCTGCAGGGCATGAGTTTTGATACCGCATACGAAGTCTGCAAAAATCAAGGTGATTGTTTTGTAGCTACCAAATGTCATTGTGATATCTTAAAACTATACATATTTTCTGAAATTACTGAAACCACGGCATATGTTTTCTGTGTTTCAAGATAACAGTTGTGGAACTCATAAGCCAACTATGAAATTGGAGGCAAAATAAATTAAAAAAATGTTCTTTTCCATGTGAAAATATTTCTTTCTCTAATAACACATAAAAGGAAACATTTGCGCTTCAAACTTGTTTTAAAGTCATGTAAGAACAGTTTTATATTGGTCTGAACATTTTCATATTAATTACAAATTTAAGAACTTATACTGTACAACCAGACCTTTCAAGCTTTTCCATCAAGGCTCTTAATACTAACATTTGAAATGCAGTGTTACGTTTTAATGGCATGGATTCGTTGAAAATTTATTCTTTGTTTAATTTATAGGATCAAATCTTCTAACTATTCAAGATGAAGATGAAAATGCCTTCATTTTGGAAGAGCTACACAATTTTGGTTATTCTGTGCAAATGGTTTGGTTGAACATGCTGCTCGTTACAGACAGTAAGTTTTGAGTGGAATAGAACTGCATGTAAGAATCTGATTTGGGTTTTGTTTATTTTAATGCTAGCATAGCCATCTTTCAAAAGACTCTTTTGATATTTTGTTCACTAATTGTTGCCTGTTTAGGATGTAATAAAACCAGTCAAGCTTTCTGTAATCGTTACCAGTATTCTGAATACTCAATATGCATCATCATCATCATCATCACAGCTAGGATACACTCATGTGAATGCCTTTTTTTTTTCCTGCTTAGAGAAGCACTATAGACTGTCTTCTGTGTTAACTACATAGGATGTTTTTTAAACCTTCAAGAAAAAAAAGTAATATAGTGGCCAAACAGACAGAATCCTGGCATTCTGTAATACAGTATTTTTTTATGTGAGGGTAAGTCCAACTGAAACAGAGATACTTATCAAAATAATATTCTATTTTGTAATGATTTATAACTTCTGCCCATAGATGAGACAGTCTCCTGGTTTGATGGTTCTCCTTTAAATTATTCTAACTGGGGCATCAGGGAGCCTGAATTTGACCATCTCAAAGGGAATTTCTGTATCAGCCTGAGGACCACAGATGGAGTCTGGCAATTATCTCCATGCAGAGAAAAAAAGGGTTTTGTATGTAAAATGGATGCAGGTATGTTCTTCCATAAAACAAGGCAGTTGTGTCCTTCTAACCACTATTTTACATGTTCCTTGTTGCTTGCTTGCTTACTTTCTGTGAGTTTTCATTTAAATAATTCTGTCCCTTGGTATTAGAAAAAAAATAACCTGCAAAAACCCCAACCAGAGTGACCTCCTTTTGAGGAACCTGGGCAGCCACTGCAGTAGTGCCAAGTGTGCTGGACTTTCTGTGGCATCAGGCTGACCTCCACAGCCCCTGCTGGGCGGGCAGGCACAGCCTGAGAGAGCTATACAGACACCATGTCAGTAGGAACATGGGCCTGTGAGAGAGCTGAAGAATTTCCAGAGTCCACAGAAAATCTCCCAGTCACTGCTGGACCTAAAAGCTAGATTAACCTACCTCTGCATGGTTGTGTTCATGCATTTGTACTTTAAAAAGTGGATAAATACTGCTGCTCATCCATGCACAAATGTCAATTAATATGTTCCACCAAATTAAAGGAATTTTAAATAACAGATTAGAATATGTTTAACTTGACCAGTTGGAATAACACTGACAGGAGTCAAATTAAACAAAGAACAGCCCTTTCTTGTGTGGTTTTAGGTAGGTTGTCTTCTCAGTATCCATTTTACAGTGAGTATACATAATAACTTCTGTTACCTCTGTGGGTAATTTTGTGATTGTTCTGGATTTTATTTCAGATATTGATGCAACAGAACCCTCTGAAAATGGTAAGTTCTATATATTCTTAATTTTTTTTAATAAGGAGTAATACACGTTTTGAGCTGATATTTTGTGAAATAACATTTTACACTGTTAAATCTGTAAATTAAAATGTGTGACATATAAGAAGTAATAATATGTTTTCCATAAAACAGCCATATGTTTATATTTAGAATTATCTATAATTGTAGCTATATTTGCTTAATAACAATTTCTGTCCCTCCCTTTCAGCATCATATGGTGGGCTTGTAGCTATGGCTATTCTTGTGACGTTGGTGATGCTGGCTGCCATTTCCCTTTTCCTGTGGTGCCTGTACAAACAGAACAACAGACTCTTCCACCACATACTGTGGGTCAGAAACGCCTATTTACCACAAATTAATGCTGACGTTCCTGCTTTGGAAGAAAGCATCCTCATTTCTGATTTTGACAGAAGTGACAGCAATTAAGTGATCAGAAGTAGCAAGTGGTCTTGTCTTCTCTGTGAAACTTCACAACCTACGGTGGTTTTCTTATTCTCAGGAGTCCTGCAGGGTACCCATATGCTGCGAAATTGTCATGGCCATCAGTATGAATGCTGTAGGGGCTCGTCTTGGAGGGCTTTTGCTTTGTGGCAGGATGAGTTGAGGATTCAAGGCAGAACCACAGAGAAATTTGCTCCTCTGGGACAAGCCAGGAGTTGAAAATACTCACACGCCATAAACCTCCAACCACTCACATGGAGCAGTTGTGTCTGAGGCCCCAGAGCAGTGGGAATTTTTATGCAACTTTTTCCTTTGGGAATATGTGGGCCTTTATGTTTTGTTTTTATACATCACAGAATCTGCTCATGAGGCAGCATTAAAATTTGGCCTTGAATTTAGGAACTCTGAAACATATTCCAAGGATGATAGGGTAGACTTTTCTTTTCTTTTTTTTTTTTTTAACTAGCTATCCCTTCTGCAAAATTAACAGTTATGTTTCAGACAGTGGATTATTGGATTATTGCCTGGTAAATTTTCAAGCTTGCAGGGAGATGAAGTCACTTTTGACTTGAGAGTGCCAGAGTTTTGGTAGTTTGGCCTGTGATGCCTAGTTCACGTTATAAAATAAATTAGTCCAGAGATGTAACGGTGTATGAGCTTTGTCATCCTGAGATGTGTCCAACATCCTGTTAAAGATTTTGTTATGTGGTCTCTCACTTAGATTATTTTAGACATGGAATCCTATCAACCTTCTTGAAAGACATTTTTGGTCAATATCTGTTTGAAAAAAAAAACCCTGTTATAAATCTTGCTGAAGTTATGGTAACAAATGGCTTTACTGACAGTATTTCTGCAAGCAGTATTCATGGAGGCTCTTCTGAGACCCTGCTCTCAAAACCTAAGGGTGATAAGTGGGCGAGCCACAGTGCTGTTCCCAAAGGGTGCTAGATACCTCTAACCCCATGTAGCAGGCACTTTCCCTTTCAGTGTTCATACTAAGGTGCTAAGAAAGGAGATGAATTTTGCTGACTGGTTGGTCTGCAGGCTGATGGTTGTGAAGGAGCCAGCTCAGGTCTCTCTGCTATCTCAGTTATAGCAGCCCAGGACAGAAATGCTTACTTTCCCTCAGACTCCCACCACCCTAACCAGTCCTCTACCCACCTCTCTGAAAGCACCTGGAAGCTTTTCAGGGATTTTATTTTTTATTTTTATTGCAATGTGGAAAAACAAATGGTTAATGATGCGTTTCTTCAGAATGGGTTTACTGTAATTTCAGTCATCTCTAAAAGATGCTTCGAAGGGCTGCATTTGTTGTTCAGTTTCTTGGTTTGTTTGTTTTAAGGTGACTCATTCATCATTTTGCAAGAGTCCTAACATGGAGGTATGTTCCTCGGAGTTAAGCAATCAGTTAAGGTCAACTGAAATGTTTTTACACAATATTTGTTCATATGCACGGGAATGTATGACTGCCTTTTAGTTAGATTTCACATGGCAAACTCTAGAAACAAAAATTGCCTGTTCATATCATAATTATGTATAGGGCTATTCTAAAAATATATCTAGTACATAGAATATTTCTGTGCTCATTTATAGAACCATTCAAAAATGTGGTCAGAGAGGCTGCAGATGGTTTTGATCCCAATATAATTTTCAGCTTACTGTTTTTGATAACTTCTAAGGTTGTAGGTATCACACGTTCTTAATCTGAGATTTTTCTATCGTATAAAATATAAATAGATTTTCTGTGTATATTTTGTCTAATGGTTTGACTCTATACATTAGTTTTCAGTAATATTTTAAAAGTTTTTGTTTAGACCTCTAGATTTATCTGTGAGACTGTTTTTATTTGCAGTCCACTATTAGAGTGGACTGCAACTTTTGAGTACAATTGCCAGATAATCTGCTGTTTATATGTATGAACTATGATAGCTTCTTTACCATCAAAAGAAGAAAAAAGCTTGTGACCTTCTCTCCTTTCCCCACGAGAATTTCACCTATTTAAACCACAGTTGGAGGAACTGAAACGAACAAATCCCCTTTGTCACATTCACTGCCGTCTTACAATACAGAAAACATCGAGGCTTGCAAGGCAGTTTTGTTTACAAGAGTAAGTTGTGTCATCTGTGAGGACATGTATTTATTGGGCTACAATGTTGTTAATAGTTATGCAGACTCTGGTCAGATTTTTATGTTGTTAATGAAGTTGTATTTTTCACAATACTTGCAATAGACATTTGATCAATTTTCCTTGAGGTATGCTTTAATCATTTAAATATATTTGAAGGGCAGTGATATAATAACCCTAACCTCAAAATATAGTGATCATTGATTAACATTGTCTCTTATGCAGATGAGCTTGCATTAAGGGAAAAAGAGTTCAAACAGTGTTTTTTTTCCTACTTTGAAAGGTCTGTATTGTCCCTGATCAGAATACGTGGTGACTGTTATTTTTATAGATGACCTTGATGACATCAGCAAGTGCAATTCACAGTATTATTTCAACTGGAAAATAAAAGCGTGATTAATAATTTTCTGTGCTGTAATTTTTCTTGAATCTCTCCCCAGCTTTAATAAGAGGGAGGCTTTAGTGTCTCATAACAGCAGTGCCCAAGGCTTTGCACCAGGTCATCCTGGTAGGAGAGGGACAGCTTGCACCAGCCTCCTTTTCTGGCTGTGTGACTGGACGTAGACTTGGGCACTGTGTATGATCTCCACACATATGGTGGTCCCAGTGTTTCCCAGGATGCCTCAGAATGTGCATGCAGGAAGTGCTGGAAGGAGGTGGGAGTCACAGCATCGTCAGTAAGGATGATGGATGGGATCATGGCACTGATACACAGATATTCTCCCAGCCTACTTCCTGTTCCCTGCAGCAGGAAGCTGGGCCCTCAGGGCTGAGTAATGGGCTGCAGGAATTTTTCTGCTGAATTGTGGAGGCTGTATTGTGTGGGAACCTGTTTGTTTCTGCCACAAATGAGGTGGAGATATAGGGACTGCAGCACAGTAGCTTCCACAGGTAGCACCAAAGGGCTTCCTGTGTCCAAGAAGTGGGTTCCCAGAGCCTGAATAGGCAAGTGAATGTTGTGGATTTGTCTGCTGTGCTAACTTCTTTCAATCTTCTTACTGAAAGGGAAGTGTTAAATCTCTTCATATCGCTCGTTTGCTTGGGGGATGGAGGGATATCCCCACCAGAGACAGGTACATTCAGGTCAATATATGACAAAGCCCTCTCTGCCAGATATTGGGGTTTGTCAAAACTTCATGTGTTTGTTTTTGCAGATGGTGTTCCAGGAGAAAATTTACCTCCTGATCCCTTTAGCAATCCTTACAGCATGTCTCTGAGGCAAGGCAGCCCACCATCCCAGGTGGACGTGAGTCTGCGATGGGAACATACATATGCTGGAGATGTCCAGCGTGACCGCACAGAGCAAAGGGTTGTAGCACAAGGTTTTAAGTGGGCAATATGACTTCTCAGCAAAACCTTTCCTGCCTGTGCCACCCTGGGTGCAGTGCTGCCCTTCCTTATGCAGGGATTCTCCTGCCTCTACTTCAGTCACACACACATTTTCAGCTGGGTCATGACAAGAGCAGAGCCATGGGGCTGTTTGAAATCTGGGCTGTGCAGTCCAGAGGGAGCATAGGGGAAAAAATAGGGTTTTGCATGCTCTGTGAGACTTGACCAGCTCTGGTTCCCAGGGCACCACTGCACAAATTCCCGTTTAATTCAACCTGCTACTTTTTTTCTTTCATTATGTTGCCCCTCCCTCAGTGTAGTCACATGTGTCCTCAGTCTCTTGTAATAATAAACCCACTGTAATGAAATCCATGGCATACTCTTCCTCCAGGGCATTTATTTGGTTAAAAGCTAAATTGCACACATTCAGCAACTGGACTCTAAATCCTCAGCTCAAAAAAAAAAGACCCCTGCTTGAGCTATAATAATATTATAATATTTCCTCTGGTAACCAGTGGAATGTTGGGTCTAAACCCCTGCAGGCCAGTGCTGATCTCTTACAATCTAGTGCAGCCCCGATGCAGATATGTGAGTAACCATCAGGAACAAATCCAAAGGCGTTCATGCTGTTCTGAGATGGAACCAACTAATGTTGATCTTGATGCTTGGAAACACAGTCAGTCTTGGTTCGGCCAGTAGATGGTAGTGGTACACACAGAGCTGAAAAAACAAGCTGTGCAAGATTAAAAATCACAGGGATTTGCTCCGGATCCTTTAGAAATGTAGTTAAATGAGCAGCAAAACTCCCAAGTCACAGGATGGCAAATGTCATTGTGTGTTCTTAGCCATGGCCACAAAGTTACAAGGCTGTGTTAAGACATCTTTCCAAGTCCTTCTCAGCTACTTTAATGGGATGCACTGAAGTGCTTGGAATGGGATAATCCAAGTCCTTACCTTGGTCAGTGGGTTTTTCTTTTCCTTGGTGAGTAATGGGAAAATCCACTTGGGTTCCTGAGTATTAAATAAATATCTTAGTGGTATGTTTTGGTTCTGATGCCTTTGATGGAAAGGTAATTCACTGAAAATGCTCCAGCCATGTCTCTTTACTGGTGAATGGATTTATTTTAATATTTTATTTCTTGACTGTATCAGTGCAGTACCTACTCATTTTCATGGGAAATGAAAAATAAAGCCATATAAATGAAAATTAGTAGATATTTTAAACATTCATTGCATAAGTAATCATTCCACAGCACTGTTGAAAGCAGATTAATTTTCTTCTCTCAATTTATTCTGTAAGTCACTCAGAGCATAAGAGTTGCTAATACCTTTCTATATGCATTATCTTTACACAGGAAGACCGTGTTTTGGATTCTGATCTTAGAAACTTAACCATTAGAAAGGGTACTGAGAATCGTTTTGTAATAAAGCCTTGCTTCAAAGTCTTAGTTTTTATAACATTATTTCCTTACACTGATGCTTTTTTAAGACTTTCCCAGTTCTCCTGTAATGAAGGCCATCCAACATCACTGCGTGGACTAGTGGAATGCAATAGCTGGGTCAGTGTCTCAGAAAACACTGGAAAACAAAACAATCCCTGTATCTTTTCAGATTTTTATAGCTGAATGTTCATCTTCAGAATTAAAAGTTTCCATATATGTTGTACAAAACCATCCTCAGTGTTTTTTCATTTTTTTTTAGTGAACGCTGAAAATTATCCTGTCAAGTACGTTCCTCTTGTGAAGCTGTTTATTCAGGTCATTTGTTCTAAAGCATGATCTTAGGCCTTTGATCCCAGCCATAACCTGATTAAATCTGCTTTGCCACTTATTCCTGCCATAAGCCTTGTGTACATTGTAATTGAGAAGCCCTTGGAAAGTCCCTTCTGGAAGCCAGAAGCAAGCTTGCACAGAGCTGATAGAAGACAGACTCTACCTCGTCAGCAGCTTTTGCTGCATGGCTTCACCTACGCTGGGTTTGGGACACCATCCCAGAGCTTGATGCTTCCAGGTTCCTTCAGGTAAGCAAGCAGAATCCCTAACATTGGACACAGCCAATGAGCTGGAGTACATAGTCTTTTAATATAAAGTAAAAGAATATTCTAGGTCACGTAAGGTTTCATTTATTACAGTCCCAGCACACCTTAATTCTGCTTCATCTGTACTAGTTTCTTTTGATATATTTCTCTTGTTGCTAGCAGGCTTACCTGTTATGTACCTAAAATCTGATACTACCTAAAGGCTTGCATGACCTAGGCATTATATTTTCTAGTATTTAATATTCAAGAATATCAGAAGGATTCTTTTTGAAAAGGTAAGAAGGTAATGCTTCTGCTGCTGTATATTTTGTCCTGCTAGTCTTATGGGATGAAAATTGAGAGGCAAACTGAATTACTTTAAATATTATTTCAAAAGCAGATATTGAAGATGGAATTGTACATATAGGATACATCGTGGCTATAAATGACATCAGGTACCGTTAAGTTAAATGTGGAAATGTATTAGAACAGCTCTGGAAGGCTTTCCATCTGGAAAGAACCGATTAATAGAACACCTACAGGAACAGTGGCTCCTTTACCTTTTGAAATACTTAGAGTATAAATAGCAGAGTGACTGTTCCCCACACATCATACCCAGGAAGGCAGCTGATGCAGCCTTTATCCCTGGATGCTCCCAAGGTGCCTTGTCCCACTCACACAGCACCTCTGGAGCCTGCACACCACGTGTCAGGGTGTCCAATGTGGTTAAGTTATGGAAGGAAGACAGACAATGTGGTCTTCTTTCCTCATCTTGTCCTTGACCATCCATCCTCTCCTGACCTTCCAGAATCTAGTCTGGGTTGATGACATAGTTTTTAATTATTGCTATTTATATATAAATTTGCTTTATTCTTGCCCAATTTGGAAGACTGTAAAGTGGAAGTTAGTGAGTCTCAGCTGCTCTTACATGCTGTTTGACCACGTACTCTGATGTAGCACAAAGCAAACCCTCATGGAAGGAAAGATGAAAGGAAGAGCCATTCACTGGTGAAAGCAAACATATAAAGAGAACAGGGTTCAGTTTTTCTTGCTATTTGGGAAGACTATAACAAGAATTAAGTGACTGAACCACAGCAGGAAATATGTGATAGATAACTGTGGGGATAGCTGGATAAGCAGCCAATGCAAGTGGTAAGGTCACTTTCAATGGCAGTGTGCACTGTTACATTGGATAACTGTGATTTAGAAACAAATCAGTCCACCATGGCTTCTTCAAAACAGTGCTGGATGGCCCTTTCAGCTCACCCTGGGTAAAGATGAGTAAGCTTGACCTGAAAATACTGGTGTGAATATGTTTGTGGGACTGCTGATGCATCATCCCACTGCCTTCTAGGCCAAACCTACCTTCAGCTTCCTGATCCACACAAGTAGTCAGCAAACAGAATTTAGGATCTCTAAATGCCATGCAACTGGGATATTGGAAACACCTCAAATTAAATTTGTGATCTGCCTTTGGATAGAAAGAGACAGTTCCTAAATGACTGAAGCTGAATCATCCAGTTAATCTACTACAGCAGCCAGTGGGACACAGGCACCCAACCTGCCCTGGGTATCTAAAATCCACATCCAGGGTAAAGGAAGCAAAGGTCCAGAATCACTTCATGAAGATCACAAAAATATAAGGATATACGCAAAAAAAAAAAAAAAAAAAAAAAAAAAAAAAAA
>JAWWLV010000183.1:16643265-16721425 GCA_035041135.1 Platyrinchus mystaceus | reverse complement strand
AAAAAAAAAAAAAAAAAAAAAAAAAAACCAAAAAAAAACCACACCACACCAAAAAAAAAACCAAAAAACCCACAAAAAACAACTACACCAAACCAAAACTTTTTTTTTTCCTTTTCTTTTACTGTCTTTTTATTTTTTTCTGTTTTCCCCCTTGAAGTCACAGATCCAGGTGATGGGATGATATCTTTACTTGTGTAGTACTTTCAAGATGTCTCTGTGATGCATCTTTGAGTGGTCCAGTTGCCTCAGCAGGCCTGGAGCTGGGCCCCAGGTGGGGACAGCCTGTGGGGAGAAGCAGCAGTTCTGCCTTCTATGCAGGAGGCAGCAATGTCCAAAACTCCCCTTTCTTCCTCTTGTGTAACATGTTAGTGGAAACAGCAACTTCCTGCATAGCAACTGCCTGGTTCAAAGCACTAAGATGACTGACTGACAGGGCAGCTTTTGGCAGGCTTACAAATATCTGTTCCTGGCTCCATGTGGATCTGCTGAAGTGTATCTGTGGCCAAAGCCAGTTCAAGAGCTGTGGGATAGACTGCAAAGCCCATGACGTTCAAAGCAAAGCCATAAGCTATGAGAAAGGGCAGGAATGGTTGATCCCAGTACTACCAGGATCATAAAATCATTAAAAATTTTCTTTATGAAATTTGATGCATTTAATCCATTTGGATAACAACAGCAAAATGAAGAAAATTATTTCTGACATGGACATTCTTCAGTGTTTCTAGAAAAGGTATTTAAACAGAGCCCTGATACAGTTAATAGGTTTTCTATCTCCCTCTGGAGACATAGGAACATTCATGGGATGCTGCAAAAACCTGGAGCCCTAGAAAGCCCACATTGGAACATGTTCCCAAATATAAAGACGCCCAAAACAGATGCAAAACTTAACCGAAGGTGCACAGTGCTGTGTCAGTGCTAGCGTTTTTTGTTTTTATGACTGCATTTTAAAGCAGTCATTCTTTTGATCCATGCTAACTGCTGGTAATGGAAAGAAAAATAAAGCTTACACAGAAAATAACAAAATTTTCTGACTGGAGGCCAAAACTTCACAAGAGAATACTGAAGCCTAATATGTTTTCTTTGACATCTTTGTTTCTGATAGATGTTGACTGAATTCAGGAGGATGACGGCACTTTGAACAAAACCAGCTGGGGAAGTCCGTTTGCTAATTATTAACCCTCTAGGGAAGAGATTGGATTGCAGATGTGCATACAAAACATTCTGGGAAAATATAAAACCTAATGTAGATCTCTTTGTAAAAGAAATACTTAACACTGTGGCTTTTATTTTTAGGAGGAAGGGAGGAGACAATTTGTGATATATGACTGAATTCATCAAGATGGGTAGCAATTCAGTCTTAGACTCCTTTTTCCCCTGTAGTAGGATTTAGCAGTCCTGAGGCTGAAGTGTAACATTAAGGAATTACTTTAGGGAATAAAAAGAAGTTGTACATTTATTATGATATAAATCATAGAGGGGGTGGGGGAAGACTGTTGTCAGCCTCTTGACCACTTTGCAATATAGAAAAGGGGGATTTCCAAAGCTGTTAAGCAGGAAAAAAGCACTGAACTGCATACTGTGCCTTACAAAATATTATTCAGAAGCTACTGTGATAAATATTCATATGCATAAAATAAAAACAAAAAGGGAAAACAAACAAAACAGTCTTTAGGCAGTAAGCTCTAATGTGACATATTTAGATCTCACTCTATCTGGATGCTCAAATCCTTCCTCTGTAACCTAGCCAGAGAGATGATTATATAGTATGTGCAGGGGTTTTTTCACCCATTTCAGGTGTTTTAGGAATAAAAGAAGAGTTAGATATGGGCACTACACCAAAATCCAGTGCAATTCAATGATTAACTAGTGGCCAGTCCTAACTATAATTATAGCATAAAATGGGAACAGAAAAAAGAAAATAAAGGGGAAAAATTCTGGTACAAAAAAAACCCAATGAAAGATGGGAGAAGAAATTTAGGAACAACTTTCGCTATTGCTTAACATTGGAGCTGTTTTCCTGCTTGACACATTGGTTGCAGCACAGAAACATCAGCTGTTACAAGTAAGTGCCAGAATAGATGTAGTAGAATGCATTATTGTTTAAAACAAATAGGTCATATGGGATGCTGAACTGATTTTTGTTTTCTGTCCCGTAGTTCAGAGTGATGCCATTTTAGGTGTTAGATTGTTAGAGAAAAATCTTATAGTTAAACAAGCTTTTTAAAGTTAAACCACTTGACAATTAATTTAATATCAGTTATGCATATTTTTGCCTTTTTAATGCTGTAGGTGGTGTTACATACCTAGCTGAAGTGCTATCCAGGAGGCAGAGTGGTAGTTAGCAAAGTACCTTCTGAACTTTTTCATTCTCTGACTATTTGCAGCTCTCTTTAGTTTCTTTGATATAACTCATGTGTGCGCACTGACAGCTGTTACAAATGAGGAACTGGAGTAATTATGAAGTGCCATTTCCAGAATACTGCAACCATCCCCTGCCCCCCCCCCCGGACCAATTTAAATTGCAACTGGTTGTGTAAAGTGAACACTTACAGTATTTTTGACAGAAAGCTAATTAAATTCAAGCACCTCAGAGTGACCACAAATGAGTCTCAGTATATTACCACACACTTCAAGATTAGAGGGGAAATCCACACGTTTGCACAAGAATTAATGCAAGAGGGACCCAACCCTGACTGAAGTGTCAGCTGTATGAGATGCCTTCACTTGTGGGTCCTGTTGCTCTCATCCTGCCCATGTGAGGGGAAAAAAAACAAGCCTCCAACCAAGCAAACAAACCCAATAGGTGGAGTATTCAGGATGTGTGGGCATGCACTGCTATTTCATTGCTTAGGCAGTTACAATACTAATAAGTAGCCAAATGACATCAGAGGTCAGTCACTGAGCCCATGAATCAAACAGTCTTTATTTCTCTACTTCAGAGAAAAAGAGGGCTAAGAGAAAGGAAAAGCTGTGCATTTTACTGTTGTGCTGTTTGGTGGCAGGTACAGGTAAAAGGATCTGCCCAATGCTGGTAGTTGGGGAGGTTCAGGCTTTGTTTCCCGCCTTCACCATCACTATGTCATCTTGGCCAACTCACCTGTTTTTTTGCCTTGAGTTTTCCACATATAAAATGGAGAGAAAAAACCTTATTCTTTGGCAGTCTTCTTGTGAGAATGATTGCCAAGTACCATGCAAGCTGCAAAAACAACACCTTGTTACTAAGGGGAAACCCCTTTGCAGGAACAGTGAGAAGTACCTCATTCCCTCACTGTTTCCAGTGTGTTTCTGAGGCCAGACAGATACATGTTTTGCCAGAAAATGGTTGGTAAAATTTAATTTTCAAAGTTTTTTTTCCAACTAAACTTGAAGTAACTTTTGGTCTCAGTTCAGGCTAATAGCAGTAACAGGAAGGGGCTGAAATGACACAGTAAAGAAATGGATAAACCAAGTCTATTTTCAGTTACGTGTTGGGTTAAAAATGTGAGATTACCATCCCATGCTTGTTTCATTGCAGTGTTCTTATGGTGTTGTATTACAGCATTAGCAATCTTTCAAAATCCATGGTATTGTTTATAAAAATAAACTAATTGAAGGCAACTCCTGTTTAAAGTGATCTCTAGCACTATTTGCATTTGCTCATACTTTCTTTTTATGTCCAATGCTTGTGTTTAAATTTGTTTCGTTAGAATAATAAAATATACTCTGACTTGAAGTCAGCCTTTGCTTTTAAAGTCAAGACTCTTGGCTTCCCTTTTACTTGTTCCTAATTTGCCGTGTCTGTCACGTCCTGTCTGGCAGGGCTTGTGGCTATAAAAGCGTGTGGGAGTAAAGGTTAAAGATAAATGCTAGGTTTAACAAATATGGTTATTCTTGCTGTAAAGATTCACTTCCAAAGTTAGTGGTTGGTTCATCCTATTTTTAAGGTAGGATCACAATTGCATTCCACGTCTGTGCCTGAGTTAAAGTTAAAATCAATATACTTTCAGCACTTTGTCTCCCTGAAGACTTCAGGTTGTCAGCTCAAGGTCTAGATTTGTAAAGGGAAAATAGTTTAGCTGTCGGACTTTATACTAATAAGTAAATATTCAACAAGTCACCATGAGGATATGAGTGAGACTGTGCTCCATTAGTAGCAGTACTTGTTTGCGGGGACACAGAAGAGAAATCCATAAATTCCACTTTGTGCCCTAATAAATATTTCAGTGCTTTGAATGCTTTCCAAAAGGAAACACTGAGCACTCACTTTAGCCTAGTAGTTACTGAATTAATCTGGATCAATTTAGGTTGGGATTCCTCATAGAAAAAGGGATTGCATTTGAGTCTGTCATAGCAAAGATGTTCAAACTGTCATGTATTTGTTAAAAAGGGCACAACAGCATCTTCTCTTTCTCTGTCTGGGAACTGTCCTAGGGGAACAGTGCTTTGACACAGTTTAGAGAAAAGTGAGGACATGAATAGCTCTGCACTGTTCAGACTTCTGCAAGTGTATTCACAGCAAAAGGAAGACTAGAGAAAATGTGAGCCTGGTGCTGAGCAGGGTGGTGGTAACACAGGATGTGGAAATATCAGAGGTACTCAATGCCTTCTTTATCTGTCTTTACTAGTAAGATTTGTTTTCAGGAATCCCAGGCCCCTGGAGCCCAGTGGGAGCATCTGGAGCAATGAAGATTTAGCCTCAGTAGAGAAGATCAGAACAATTAAACAAGCTGGACACAAAAAAGTCCATGGGACCCAGTGGGCTGTATCCACAACTACAGGCCAGTCAGCATTATCTCAATAGCCAGGAAAGTTTTGGAGCAAATAATTCTGGAAACCATTTCAAAATATATTAAGAATATGAAGATGATTGGGAGTCATCAGTATGGATATATGAAGGGGAAAATCATGCCTGACCAATCTGATAGCCTTCTATGATGAAATGACTAGCTTAGTGGATGGGGAGAGAGCAGAGGGTTTTAATTATCTTAACTTTATCAGGGCTTTCATCACTGGCTGTATCTTTATTAACCAACTGCTGACTAGACAAGTAGATAATGAAGTAGATTGAAAACTGGCTGAAATGCCAGGCTCAAGAGATTATAATCAGTGGCACAAAATCCAGCTGGAGGCCAGTCACTAATGGTGTACTCCTGAGATCAATGCTGGGACCAATATTGTTGAGCACCCTCATTAATGATCCTGGCTAATCGAAGAGAGTGCACCCTCAGCAAATTTGCAGACAGTTGAAGACTAGGAGGAGTGGCTGATACACCAGATGGTTGTGCTGCCATTCAGGAGGATCTTGGCCAGCTGGATAAATCAGTCAAGAGAAATCTTATGGAAATTAACAAAGGGAAATGCCAAATCCTGCACATGTTGAGTAATGTCCCCCCATGCATTACTAGGGGCTGAGGACCAACTGGCTGGGAAGTAGCTTTACAGAAAAGGATCTCGGAGCCCTGGTGAACACCAGCTTGAACATGAGACAGCAGTGTGCCCTTGTGGCAAAGGTGGCCCTGGACTGCACTAGGAGGAGCATTGCCAGCAGGTTGAGGTGGGTGATCATTTTTCCCTACTCAGCATTAAGACACATCTGGAGTGCTGGATCTAGTTATGGAGTTCCCAGTGCAGGAAAAATATGGTTTTACTGAACTGAAAGCCAAAAGCCAAAAGATGATTATGGGACTGGAGTGTTTGTCATGTGAGGAGTGGCTGAGAGCTAGGGGAGAGAAGGCTCAGGGGGATCTTATCAGTGGATCTAAATATCTGAAGTTGGGGAGAGTAAAGAAGATGAAACTAGACTCTACTCAGTGGCATTCAGGGAAGGAACAAGAGGCAATAGGCACAAACTGACCTACAGGAATTTTTTTTTAAACAGAAGAAAAAGTGTTGTTTTTTTTTTTTTTTTTACTGTGGTGTCCATCAAACAGTGGAGCAGATTGTCCAGGGAGATTGAGAAGTCTCCATCTGTGGTGATATTCAAAATGCAACATGAATCAGACCTGGACAATCTACTGTAGTTGACTCTGCTCTAAGCAAGGGGGTGCAGTGTGCTAAACGATCTCTGTAGACCCTATGATTCTTTGACTTAGTTACTTCTATTAATTTCAACAACATCTGAATATTTCTTCCAGGTTCACTGTTTATAAAGAGTTTTCTAATGTTTCCAAAGTTTTCACATGCTGATGGGACTTAAATTATGGTCCACAGGTTCCTGTGGGGTCATTTAAATACTGCCCATGATAGATCCAGCCCAGGTTAATCCTTAAGAAACTTACAAACTTCATAGAATGAAGGGCTGCTGTTTAATAGAATATATAAAGAAATTGATGGTTTAGTACTGTGGGCATATTATTGCCTCCAAAAAAGAAACAGAAATGGAGATACACTCCTTAAAGTAATAGGACTATTTAAGTAAGCATCAATTAAATAGATAGCTAAATACAACTCTACACACACTTCACTACTACAGCCTTCTGTTCATTTTTTAAAATAATTTTCTGATTTATTTAGATACATTGAGAATTAAGACCTACACAAATCAAAGAGTGATAATAGTACTGTTAAGGTATTTTAGTGGTTTTACAGTGTTATTACCTTTTTTTCCTGACATTTAAAAATATAACTAGAGATGTTCATGCAACATTGTTAAATATGTCTTCCAAAAGCTACCATAAATAGCAGGCTCAGTCCTTGAGAGCCTCAGCAAAGGAAAGAGAGTAGTCTTTGATTTTTCAAAGCAGGAACAGGTTCAGCTTGGACATGACCAATGATCTCCACAATAGCAGTATGTCACACACAGAGATGATCTCTGAAGTGACCAAATCATGCAGCCTTTATAGCTTAAAATCTACTCAGAAATTTCACCTAGAAGCTTATTAATGGTTGGTGTGCATGCAGAGCACTGCAGATCTGAGTCATAAGGGATATGTGCTGCTCTATGCAATCTTCATCTTTCACATTCTTCCTCGTGTATTCTGTGTCAAGCACATGAAAACAGTTCACCAGCAGTACTTGTGCAGTGATGAAAAGCTGATAGCAATACTCTCATAGTCTCTTCCTAATTTACCTGTGGTGTCAAGCACAGAAAGAAGTTCTATAAACTCATTTATATGCACTGTCCACCCACAAACTTTATCTCAAGTTGTGCGAGTGTTGAGTCACAGACAGGTAGTTCTTGTTCATGTAAGCTGTGAATAATAACAAAAGCTATTTCAGTCTCACTCACAGAAATGATGAGTAAGGTACAAATACAACAAAGCCCCCTCAAATCAATAGAAAAATCCAAACAGCAAGTTCGTGTGAGGAGTGCCTGCTGATTTGTTCAGCCAGTAGGAGCTTTAATCCAGATTAAAAAATAACTGGTGGACCATATCAGCCAGATCACTCATCTGTGTGCTTGCTGACCTCATCAAAAACCTGTCTAGAGGCCTAGATGGTAAATACTACATTTAGAGAAGATGCGTTGGCACTATCCAAATATATTTATCCAGGTGCAGACAAATTCTATCCTTTATTGCAGTCTCTACTGCTTTGCCTAGCACAGACATTAGGCTTTGTCATTGTTCAATACTATTGCCTCTTTCCTGCCCTGGAGTTTTTTTTAGAGATTGGTGCACCACCCTCCAATCATATAGAAAGTGTGAAGAGAAAGGTAGGCCCATTATCAGATCTGCTCTTTCTCAGTGCTCAGCACTCCCTTAGAAAGCTCAGATGCCTGGGGATTTCTTTGCCTACCCAGTTAGCATAGTTTTGAGGAAGAGTCTCTGCTGACTCGCAAAAAGTAGGGTTAAAGTCTGCTTTTTCCAGTGAACACATGCAAATACACCATTTAGCTTCCCTGGAAATGTTTTGGCTTCTTCTCTTTTTTTTTACTCTGTGTTGTCGTTGATCTATTAGACTTCAGTGTGTTTCTTGGTGTTGATGTGTCTAAGGAAAGATTTAATATTAGCTTGGGTTCCTTTTACTACTTGCTGCTCACACCTTTTTATTGTTCTTTACCTCTGTTTTTCTTTAACATGTTGGTTTATGATCCTTTCTGTGTTTTTGCATTTGGAGAAGACTTAAACTTTTGATTTCTAATAATCTACCCTGTGATGAGATTATTGGTGCCCCCTTTCTTTTGCCAATTCTCAAGACTTTAGTAGATTGCATACACTGATGCTATGCTGTGCATCCTTCAGGAAGTTCAGCTCCACCTTTAAGAATTTGCTGTTCCTAGCAGCTCCTTTTTGTTTCCTCTTCACAAGCTTTCTCATTGCTGTCTCTGTCCCATTTGAAACTGAGTGCAACTGCTGTGAATGCATGGCCTTTGTAAAGCCTGTGGGAATTCTGAATGTAAACACAGGAACAGAAACCATGAGCTGAAGATGTAGGTCAAAATCTTGCACATAAATAAGGATGAAACAAGGGGCTGCATCTCTTCTGTGGCTTCCCTGTCCTACTGCTCAGTGAAGCAGTATTGATGGAATCTAATGTAGTCAGTATTACACAAAAATGCTGCAGTGTCCAGACAATGGGGGGTTACCTGAAGTACACTGTTGATTGTATCTCCCACCCTTTTTGCCCATCTGATCTCTCTCAGCATACCCTCTCTGGCCTCCTGGTCAGGCAGGCAGTCTGCAGAATCAGGACTACATTTGCTTAAAGCTGACATTTTAGTCCACTGGCATTCTGTGTCACCTGCTGGGTTCCTATTTTGTTAATTTGATTATAAGATCTCAGTAATAAATTTCATTACCTCATCAGCACCAGAGGTGACTTTTACTACTTCTGTATATTTTATATTCTGGTTCTGTTGTGTCCTGCATATGTGTAGTATGTCATTGTCTTCACGTAAGTCTAGATGCTTGATTTCCCTCCACTTATTCACTGGATTTTTAGCATTTGTATTAGAAGTATGTGTTGTTCCAGTGTTTGTTTCCTCCTTCATCTCCCATTGGAAAGGCATTTTGGTTATTTTCCATTCCTCTCTCTGCCCTCTCCTGCACTCAGAAAGGCACAATTTCTAAGCCTTTGCTTATGGCATATTGAACTGTGTGTTCCCCACACCTGCTGCTCCCCAGTGTATACCTTAATCAATCACAACCTTGAAAGGCCAGCAGGTTAGCCCCTAGTGAGTCCACATTTTCTGTGCAGGCTCTTTGTATCTCAAAAGCATTTCCAAGTTCAGATCAACTTGGAGTTTTGTTCTTTAAACCATCCTCTCATGTGCGTATTGAAAGTTTGCCCCTTTCTGGTCAAACATAAGGTAGTGGGGGTATTTTGGAGAGTGTCATTGGACTTGGATGAATTTTAGCTCCAAAAAATGAGACACAAAACTATAGGCTCTTCCCCAGCGCTTTTAGGGAATTGTTCTGCTTTGTATGTCTCAAAAAGGTAAAAAAGCTTTTTAATTTAAAATTGGAAGCTCTACCTTCTGAATTATTTTGTATTTGCTTAAAAAACATTTTCTAAGTGATAACTGATTTTCTTTTAAACCATTCCTTTAAAGCATGTTTTTTTGCAACAAATGTAATTAGGTACAAAATATCATCTGAGTTTCCAGCTTCCACAATCATAATTTGAGTAATAATCCCACACTGGCACAATGACAACAGAAAACAGCTTTTGAGGAGATTGAGCATATTAATTCTGCCAGTAGAGCAACTAAACTGAGGCACAATTTCTGTTAAAATTGCATGACACAGGTGTCAGAGACCCCTTTTTAAAGTGCTACAAGAGAGTATCGTTTACCACTTTAAATTTTAAGCAGTTCTCTCAATGTTGAAGTATTGCTTATGTTATTTTGTCATTGTTCCAGGAGCACACAGAGATCCCAGCAGGAGTCAAAGCCAAACCAACATCCAGAGAAAGACATTCCCCGCTATCAATAAAGATACAATGTGGATGTGCCCATACTCCTTTCTTTGTCTTATTTCTGAAGCTTGTTTCTAGTATTTCAGTGGGCCTTGTCTAATCTAAGTTTGAATATGCATCAGGGCAGAACCAAAGGCAGCACTACAGAAGTTGCCACTGTCACATTTGAATAAAAAAGGAGGTTGGTATTAGAATAAAGGTCCTTTTATTATTTCTGAAAGTTACCTACCACGTTTTGGGCGGTGGAAGAAACAGAACAGTCTCTCAAATACTATAATAACATCTAGCCTATTTATTATGAATGGTGACATGTCAAATGTAAGGGTCCCTAGCAATAATAAACCCTTCAAATGCAATAAAACTCTCAAAACCTTGGGACTCGTGCCAATGATTCATACACATACTGTGGAAGAGATGTAAGAAATACATAAAAACTCAGCTGAGAGAACATGTGATTCCATCTTAAGTTTACTGTGCAATACGACAGTTTCATAATTTGCTAAAAAGTTAGGGCGCTGCCACTGAAAGAGGAAATCTAAAGCAACAACAGAGAAAAAAACCATTTTTTGTGTTCCCTTTTTGCTAAAAACAAAACATTCTTTAATGTTGAAAATTAATTAAGACCTCAACACTTGTTAAAAAAGCAAGCCAGCAAATAAAGTAAATGTCCATGAAGAAAAGACTGTACAGGTGGATTTAATGGAAGTTACTGCTTAAAGACCTTTCTGGATACAGCCTCTATCCAAATCAGTTGCTGGATGCTTGTCACCTCCCCTTTGAATTTTAGTGACTTTTTTCATGGGCATGTATGGGAATAACTCAACCAGAGTAAACTTGTGTATCTGTCAAAAAAGAATCATTTGGCTTTTAGCTGTGCTTATGGTAAAAGTTGCAATTGTCCAGTTTTCTTTTCCATTAAACTCTCTTTAAACAGGGCTGATATTTTAGATGATTAGTGGGCACTTTACTGAAACCAGCGCTGTGTTCTAATATTAAACTTAGCAGCAGGGTCCAGGTAGCACTGAAATCTTTGTCTGCTGGCTGCTTTGTGGGCATCATCACTTTCTCAGAGAGAGTCCTCTGCCTCAGGAAATAACTCTGCTCCTGTAACTCTTGTAAGCTGTCATTTTGCCGTTGGGTTTGGTTTGTTGGGTTTTTTTCCTGTATGGACTTAGGTATTGTAAGCACCAAGGTTGCGAGGTGAAAAAAGTAATAGCGTTCCCTGTTCAGATGTCCCAATTTCAAAGTCACTGCTGGGGGAAGCAGAGAAAAGCAGAAGTTGCATCTCCAGAATCTCTTCCCACTCTTGGAAGATGCTGGAGGTAACAACTTTTTGCTTTTCCAGCATTCCTTTTGTGCTCACTGGCACATGTAGATGCACTCAGCCAGTAAAACTGGATTACCATGTGTTGATTCTAAAAGAAGGAGGAAGGTTGCTTATGCAAAGTATCTATTTCATGTGGTGAGCAGAAGAGAGATGGGGTGGAGATTTATGGATAGACAGCTGTTGACACTTTCTTAATGTAATGCTATTGTTACAAACATATGGGCATAAAGGCAAAGAAATTATCTGTTGATAAGCAACAAAGACTCCTGCTAGAAATACAAGGCTCTTAGTCATGATGTTGGCACCTCAAAAAGCTTTTTTACTGGAAAGGCAAAGTAGTCTGCTTGGAAGCAAAAGGCTGCTGTACATTTCTATCAGTTCTGTGGTTGGGTCTCTCTTGTATCTGAAATTCTGTATTTTGTTATCTCTGCAGGCATGGTTGAAATTTGGTTGGCCATTAGCTCTGCTTTGAAGTGAGCTGTAAGTAGTCGTGAGGACATGATCATGTTTGTGACTTGCAATACAGAAACTGCTCACCAATTATGTTGTGAGTAATGTTGCTGTGAAGCTCACATTAAATTCAGAAGTCTCACTGATAAAGCTAGGATAAATCTTTTAAGAAGTAGGCTTTGGCATTGTTATAATTTTGATAAGCTTTAGTACAAAGCCAATTTTTCAATAACAGAAAATTGTATTAGAATTCCATGGGCTATCACTTGGCATACACTGAATTTCATTTTTTCCTGCATGTTCTTTCCAAAATTTTGATTGGTTGGTGGGCTCACCAGGGCTGTACATTGTGTTTGTCCTCTTACATTTATGTTTGATAGAATTTAAGTACATGCACACAGAACTGAAACTAAGAGGCACCAATGCAAACAGCAATTTTTCCTGTCCTTGGGTATTATTTAATTTTTGAGTCATGATCAGAGTCTGATTGTGTATTATCAAGCATTTATAATATTTATAAACCAATAAACAAAAAAGGACCTCAAATTCAAAGCACGTATCAGAGAACATATGTTACATATGTTATGATACCTTAAGAGAACATCCCCTCTATTAATATACATATTTGCTGACACATGTTTGGTAAGTAGGATGCTGTTAATTTCACAGTTGCTGGTTCACTAAATATGCCCTGCATGCTATTAGTTTAAAAGTTAAACTCTGCTACTCACTGTACCCAAACTGGGACAATCAGTTATTACATTGATAATAACGTGCATTTGGAAAGCTTCATGGGAATGCACGTTTCACACCTGCTTCTTGTTATGATGCTTTATTTCAAAAAGAGACACATCATCCCACCATTTTTTTAATTTTAGTTTCAATAGCTTGCTTTTGTATGAGCTCACCAGTGGGAAATTTCTGCCTCACACTCTGTGTGGAGACTTTAAAGCTTTGTTCTTACCAAAAATGAACTATTTCTGGCAGCACAGCTTTGATTTTGCTGCATCTATGGACTCCTCTCTTCCTGAACCTGATTTCCAATTTCCCAAATACCTCCTGCCTTGGCAGCCAGGTGTTGCTCTGTGGTTTCCAGCAGGAGCAACTTCCATTTGCTAACTTGCAAGTGCCTGGTTTTCTTCACTGTCTTTCTACTCAATTCCCAGCTTGGAATACCCTCAAATCCTGTGTCCCCAGATGTCCAGATTCCTACATGATGGGCACATTTGAAAACATATAAAATAGACTGCACATTGCATTTCCCATCTTTATGAAAACCTAGTATTTCTTTCCCTGAGCAATTTCTCCTCCAAGTCTAATCAAAATAGATTCTCCTAGCAAGAAATGTTTATTTCTTATGACTTTGCAAATGCTTTTTTAAACAGCTGGGGCTCGAGCTATACTGCCATTTCAGGTCACCACCAAATCACTCAGCATGCAGCTATAATACAGACATTTTATTTTACATTTTATAGTAAATACATTTACATTTTATAGTTTCTATCAGTTTCCCTTCATTCTCTTTTCCTCCTTCAGGCCAACTGGTTCTTGACATCTTTGTGTTTTTTCTTTTGGTTTCTGTAACTTCCTACTGCAAGCACCAAAATTTTGTCAGTGATAATTATTTCAACTGCGCACAGTCTCAACCGCTCCCTCCATCTCTCCTAGCAGGGACGGGTCAGAAAGTTGCAATTTTAGCTGCTAAAGTTTCCCTATGGAAATTCAGCAGCCCCTGCCTTGGGGAGGGCATCATGGCCACCACACCAGGCCTGACAGCTCATGGCCCCTCGGCCAGAGGGGGTTGAGGATCACAGTGTGATGCTATAAAAATGTAAAGGTAAAGTGGCCAGTGTTCGTGAACGAAGATCTGGGAAAGGCCTTTTTTTTTTACCTTTCAAGCCTGCGCAATGGATTTTTTAGGTGAGACTCAGCCTGTGCTGAACTGAGCCCACCCTTTAATCCTAAGGTTCATCTGCCGGGCCAAGCAGGCTTGGACAATGGCAGTGAGGTCCTCAGGACGTAGGTTTGTTTAGAGCGACCTTCTCTTAGATGGATGGCCTTAGGGGCTGATGAGCTCCATCTACCCGGGGGACCTGGGATTTGAACCTGCAGCCTTGGTGCTGAGAGACCAGTGTCTTAACCGCTAGGCCACCAGGGGTCCCCTATAAAAATGTATTACTTGTACAATTTTAGATACTTTATTTCGGTGTATTTGTTAATTTTGGAATATTCTCTTCACTTTTTTCCTTTTGTCACTTCTAACACTTACACTTCACCTTTTTTTTTCCCACTGAACTTCTGAAAAGTTTGGGGTTTTTTTTTAGTTTTGACTCATGACAATTCAGTCTGCTTTTCTCTTTCCCTTTCTTTCTCCTTTTCTTTATTTTCTTTCTTTCTCTCTCCTTTTTTTCTTTTTTTTTTTCCTTCTCCGCCATTCCCCTTCACCTTTACCCTCACGTTTTCACTTGCGATTCCCCTTTCCCTCCCCTGCGTTTCACTTCCCTCACCCGCACCCCGCTCCCGCTGGGGCCGGGCCCCGCCTCGCCCCAACCTCGGGGCCACTTTTCTCCTGGCAACAAGTGACGCGCGGCGGGGCGGCCAATGGGGCGGCGCTGGCGGGGCCGGGGCCGGCGGCGGGCGCGCCGCTCGGGCAGAGCGAGCCCGGCAGCGCGGCCGCTCCGCGCAGCCTGCGCGCCACGGGGGGACCATGGCGCGGGCGGCGGGGCTCTGCCTGCCCTTCTGCGGCCTCGCCCTGCTCCTGCTCTGCTGCGCGGCCGGCGGGGACCCTGCAGGTAAGCCGGGCGCCCGCCGTGCGAGGGGGAGGCGGTGCGCAGGGGCGCGGCGGGGCGCGGCGGGACCTTCTCCGCCTCGGCGGGCGGCGGAGCGGGTGAGGCGGCGCTGGGACGGGCCTTCCGTTTCGGCCGGTCTGCCGGGCGGCAAAGTCCAACTGAGTGGAAACAACCTGGGAAACTTAGTAGGAATAGAGAAAAAGGCAGGGAAAACCCCCGAATTTCCTTTACGGACCGTGCGCTTCGCCCGTGGCCACGCGAAAGCCGGCGCTGCCCCGCCGGCCTCGGCTGCCACGTTCCCGAAGGTGCCCGCGGGGCCGGGGCCGCCCCGGGCCGGGCCGCGGCCTTTGGCCGGACACCTCGGGGAGAGGAATAACCCGGAGCCGGGCGGGTCCCCGGCAGGGCGTCCCGCCGGCCCTGTTACCGCCGCTTTGTGCGCAGGGAGAGACAGGAAGGAGGCTTCCCCTATCCGACAGAAAGCAGGTGGAAAAGTTTCACGTTGAGCAAATTCTTGTAAGCCAAAGCCACAGCTTGGTGAGAGCTGCTGGGAAACAAGTTGAGCTCTTCACTAAGTAGTTGCAGCTGATGTATTTTTTATATCCTATGACGGTAACAGGGTAGGGTTTGTAGCTGAAGACGTCAGGTAAAACTTCATGGCCGGGAGTGTTGAACTGGATTAACTGGGTATTAAGAAGCTGCTGTACAGAGAGATCTGGTGAGACAACACCAGTAGTTTTTCTGTGGAAGTTTTAAAAAGTGGTTTTCTACTTGACATCAGCATGAGGGCTGTGGGGGAAGGAGTGAAAGAAGATGTAACATGTTTTCAGCCTCTTCTCGCAAGAAATCAAAAAAAGGAAAAAAGTCGTGAGGGGAGAATAAAAAGCAAAAAGCAGATATAGTGCTGAAAAAGCACAGGCTTGAAAGATACCACAAAAGCGGGATTGGTTGTTAAAATATCTTAGTTAATAGGCTGACAGGGACAGTTGGTTGAAATGTGCTATTTAGAAAAAGTCACTGCAGTAGGTGGCTGACTTAGAGATTCTTCTTTAGAGTGTGACCAGCTCAGTACTATTTAGATACTATTTGGCACTTACACAGGGGAAAATTCATGAGTATACTAGGAAGTAGTGGTAAAATTCACTGCATAACATCACTGAATATTTTCCTTGCTGTTCAGCCAAACCTATTATTAACTCATAATAGAAAAACGCAGTAGGAATGTGATTGACAGTGCATTGCTATTAAATACAAAACACTACTCAGCAGATTCCTTATTTAAGCAGCAGAGAAATGTCTTTGTGGGTCTGGGACAGCCAAGGTCCATATCAGCCTGATCAGTGAAAGTTTTACACTGTGGAGCCATCTTTATTGTGGCGTAGAAATAGCTTTAGGTAATTTTTTTCATGGTTAGCTTAAACTTACTGCTGCTTGTCAGAAGTGTTGTTATACTGGCAGATGTGTTAGCTTGTAAGAGTAGGGTGATCCATATATTTTTTAAGTTGTATACTTTTTCTTTTTTATGACATACTGCATCACAACTGAAAATGAAACTCATCACAACTGAAATTGAAACTAGGGTGCCTATATAATTTTTAAAATGCTACTCCTAATCTTTGGTGGGATAATCTTTGCTATATTTGGTGGGATACTCTTTCTAAAACCCTCTCCTCAAAGCAGTGCCAGTTATTGTAGTAATACTGCAGTTGCACCCACAAATGGTTCACATGTTAACCTGGCATGCTATGTATCATACATGATACACAGTTAAAAAAAAATAAGTGCTTACTAAGTGAAGATTATTATTAGTTATATTTTATGGTATCTTCAGTGTGTAACTGCACTTGCAGATAGGCATGAAGACCAGATTTTTTATCCATTAAGCTTACAAAATAATCAGGGGTTGATCCGATCAGTATTTGTTAAATAAAAAGGAAGAATTCTCATCAATAGAATTGGACTTAGAAGTCTCATTTTGTCTCTCCTCTTGTAAAGACTTTGAAAGTGCTCTTTTTCCCTGGAAGTAAAGATTGCTCACTGAAGAGTAAAGTGTGCTGAATGTGGCTTAAACGAAGGAGGTAGTTTAATGTAGGAACAGTAGTTGCTGTACATTTCTGGTAGCATCTCTCAGAATGTGATTACCCTTTTAAAAATGAGCTTCCTGTGAAAATGATGCTGAATCACAGCCATATGTGGATATTTTTTTTTGTTCTTATACAGGCAATGATGCTTTTACCATTCGCCATGACAAAGACAACAAGTGCATACAAGTTAAAAACTCCTGGATAGTGATAGATGACTGTAGGGAGACAAGTGAAGCTTTATGGAAATGGGTATCCCAGAATCGCCTCTTTCACTTGGGGTCCAAGCAGTGCCTGGGACTTGACATATTCACAAAATCAGTGTCTCGCCTGAAAATGGTTGATTGTAACTCAGAATTAATGCTGTGGTGGCGATGTGCTGATGCTTCCATCATTGGTGCATCTCAGTACAAAGTGACTATCAAGAATACCTATGTGACTGCAAGCATAAATGCAACAGACCAGTGGAGAAGCAACAATTCCTCCAGTGATGTATGTCAGTACCCTTACCGTGGTAAGTAAGTTTTTACAGGGGTTTGGAGATTTTTTATTTGTTAAGGGCTTTTTGAGTATGTCTGCACCGATAAGTTATTGAAATTAATCATGTGAAAAGACTGATCAGTAAAGCAACAGAATGTTTTGCTGTAGAGAGACATTGATATTGAAATATGAAACTTCAATGGTCTTGAATAAAACTAACCATGCACAACTGCAGAAGTTGTGTTATCGAGTGGCTTTCTTTGCAGGTTTAAATCCCTCCCTCCATATTTGAGTGCAAACATATTTAATTATGAAATATTCTTCTATCTGGATTGACACTGTCCTCCTCACCATGATAGGAATTTTGCTGTTAGGAGGGTTTGAGTATATTTGTTTTGCTGGTAGCTGTACAGTCAAGTCCAGAACATGCTGCTAGCTCGCAGCTTGCTGGACTGTCAGGAACAATCCATTCTCTTTGGTGTGATAGTCTGTGCACTTGCCATGGAAGCCAGTCTCATCACAAATCTCATGCTTGCTGGAAGAAGTGGTGAAAGCTTGCTTTACCATATTTAAAGGCAGAATTTTCTTTGTATTTGAATTGTTCAAAGTGACCAGACTGAAGAGCTCAGTAGGCTCCAATTTGAAATGTTTTCTCCTTCCTGTGTATGTTGATTCCTAGAGCCTTGTTCTGAAGGACTCTGTGCAAACCACCCAGATTTCAATAGGACAGTGAATTTATCTCTAACTTACCAGGACGGGGGAAATAAGTTTTTGCTGTTTCTCAGAAGAAAAAGTACAGAAAAATATTTTCGTATAACTTGTTTCAGTTCTGGCATTGCTGTATATTATCTGTAACAACAAGATACAGTATTTTAAGACCACAAGTGTGATTTGCATGGTTTTAAGTTAACTATGTCTGTACAAGCAGAAACATTTTGCTGCCCTTTCCATCCCTAGGCAACTTGTATTTACTTCTTTTTTTCTTTTTTTTTTTCCTGCAGAGGTTTATACCAAAGATGGCAACTCATATGGAAAACCCTGTGAGTTCCCCTTTCTGTATAATAAGACGTGGCATCATGACTGCATTCAAGATGAAACCCACACGGGTGGGAAATGGTGCGCCACATCTGAAGATTACACTCGTGACGGAAAATGGGGAATCTGCTTACAACCAGGCATGTTGGGTTTCTGAAGGGACATCCTAAAAGCGTTCTGTCGCCTCACACATGCGGCTCCACCTTGGTGTAGCATGTTGCTGTTAAGCTGGTTAAAAGCTTTTCTATTGTAGCATTGATTTACTCTGCAGTATTTTTGATGACTGATGTAGAAATCAATAGACCTTCAATATTCAAAAGTTTTTCTTTTGAAACATTCATAATGTTTCCATATAGTTGTAGTTACAAGAACCTTCTACTTCCTTTAAACAGAGGATGGCTGTCATGATATCTGGGAACAGGATCCAGGGTCTAAAAATTGCTACCAGTTTAATACACAGTCTGCTCTTTCTTGGAAGGAAGCTTATATTTCATGTCAAAGGCAAGGAGGAGATCTACTTAGCATCCAAGATGCATCTGAATTAAGTTACATACAAGGTAGGTGTAATTATTCACATACCAATATTAGGAAATCTTGATAAATTAACATAAAGTGGAGGCAGCATTTTAATTTCTGTTCTAAAATTATGGGTTAAAACTTCATTGTACTTAAAATTGTTTGGTTTTCATTTGTGTAGCTGATCTCACTTTACGGTGTTTTTTAAATTTATCTGTATGATTTCACTGTAGCACTTAGCTGTTCATATTTGTAATGAGGAATGTCCCCAGAATCTCAAATACAGGCCAGAGTGACAGCTGGTGTTTTAGCAGCATGTTACTCACTTGTTATGACATTGTCCTCACTGATGTTCAGTCTTGGCCTGGAGGAATGATCCATGTGTCTGTGGGACTGTAAAACCAAAGGAAAAATATCTGAAGGCATTGGGAGGGAAGGCTTGTGTGGATGAATTTCTCATCAGTTCAAGAAAGTTTGTGTGTCGTATTATAGTAGCAATTTCTCTTTTCTTAAATGCATACCATTTCAGATCACATTTTTAATTTTGAGGAGACCAATAAAAGATGAGCATTTTATACTAATGGTTTTCTTTAAAAAAAAATCTCCAGCCAAGGATGACATCGCTGAGATCTTCTGGATTGGCTTAAATCAACTGGATGTTTCTGGAGGTTGGCAGTGGTCAGATCACAAACCTTTGAATTTTGTCAACTGGCATCCAGGTACTGATATTTCTGGTAGTATTAACAATATTCACAGCAGTAACTAGTATTTGATGGGGGTTTTTTCCCTTCTCATTCCATTTTCAGAAGCATCTTTTCCTCCTAGCCAGTGAATCTTTCTGTTCGCATTCTATATTTGTGGCTGATTAGGTTAATAAATCTCTAAAAATGTAAAACTTAAATAGTATCTTTGAAGTCCGTTTTAGTAAAGAATCCACAGCTTTCCTAGCTGCTAAATTTCTCCTCCCACTGACAGAATGGCGTTGACTTTCCTCAGTATTATGACTGTTGGTGTATGCGCAAGGACTGACATTACTTAGAAGCTTAACTTGTGTTTTTAAACTTCAAGGTTACTTAAATTTGTTTCAAGGTGAAGATGAAAGGAGTATAAAACCTTTGAAAAACCTTTTTTAATTACTCCAAAGATCCTAGCAAGGTTAGTGAGACTCATTTGTTAGGAATTTTCAGAATGAATTTGTAATATTCGCACAAATATGTCGTGGATATATATGAGAATCCCGGAGAAATAATCATCGGGAATACTGAAGCTAATACTGTTCTGCCACTCAAGCTGAATTTGAGCTTTTTTAAGTGGAATTCTCTTTTTTTCCTTTACTTTCTAGAAAAGTGCTGCAACAGGAGTTCTGTGAAATGTTGATAAGTGGTTTCTGTTACTTCTTTGAAAGCTTTACTAAGTAATTTCTGTGAGATTTTCCAAACGTGGTCTGTCTTTTGGAAAGGTTAGGAACTTTGCTGCTTGTACTACTGGCTGCACCTTCTTCTGTAACTGTGATCACACTGTAGGACTGTAATGCAGAGCTAGAGGCAAGATTATCCTGAGCTACAGTAGCATAATTTAGTCTGCAGCCATAGCATGCATACTTGCATTTACCATACCAAGTACAGGGAGAGCTTGGGTTCTCTGTGTAGGTCACAGCCAAAAAGTTCTTTTAGAAAAGGGGCTCCAAGGGAAGATGGGGACAAAAGAAGTTATTTTCTGTGATATTTCTAATTTGGGGCCTTGCCTAAGATTTCTGTTAAGGTAAGGGTTATGGTTAGCATTGAGAGAAATTGCAGAGCTGTGTTTGGAGTGAGGGTGGGAAGGGACTGCCAAAGGAACTGCCAAAGGAAACTGAGGGCTGCAAAAACATTTCTCCCTTGAGATATTTCTAGTCTGGGAAAGTGCTCAGCCAAGGGTTTGTTGTATTGTAAATAGAACATTCCTCCTGGTTCTATGATTAAACGTTGGAAAAGAAGTCCAGATTCCTTGATTCTGAAACTTTCTTAGAAAAAAGTTTCAGCAGGACCTTTGGTAGGACAGGTGCTTTCATTTGATGCAAGTTTTCTTCAAATACAAGGTGCTGTAAAGTGTGTTATTCTTGCATTGAAAAGCAGTAGTAAAATGAAGCAGTTACTGCCTTACTGTTTGATAACTTGTGCTTCTGTTTTTATTTGTTCCTGTCTATAGATATGCAGAGTTTGTCCCCACTGGATGGGACAAGTTGCGTGGTGATGAATGCTGCTTCAGGTCAGTGGCAGAGTTACCACTGTGGGACTCAACTTCCATATACTTGCAAGAAGTCACTCAGTGAAGTTTCAAGCCTCCCAGGTAGGATGGTTTGCATTTTTGAATTTTGTATCTTAATATGAGTATAATGTTCACTTATGGAGTCTTTTTTTTCCCTCCCCAAGCCTTCTTAGGCATCTCTGCCAAAACATTTTCGCAACAGCTTTGGGTTTTTTAGCAGAGCAGAAGCAAACTCTGTGTCAAGATGATGCATCACAAACAGTTTTTATTTTTTGCAGCTTTCTCATTCACACATAAAGCGTTTTGCAGCACAGTCCTGCCCTTTTCATCACATTTTCTTCCATGGCTTTTGCCTTCTTTCTTGTGTTACTGTAGGTCTGGAACTGGCAGTTGCACCTCGAACCTTTCCATCTTTGCTTTAAGCCTGTTTCTCTCACTCTTGGTGTGTATTAAAATAAAGTAAGACTTACCTGGGTCTTAGATCAAACTCTGTTTATTTAAAACAGAAGTAGTTAAATAACCTTACTATCCTTTGAAACCAGGCCCAGCACTGGAAATCAGAGTGCAAGAGTTGGTAGCTTGCCCAGTGTGTAATCTTTACTGGATCCATAACATAACAGCTCTTATGAGATAATTATTCCCTTCTCCTTACCCGCACACACATATACAGTCCTTCAGCGTTTACAGTGTCCATCTGTGACATAGAACTGCTTCCATACTTTTGGACATTTACCTTCACCTAGATGTCCAACTCTTCCCATATCTAAGACCTGTTCTTCCATGAATGCTTTGGCCTTACCTAATTTCCAGGGCTCATGCTTTCAGGGATCTCCTGCAAAAACTTTTACTGGAAGGTAATTGTCCTTGGATAATAGGGAGGACTAGGGGAGAAGAGGAGTGAAGAAGCAAGTGTTGTGGAGGGGGGAAGTGTCATGGAGTGTCTCTGACTAAGGCATGTTCTCTCCAGCTCCCCCTGGAAAGGTGTGTACCTTTGAGGAAAAAGTAGTAATCAGTTTATCTAAACCGATTCAAATTTTCAAATGGTCCCCTGAAAACTAGTTGCCAATTAATAATTCTTATCTGCTCTCTTGCTCCTCAGTGGGGTATGAAGAGTTGTTACCAGTGTTTATATAATTAAAAAACAAAATTCCTGTGATTGGAGTGTTTTATAGTGTGTGTTGAACCAGAAAGGCTATTAGTATATACCTTCTCAGCATGCATTTAAACCATTTTGAATTCTTGAATATCTTGAGGGGAAAAAACCCTAAGTATTTGTTGAGTTGTGTACTGCAATCCTGCTGTGACTTAACTTGATTTGTCTTTAGTTGCTTTTGAAATCTTGCTTACAATTACTTTTGAACCTTTCACTTACACTAAAGCTTAAGCCTAATGTAATGCGTTCTTGGTTTTTACTTTCACTCACACTAACTTCTCCTTCCTGCCTACTTCATGGCCCCAAAATATTATGAGTCCTCATGGTGCTGCTCTTTGAAGTCTATTTGTTTGACTAAACTGTGACCCTTTCTTAAAAGATTAGCTCTGAAGAGATGCTAACACATTCTGATTGCTGTGTTCTGGCTGTTTTCAGAGTGCTGATGGATTTAAAGCCAACCCCTTGCACTACCCAAAGTAAAACAAAAGCCTCTAATTCCATTTCTCTTCATTATTAGAGGACTGGAGACACTTGGATACTCGCTGTGATTCGGGCTGGCTTCCCTATGATGGCTCTTGCTACATGCTGATAAATGACCCAGCGCCTTGGAGCACGGCAGATGAGTTGTGCAAAGCAAATAAGAGTAACCTCATCAGCATACACTCATTAGCAGATGTTGAACTGGTTGTTACAAAGCTTCATAATGGTGAGTTGAGGTGGTTGTAAAGGTCGGTCAAGCTCTAAGTGTTGCACACCGTAAGTTACAAACTGCTTTCCATGTTCTAGCTTAAGCTTGTCATGACCTCTTGCTTTTAAATGCAGGTGTTCATTCTGAGCTTGTACTCAGGCTGATGCTGAATGCTGCTGTTCAGATCCAGGCCCTCTGTGTTAGTTCTTGTTTTGGTTTGATCTATCTATCTATTTATTTATTTACTGGGCTAACCTACTTCTAGGTTCTTAATACTTTGTGTTTAATTTTCTCATTCGAAGAGAATACTAAATAATTGGGTCAATATTTTGACTGCTGGATCACTGAACTAATAAAATTATCTGTAGTCTTCAGTGTTACATCTTTACCTACACTCATAAAATTAAATTTGGTTGAGCTTCATTTGGCTTATGTGTTTGTTATTTCTGTTTGTGGATATTTTTTCCTTTTTGTTATATTCTCTTGAAACTTATAGTCATGAATAGAAGTTAAGAAACAATAATACATTGTGCTTATCACAAATAATACCCTTTTTCACTGTAAGCAAAAAAACCCAGCACAGTATAGTGATAAAAAAATTAATTTTGCTGATGTCACATTCCTTTCCTATTAGTTTGAATATTATTTTGAAACTACAGTGTTGTCCTAATTTTAAATTACAGATGCAGAAGAAGAAATGTGGATGGGTCTTAGGAATGAAGATGTACCAACCTTGTTCAAATGGTCAGATCGTTCGACTGTGGTTTTCACATATTGGGATCAGAATGAACCAAAAGTTCCTTTTAACAGCACTCCTAACTGTGTGTCATATTCAGGCAAGGTAGGAACACAGTGTTGCATTGTAGTAGAGGTGACATTGGTGTGTCTGAAAGTCAAGGAGGGGGATAAAGCAGATAACTGATCTTATTTCTGGAATAATCTTTAAAGTACATATAATCATTTTTCTACAAGCAAATTACTTTAAATTGTTTAACCAAAACTTGGTAGCTGTGTACTGGAAAGAATGGAAGAAATGACTCACAGCTCTGAGACTGTCACTTCTGTTGGCCAGACAGTTGTCCTTGTCCCTCTGCATTTTGCGTTAATGTATTCTTGCGTGTCTCTGGCAGAGAGCTAGGAGGGAGGTGTGGCAAACTATTGAAAGGAGAAGCCGGGTTCAGTCATCTTCAGGACCAATTTGGGCCACCCAGTCTGAGGATGGGTAGTGAAATACCTTGGTAAGAGGACAGACACTGAGGCTGTACAGTACAGAAGAAGGAAGGAGTGGATGAGGGAAGGAGGTCACTAGGATAGTGGGAAGCAGGCTGTATCCTATCCAGATTCAGTAGAAAAGTGGGGCAAGCCACTGGATCTCATATGCTCAGCTTCTCTGAGCTGTGTCTGAGCTGCTTCCACAGTAAGCTGAGCAGACCTGCACCCATTCCCTTCCTGATCTAAGAGAGCTGGCACCACCCTGGCCTTTTCTTTCCCTTTTGGATGTGATCCAGAATCCTCCCATCTCTGCATGTGCCAGCTTTCTCTCTCCCTTCCAAACATGCACCTATGCTCACAACCCAGGGCATCTCACCCTAATATTTATGGTAGATGCATTTTGGCTTTCGCCCTTGTGGAAACTCAGCCCCTGCAAACATGGAAATTGAAAGATGTTAGAATTTAAAATATTTTTTTCCTTTCATTCTTACAGTTGGGACAGTGGAGAGTGAAATCCTGTGAAGAAAAATTGAAATATGTGTGCAAGAAAGCAGGAGAGATTCTGAATGAAACAAGATCAGATGAAAGATGTTCACTGGAAGAGGTAATAGCCTGTACTTCTTTTACTGTCACTTGGTTTAGAAAGCCTAAAATCTGCTTAAAAGCACTTACTTCCTCTACTTCCATTTCATTCTTGTCTGTTCAGTAAAATCTGTGAAACATTTTAGCTGGAAGAGGACATATGTATAGCATGAGCCAAATTTCAGATTCTCCTAAGCAGGCTTTGGATGTGTTATCAGTCTGTTTATTGATGAAAGTATTATGAGCCTGGACCCAGGAGATGTTGTGTTTTATTTACTTGTTTGAAAAAACAAATTAGAAATGTTATTGATAACACCATTTGTTCTGTGGTGTATGCTTTTTAGTATGTTTTAAAATTTAAGATAAGCACTTGGCAACATAAAGATATGCAAAGATTGTTAACTGAGGTTAGGTTCTGTTACACATCACTGGGCTCTCATTTTTGTTCTGTGACTTGAATAAAGGTGGGAGGAGTTTGGTTGTTTTGCTCTTTTGTTTTTGTTTTTTTTTTTTTAAGGTATAACATGTTACAGCATAAATAAGGCTTAAAAAGAAGTCCCTTGTCTTTTGAACAAGCTTAGGTTGGTGTTACTAGCTACTTCAGAGTTATTTGGTTCAGTCTTCTGTGGCACGTTACTTGCAACAGGAAAAATGTTTACCCCTTATCTTTCTTCCTGTGCAACGTCGGGGTATTTTTCACTGTCTTTTCAGAGACTTCTAGCATGTAGAGTTACAGCTTTTAGTGCTGTTCAGACACCAATGGCATTGGTAGGCTAGAAAAGAATTAACACATTAATGTGCCTTGAAATTTCAATGTAAATATGGGGAGAAGTATTTGAATAATAAAGAAATTTTGTAAGGTCATCCTTTTTTTCTCAGAAGTAAAGAAACACTAGTAATGCCTTCTTGGTATTCCTCTGTTTGAATCCTGGCGTTGGTGGAACAGCATGAAAACTCCTATTGTTTTGAATAGGACTAGGCTGTTGCCCTTGTGTTTCTCTCTGTAAATGCACACAGTGGTCAGAAGACTCTACAGAGGCAAGCTAAAACAGTGGTGTATTTTATTCCCGTGGCTGCATTATTTCTTATGACTGTGAATCTGAAGAGTTGATGATACTGGACATTGTATGGGACATGCTGCAACACACTGCATTTCTTTCTTGTTTATGATGTGCCAGCTTGTGGCATCAGCAATGTTGGCAATGATTTATTTTCTCCTGTAGGTAATGCCTAAGTTAGATTGTTTTGTACAAATGTGGTTTTTGTTCTCTAACCAGGGATGGGAGAGACATGGGAACTACTGTTACAGGATTGATAAAACGGAAGTTTCATTTGGAACACGGTGCAATCTTACAGTGATGAACAGGTAAAGCACATTTGTAACTTATGGGCAGGTTTAACAGTACAATCCTGGAGAAAGAAATCAGAGATTAAAACCTCTGTATGCTAAGTAATGGTTCATAAAGAAAACGTAGGGAGAGAATTGCTTGTACTGAGAACTAGCAAAAACCGTTTTCCGTGATCTGACAATGGTAAACCTACAGTATGAACCTTCTTGGAAGCATGAGAATTCCCAGCCTGCAGACCCCATGGTGAATAAGGGACTGCCTGGACAACTGCTTGAACTGACTCATGTAGTAATATGCCTAGTTTTCAAGTTGTCCTAGTAGTTTCAGATATCTTTCAAATATTGACTCAGATCTATCTGTGAATTTTCAGATTTGAACAAGAATTTATAAATAGTCTGATGAGAAAACACACGGAAGTTGAAGAAAAATACTTCTGGACCGGTTTGCAGGATACTAGCCAATCGGGAATATATTCCTGGGGTACAGTGAATGGGGAAAAAACTGAAGCTGTGACGTACACTAACTGGAATTCCTTGCAACCAGGTAAATTTGAAAACTAAAAAAATACATAAAAATACTATCCTTTTACATTGAGCGAGCAATGGAATACGATATTACAGAACTCCAGGCATGAAATAAAATAGTAAGTCACAAGTATGTCAGGTTTTTTTGGGAGAACCAGCCAATGGTTTTAAATATGTTTCTCCTGGCTTTAATCTTAGAGTTTTCAGGAGGATGTGTGGCCATGTCCAATGGAAATTCTCTTGGAAAGTGGGAAACTAAGGACTGTAAAACAACTAAAGCATTTTCGATCTGCAAAAAGTACATCGGGCAGCCCAAGGAGCCAGAAGTACTCCCAAAGCCAACTGACCCCTGTCCCCCTGGGTGGCACAATGGATCCGGCCTTGCCTGCTACAAGGTAAAATGTTATTCCTGTTTGATGTTAATTGCTTGTTACTGTCTTGGAGCAACTGTGTGATTATGTGGTGCATAGCTGCTCTGAAGTGTGTCATGGAGGTGTTTTACGCCAGGAGGGGGAATTGATGTTGATGCCACAGCATTCGTCCTGTGCTGCTGTCTCAGGAGCCTGTTGCTGTCAGAGAGTGCTGTACCTTTGTCATAGCCTGCTGCCAACTTGCATGCAGAGATACCTGAATAGGGAAGGAAAGCACTTTGCATCACTGCCCTTTTTCTTTTGCTTTCTATACTCTTAGCAGTGTAGATAGGAGAGGTGGGATTTTCTCTGGTATGAGTATGGACATAAAAAACATGCAGCCTCAATTGTATTTTACTGTTTTTGTAGTGAACAGTGGAAGTAAGCAGCTGAGCTGTTAGCTGGAATGGCTTAAGCGAGTTTATATTTAGAAATGCAGGGTTTTCCCTCCTATTAACAGTGAAATTGAGTTAAAACTGAGACTGTTCATTATTTCTGGACTCAGTGTCTGCAATGAACTGTCTCTTGTAAACAGCTCATGTAGCAAAGTGTGGAAACCCAGCTTGAATAACAAGGGTGTGGGCAAGCATCCTGAAGGGATAGGTCTAGCTGATGTGCAGCATAGCTGTCCCATAGCTGATGGACATGACAGCTGGCCCTGGCAAATTCTCCAGAACTGCTGTTGACCAAATGCAGCATGTCTATGCAGAGAGATGTAGCTGATGGGAATTGGCTTGGACTAAAGCCAAGGGGATCAAGTGGAAATGTTAGCTGAGGTGTATGAGCCAAATTTGCAACTCTGATGCGTACAGGTGGCAAAGGGTATGCCAAAGAACTTCCTTCACCTGCAGCACCCAAGTGAGCCCAGTTTCAGTGAACATTAGGCTTTGCAGTTCATGGTAAATTTGAAAGAACATCATCCCATAAAACTTACACTTTGACTTGCAGTTTTGGAATGAGTTGGGTGGTGTTTTCTAAAATCTTTCTGGTAAAGAAAAACAGAGAAAGTCTGTCATATGGAATATGTTGAGTTTGAAATAAATTTTGTCAGCTAAACTTCAGAGTCAGGCTGTTGTCAAAGAAACTGGAAAAAAAATATTAAAAAGTGAGGTTCTCTCCCTGTGGAAGTACCAGTTATTAAATCTCAGGTGATCATATTTGAGTAGTACCAGGAGTGTTTTAAAAATGCTGTCACTCGTGTCATTTTCTGCTCTGATGTTTGGCTGTTGTGAAGTTCTTCCACAGTGAAAGAGTGCTGCGAACCAGGACCTGGGAAGAGGCAGAAAGGTTCTGTGAAGCACTTGGAGGCCATCTGCCTAGCTTTAGTCACTCAGAAGAAGTCAAAGCACTTCATTCTATCCTGAGAAAAATGATCAGGTAACAAACTAGCCGTGATTTCTGTTGCTTTCTGCAGTAGATCGCAAATGCTGCTGCTGACCCCGAATGGCAAGTACAAGACAGTGTGCAGCAACTGTGTTTCCCACAGTAAGAACAGCTAGATGTGGCATTTGAACTGCCTTGCTGGAAATGTCAAGGGAATACAGCTTGGGCAAATATTTCACATTGCTAGAGGCAGCACAGGAAAAGAGGAAATTTATGTAATGGAAGATACTCAAATGAAATTAAGTCTGTTGTTATAATAAGTATTTCCTTCTTTGTGTTGAATTTTGGCACAGCTAGATGGTAGTCGTACCTATTCTTTACTGATACGTTCTTAAGAGACAAGTTATTATTCTAGTTTTGCAGATACATCTCATTTTTATTCATGAAATATTTTATTCATGCTTCCTGACTAAACTGGGTGCTATCTTTTGAAAATGTGCATAATGTAGTGTCCAGCAATCTGGTTGGCACAGATCCCATTTGGCATAACTGCAATAACACTATATGGGCATTAGATGGGTGTGCTGAGTCTTCTGGTATCAACAAATTAAATGCTACATAATTTATGAGCTTAAACCTCTATTTTTAATCAATGAAATGTGTGGCATTAGGCATTGGTGTGATGTCAGATCCTTGTGTAATATGGGTTTTTTTGATTGACAGCCTGGTTTTTCAGAACTTTTGCCAGCTTAAACTCAAATGCTGCCAGTTATGTGATCTAAGTTTTTTCATCAACAAACTAAATCAGGATTATATCAGAAGCTGCCAGCACACAACACTGTGATTAAATTTTAAAACCTGATGACTGAAGAGATGCCTTCTTGAAAAGACAGTGAACTTTTTTTAGAAGTGCACAAGTCATGAAAATTACTCAGTGTTTATGTTAAGAAGAGACAAAAACAAACTCATATGCTCTATATATAGATAGTTTTGCTTGTGTAAAAGCCACTTGTGGTTCCTTCGCTAAACCGACTGAAGTCCCTGAAATAAAAATCAATGCAGAAATTATTTATAGCTTAGATCTTATTAGACACTTTTGTAATTACAAATTTTTAGTGTACCTAATCTACTATGAAGAATAAAGAAGTGACGTTTTATTGTCCTACAAGCACGTGGAACTGCTTTTCAGCTTGCAGAACATCTGAGGTATTAATTATAGTTAATGACCATTTTTTTGTTAGGAGTTTAAAGGTGGAGACTTCTGTCTTTCCAGGAAGTCAGCTGACAGACAATGCTCCTGCACTTCCCATACTTCAGAAAACTTGAACTGAAAGAAGGAAGGTCCCAGTACTTCAGTTTTATTTTACCAGAACTTAAGGGGCAATATGTTGAGCCCAGTATAAGTTGACTTTGCAGTCAGCGTTGCAGTGACTGCACATGTCAAATATAACTGAAAACACAGTATTTTCATCTGAGCTAACCCCTTTTTCAGCACTTCGGAACATTCTGAACTGGAATACTACGTATTTGATATTGCCTGAAGTATTTTAAATAATGTTTGTTTGTTTAGATAATATAATTGTTGAAGATAGTTTTGCTTTTAAATTACTCAGGTGGTGATTACATAAAATATTTTGGAGGTCAAGTGTCAAAGGTAGTTTGTCTGAAACTTAAGCTCATTTGAGAAAGGAGATAGGAAACCAAGTGAATTATTTCGCCAAGAACAAATAACTTAGCTAACTGGAAGAAATCATCCTAAGTTAATGTTAGATGTGATTAGCTGCTGGAGTGTGCTGGCATGCAGTTTGTTCGTGTTCCCTGTATTTAGTCAGTGCAAACTCTGACCTTAAATATTCATTCAGGGCATTCATTTCAGCTTGGGGAAGGAGCCACACCTCTGCTCTTTTGGTTTCGGGTTTTTTCCCCTTGCAGAGTTCTCTGGTGACTCATTGAGAATTATTTGTTTTTAAATGTTAGCAAGAGTCAGTTTGGTTCACCAGGAAAAGGGCAGCTTGCCTAGTCCATTCTGTTCTTTACTCGGATTCCACCTTAGAGGCAAATAAGAGCTAGAATTGCTCCAGCCAAGTCAGGCTTTTGCCACTGGAAAGGAAAATAAACTTTGCCTGCCAACCTCCCCTCTGGAATAAATAGGCGAGAACCTCTTTTCACTTGAAGGGACATGATACAGGCAGAACAGATCTTGTTCAGTTACTTCCATTCTTTTAGGACTGAGTTTGTGAGCATTTTGCAGCTTATAGCTGGCAGCAGCACTGGACACAGTGAGAGTAATACCTTGGATTGGTTAGAAATAACATTTCAGTGAGGACACCTTACTGGAAAGAAATCAGTTGCCTTTTATATGAACAGTTTTGCTGCTGTAATTATTCTGAATCTAGAAAGCCTCATGAATGCTTGAGTTTGAAAGAAAAAACTGATCTTAGCATGCTGGCTAAAACAGCAATAAAGCTGAGATGCAGGCTGTAGTAATTGCATTAATTCAGGTTCTCCTTTCTTCCACTCAAGAGTAGGTAATTAGCAGGATGTGATTTAGCTAGTGCAGTAGCCTGTTACAGGGGGAAGAACAGAGGTTTAGATGGGATTCGTACATAGTTTTAGGCCAGTGCTGCCTAAGATTAAATGGTGCCTTAAATTGCAACATTAACGAGTTGGCCCAGATGTACACATTACCTCATGTCAAGAACTAGATTGACCTACAAACCCCAGTAACTTCACTTAGGCTCCTAATCTTGTGTTGGAGCTGGCATAAAGGACAGAAAAAATAATTTATCTATTTCAGCAGTTAGAATACAACTAGAAAAATTACTGGTTTACAGTCCCTTTACATCAATCTAAACTGTATTTATCCACTCCTGTAGAACATTGACTCTTATGAAGTTTTAGTCTGTGTGAGAGAAAAGGCACCAGTATTCTGCAGGGATTGCTGGAGATTTCGGGTCTTTCATTGTTAATCAGTGTGGAGTCCATTATAAAGCACAAATTGCACCTATTTTTTAGGTTTAAACTCAGGATAATCTAGGTTTTAGAGACAGTTCCAGGAGTGTAGCTCAAAGAATACTCTGGCAATGATAAATTCATTTTGATACAAATCCATAGGGTGGATTTTAAATGCTTTGCAGTGAGAAGACAGATGCCTGAAGCACAAACAAATTCCGTGCTGCAAGCTTAGTTACAATAGAGAGTCTTAATTCATATTTTTCTTAAATAGTTGCTGGAATTCTTTCCTGTGATGAGATGATAGTATAATTTCAGAGGACTATCAGAAGGCATAAAAGTACTGTCAAGTATAGTGTAGCAGTTGCTGAATTAGTCATGGTCATGTCTGAACAGTTCCAAAAGAAGCAAAATATGTACATTATTGTGTAAGAGCCTAGTCAGCTGAAAACATTGTTTTGTTTGCAGGCCAGTAATTATAAAAGGGGAGAATAGCTAATTCTTGACCTGGCACTCTTTTTTTTTTTTTTTTCCTTTTTAAATCTATTTATTACCTGAAAGCCAAATACAAGTTGACAGACTTTGAAAAATTGCTCTAGATCCTCAGGTAATTACTGCAAATTACTGCAAATCCTTTTGAAACAAGTTTCTCAAATGGCTGATGCTGAAGGGAACTCTACCAAATAAAATACTGTTGCCCTTCTAGGATTTCATGTACTTAGCCCTCATATTCTGGGCTAAGCTTTTTCCTGGTGCTGCACCGTCAGTATTTTCAGGCTGCTCAGCATTTTTATGGTGATATGTGTGGAAAGCTAGTGACACAGCCTTATCAAATACTTTCTTAATATTGCCTTGTGATTTCATAACATTACTTGTGCAGGTAAGCCTGGGTCTGAGTTCATCTCTCCTTGTAATAAAGTCATTTTCATAAACTTTTCAAGTTCTGACTTTAAATCTCTTTGTTAAGTTTGTCAGCGCTGCTTTTTTGGGAGCCTTTTCCAAACTCTGACCTCTGCTGGTCAGACATCTCTTTCCATTTTTGAGCCTAAATTTATTTCTGAGATGTGGTTCATTCAGACTTGATGTCCTTTTTGCTCAAATATCTCCATTTCTTGGGGGTTTAGTCTCCTAAAATATAAAGAATAATTATATCCTTTTTCCTGTCTTTCTTTGTAAAGGCTAGACAAGAAAATCCTTAATTCTTGTTAATAGCCTAAACTCTCATTTCCTCAAATGTCCTGTGTTCCTTCTCTGTATTTGATGCAACATGAATTTATGGAATTAGTACTCCTGATACAGTTTTGCAAGAGCCCTGTACTGTGGCATCAATACTTTACTATCGCTGTCAGACCACTTTGGTGAGAGTGCTTTTTCCACAGCTCTTTTGCAGTAGGATTTCATGTACTGTGTGATTTCATGGTCTTTCTCCCTCTGCTGCTTGCTTGTGATACTGTCCTTAAGAGAAGCATCTGTTGCCTTTCTTGGGCAGGGGAGCAGATTGGAGTGAATTATCCTATACTTCAGTAACTAGCACAAAATTGAGAAGCTGCAGTACAAAACTAACCTTGCAGTTTGAATAGTACATTTTGTTATAGCATCTTTAGATTCATAAGTAATAGCAAAGAGTATGGTAAAGGTTCTTACTGCAGATTTGAGTATATACATTGTAAACCCATTTTTTCAGGCAACTTGGAGTATGGTTGAAATTTTGGATTTAAGTATCCTTTGCTTATGAAAAGTGGAGAAGTTAAATTTAGAAAAAAAAAGACAGTTCTGACTGGACTGTAATTTCTATTGCCAGTCATTTATGCAACCATTGAAGTTGGTGGTGTTAGGTGCTTATTTAAGTCTATGCCACATTTGTGAATGTGCATAATTGAAATAGGTGCCCATGTTTGGTGTGTTTATATCACTGACAAAGCCAAGGGAAATATGATGCCAGTTGTGCTTTATGAGTAAAAGCTTTTGTGTGATTTGAGGAGGAGTATATTTGAGCTGGTAGTGGAGAGAGAGATCGCCTAAGATGGATCAAGAGAAAGAGAAACAAGCCATATAAACACTCTGCGTGTGATTCTGGAAGAAAAGTGTAGAAAAGAGACCTTTACTCAAGTGACAACTGATGAAGTGGTGATCAACAAAGGAATTATCTGATTTAGTTTTCTTCTGTACAGAAGAGGTTTTAGCCCTTACGCTTGTTTTCTCTTTGAACTGCTACAACTTGCAGTAGTAAACCTTTGTTTTGGCTGGTCTTTTTATTAAATGTGTTGAACCGTGCTTGGCATAAGATTTTTATCTTGTTTATTTACAGCAATGACAGATGGGTATGGATTGGAATGAATAAGAGGAGTCCAGATTCTTTGGGAACCTGGCAGTGGAGTGATGATAAACCTGTAAGTTAACTTTTAACCTGGAAACATGATGTCCTGATTTGTTTCAACTTGGACTGAATTGAAAGTAAATTGATAAATATTTTAATTAAAATATGGCAGATTCTTCAGTAGATTAATAATTCAGAAGAAGATTGTGCACGTAAGAGCTATCATCCAGTTGGATTTCCAATTAAAAACATATTTTTAATAAGGTTAACCTGATTTCTGTCTCCATTATATTAAAATACTTAATATAGTAGTCGTTAATAGAAATATAGTAAATATATAAATAAATCTCTAAGAGCTGATGGAGAGAACAAGGTGTCTTCCGGGCACAGCAGAGGAGAGGGCTTATCCGTTCATCTCATTGGTATGTCAGACTTCTCCAAAAATATCTTCCTCACTGTAATTGTTTTGTTTGCCTGAAATTGTGAGTTCTTCCCCCCCCCGCAGTAACAGATATGGAGATTCAAAATTGATCGAGTAACTGCCATTCAATACATATTTTAATAATAATAAACATCATGGCACCCCAGGTTTGAATGGTTTTCTCTTGGATTTACCATAGCAAACCGTACAGTGCTGATTCTTTTATCCTGTCCATCACCTTGTAGGTAACTAGTGTTGTTATGCCACTCGAGTATCTGGAAGATGAATATGATACAAGAGACTGTGCTGCATTAAAGGTTAGTTTCAAGGTTTTTAATGACAACATGCATGTTTTTACTTGGAAGTACTTAGAAAAAATACTTTCTCCAGGCATATATTGAATTTAGGTTGAGATGTTTTCTTGACATAGTGAAAATGCTGCTAGTGTTCCCTTTATCATTCTACACCTATTACTAATTATCCTTGCTCAAGTAGCTTTTTATGAACCAAGCACTGTGCTAATGATAACCTTTCATGAGATTTCTTTTGAACCTTTTTAACTACAAAATATTTTAGTAACGATGCTGTTTGCTATTGCATAATGTCATACTATGTATCTCTAGCATATTAAACATAACTCTTAAGGATGTATTGTGGCATCTAAAACAAAAAAGCAGAGCCCTACCTGTAACTTTTAAAATCTAAACTAGTTTTTCTGAACTGCAAATTAAGAAGAAGTTTGAAACCTGAAGTAGGAGAATGCAGTAGCCAGGATAGAGCATGTGTTTGTGTTTATTTTGCATATCTCCTTGTTTACTGGTGAAATAGACTGCAAGTGCTTTGTTGGTTTTTAATTTCAGATGTCAGACCTCTGCTTAATTCCTAATTATGTTCTTCATTACTTAATTTAGTCTTGATGGCATGAGTTTTAAAATGGCCTTTAACTTTTCTGAAGCATCACCTGACTTTTTACAAGATCATTCCAGTACCATCCCTTTTAATGTAATTAAAACCACCTCTGCTTTTAGGACTTAATAAGGGAAAGGATAATTGCATCCTTTTGCTTCTGTTCTCAGCCATTTCCCTTGTTCTCTTCTGCTGTGTTCATTACCCCAGACTTGAGAATCTGGTTCAGCATTGAGCTCCTAAAAATTTTAGACAAAGGAGAGCAGTTTGAACGGGATGCTGTGAATGTGGTAACTTCCCTCTCCTACTTGCTAGTTACAGACATGTTACTTCACTAAATGATAAGAAATTCTCTTTCCTGGAGAGATCAGCGAAAATGAAGTCAGTTCTTTAAGCTTGATTGTAAGAAATAATCTTAAATATGGAAGAATATTTCTGTACCAGTTTCAGCAGAAATGAGAATCACTTCAGAGGAACAAGTTGCAATGGATAATTTAATAAAAAGCATCTATGAGATCCTGTGTGCCACAAAATCCCGAAGAAAAAATATTGCTAGAAAAGACTTGTATATAACTGACCTTAAGCCTTTACCTAATTGCTTCATATGGGGACTTGAAGTTACAGTTGTATCTGTTTATTTTTTGCAAAATATACTGTGGGACTAACAACACCATAAAATACACTGACTTTGCCAAAGTCCTTTTTTAATATGGTTTAATTTTACATTTCAGAGGCCTATGCTGTGCTAACTCAGTTCTCTGTTTCTGCTTTTGTACAGACCACCCAGTTTTCACGGAGGTCATTTTGGAGATTTTATTTCCATGAAGGCAGAGACCTGGAATTTTACTTCAGGCCTTTTGATTGTGAAGCTAAACTTGAATGGGTCTGCCAGATAACAAAAGGTAAACTGCAGTTACATCCATTTATTCATATAAAGAGTTTATTACGACTGAGTTGTCAGTATTGCCCAATAATAAAAACTTTGCAAACGATATTTTATTGTTTCCTTTCTGAACTGCTGAGAGGACAGTATATGAAATGTCTCACCTGTACAAACAGATCTACAATGAGAATATTCGAAGATACATCAGAAAATAAGCATGAGGAGAATGCAGTATCACTGCTCTCGTATTCTTTCTAGTCCTGTCAAGTGAGAGGTGGTTTCTTGTGATGTAAGTCACAGACTTGCAGCATTTGTATACTTTACTTAATCTTTCTTAGTGATATTTGTAACTATATCACCACAAATATCTTGGGCGTACAGTTTGCGTCAACCTTAGGTGAATTAGCCTTCTTCTGGTAAAACTGGTGTACTGGCTCCTCAGTAGAGTGAAACAGAGGAATGGGAATACAAAAGAATGGCATGGCATATCCGCACAGATCCAGGATTCCTCATGCAGTGTGAAGAGTAATCCGGTAGACTTTTACATTTTGTTTGTTCATTAAAAGGTGTTTCAGGGGATGAAGCTTTCTTGTTGTGGTGAGATACTCGTAGATACACTACTTAGATGCTTGTATTCTACTTGAGAGATAAAAAATCCCCACAGATGTTTAAGACAGAGGTATGTAGTACTCCATTAATTTTACATCAGCTCATTTTAAACTATTAAACCTGTGTGCGATTTCCTTCTCCTTTTGTTTTTTCCATCATGAATAGTGAGAAATATGAGTACTAACCATCACTTCCGTTATTGGTGGCTACAGTCTTGGTAGAAGGTGAACTCTAAGTGACTATTTTTTTTTCCTCTGGACAGGTAGCACTCCAAAGACACCTGAGTGGTATATACCAGGTAAATGGACTTCTTGTGTATTCTTCCACTATGTCTGTATGGTTGTTTATACTCAATATCTTCTATTAGGGTTGTTACATTGCTACTGCAATATCTGTTTGATACCAGGAAAGGTTATGATGGATAGAATTTGATTCTGAGAGAGTTCAGAATGCAGAGTGTTGTCTCTTCCCAGTGTCAAACTGAGATCTCTTACTACATTCAGAAAAGGATTAGTTTTTCAGAATTTATTTCTTACGCATGTGGTATTTTTTCTGCATAGATGAAATTGGAATTCATGGAGCCCCACTTGTTGTTGATGGAGCAGAGCTGTGGTTTGTACCAGATAAAAATTTGAGCTATCAGGAAGCTATTTTCTACTGTCAAAAAAATGATAGTGATTTAGCCTCTGTGGAGTCTTACCCAAAACTCAGGACAATACTGTCTCAAATAGAAAAGGTAAGGTGATGTAATCTCTTTTAACAGTTACTTTACACTGTAGGGAAATTTTCTTGCCAGGTTTTCTGATATAACAAAATGCTAATCTTTAATTTCTTTCTTTTTCCTGTTGGCCTTTGTAGTTGTCAATTATACTGAAAAGGAAAAGATGAATTAAAAGTGAATTATTTTAATGGCTGTCTTGTAAAAAAATTTTTAAATTGAAAAGTAGACTTAAAAACATGAAAAAAACCAAGTCCCTCCAAATGGAGAAAAAGTGTCTATAACAGGACCTCTGCATAAGATTCTTATTGTCTGCAAATATTTCCTTAACAGTTGTGCCAGTTCTTAATTTTATGCATGGGACAAGATGTAATTTTTCACTTGATGAGAGGATTTAATTATAAATGCATGATGGTCTGATAGGCTTTGATGAAAGGGGTTTGTGGTATTCATAGCATGGAAGTGCATATTTTTAAGGAATCTTACAAAAACGTTTCAATAGCTCTGTGACTAATTTTATCATTGCTTTACCTTTGGTAGAGTCTGGAGCTCTTTCTCTGTGGCTTATAAAATGCTGGATTTTCTTCTTTTTTCCACAGTTATCAAACAGTGAACAGAAGTGGTGGCTGAAGTTTATTGATTATGGCTACAGCTATCATTCACCGTATGTGGAATAATTTAAAGATGCTTTATTGCAAACTTGATGTGCTTTTCAGGAATACAGATATCTAGAATAGTTGATTCAGAGTAATTTAATAATAACTGAATTAATAATCTATTTCTTTTGTGTCTATCAGGGCCTCTAGATTTTGGGCTTAGGCACCTTAGTCCTGTCATGGGATTCCTTGAAATCTGTAGTCCTAGTAGCTTTGTATTAATATTCTCTTGATGTTTAAAATGCTTTTATTGGATTTTTAAACCCACTTCTATGTTCTGTTAATACTTGCAGAACTGACAAAACCAAAAAAGCACTGTCTGTTGGCTCTGAAAACGTGTGAGGAGTACCTGAGAACAGGGAATAGGAAATTGGTTTAAAACATCACTCTTCCAGTTAGGTAATGCCAGAGTCTTGGAGGGCTTTTAGTACAGTCCTGTGGAGTTTGGATGACCCATAGAAAACCTTGCTTCATGCTCTTCATGGCTGCAGAGAAGATTCACTGGCTTCTTAGAAGGAAAGTCCTTCACTTTCCAAAATACTATAGAAATATACTACTGTGAAAAGAAAACCAGAGTTATTGCCCATTTCCCTCACTTGTCCTGACAATGCTCTGATTGCAGCATGGTGATAAATAACCTCACTCTGCACATCTCAACAAAGTTAATTTGAGCATGGTACATACCTACTGAACCTACCACATATTTGTTCCTAATCTAGTTTTTGTAGGGCATCTAGAAACAGTTACCAGCCCAAATTTCAGTGTGCACTGACTCTGTTCCTATCAGAGCTTCCCCTTGAAGGTCACGTTGGATTGGAGATTAACTCTGAAATATTTATATCCAGTTTACAGTTATTTCCACGCTTGCACGATAGATTCCTGAGAGAATGCTGGTATGTTTCTAGAAAGAACTGGTATAGAGGTAAGGCTGTTTTAATTTTTTTACCCCATCTGTCATTACTATATTTATTTAAAAAAAAAAAAAAGTAATTACCATTCGGCCTAAATTCTTACATTGGATGCAAATGATACTGAATTAGGAGTGAATGGCTTCTTCATGATAATCTGATTGAATTTTGAATCATCTATTACTTCCTCATGGAAGAAGCCATGGGTAATATTTCTTGATAGTCTGAATGATCAGAGGCAAACCTGAATTCAGGTTTTGACAAATTTTGATGATTGATTGTCATTCTTTTTGCAACATACACTAATTAGGTGAAATCTCCATTTGGTGGCTACCTTTCTGCGTTATGCTGTGTATTCTGAACTCTGGAATTCAAGTCCGAGAGTTGTGTTAGTTAAAGCAGGGGTTTGACTGCATACTTGCAACCATATATATACATCTGGAGGTGAAAATTTCATTAAGTAGTGGAGTCATACTGTAAGAGGTACACAAATTAATGGAAAAGCCAGCTGGTGGTACTTGAAGCTTATTTTCTTTTTCCAACACTGTTTTATGTTGGGGAAAATTTATAACCTCCGGAGAAGAAGATGCTCCTCCTGTCTACTACCATTTTGACTTTAAATCATATTTTCCTCAACATTCATTTGTATGCTGCTGAACTGTTTTCATTTATATTAACCAAAAATTGCTCTTGACTAGGAATCAGTCAAGTTACTGAAGGAGTCATGTAAAGCAGTGCAGGCTAGATGCTCTCCACGTGGATGCTAAAGGATTCCTTTTGGCTTTAATGACATTTAGGTCACACCCTCTATTCCAGAATATGAGATTAGTCCTTATGTACAAAATCTTTTTTCATTATTTTTCTGTTTTCAAGTTTTCTCTGCCTATATGAAGTGTTACTACTGGAAATAAGGGTCAGACTCTTAAGATTTTTAGGAATTTTATAATACTGTCCAATATAAATCATTTACCTTTTCCTTTTTCTCTACTGTTATTTTTAATGCTTTAGGTTGCATAGTAGTTCACTGTGGTTACACTGAAAAAGGACTTCCCTTAAGATTGGTCTTTGTTGTGTCATAAAGTATGGATGGGAGTTGGAATGTGACGTGGCATTATCATAACTGGTTTTTAAAACTTCTGTCTCTGCAGACTACCCAGTTAACTGTAATGTGAAACTACCCTTTATCTGTGAAAAAAATAATGCCTCCTTACTAGAGAAGCACGATCCCAGTTACCACCCAGTCAGAGGAGGTTGCCCTAAAGGCTGGCATCAGTTCCGGAATAAGGTACAATGATAATACAGATTCATCATCCTTACCTATTTTTCATAGTCCAGTTACCTGGAATGCTCTTGTGAAAGAGATAAGGAGGTAGCCCCTGTGTTGAGGAATGAACTGGGCTTTTGAAAACTATGAAAACTATGCGTAGTGATTAAAATAATCTCCCTCACTTCTGTCCCTTACTCAGGATTGATAGTTTCTTAATTTCAAAGCATTCATTTTCAGCTTTTTTTGCTTTCCCATCACCACATGTTTAGGTCCAAGAACATTTGTTGAGTTGTGTTGTCTAATCTTGGGCTCTACTTGAATGAAGAGAAGGATTAGAAAGGGAGAGGATGAGGTTTCTGTGGCAGAAGCATCTTGATTCTCTTGCTGAGTAATCGTAGGCAGGCGGCAAGCTGGCGGGCAGTTTCCTAACTTGCCTTAGGGACTTAACTCTTTTAAGAGTTAGAAGCAGCTTTTAAGAATTAACCAACAGGTCAGAAGTGATAGTATAGTCTGTTTCAATAGTATGTTTTAAGGCAGTCATCTAAAGTCTTAGATTCATTCCTATTGTTTGGTCCACCATTATTCTGTATGTGTCCATCAAATCTGCACATTACATGGTGCTAAGGTTTGCAAGTTTACTTTATGTCATTGCATAATACAGCTTTTGAGTTCCCCTGTAGTTTTCCCCAAAAGGTAATTACAATACAAGGCATTACAATACAGGTTTCTGTCCCAACACTATCTGACTGTAGAGTTCATATGTGAGTTCTCATTCCTAAAACAGTACATGATTCTGATGTAGCCAATAAAAATTATTGAATTCTAATCCTCAGTGAATGAGGAGTTAGTCAGTGGGATCATTTTATATTCAGCTATTCTGCTGAATCTAATAAATGCTTGCAGCTAGTATCAAGTTCCTTGCTTCCTGCGAAAAATAATTATATGTTGTTGCAGGAAATGAGAAGTGAGTTTTTAGGGTTGGTTTAAGAACCTTTTCATACTGAGTTATTTCTTAAGCAGAATGGTAGGATGAAAATCAGTTTCATTATGTTTGTTTTGCAGTGTTTCCAGAAGATGAAACCTGAATATTTAACATTTAATGCAGCTAATGAAAAGTGTGTAACTTTTGGAGGCTCTCTTCCATCTATCTCAGATCAAGCTGAGCAAGGTAGGATGGTGAACTCGGGGCGCTTTTAATAGGCAGCTTCGCTTCCAAATTCAGAATAGTTCTGCTTAAGAACTTGAACATGAAATCATTTGGTTACTTACAGGCATACTGGGAACATTCTAAAAATCCAGAACCAATTAAAAAATGTATGATCTATTGTTTGCATCACTGGAAACATAGCATGGAAATGCAGTCAGCAGACGTTTGAGCCATTTTGAAGAGCAGCTTCTCTGTATGATCTTAACTTGTTATAACAAGAAAAGAGATTGTAAAACCTTGCATTAAGAGTTGAGCATAGAGGGGTCATCACTGAATGAAGAATTCCCATGTTTTGCTTTGCAAGTTAAAAACATAACTGACACTATAGACTTTGCTCTGTGAGAAGTACCTTAGGAGCTTCTTCCAAGTTCAGCTCAGCTGTCTGTGTGGAAACAAGGTGGCAAACACTGCTGGACCACATAGGAATCTGTGTCTGTGTATGCTGAGCAGCTTAATATGGCAGTGTGTCCAAATGACCACCTGCAGGCTCTCCAGGGCACTGATGGGAGGGTGGAAGCAGGGGACTGCAAAACACAGAACTGTTCCTCTCAACTTCTCAGCTAGAGTCAATGAGGGAAATGCAGTGAGTTAAAAATGGGTTCACATTGGCTGCGTGTAATGTTCAGCAATAAACCACTAATTGATGCAGCTGAATTGGCAACTATATTCTTGTGGGTAATTAAGAGTTCTCTGGGGGTGTATCTGAAGTAGCTTGGTTGAATTCTGCAGTGTCCACAGTGCATATTTGCTTTATAAGCCAGTAACCTCTTGCCAAACAAAATACTGTTAGTAGACTAGAGAGGTCACTTGTGTACCTGCAGGCAGCAACTGAATGGTAATTTTTTTTAACTGCTGTTATTGGGGAGGAATAAGGTCGTATACAGGAACATACATGTCTGAGGCTTGCATGTTTTTGGATGCTTTTAAGATTACAAAAGTGTAGCCATTCTGAAATGTTGCATAGCAGGATCTTTTGTGTGATTTGGTGCATATGAAAGTGCTTGTTATTGCTTCTTGTTTGTTTTCCTTTCTCCCATGTAGTGGAGGTCACCTATATGGAAAGAAGACATAGTCTTTTAAAGAGGTGTGTCTCTTTCTGTAGGGTGCCTCTACTCTTCCCGGTGGCATTAGATTGCTGACATAATCAGCACAGTCAGGCATTAGCTCTGACATAGTCTGGCATGTGGCCAATGGTTAAAACATGTCAGCAGTAGCTAATTACATAGCTTCAGTTTGTCTTCCTAATCTAGTCAAGAGGGATCTGATTTAGGATTTGCTTGGCTGAATTTTTTCCAACTAAACATGACTTCTTTTGTCTTGTCCTGCTTTCTTTGATGGTGGGGTGGAAAAACTCTGCCAGAATCTAAAAACTGTTCTGATTTATAGTATATGGAGAGAAAGATGGGAGATAAAGACTTCATCAGTTCAAAGAGGGCAGGAGGGAGCTCTTCTATTATCTCTGCAGGGAGATAGTAGAAGATCTTGTAGACTTGTGGAAATGCAGCTTCTGAAATTTAGATGTAAGTGCAAGAAAACAAAGTAGTGGGCAGAGAAACAGGTTAAATCTGCTTCTCAGCTCAGAAATTGAAGGACAAATACCAATAGCCTGCTCCTTGCATATAAAGTCAGTGTAAAAGGTGTTACCACATGGAAGTAAGGGATGGTAAGCATTTGGCAAGGGGGGAAGGGCTGGGAAAATTAAGTTAATACAAGCAGGTGTTGCATTATCTTACTTATGTGAAGTGTTTTTTCAGCTATTTACTGTTGTTTTCTGAACCACAATATGTGCATTTACTGTTCTGCCCAACAGATTATATAACATCCTTGCTTCCTGGTATGCCAAAAGATATTTGGATTGGTTTACAGTTTCTGTTCAGCACAAGAGAAAACAAATGGATAGATGAGAGCAGACTGATGTACAGTAACTTTCACCCACTCCTGACAGGAAGATTAAGGAAAATTCCACTGGACGTGAGTTCTGACTTTTGACTTCTCTTGCCTATTGAGAACTGTATCCAAAAAAAAACAACCAAAAAAACACGTAAAGGACAAAATCCCCTAGTTAATCATTTTAATTGGCCAACAAGATGACTGACAGTAGTGGACTTCTGTTTACCTTTATTTGGATGGCAACTTCTAAAGTGTATTTAACTTAGGAAATCTTTGTAAGTCCAGGCACCTGGTAGTGTTTGTAAAACAGGTAAGCTGTATTGCACCACTCCTTTGAAACTTCTTAAACAAGTTCAGACAGCTGGGGTTCTCCTAGCCTCATGTTACTTCACCTCTACATGGGTATGTTTATGCTTTATTTAGACTGATAAGGGTATTTCTCTCTCTCAGCTTTTTGATGAAGAGTTTAACAATCAGTGCGGTGTAATCCTCAATGATCCCAAATCACAGTATGCTGGAACATGGAATTTCACTGCTTGTGCTGACAGGCACTTCTTGGGTATATGCCAGCGTCCTACAGGTAAGTCTGAAAAGTCAAAATAAATTACAGCCAGAGTTTGCACTTAAGGTGCATGTGCCAGGAGACTTTTTAATGCATGTAAATTATTTCACTTGAAGAGCAAGATTCTTGTAGAGATTGAGCAGGTAAATTTAGGAAAAGCAGAGTGTGGAGGAGGATCTGGGACCTATTTTGTCAGCCATTCAGAATTTTCTCTATTGTTTTTTATAGCCCAGTTCAGAGGGAATTTCTTTTCCTGAGAGACTTTGTGAGGTTTCAGTGGAATTGTACTTAAACAGATGGATCTTTAATGTTCTGTGGGTATAGAGGTGATGTACATTAAGGAGTGGAACAAGTGACTCTGTTTTCCTTTTCAGAACTGGGGAAGTGAGAAGCCCTGGGAAAGAATCTCACAATGTTTCTATCTTCCTTAAACATATCCTGTGTGTCTTAGTACTATCAGAATACCAGGTGTCAAAGACTCCTAATGTTGAAATTGGTCTCTCCAGAGCAAACTTGAGGGCTTACATGGAGACTGATGATATGGAGTGATGCAGCTTTCCCTAGCTTCATACAGATCCGTTGGTGTGAGTGGGATTTCTTAATATGAACTAAAAATAATATTCAGATGTACCCACGTGGGTTGGCCAGTGCCAATTACTGGAATAAGATCAAACACATTTAGTTATTATATGCATTTAATTACTGCTATGGGCTAATGTTCAGCACACCCACTTCTGAGTAAGTTCCTTTATATAAATAATCCTTTTAAGTAAAGAACATGCTATCTTCTAGAAAAAAAAAATGAAAAAACCCTAGGTATACAAAACACCCAAGTATATGCCCACCTTCATTCTCAAATAGGCAGAGATTTCTACCTCCCACCCCTCCACCTCCATTTAACATACAAAAATCTTCAGTGCCAAATACTTCAGAAATTTCAAATGTTGAGATTAGAAGTCTGGATGGAAGAGATGTTGTAAAAATTTGAAAAGGAGATTTTTATGAATAGGAGGTTGACAGTGTATCTGTTTATATCAATATCTTATTAGTTTGGGATGACTAAATACTAAGTGCTTCTTTGCCATAGCTGTAGAAGATGTAATGAGACAGGTTTTTGGACTGACAGAATGTGTCCTGTATTATATGGTCTTATATCATCATTGTGTTAGGGATCTAAGGATAATTTGGGTTGGAAAGGACCTCGGCAGGTTGCAACGACAGTTGTGAGAGAGTCCAGGTTGCCTAGGGCTTTATCCTAGAGAAAAGGACAATTCATGTTCATTGGAAATCTTAGCATGATTGTGATTTGCAGAATTTCTTGAGACCGTAATCACTACCAATTTTTTCAGAAATGAACACTTTACTTACTGCCTTGTTTCCAATTTGGTACCCCTTGATGTGTGATGGCACCCTGAGTTCCATGGTTATTTTTTGTAGCTGTTTACTAAATGAAAGCATTTGGCAGCGGACACAAACCACTTGAAACAATCTGTTTCAGCCTTGTCACTCTTCTGCTCTATTGAAAGCTGTAAATATCAAATTAATATTGTGTTTCTGTCATCTTATGTTTTGGAAAATGGCCCTGTCAGCCTATCAATCAACATTTATATCCAGTTATTTATAAAGTAATTCTCCCTCCTCCCCCACGAGCCTTTTCCTGCTTGAGATATTTTAAATATTAGGGGTTTCTACCTTTTGGAGAGCAAATTTATTTTTGGTTATGTATAAAATTTTTGGGGCTACCATTTGTATGCTCTAACTTACCATCCACAGGACTATTTGTGTCTCTTATTAACTGCAGTTGTCATGCATTGCTGAGCTATATGCCGTCAGGTACGATGCTGATAACTGTGATAACACTCAGTGCTTGGAGCACAAATAGTGAATTATATCCCTCCCTATGCAAGGTGGATTTTCTGCAATTAGTTAAGCACATCTGGAGGCAAAATCAGTTCTCACTATACCCATGGATGACAGTAAGGAATACTGGGACTGTGCAGTACCAAGATCTGCATAGACAAGTTTTGGGGCTCATTAGATTTGCATAAGCCACAGGCTTCACAGAGATAGATGAGTCAAGTTTAGCTGTTGCTATATTGCAGCAGAGAGCAGTTGCTCTCTCCCATTTGTGTATAATTAAAGTTATATAATATGTTTCTAATTCAATATGTTATTTAGCAGTTAGTTAAAAATAACCAGATATACGTAGATGTGAACCTAAGTTGAAAAAAAAGATACTGTAAACTACACCAAATGAAAATAATACTTATTTTTAAATATGTAATTTTCTGTCTAAGGTGTCAAAGATATTTGCTTCTAACTATAATTATAGCATAATCTACTGTCTAAGATTTTTTTTCCAGGTGTTATTCAAAAAGATTTTTCTGATTGTTACAGAGACATTGGGGGTTAAATATGTATTACAGTGTTTAACTACCTAATTACTGGATTTCTTTTCTCTGTATAGGAACTTCTGATAACCAGACAGAGCAAGTCATTAATGGAACATTGAGCTATCAAAATGTTCAATACATGGTAATTCTGAAGAGTTTGTCCTGGAATGATGCAATGTCTGCATGCATAAATAACAAGATGCAGCTGGTTAGCATCACAGATCAGTTCCAGCAGGCTTTTCTTGCTGTTCAGGCGGCCCTTCATAATTACCCACTCTGGATTGGACTCTTCAGCAGAGATGTAAGTTTTGGGTTTCCTGCAGACTATGGCTTAAGGTAATTTTTAGAGTTGTGTGAAACAGAACCTGAGTTAAAGAAACGCAGTGAAAAATTAGTTTCTTGGGTAACTGTTTTCATTTAGGGATAACTGTCTGGAGTGTCTCAAGATTAATGTTTTAAACCCTCAGTTCTTCAAGTTACGTAGTTCTTGAATTCTACTGGATGAATTGATGATGATGAGAAAATTCTTTTAAAGGACTATTGATATAGGGATACATTGTAGGGTGGCAGCGACATAGGTTGCTGAATCATCCTTGTCTCTTTTGTAAAAAACAAGTAATTAGTGTTGGTGTTTGATATCATTGCCACTGTTTACAGTACATCTCTAGAAAGATGACCCAAAATTTATTTTGAAAGGGAGAAACTAGAAGTGGCAAATAAAATCCAAAGTGAATCATTGAACACTTCTGGAGATACATTTCTAAAGCTTAACGTAGATTCTGTTGTTACTTCATGTTTTTTGTGCTTGTGTTTTGAGTTTGAGGGAGACATCCCTGAGATGGGTCAGTGGGTTTTTCTTTTTCCTTCTGTTTGTTCTGTCAAAAGAATTTGAAAGAATACAGGAGGTGCTGTTTTTTGCTCTTATTAGCTGGAGGACCTCTTGAAAATCTTTATTGTGGATTAACAGCTGTCTCAACTGTTAATGAAGTGCCCTGGGCTTGCTTGCAGGGTTTGTCCTTTTGTCAAGCACATGACCCTGGAGATAATTGCAAGAAAAAAGAATTTTTTCAGAAGTGCCTTACATACAGAGTGTGGTGGTGCTCACTCAGCATCTGTGGTGTTATGTTTTTCCAATGTCTGTAATGGGCTACTGAGTACTCTAGCAAAGTAGGGGGAAAACAGAAATTTGAGTATATACTTTATTGAGAGTACTTTTAAATTTTTAAAGGAAACAGACATTTAATCTTTGTGAAGACGGGGAAACAAGACAACCTATTTTCCCTCCTCTTTTGATTTTTTTTATCTGTAAGTGTAGATCAAATGATTCATTTTGGGGCATACAGTACAGGCATGCACTGGCTTTTCACTATTGCAACACTTCATTATTTGGGCACAATTAAAAAATCACATGAAAGGAAATTATAATGAAACTGGTCAACAGAACTTGTTACTCAAGTGCTGGAATCATAGACACAAAAGAAAGATGCAGGATAAGGTAAATAACAAAGTAGCAGGGGGATTTCCAGAAGATGATTTTCAAATGTAAGATTTTTGAGGATGACATGCTGCTTGTATGTGGTTTTTTTCTTATTCCTCTTGCATCCTCCAGGGCAGGAACACAGCATCTGATGCATTAAATAAATTAAGTATTTAATAGATTACTTTCAACTTGGTATGGAGTAACTGAGACAGGACCTTATTCTCAGTTATTACCAGTTTTCCAAGACCAGATAATTATATCCGCCATTGATTTGTAGATGCAAATGATGCGCTTTGGACATCTCACTGTCAGGCCTTCTTCCATAAACACAGTAGTTAAACATCACCATTGGATAATTTGCCATCCACTTCAGCTCATTCGCATATTTGCAACTGCAGAATTTAAAATAATGAAACTTGTTACATTGTGAGCAGCAGATCAGATCATGGGGGCAGTGGAGCTCTTACAGTTCTCACCAGAGACACTGTAAATGTTTAGCCAGTGTAAATATATTATCATGCCATTTTCTGTACATCATATTTTATACTATGTAAGCTCATCCCTTTTATTTAAACACTGCTAGGGTGGAAAGCATTATGGCTGGCTGGATGGGAAACATGTTAGTTTTAGTCGCTGGTCTGAAGATGATGAAGAAACAAACGAAGAATGTGTGTTTTTGGATACTGATGGCTTCTGGAAAAGTTCTGACTGTTCCTCTGAAAATCGAGGTGCTATTTGCTATGCATCAGAAAGTATGTATACTACCAAAATATTTATAAAAGCTGAACTTTGTTTTATTGTGAAACATATCTGATGATTCCAGGTCATGACTTCAAAATTACAACTTTTTTGAAATTACAGTTCATCAGACAGGCTGATTTGCAGTGAAAAAAAGAAACCAGCTTCAAATGGGGGGGACATGCACCTGTTGGTCTTAATCCACTTGTTTCTTAGAAATAAATTCAACAAGGATGCGTTGGGTCAAACTGCCCTTATTGCCAACTGATTGTACCTTTGCACTGCTTCTCTAAGATTATTGCATACTAATCTCTCCCACTTGCATGTGGAAGAAGATTCAGCTACCTCTGTCCTACTTACATCGTAATATTGGGACCTCCTGAAATCTCTTCAGACATGGAAGTCTATACAGGGAAGAGGTGCATGACTATATGGAGAAGAAAGCTAGGAGATAGACACTGAATTGAAAGGTGTAAATTAAAGCCATCTGCAGTTCACAAAACCCTTCTAAATATCTACTAATTATAACAAGAAAGATAGGGATATAGTAGGACATGTTTTTTTATTTTCAGTAAAGTGCTTGCTAGTTATGTATCCTTCAGAAAACAATCATTCTGAGAGATCATCACAGATATCTTCCCTATGAGACTATTATAATTTGGGGATTTTTGTTTTTTTTTTTCTGTGAAGGGACAGAGCTAAGCCATTGTACATCCTGAGTCAGAGTAAAGTGTGGCATTATGACATCGTTAACTATTTTTTGCTTGCAATCTAGGCAGGAAGAGTCCTTCTCACTCCTCAAGTGTTAGATAAAGCCACGGAACTGTGTTGCTAGCTATGAAGTAGCTTATTTGTTATGGTGATCTGCCTTGCAAAAAAGGCAGTAAGAGCTATTAGTTATTGACCCACACTTAGCACTTTTATGTACGGATTTTATTCTTAAACCTATTTGACATAATAATTTTGAAAATTTGTAAGCAACTGTATTCTTTAGTAGAGCTTATTGATCATTTTGCTGCCTTATAAAAAAATCATCATCATGAGGAAACTGAAAGCAACAATGTGTCACACATTTAGAGGATAGCACTTAATTTGTCTTACATGTTTTTGAATAGTACCTGAAAATGGTTTGTGGTGTCAGATTAGGTGGTGTTAATAGTAAGTCATGTCCTGAATGTCATCTTTTCTTTCTTTAGAGGAGACTGAAAAAGAACAAGTTACACAAGTGAAGTGCCCACATAAGATTAAAAATACACCCTGGATATCATTTAGAAACAATTGTTACACTTTTATGATAACAAAAAATAGATGGAGAGAACTGAAGTCTCAAGAAGCTCATCATTTGTGCAGGAAAATGAGTAAGTACTTTGTCATATTGCAGGTATTTATGGACTTAGCTTGAGGGAGATGAGTTTTAGATCTGAGTCACTGTCTTACAGTGACAGACAGCAAAGTGAGATTTGAGAAAGTTTGCAGCATTTGGAAATGTGCATGTGTTGGACTCCCTGATGCTGTTTGCTCTTGCACTACTCCAATAAAAAGAGCATGGGTAGGATAGCTGGAGAGAAAGAGAGATGGCTAGGAACTACTGAACTCTGAGATCTCTGAAAAATTGAAAGGTTTGTTTTTGTGTTTGGTTGGTTTGGGGTTTTTCTCTATAATATGCCAATTTCAAATAGGTTGCATAATTGTTATCCCGTTGGCAATATTCTGGCTTTACAGTCACATTTAGTTCACGGTTTCCCTCCGCTTTGTGGAAAGAGACTGAGAATAGTCCAATTCAGAAAAGCACACAGACTTTTTCTGTTCATCCTGAATTAAGTGTAAGCTTAGGAACAGTGTCCCTCTTATATTAAATCTTCAGACGTGCATCTTTCCAAAAATTATTTTTATGTTTTGTGAATTGATTTCAATTCAGTCTTAATACTGTTTCCCTACTAGAGAAGTTTATGCAAATCATGAAAGATTGCTGATATTTTTATGTTCTATACAGAAACTTTTTACTACAGAGTCACTGAATATGCTGAGTTGGAAGTGACAGTAGGACCCACAAATATCTCTGGAGCTGATATCTTTCACTTATCCACAAAATCAGGGGAAGCACTATTGATAATACTTTTGAAAATTTTTTTTGCACTGTTCACTTATGTTATAAAGATCTGACCTTTGCACACTGTTGACTTGTCTGTAATAATTATAAACAGTAATAGAAAAGAATACTTACTTTGAAACTGATATGTGAATTTGTAAGAAAGTAATGTAAAAAAATTTTCAACAGACCCAGAAGCATTTGTTCTGAGTGTTCGAGATGAAGAAGAGAATAACTTTGTTACTGAGCAGCTTCATTCATTCAGCGGTCTGGCTCTGTGGGTCTGGCTGGGTGTGATTTATGATGACAGTGGTAAGATTTAAGGGATTTTTTTTTCTTAATAGACTGGAGACAAAGTTTGCAGCATTAAGTGCATGTTTTTTGCATGTTTCAGTTTATAACTAAAGTCAAACTGAATGCAAACCTATAGTGCTTTATATTTGTAATTATCTTCTAGAAGGAAATAACTGGACATGCTCTCTGTTTCAGTGATAATTAGATCCAGTATGTTCTGTTTAGTCTAGATTTGATTTCCCCGGAAAGCAGGACTTAAAATGGCCAGGATGAGTAATGCAAACATATTTAACATTAGATATGGAACTGATTTAGAGTAACTTCCAGTATCACTGCATTTTTTTCCAAAGTGAATATCTGTTAATGTAATTAATATATTCAAAGCTAAATGGTATTCGTAGACATAATGCCAGTGTTTTAATAAATATGCAATGTTTTCCACAGATAAAGTTCTCAAGTGGTATGATGAATCTCATCTGACTTACAATAACTGGAGGCTGGGAAGACCTATCATAAAGAAGAACAGTTTTTTTGCTGGTGTAAACCTTGATGGGTTTTGGGATATTTATAATTATTCTCAAAGCTGGCATGCCAATCACTATAACATGTACAGTATTCTTGCCTGTAAAATTGAAAGGGGTAAGTAGTATTGGAGTGTTGGATGAGGGTCATCATAACTTAAATCCTGGTTCCTGCTATATAAGGCTTTGGTTTTGCTCCTAGTGAAACACATGGCACAGCTGTCATGGGCATCTGGGGGTTGTGGGGTCATTCTGTCCATCCCTGCTGTAATACTCTGACCAGGAGGAATGTGTTTGCTGTGCTTGTCTGGCAGCTACTCAGTGTTCAAAGTAGCAAAAGTGAACTTACTTGATATTGGCTTATACTGAACACTTTACTGCTTGAGTTACATTGATATAGATGAATTTTAATGCTTTCTGTATCTTCCTAATAATGTGAACAAATGCACAGAATTTGTTGTTTTCTTATTCTTTGAAATAGGACCCCAACAGCACAAGCCTCCATTGCCCGAGTCTATTCCACATGGAAACAGAACATACAGGATCCTTCAGAAAAAATTAACGTGGTATGAGGCATTGAGAGCATGTAAACAAAATACAAGTGATTTAGCAAGTGTACACAGTGAATCACAACAGTTATTTCTAGAAGATATTGTCAAACAGGATGGTTATCCTCTATGGCTTGGGTTGTCAGTTCATGATGTAAGTAAATACTGTTGGTGACATCTGTAACAGAGCTTGTAAATAATATATTGGAGAAGATGTGAAATATTTTCTGATGCTTCTTTGCAGTTTCTTGGATTCTCTCTTTCATGCAGTGTATTACCTCCTTTTTCAACCCTGTGTAACATATGTTAATATTAAATGTTAGTGAGGTATTTCTTCCAAATCCTTGACACTTTAAAATAATACAGTGGTCCCACATCATTCCTTGCAGCGCACAGATGTGTGATTTGCACTGCTACCTTTAGAGGCTTCAGACTTTATAGCCCTCTGTAGAATCAGATTCCACCAGCAAATACAGAGAGACAAGACTGTGTGGAACTTGCTTAGTCCAGGTCAGGACTGGCTCTCCAAAGCAGGTTATGTGTCCCTTTTCCCAGGAGGCATAGCAAGAGGCAGCTACAGATCTTCTTCCTCCTCTGACTGCTTTACTGTGGAGCCAAAAGCCTGTGGCACTGACCCTGCTCCTCTCACTAATTGCCAGACTTGGCCATAGTTAGTTGGCAGGAATACCCCTCTCCGGAGGTGTGTGATTTCTGCACACACCTGTTCTACCTCTGATGTCCTGTGACGTGAATGGCTCCCTCCACAAGTGACTCCTCACTGTCACGGTTTTCCAGGAATGTATCTGAAGTAAGAGCTAGCACTGCAAACCATTCCTCAGCTGCCCAGCTTTATTCACTGAGGCCATCTTGACAGTTTAGCAATTTGCAGCATACCCAGTAACATTCACAGCAGGGAAGGCAGACTGCTTAAATGAAACAGCAGGATGGAATTAAGGGAAATGTTCCCCTTAGAATAAAACAGGCACGTTGCAGGTTTAAACTTGCAAATGTGCTGTACTTTCTCATTTCCCACAAATAATCAGGATTTATGTGTTAAGAACTGATTGGAAAATGCAAACTATGTTGTACATTTATTTACCATAGATTTAGATGAGAACCCCTCACTTGCATTTACCTCTATACAAGGGACAAATATTGCTACATGACTTAACTGATGACTGATAAGATTTAAACTACAACCGTATGTGGTTTAAAAGTTGTGGGTTTTTTCTTTAATTAGGGAAGTAAAGCTAATTTTGAATGGTCAGATGGAAGTGACTTTGACTACTATCCTTGGGAATTAGAAAACTCAAATACTACTGAGAACTGTGTTCTGTTGGATACTAAAGGATCTTGGAACCGTACAAAATGTACAAATGTTGCTGAAGGTGCCATTTGTTATAGCCCTCCAAACAGTAAGTGTTATTAAGATTTTGTGTAGTTGTCTTTATATGTTGTATTTAGAAGTAGAAATGAAAGTTGAAATACTACACATGATTCCCTCTTTAAGAGTTTTCTGTCAGGGATGATAAAACACTTTTTAGTACTTCAGGAAGATTAATTTTCTCCATTCCAGTGGTGAAAACCTAAAACAAACCTGGCTGCTTTTTGATCACCTGTGATATGAATATGAAATGTACGTATCTTTTCTGAATCAAAGTACTTATCAAATATGTACAACAACCTTCAAAACCCATTAAAAAGCAAGAAAAAATTGTCCCCAAGCCTTTGGGATTTGTCTTATGCTCATTTTCAAACAAATTCATCTGTGACACATGAAGAAGGAACGTAAGCTAATTGAATAATGCTTCTTGGTAGGAATAGCAGTCCTTGTTAATACTTACTGTCTGTTACTCCAGAGAGACTGTGCGCAAACGGCTGCAGCGGAAATAACGTCAAGTTTCTTTGTCTTTGCAGAGAGGCAGTTCCAGGCAGAGCAAGTGAGCAGAGCCTCAGGATGCCCGCAGAGCAGTGGTGCCCTACAGTGGGTACAGTTCAAGGATCACTGTTACGCATTTGACATGGCATTCTACAATTTTTCAGTATATAATATGGAAGAGGCTAAGAAAGTCTGCCAGAAACTGAGTATGTTTAGATCTTTATCACATTCCAACTTGTAATTAGTCCGCTATTTGAAAAAAAACCCAACAACCAAAAAACCTATACTGATTATACTTCAACTTTACCATTTTTATTCTTCTTTAGTTTAGAAAAAGCAATAGCAAGCTCTATCTTTGAATGTCTGATGAAAATTCTTAATAAAACGCTGCACTGTGCTGACAGATTCTTTGGCACACAGGTATCTGCAAATAAAATTCAGGTAGCAAGTTGTAGAAGATCCATAAATCTAAGGCTTACAGTTTGGAGGAAAACACTATATATACAGTGGTAGTGCTCTTGACAGTGCTTTCTTTATCCTTGCAGTAGCTGCTTGCTAGTAGGGAGCCTGCTAACTTTTCAAATGGTTCAAAGCATGTACTTTATAGATATTAAGGCACAATCTCACTAAAACTTAATTTTTTGTCAAATTAAAGGATTTTATCTCTTCTTTGATGAGCTGCATGGGCAATTCTATTGCAGAGGTGCTGTTAAGCAGTTTCATTTACAGAAGTTTTAATCACCTTAACTGAGAAGTTAGTGACTATCATAACTTTCTTTTATGGAATTATAGTGTGAAGTTGAACTCACTATTTAGGGTGAAAAAGAACCAGTCCCGGAAACAAGTTTTCTGTTGAGTCCAACTTGTTCTGATAGTTGAAAGTGAACTTTCTCTAACTTAAGCTTCTGGCTTGTTAAAGGATGTGTACTCTCTGAGCATGTCTATAGTATACCCTTTCCTCCCTTTTATTCCTTAATTACTGTAACACTGCATATAAGAACCTGATGCACAATGAGAGGATTAATTTAGAAATTAACTTGACTCAGCAAAGTGCTGAGCTTTTGTTCACCTATATTTTTGAAAAGGGCTTATTACTTGGGCAAGGCTAGTAATTTTCAATGGGCATATCTTTTGATATCTTCCACATATGTAGTCTGCAGCTGCAGTAAGTTTACTCCCATTTTATTTTTTATAACCTACTAGAATAATCAGTCATCTGAAGCCATCTTGTGTAACATGCTGTATTTTAGGGGATAGGAGGTTCATGCCTTTATTCTGAAGGTTACTTCAAGCTTATTTTACAAGCCCAGATCAGCAAATCTTTTCCCACAGTAATTGTTCCCACAGAAAACTCAATGGACAAGCACCATGAAAAATCTTGTAAGTTGCAATTCTGATTTTCTCTGCCACTTAGATCCTTCAGCAACCCTTCTGACTATAGTGGATGCTGAGGAAAATGCATTTGTGAGCCAACACGTAAGGGAGCATGATCTCATCACCAAGAATGTATGGCTTGGCCTGGCTCAGAACTCTAAGGGTAAGAAGTAGCAACCATGTGTGACCATTAATGTTTCGTGTGGTAAATGAAAATGCATCAGTCCTCAACTAAGAATAGTTTCATAGTGTTGGTTGCCTACAGTAACTTCTGTTGAGGCTGGAATCCCTTATTTAACATTATAAAGCCCTTTGGACTTCGTTGTAGTAAAATCTCTTCCTATTGCACACCTAGGGTAATCAGGAGTCACTGAAAATCATTTTTCCCAATGCTGCTATTGGTGCCTAATGGTTAAGCTGCAAATGCATCAATTGCTAAAGGCCTAGAGAAGAGGTGTGGCTAAAAGTTACACGTTCACATTTACTGCTTTTAATATATGAGATGGATAGTCAGCCCTGTTCCTTTTAGCAATGTAAAGAAATCAACAGATTGTTAATGACACTGTGTAGCATTACAGCATGTTTTGGGCATCTAAACTAAGCAATGTTTTTTCCCAACAGGTCGGTCCCTGAACTGGCTGGATGGCTCATCAGTTAATTATGTCAACTGGGAGAATAAAAGTGCAGAAGCCAATGAAAAATGCAGTGTTATCATGTCCAGAACTGGCATGTGGTCCAAAGTTGACTGCAGTCGTAGTCAAAGCAGAGTGGTTTGCAAAGCTCCTTTAGGTATGGAGGCATTGCCTTTAGTGGAGACTTAATTTTGTAGAGGCTGTTTTCAGGGTTTTCTGGTTTGTTGGGTAAAGTCTGTGTTGAAATAACTGAAGTGCAATTCACAAAAGAACCCATCTCTGCCTAAGCAAGAGCCTTCAGTTGTTTAGCCATAAAATTGCATTCAGAGACAAATTGTCTAGGAATTTACTTCTCCTGGCTCCCACTGTCCACTCAGTGGATAAGGGAGAGAAATGAAATATCCACTTAAAAGTAGGCATAGAGTAGTTGCTATTGCTTCTTAGCACAGGGTATCTGTCATGGGTGAGTCTGTGTAGGTGGAATCAGAGTTCTGCTTGTAACAGACACTGAGTAAGCAAGTACTGCAGATTGTGTTTTCAGTCTTGAGGAGGCTTCTGGAAAGGACCTCCAGAAAAAGGCTCAGGCCGCATGTTACTTCCTCATGCTCTGCTTTGTACAGGAAAGAGAGCAATTACCTGAGCATTAAGCAAGCAAGTTCCTGAGAAGCAGTGGAACCTTTCTGATTTTGTATACATTTTCACTGAGGTGGAAATGCAGGAATAGTTTTGACTTCATGCTGCTAAGGCTGACCTCAGTAAGATCTTTTCAATCTTAAAGAAGTATAATTATCTTTCATTCCAAGAGCTTTCATCCAAGAGTCCAGGACCTCATTAGATTTATGAGGTATACAAACCTCTAAACGACTGCAGCATTTACAAGTAGGTTTTTTGACCTCTGGAGGTCCCTTCCAACCTAAATATTAGTAAATTAACAACAAAATGATCAAAAATAAGCTAATACATTCCCATATGAATCAGTGTCTAACTTCCCATGTGATGAAGACTATTAATATGATGAAGGAGTTTGCCTTGACTTCGATTAAATGCGTGCAGGAAGAGTGTAGAGCTACCTAAGTGTGAACCCCATGACAAAATATACTTGCCAAAACTCCTACAGAATAACTGTTTGTCTTTTGTTCTGTTTCAGGTTCTAATCACACTGGTGTGGCTGTAGCATTTGCCCTGCTAGTTATCTTAGTCTTTGCTGGTGGACTGGTATTCTATCTGTACAAAAAGAAGCGTCTTCACTGGAGTGCCTTCTCTTCAGTACGCTATCAACGAGGGATGAACGATGATGAAACTGATGATATGTTCACAAAAGATGGCTATTGAGAAACTTCCTTCTGGTTAACTTGAGAGAGAACTTCACTATGTGAAGCCATAAGAAATTAGCTGCTTGATGTTTTATTACTTCTTTTTTGAAAAGTAATAAGGTTATGAAGGGGGGCTAAAATTTGTTCTTTTATATGCAAGTGCAATTTTCTGATAAAAAGTCAATAGTAATTATAGGTTTCTAGAGTTCTGTTGTATTTTTTAATTTATAGTATTTTCTCTTTTTACTGGAAAGAGCTTTGAATGGAATGCTTTTCATGCAACATCAGTTCAATGAATACACTTAAAATTTATTTCTCCCAATACTCTTATTTATACTAGGATTAAATGCCTAACTTTATGGTTACCAGCCTGTAACTTTATAGGTGAAATATGTCATCTGTCCAAGAAGAGAAAAGATATGCTCAAGGAAAGAGTGAGAAAGAATATATGGTAAAAAAACTTGTGTACATAAATGCTAAAAATACTTGAGTATTTTACATAAAACTTAAACTTGATTTTTATATGTGATGTGTCACTGTAGCCTTTCCTATGCACTCCAAAGAAAGCTATAAAGGAAAAAAGGGAAGACAGAGTTGTATATATTAATTACTAAATGATTTGATCAATTAATGTTTTGAAAAAGTCTTTTGACTTTTTTTAATGCACATTACAAAGAACAGGCGCATTTACTTTTATGAAGGAGGATACGCAAAAGACCAAATGCGTTCTGCATGTGGTGGGGTCATGAGATGGTAAATAGGAATACGTTTGGACTGATGTGGTGAGAAGAGTACTACTGATTTCTCTGAAGCAGCGGTGCGAGGTCACAATGTCCAACTGCCTTTTTTTCCTGCAGTTTAATTACATTGATGGCACTTTTCTTTGTTCCTGTTTGCACTATTTTGATAAGCGAATGTTTATCATTTGTGTTGAGAAATAGAGAACTCTTTATAGATACTATTTTGAGCCTGTTAAAACAACAGCCTGAAAGGGGCAAGTTAAAGGAGCCATTGTGGTAGTTTGCTGATTAAAGAAGTAAAGCACTTTTGCTGTTTGTTTGGTACTTTGGGCACAATTGTGAACAAATAGCTTTCCTGAGATAAGTTGTAGAAAAAGTAGTTATGATGCTAGTTACCGTGTAATGAAAATAACCTTCATTCTTTAGCTTACCCTGGTGAGAGAAGTGTTTGAAACATTGCAAAGCCTGGTTCCTGATGTCTTCTGGTTAAGCTTATATGCCTAAGTGCTTTGCCAAATGACTTATAACTTAATGGACTAGAAAACGTGTTGGTTATTGTCTTTTTCTACCTACAGTAATAAGTGGGGAGAATTATTTAAAATAAGTTCCCATGTTTTGAGATTTACTAGTTTTATAGATGTTTATACTTTGAGCATTTTTAGGTGTGAATCTGAAATGTAAAGTGGCAGTTGGTAGTATAATCCTAATTCAATACAAAACAATATATATACTTTTTATTAAAAATTGTATATTTTATTCTTATGAATGATGTAAATAATTTTTTAAGCCCCCATTTGTCATGTTTGTTTCGTCATACCCAAATTGTCTAATCACTGGTAAGTTTTTTTGAGTAAGCACAACGGCCTTAGTGCAGGTGAATAACCCACTTTGTTTGAAATACACAGAAAGATTATTTAGGAGTACCGTTACTGAAAGAATAAAGTTAAATAAACCATTAAACTGCTTACACTGGTTTTATTTCCATGGAAGCAGTTATCAGAGCTAAGGTACAGCTCATTAATCACTGGGTAAAAAAAGCACATAGTACAGGGGCTGTGATCAGAATTAAATCAGGTAACAATAAGAAAACTTTAGAGATAATATCTTTGATGCATTTAAAAAGAATGCTGGTAACTTTCTTTTTGCAGTTGAAAACTTAGTTGAAAACTTAGTTTATCATGGAACTTGGTTATACTTAGCTTTTATCAAGCTGCTTCAGGCTTACACAGTAAGGAAACATTCCTCTGTGCTGTTTTGTTTTAATCAAGGTGTAGTTCATTAGCATGTGGAGGCCCAACTTAACTCCAAATTCTAAACTCTAAATTCCAGATCTCCAGAATCTGCAACTGCTGGTCAAGGGGCAATGTTATTTTTATCTCCACTAATGGCTTGCTGGGAGAAACATCCTATTGTGTAAGATGACTAACAAGGTCATCTGCTTCACAAACATTACTGAAGATGATGCACAGGGAAATGGCAGCAGAGAAATGAAGTGCTTTCCCAGGTCCCAGAGCAATGGAGTTGAGAAAGCATCCTTCATCCCAGAGCACAGACTGACTGCCAGCTGGGGTACCTCGAGGGAAAAAGTGTACAACTTCAGTTCCTCTTCCTGAATTTTGCCCAGTCCCTGGAGACTCTGGCTCATGGAAAGGTTAATCCACATCTGCCATTACACCAGTCAGCATTTTTATTTTAGAGTATTACTGCATCAATAACTTAATTGACATAAATATCAACAAGTGTTTACACTTGAGCACCGTTTGGGCCTCATGCTTTTGTTGTACTTCTCAGCATTTTTTCCCTTAAACCAAATGTACCATCTGCTCATTGCTCTGGACATATGTTATACATCTAAACATTTTTGAAAGGAGGAAGTAAATTGCGTGGCCTGCCAGTGGTATTTTTTTGGTGTGGTTGCAAATAAACAAAGACCATACATTACAGTTTTTGTTGCTAAAGGCTACAGTTTGGACCCTTTATGGTTCTGCTGTTGCTGTGTGTTTGGAGCACAGTGTAACACCCAGCTTTTCCTGTTGCCAAGAAGTACATAAAGTTCTTATTGACCAAATTAAACAGACTTTTCACAGTTTTAAAGCAAAAACTATGAGCAATATTAAAGAACTAATCTTAGGAAAAACAGGAGAGTAAAATTGTCACTCTAATGGACTTTTCCCGTTTAGTTCTGGAGTTTTAAGATGGGAGTTGACAAAGCACTAAAAAAGGTAACTTTCTGTTAATAGCAAATTAACTTCCAAGTGGTGTATAGCATAAATGCCATTATAAAATGCTGTTATCTTGGGTTTATTCCTTTATGGCTAAACCACAACAATGGTATTTTCACACTGGAAACTCCTGTGCACTCTATAGTAATATCTGTCAGTAACTAAGATTTTTAACAGATTTGAGGGGTTGGAGATGAGGTTTTTACTGTGATTACACAGTAATGCAACACAGACTGTAAGTCCTTATGGATTTCTTTTTGCCAGTGCAGCAGGGACTATAATTACAAACAGAACAACAGTTATTTTTTTGTTTTGCTACTTTTCAGCATAAATAGAATAATTTACTCCCAGGTGGCTTTTAAAAAAGTGGAATTTCAGCAATACAAAATAATTATTTCAAAATATGTTTTCTTCACTATGCTGGCCCCTTATGAGTGCATGTTTTGTTAGAACCAATTAAAACAGATCTTTTTCTGCAGTCTCAGGACACTCATATGGATAGAAAGAGTATTGTGCCTTTTCAGATGTTATGTGTTATAATTTCCCTTAAAGAGATGATATAGAGCAGATAATTTTACAAAACCATGGTGCTATACTTCATAAAAGCTAACAAGCTTTTATGCATATTCAAATTAAACTTTAAAAGCAGTGGGCTGAGATGATTTTACAAATATGAATGATTGAATGCCATCCCCATTAGCAACCGAACTGCTTTCTCTTTCATTGAAATGTCTTTATTTTCATAAATATGATCTGGGTATTTGAAGAGCACCTTGAGTTACATGAGAATGAATTATATGTGTGTGTGTGGCTAATAGAAGTCACATTTACCCAGGGCTTGCATCAGGAGCTGCTTTGAGGGCTGGGTTTCTGAAATTCCATCTTTTGTTGTCTCCTATGGCCACCATTCTTCTTTGTAGCTGTTCTTTCTCCTATCAGCTCTGCAGCACCGATGATTAAGCCACCAAATAGAGAACACAACACCACAGACACAAGAGCCAATCAGGCAGCCTTAACACCAGTGCAAGCTGCCAGGAACGAAGATGAGAAAGCACCACTTCCTATACAGAGCAGCAGCCACAGGCCTGAAATACATGGGATGAACACTACCAACAGCCCCACAACACTGCCACAGGGTGCAGAGAGAGGGCCAGAACAGCCACTCCGGACAGTTGGAACATCCTCTAACACCAGGACACCACAGCCTTGGCAGGTTTGTTCCCCTCCCCTGCAGGCTCCTCTCCCCGCCTTCAGCAGCCAGGGAGAGAGCAGCTCTCTCGACCCTCGCCCAAGTGCTCACGACACAACAATGAGGACTTTGCTATGGACAACAGCCAGCTCTCCCCTCTTCCAGCCCCTACAGACTCCTCCCACACCTCCCCTCCTTCTTCAGCCAGGGCACCTCCCACCACGCACTTTAAGGGCATTTGTAAATGTTTAAAGGCCTTTGTACCTCACACCAGTCTCGCCTTGCAGGCCTTCCTTTGTATTGCTTTGCTCAAAGAGGGCAATTTACCAAGATTCTGCCATCCCGGGGGAGCTGGGAGGAGATTGCTCCTGGTTTAAATACCCCTGTGCCCATGGGCACACCCTGACAGGGCACAAACATGGAGCAGCTGAGTTGCCCTCAGCCTCACACTGCAAGAGGAGAAAGAAGCAAGGCAGGTAAGTTGCTCCTACTGATATGTGTGCCTCAGTAGTGGACCTGCAAAAACTCTGCCCAGTGTGTAACCCATTACTGAGCCAATTGAGTTTATCCTGATAGGCTGTCGCTATTTCATTGAAAGTCAGGAGTTACAGGTGTTTTCTTTTACAGGAAAAATATGTTTATATTGGTAATCCTGAGCCCTCACAGGAAGGCCTGAGGCACTGTCATGCAGGGGCCAGCGCCTTAGGGCTGCAAGGGGCCCCAGACTTGTCCCTGGGTGCAGCATGGGCAGGAGGTGGAGCTGGGCACACTACCAGCCAGTTGTGCTCTGTAGCCAGCCCGGCTGCTGGAGCCAGAGCAGGGTAGTGAATGTCTGTCAAGAACCAAGAATCACCCAACTTAATGCATGTGCCTTGGGTTGCATTCAGACCTAAACACCTCCAGGTGCCCCATGAGACTGAGTCCTTCCCAGTGGGTGTGAAGGCTGTCCAGCAGTGCTGAAGGCCAGCGCTGGACAGGAGGATGGGGGTGACTTTCATTGGCAATGGATTTACTGGCATTCACCTCAGTGTTGACAGTGGCATGGAGCCAAAATGTATATTCCAGTTGTGTGTTAGGAATCTCTGGTATAAAAAGTGGCCAAGAGCCTAGTAAATTTGCATTCCACCAATTTAGGAGTTTATATTTTACAGTGGGGGCTGGAATTCACATGTGAGGGATTTGCTTAAAGGCCCAAGGGGAGAATGAAATTTTGAGGCCAGTGCACAGAGTAATTATAGAACAAACAGCCTGCATGGTGAAAGGCTGTGTGTTTTAGAACAAGGTATAAATAAACATTTGAAGTTTACAGACAAACTGGTTTAATAACTAGACACATGAGCTTGTGATACAACTTACAGACGCTGTGTCTTTGTGTATAAACCATTTTGTGTTTATGGTGTAGGTGCTGATTATAAATTGGCATGAAACTAGTTCATATAAATTAAACATTAGAACATTCAAACTTGCATTAAGTATTAAAGAAATACTAGGGTGGAGTCCCAAAGGGACTGCACATTACACTGACAATGTGATCAAACAAAATTAAAAGGGGAGAGAGGCCTTTTATTTGGCTGCCACCTTGGGTGGTTATTCATGGCTGCCACTCATAAATGCATTTGTGCCTGTTGCTCTAGTCATGCTGGACCTGCAGTGGTGCATGTTTGTTGTCATGATAGTGATGTATTAGATGAAATAAGTGCAGTTTGAAATTCAACAGCTGAACAGAAGGGAGACTGGCTAGCTTGTTCCTGCTTCAATCCATGGGGACCAGGGCTGGCCTCTGAGTTTGCCACCAAGAAAAAATTCAGCTTCAGTTGGTGGCAGCCCAGGAGATAATGAATGAGAGGGACAGGCCATGCCAGACCCTGATGTGGCAGAGAAATGCTTTGTCACAAGAGGGATATTCAGGAGCGACTTGAGGGCCCTGCAGTCTGGGTTTGGTTTTGACACCCTGCACCCAACCAACCAGTAGCTGCCTGTGTGTGACATAAGGCTTCCTAAGCAGAAAGTAGGCAGAGCCAGTGTGGGTTTGGAAGCAGACAGACAGGAATGTAACAGCTGAAGGAAGAAAAGCAATTGCGGAAGTAAGCAGAGGCAGTTCCAGCCTTGCATGAAGACCTGGAAAGTCTATGCAAGGTGGTAAAGATGGAGAAAAAAGAATATTTGAACAGTTGAAGATTGAATTGCATAGACCAATCTGCAGGGTCCCAAGGCTCTCGGAGCATCTGGCCAAGGGATATAGGAGAGTATGATGATGGGGATTATGCATCACTGTTTGGTTTCCATACCTGTGCACAGATTGAGGGAACTTTTCTTGCTAGTGGAATGGTCTGTCTGTATTGCTGCCCCCCAGTTTTGATTTACCACTTCAGGGACACCAGCTCTTAGGTGAGCACCATGACCAGGTCATACAATTGTGTGGGAAGTGCAGATGGCAGCTTATTTGAGCTAGAAGTAATTTTCTGTTGTTAGTGACTTTGGAGGTGCTGAAGAAGGGCTGGAGCCGATCCTGAAGATTGGGCCTTCCTTGGAAGATGATTCACTCTTTGTGCTGCTTTCACCACAATACCCATCTCTGAACCACTGGGACATCTCCCACTGACCAAAGTTGTGACTCATCCCCAGAGAGAATGGCAGAAGCAGGAAACAAACCTTCCCCGTTGTAGCAGCAAACTATTTTCTGTAATCCACCCCAAAGGCAAAATTTGCTTCTGTGATTAAGGGTTGTTGTATCCTCATGCCAGTGATGCCTACTTTTCACTTAGAAGTTCTGCGTGTTAAGTTCTCTAAGTAAACACCTTAACAGGGGCACACAATGCCTGTGAGTGAATACAGCCTGTGCAATCCAATAATTTATTAAACTTTCATCTTGTAAAGCCAGTTACAAATTAAAAAAGACAGAAGAAGGAATTCTGTAATAGAAATGAGCAAAGTTACAACAAATAGTAGTGGAGTTATGTTTCAAGTGGGTTCAAGCTGCCTGCAGCAACCCAAGAGCCAGAACACGGAGCCAGTGCAGAGTTAGAACAGGGATAATCAAGGCTAGCCTGATACGTAAGAGTGAGTCAGTGTATGGTCCGATACAAAGTGTTGCTTCTCAGGTTGCCTCTGCATTCCTGTTCTCTCAGTTGTGACCTGGTCATCCTTTTATTCCTTGTGACAACAAGGGCGTGTTTATAGCATCCTTCAGTAAAGCTATTTAAGGCAAAACTCTAGTTGAAGTATGATGCACAGCAGTGGCTATCCTCTTAGGCTGATCATGTGGCAAGTGCACAGTGTTTGCACATGCTGCAGTGTAGTGGAAACACGAGAAGAGCAAGGGTTACGTACAGTGTTTCTCCTTGTACTGTCAACCTCAAAACTACAGTGTTTTGTGACACAGTGTTAGTGACATGGCACAATCTGATGATGAGTTGAAATGGAACCTGCTCCATACTGACTCCTGCTTTTTTTTTTCTATGAAATTTCTATTTCATAGCTAATAGGCCTTAGCTGCTACTTCTTCAGAAGTGGAGACAGCCAATTTTAAACATGGAACAAGGCCCAAATTACATACAGTTCTGCAGTTTCATTAAGAAACAGAATGGGCCTTTGCATTCTGGGATCCCAAAACTAGACAAGGGTCATAGAAAATGGCTTGCCACCAGCTTTCTTGTTTTCTAATTAAACTAATTTATGATGTGACTGATACTGAATATTGTTTTAAATGCTGAAGTCAAATTTCTGAGGTCAAGAAACTGAAGATGACTGTCATCTTTCACAGAGAAGAAAAAAATTCCGCTTCTTCAAACTGCAGGAGCTATAAATACCTCCAAGAAGCAGTTGTTTTGGCAAAACAGCATTGTTTTCAAGTTCTGGTAAGGACAAGGGACCTAGAGGAGACTGGAAGGGGATTTGGGGATTCCATAATGCAAGCAGTTTCTGTTAGAAGTTGAAAGGGGATGATGGGTTTGGGCATCTGCTTACAGTTGTATAGAGAAGTGAAAATCTTACCAATAACAATTTATCTAGGCATCTGTTCACTCAGTAGGACACAGTTCACTTTAAAACTAAAGTTCAGGGACCCCAGTCATCCTAAAATCCCATCTAGAGAAAGAAGAACCTTAAGTCAGGCAGGCTGGTCAACATAAACTTCCAACCTCCATCTAATACATGGAGTTTGTGAAAAGCATCTCTTCTGGAAATGCTAATAAAACAATCTCTCTGTAGGCTGTACAGTGGAAAGGCAGTAATTTTTTTTTTTAGGCAATAGGTGCTGCTTACAATGTGCCTGGAATGGCAGTGGTGCTAATCCCAAAGATTTTCTCCTGTGTTGGAGTATTTAGTAGTTTAACTGAAAGTGCCACTTTTTATAGTCATATATCTGTGAACTTTTATTGGAAGGTAAAGAATCACCTTGGGTGTTTTTATTTGTTTCTATGTTTAATGCTCTCTCATGTAGGGTTTGACCTCTCCATTGGACCACTTGGCTTCAACTACACAAAGGCATTTTCTTTTAAAACCAGATCAGATCATTAGGATATCCTGAAGAAAAAAAAAAGCCACAGTGACTTGTATTTTAGATTTGCTTGCAAAATAAATAAAACAAATATTCTTTTAGCAGACCATGCTATGATCAAATGATCCCAGATGTCTGCATATTCAAAATTCAGACAGAAGCTTAGGTCTGTCTCCTGTCTTGCAGAAATGATTGTTGTGAATTGTTCTGCCAGTATAACAGGTAATGGTGAAAGCAGCAGAGAGGATACTGAAGGAGAACGAGGATGCTTCTGACTTCGCTTCTTTAAGGTACATTGTTCATCAAACAAGCAAGGGGAAAAAAGTTTTGGGTCATTAGTGTTTAACAACAGTTGTTACTGTTTAATGTCTTTGGGCAGAGGTGCAAATCCTATAGTACTGTAGATGTCACTTCAGGTTTTGAATACAGTAGTCAGCTGAATTCTTAGAAAACATCTTTGCTACAGTTGTGCTGGCAAGTTGCAAATACTCCTCACTAAACTACTGCCAGTTCACTGGTATCACCTAGTCCAGATGCTTGCATGACTGTCCACACTGGTGGCTGATTTGACACTGCAGCGTTTCTTCACAATCATGTTGATGTATGCTTTCATGATCTTTATTATCTCACCCACCTGGAGAGAGAACACATAACAGAGGATAAGCACATTAAAAACTTCAGTCCATTGAGGCATACAGGACATTTTGCTGATAAAGACTCTCCTTGTCCAAAGTCATGGCACAGTAAATTTTGCAATACTACTAAATTTTGCAAAATACTAAATGTGAACACAACAGTAAGAAAAGAAATGCTTGGCAAGTTTGTGCTCTGTTGTAGCAACATTTTAAAAGATTTTTAGCTCAAAGAAAAGCATCTTCAGTGCTACAAAACTTTCTTCTTCTCTTTTTTTTTTTTTAATTTGTGAACTCCCCATTCATCTAGTGGAAGGGAATAAAAAACCAGGCACAATCATGAGCACCCAAAACTGGAAGTTCTCAATGCACTGGAAGACCATTCAACCTCCGTCACTTTCTAACCAGCATTTTTTCTGTTATCCCTGTGTTCAAGAAGAGGTACCATGCCCTTTAGGCTTAAGCTCCCTTCATCTCTTCCTTTGGCTGTCTAGCCCATTAATCAAGAGTTCTTGCACAGAAACCTGTCTATTCCTTGAAGCTTAACTGAAATTGGCAGTAAAACTACACATACAGCAAGTCTTGTGCTTTCACATACCTGGGATGTTTCAAAGAACATTTCTCTCTCATCCACTGTAATTTTGAAGGTGTTAGGCTGTGGTGCTCCGAAGAAAACAATGTGCTCATACTGGAAAGTTTCTAGTGGCTTAGGGTCCCCTCGTTTGTAGACAGACACATTCTCTGTGCTGACTCCAAGCCAGAGATCATTGGGGAATCCACCCTCCTTGCACTGCAGAAAGAGAAACATGACCTTTTGCATAATGCAATGGAGAATCAAATAACTTTTGATTCAAGGAAAAGTCCTCTGGTTTTAGTTCCTGTAGGACATTTCAACTCTTCACCCCAATACAAAAAATAAGATGTCTGCAGAAGGTATGCTGGAGGCACTTCTGCTGCAATGATTCAGAAATGACATGACTATGAGTAAAATACTTAGTTGAGCAGTAAATAATTGTAATAGCTAACATTTCTTATCAGATTTTAAAGTGATGTAGCAAGTCAATATTCCGCTTTTTATTTTACAGATAATATAGTGAGTGCAAGCAACTTCCCATGGTGATCCACAGGCAGCAACAAAACCGATAAAACAACTGTGGATTCCTACTCTAGCAGGCTGAGCACAGTGCTGTAAGTCTCCCAGTCTTAGCAGTTTCTGTTGTAGTGCTGCAGAACAGGATTGCACTTTTTGCTGATAAGGACAACAGACCCTGGTTTTACTTTTGCTTTCAGTAGCCACAACTTTTTTAACCCCTCCCTCCCCCAAATTCCACTGTTATTCTAATGAAGTGGGAATCCATTGTCTCCCTTTATTTACCACGATGTCCCAGCTTGTTTGCTCTGTGCTCTTTGCATCACAACTCTTGGGTATGTGGTACTGCAGGCTTACCCTGAGCTTACTAAGGCAAAATGCATCCAGTTACTGAAATTCCCTTCTGCTACTGAGCAATGAGAAACACACAGCTCTATCTCCTCTTCAGACTGATGCTTTCCTTGGTGTAGTCACATGAGTTGATACACTGCTCACCTCAACGTCGAAGAGTGTTGACCCGTAACCTGGCCACTCCTTTACGATGGACATGTATTTCACCATGGCCTGATGCTGAGAGAGTCCCTGCAGCTTGGTCCATTTCTGTGCTATACTTGCACGAGCAGCTGAAAGCTCTTCCTTCACCCACATCTCCATCATCTGCTCCTCTTCTACCTTCTGCTTCTTTACAGACCCTGTCTTGAAGCTACGTTTCAAGGTCCCTTCAAGGAAGCTGGTCCGTCTCCTCTCCAGAGTATGACTGGTAGTGCCACTGCTCTTTGTTGAGTGCAGTATTTTGGATTTCAGTCTGTTAACTGGGTAGATTCCATCAAGGGTCCAACTTATTTTGGAATAATCTCCATGAAGATACTGAAGCCGCAGAGCTGCTAGGCGCTGCAGAGTGTCCTCTGGTGCCGGAAAATGACCATCGATGAGGCTTTCATGAGCCTACAAACAAACAAAAAGTCCCCAAGACTCATTAGAAAGCAGAAGCACACTTTATTCACAGCTGGGTCCATGTACAGATTCCTATGGTATCTGCCGATCCCAGTAGGAAAGACACAATTCAGGAGGTCATAGCAGACATTGCAATAAATAAGTCAAAGTCTGCAACTCGTCAATGTGGGAGGAACAACCCTTTCTGCAAACCTGGACAGGACAAAGATCTCTGAGGGGCTCTTAGCCTGTACAAGAAGTCCTACAATAAGGACCATTTATATCTGGAACAGAAGACAGAGACTAGAATTGAGGCAATTTGATTTTGTGCTGTACCAGCTCCTGTATGGAGATAATATTCAACACCAGTCAGATGTAATAAATTCAAGACTCTCAACCTCAGTTTCATTACACAAAAGCACTTTGCACCTCTTCCTCTTTCACTTGACATTTCCCACAATCTTCCTGCATCCCTTTGCCTGTTTTTCTGTTAAATCTATTTATGGGGGGTTTTGTCATATCCATCTAATGCCTGGGTAACACCTACTCTCCTACTGTGACTTCTTGCTAGTTGAAGCCGTGTAGATTGAAAGCCTTGTCAACAGGGAGTTTGGTACTACTGAGTTTCCACAGAGCACCATGATGTTCCCAACTGTTCTCTAGACATTCTATAATTGACAATACTTGACAATACTTGATGTTCATTTCATCTGTGTGATGAATATGCCAGCCCTTTGACTATCAGTGAGTTTCAGTCTTCGTGACTCTGACTGCATTTAACAACATCTTTAATAATTTTCACCAGCTATGATTTTCTGAGGCAAGGTCAGTGTTCATTAGAAGTCATACAGATGGGACAAATCACACAGCTGGGTGCTGCAGTCAGTTTAGTTTTATAACCCCAACTGGCTCTTTCATACCAGTGTGATCTCTGATCTAAGCATCATCACTGTGCTATGGAGTACAGTGACTTAAAAAAAAAGACTACTTGTCAGATAAATATTGTCAACTGCATTCTCTTTTCCTCTGTCTGTAATACTCTTTTAGAGCCTCTCTGTAATCAGAAGGAATTGCCCAAAAGATAGGTTTCATAGTTAATTCTGGTAACACCTCAAGGATGTGCTGTTCTTGTAAGCTGATCTGCAGATTTTCCAGTTGTCTTTACATTTATGTTCTGTGAGCAGTTACTTTCAATGATTCATCTTGAATTATTATCCACATTTCTATGTCTTTTAAAAGTAATGATAAAGTTTAAAAACATTTTATTATCCTTGGTCTTACATTTTTTTTTAAGCCTTTGCCAATTTTCTTGCTTTTGTTCTAATACTCCTCTTACCTAGAAAACTTCACAGTGCACCTACTCAGTAGATTCCAGGCAAAAATCCAAAACACTAATTCTTCTGTTCCAACCAGCATTCCCTCTTCTAATGAAAGGTAAGCCAATTTTCTGTATATTCATGTGCTTTTGCCACCCTGGAAACCAAGTAAATCCCCTGAAGTGCGCTTACCTGCTCAAACATGAAGGCAAATTCCACCCCATCTTTGGGAACATTCTCAATATCCAAGAAGCAATAAAGCTTAAAATACAGTTGCCACTGTCCCTCCTCTTCTTCTTCAGAGCCAGCAAGTCTGTAAGATATGGAAGAGAATGAGAAGGGAAAAAAACAGTAAGGAGAAGCACCACGGTACTGGGATGTCCACAGTGCAACTCACAACCTGAAGGTAACCGTGGATTCTGAAATCCAGTGTTACACCCAACTAGGAATTAAAGGTTTTGTGAAACATTTTTCTACCTCTCAAACTTGGCCAAGATATCAGCCACAATCACCCGACTCTCCACAGCACGGTCAACCTGCTGATTATGTTCAAAGAGTGCAAACATATTCCGGCTGTCCTCCATCGCTAAACCTCGGATCAACTTTTCAACCACCTGAAAAATCGGAGAGAGAGAGAGATCACACAACAGGTATTACATGCAATTTCACACTGAAGAATCCATACCTCTTCAGGACACTCATTATTTCATACAACTCCATCACTCTTCTCCCTTAATTACCTTGTTTTCAGAATAATGAATACTAACCCTAAAAGATGATTCCCTGTACTTATATTTGATCATCCTCAATTTTCTTCTCTGAACCTTTTCAATTTCCCCTTTTTAAAAATCTACCCTTTTTAAGATGGGGAAATCAGAGCTCTACACAAAATAAAGGCACATAATGGATTCAGATGTCATGACATTCTCAGTTTGTCTAATAACAATCCCACTTTTTCCTCTGTTGAGCACTAATGTTTTCACAGACATGACTACTGCAACTTGGAATCTTGCTCCTGACCTGCTAATGATTAAGTTACTGCTAGAACAGCCCTTTCAGAAGGATTCCATTATGAACTGGAATTTCTACTTGTCCAGAAAACTCTGTTTAGCAAGTCTTCAGAATTAGTACCTTTCCAATAAATAGAACACCAGAAGCATTTAGATTTTGCAACACAATTGTCAGGTGATATTCTACAACCTGGGCACTGGCTTTGTAGAATAAGCTGAAATTTCCCTACAGAGAGAGAAATTGGAGATGAATGGCAAAAAGGTGTCTCTTCATCTGGTTAATGCTACTAATGCATTACCTCCCCAGCGCTGGTGTGGGAGTTGATGGTTATTTTACAGGAGCCGCCGCCATGGCAATACACTGTTGTGGTCATTTCTTCTCGGGTGAGTAGAGCCTGTATTTCCTCCTGGGAGGGCACAAACTCCCTTGTCTTTGTTCTCTTCAGGGAATCGCTTATGAATTGTGCATACCTGTCTATTTCTGAGTCTGGAAAGAGGTCTTTTACCCTAATTGTAAAAAGAAGTAAAAAAACTCCATTACACAGTGTACCACACGTTACCATGCAACTTGTAAAGAGTTTGGTAGAGATACTGATGTCAAATGCAACCACAAGAAATACAAGCTTATTTCCTAAACCACACAACCTGCTTTTACTAGTCATTTCAAAGTCACTTCAGTGACATTGCTCAGTTCAAATTATCAGTTTAGTACCAGCTGAAAACAGTACGACTGACTATCTCAATTTACAGAACTGAGAATAAAAACTATGAAATCAAATAAACTTTATTCTTCATGTTTTTTTTCATTTGCTGGCTGTGTTTGAACACTTTTACAGTATGTTTGAGAACTAAGAAGATAGAAAGTAGATGCTTGTACACAGTTCTCTTCCCTCCAAGGCCAGCAGGTCTAAGGATAAAATTATCTGCAACTGCAGTGATAAAACTATGAAATGGCTACACTGAGTATTCTTCAGCACCTCTCAGACTCAGGCCCTGTGTGTAGCTATTTGGTGTACTGACACAAAATTCATCTCACTCTTTTCTAGCTTGAAAGGAATTAAATAGATTTTATTCATCTTATCGTTAAGAAGAGAGTGAGGCTACAAGGCTGCAGCTCAGCCCCAATGCAGACTGCTTTGGAAAGCTCCATCAGATGCTGAAGATGAATTGGGAAAAAATGGAAATTACTTAGTTCATGCAAATGGGAGGCTAAAGCAGATTAAAATTACGAACTGTAAGCATTATGTACTTAGTTAAACAAACAAATATTGAAAAATTGTAATTTTTATTTACAGTATATCTCCTACTCCACAGTACACATCTTGCCTGTGCCAGCTGCAGGGTAGTAGATATTTCAATGAATATGAAAGTTCAGTCCTCACCTTTCCAGCAGGTTGATAATGTTTATATGTACATTAGTAAGCAGTAGCTCATCAGCTGTAAATACACTGTACCACAGACTCATCGTATTCTGTTTGGGTAACTTACATTCCACATCCTTTTGACACAACAGATGGATGGCAAGGGAGAGGTTTGAATACACATAACAACTGGTAGCAAGAATTGTGCGCAAAGGTAGGAGGCTGAAACACCACAGGAAGATGTTTGCACAGGAGGAGGGCAAGATGGGTAACTACAACAGACAGAGTAAAAGGAAACAGGCTGCAAACGAAAGGGACATTTACCTTCGAAGGTGGAACTTGAGGTAGCGCAGGATCCCTCTGCTGGGCAGGAAAGTGCAGCTCATACAGCACATCAGCTGCCAGTGGTGCAGGTTCCCGGTACTGTTGGGATGCGGCATGTGGTTAGTTTGCTTGATGAGCTGACAGTACACTTCATCACGAAGAGGCTTTAAATCATGGCAGGTCTGCAGGATGCCTTGGATAATGGGTATGGGGTCAGACACTGTCTCAATTTCCTGAAGGGAGTTGAAGATCTTCACTGCTTCATCCTGTAAGCTGCTGTAACCCTTCTCTTGTTGCACTGGGAAATGATCACAAAAGTGACAAGAGGTGAACATCATCTCCCTCATTTTCTAATGGCCCAGCAGCATTACAAGCAACTGTACTAATCTGTACAGCAACCTGAGCTCATATCCTGAACTTAAATTTATACTCAAAATTCATTAATGCGTCCTCTATAAACATTCCAATGCAGTTTTAATTAGTATTTGCCAACATCTTACTTTGCAGTACTGCAAATTAATTTCTGGGTATACTGTGCAGAAAAGCAGAGTGATGTTTTTAAGGGAAAAGAGCACTGAAATCTAGTTCAGGCTTCAGTGTCTGCAACTGAAGTGCCTAAATGGCTTGTGTACTTTCAAAATTCTGTGCTGTGCCTGTATTAGCTTTGACCCCCGAGCCAACAAGAACTTTCGCAAACTGTGAAATTGGGCAGATGCAGCTTTTACCTATTGTTTAGATTTAAAATGCTTAGACCAAAACTGCTTAAGTTTTTTAAGCACCTAAATGTCTGCTCTGAATTGCTCAGACATCTGTAATACTATCCTGCTGCAGGCTTGCATTCTGCTTTGCACATTTCTGGGGCTTTAGGTCCTTCTGATCTCCTGTACAGCCATTGCTTTCCCAGTGCCCATGCAGGAACTGTGCAATTCCAATACACAGCCCTGTACAGTAATTTATATAGTGTAAGTGCTTGCTGTGTAATTTTTCTGTATTTCAGAATTTATTTTTTCTGGGCTTTTAATCTGCCACATAATTGCATCCTTACATCATGACAGACAGCAAGCAGCTAGTACCCTTTCACTTTCTCCGTGACAGTCTTCTGTCCCTAAAATCTTCTGAGGCTGAACAACCCTGCCTAATTTAGTCACTTAATTGTAGGTAAGTCCCTTGAAGCCTTTGATCATCTTTGTGTAGCTTTTTACTTATCTTTGAAAAGATTTAGAAGGCAAAACTGCATCCTGTATTCAAGATGCAGGTGCACGATACACCAGTACAGCCGCACAAAGACTTTTTTTTCCTTTTCTAAGCTTTCAAAACCTTATGTAAGCTGTTTTGTTTCTGCACTCACCACAGGAGTTGGCATTTTCATAAAGATATGTAAATTTGTGTTCACTTTCCTAAGCAGAGCTAGATCACCACCTATGTGGCAGACTGTTTTTCCCATATACACTGCTTCACATATCCACATTGAAATTAATTTCTTAAAAGATTTTGTGACTCAAGTCACTCCACATTAGAGATTCTTCAGCACCAGCTTTCAGTTTTAGTATGTCAAACAGTCTGGAATCATCAGCAAGTCACTCTGGTTTTCTGTTGGCCTATCACACTGTCTAGCTCTTTCATGTTCCTGATGCATTTGAAGAAAGGATTCATTTAGTTTGGTTGTACAGCAGCTTCTGTAGGAATACTGTCCTACTGCCAGCTGCATGATGTCATCTTCTTGTAGTAGTTCCACTGGAGCCACTTGCAGTGCAGTTGTGGCTAAAGGATGACACACTGCACATACCCCAGAAGGATGATAAACTACCTGCCCCCATTTACTTTAAGATTCAGTGTTCCCATGATAAGAAGCAGTGGACACAGCATACTTTCCAGAGAAGAAAGGGAGAGAGAAAGGAGCTGTTCCCCCTCTGAACCCTGTGGGCTACACTGCCCTAAATAGACTTCATCTGCACAGAGAGAGCTTACAGGCCAATTTTGTAGTGCTCAGGCCCTCAGAATGTGAGTGGATTCTGTCACTGGGGTAAAATACTTACAGTTGACACTAACATCTCCATAAGGTAGTGGGAGCAATGGAGAATGCAAGGGGTGCTGGGTATATCGCAAGATTGGGTTCCTCCTATATGTCTGTTCCACTACTTCCAAGTTTGTGCTGTTTTCCTGAAAAGAAAAAAAAAAAAAGGAAAAAATAATTATCCTTAAACATGAACAGTCCTTTGCAGGATGTCTGCATACATTTAGGTTCAAGCTCAACCACCTTTGTCTAAATTTCTGGAGGTCCATAGGGGGACTAGGTGACCAAAGCATAATTCACATCTAAAAATTATTCTGTACATTACTTCTGAATATTAAACACAAGAATAGCCATGCTGCATCATACCAGAGGTCACCAAGAACAGAATCTTGCCTTCAGACATGGCTTGGGGCTGACAACTAACACAGGTAACGTAACAGGCACGTGTAGCATAATTCCTCCCTCATATATCCTTTAAGATTTCAACAGTAAATGGTTAATGGACTTTCTGATCACAGATCCACCATGTCCAGTACGTAATAATGAGCCTGTTCTCCTGAATTTGTCTGGTTGCACTACATGCGTTTACAGAAAGAACCACCAAAATTCTGCACATGGTGTTCAAAATCTGGGCCTGTTGCCACCATACAAACTGGTATCACATTCTTCCACACATTGTCCTATATTCCTTCCCTGACAATACTTACAGTTCCATTTGTCCTTGAACCCTGAGCTGAAATTTTCCAAGATTCTCTACAATCACTCCCAATTCTTTCTTCCTGAATATGTACTATCTAGTTGCATCTAATTTAGAGCTCATCACACATACATTTCTCCTGCAATATGCTTTAGTGTGTCTTTTAACATGATTCTATGTTTAATTTACCAAAGTTTTTGGAAAGTTTCTTTTCAAAATTACCCCTCTTACAGTGGTGCAATTTTGCTATCTTGAAGGATATTTTCTTTCCACACTTTACTCTGATATTTAACCACACAAGCCTAAGGTATGCAGAGAATTTCAGGGTATATCAAAGTCAGATGAATGGTAAGAATGGACTTTTTTATATTTGTGTCTGGAGGATGCTTAGGAGAGAAAAGGATGAAACAGGAATTTGCAAACAATTAATGGTGTAATCCTGCATGCAATTTGTAATTGCACAGAGTTATAACCTAGACTTATGCAGATCAGTTAACATGCTAATTCAAAATAAAAGTCACATAATATTTGATTATTTTGTTGCACAGTCATTTTAGATTTCTTTTTCTTTATTTTTTTCCCCCTAAAACAGCAACCCCATTTTTCGCCACATTCTCTGCAATGACTGGGTACTGGCATGATGCCACCTACCCTGATGTCACGAATGAGTTGCTGTGTAGGTGTTTCTATGGGAACTTTGCTGTCAATGACACCCTGAATGGCAGAGGCCCAGCGCATAGCTTCGTTCAGCAGCTTCGTGTACAGTCTGTAGGAGTGCTTTCGCCCATGGACAATGATGTTCCAATAACCTGTGGAGAAACAAAGAAGCTGGAAGGTGAAACTTGTTTCCATATTACTTAGCTGAATAGAGGTTAGAAAATGTGACATCCACCAACCAGAAGGGCCAGCGGGAGAATCTGAGGAACTACAGGTCTGTGAGTCTGACCTTGATAACGGGGAAGGTTATGGAGCAGATCATCTTTAGTGTCAAAGAAGGGCAACAAAGCTGGTGAAAGGTCTGGAGCACAAATTCCTATGAGGAGCAGCTGAGGAAGCTGGGTGTTTAGCCTGGAGAAATGAAGGCTTGGGGGGACCTTATCACTCTCTACAACTCCCTAAAAGGAGAGTGTCCCTTCTCCCAAGTAACAAGCGATAGGACACGAGGAAATGGCCTCAAGCTGTGCCAGGGTAGGTTTAGATTGAATATTAGGAAACATTTCTTCATGTAAAGGATTGTCAAGCATTGGAACAGGCTGCCCAGGAAACTGGTTGAATCACTATCCCTGAAGGCATTTAAAAATTGTATAGATATGGCATTTTGGGACACGGCTTAGTGGTGGACTTGACTATGCTAGGTTAATGATAGGACTTGATGATTAACTTAGGGATCATTTGCACTTTTAATGATGCTATGGTTCTCGTCTTGTCTGTAGCTTGTGGCTAAGGAAAATCCTTGCTGCTTTGATAGCAACATATGGTACGTCTGGTTAAATCTGACTAGGCAGACATTAACATCCCCATTCCCAAAACATATTTATCAGTAGGAAAGTCCCAATCAAGATTTTGGTACAAGGACAGCTTTCCAAGATACACGTATCTTGCAGTGTAACACAACTACATGCCTGCCAACCAGGCAGCTCACTTTCACAGACAGTGTTTGGGCTACACTGTGCTGTTAAGCACTCAGAAAATGACCACTCTATACACAGCACGCAGTCAGATTGCCAAATCAATTTTCATAACTTTTAAAAATATGTGTTTGACAACCTGAGAGAACATGTCAAGGTGATGGTAATTCTCTCTGCTAAAGGCAGCCCTAGACATCTGTTGAGATTGAAAATGCAGACAATATCTTGTGAATGAGAAGAATAAATTTTCTCTCACTTTACTAAATATGCTTCCAACCCTTCTAAAAAGTATCCCAAGCAACTCCCCACTACTCAAATGTCCAGTATTTCAAGTTTTGTGTTAAGGTTCACGTTCTTTGAGAGGGAGATTCACCCTTTACCCCATAACCTGAGTTCCCTCTCAAACTCATAAAGCAAGGAATGAAGGATCATGCCAGATCCTACCTTCCCAGAACTGTGCCATGTTGAACAGAAAGCAAATGCAGGCCTTTGTTGTCTTTTGTTTCTAACAAGTTGAGTGAAGCTATAAAATAGACTTACAGTGTATGGCATTGCTGCTATTTAAGAGGATAGCACTGACCTCAGAGACAAACATAGGTCATGCTACAAAGTGACAGATATTTATGGAGATGTACCAATAATTACAGTGTCATCTGTAAGAACTCATACCTATTACCCTATCTGGGAAACACTTAGGTCCACAGTGACACTACTCAGTGAAAAACATCAGCACTATGTATCTCCATCAGGTATAAGGGACTTACAGTCACTTGCACACTGCTCTCTGGTCCTTTGCAAATCTCTCACAGTTTCTATGGGCAGAGATGTTTGCAGTCAGACACAAAGCCTCAGATGACATTAGGACTGCCTTCTCAATAGGACACACCATTACAGTCCTGCACCATCCCCTCTTCAGAACTCCACGCATGGAGTCTGCTCACTGCCACTTTCTTCCTCTCACCTGTGTCTTTGAAGACCCTCTCATCAGGCTGCACTACAGAGCAGAGGCTGTTGAGCACGAGTGTGCCAAGCTTGGCAGCTGTGCGCTCAGATGACTTGTAGTAATCGAGGGCAGTGTTTGTCAGAACAAACCAGCGCTTCTTCATCTTCAGAGAGGACATCTTGTTGCTGCTCTGAACCTCCTTATGAAGCCAACCTAGCACAGAGACATAAACATGTCAGTGGTGTCACCACCACAGCAATCTTCCACCTCTCTGAAAAAGCTCATGCTGGGACCTACCAGCTCTGCTTTACTGGTATCCTGCACAGTTACTGTAAGAAATCAGCCCACAACTTTCCACCAAGCAGTTCCATCCTTCAGCCCAATGTATTCTTTTTATTAATGATCTCCCATGACCAATGTGACCACCATGAGGGCATCCTCTATTCAGGATGCTTCCATCACAAGTCACAAACACCTGAATAAATAATTTACAATTCATTCTTCCAAAGAGATGCCAAATGCCTATATAAACCTTGATGGAAGAGGTTTGGTGATACTTGTCTTCTAGTAGAAAGATCATCACACTCTTGCATTTACATGCATTACATGCATCTCTTCCTCCCACGGTCAGGAAAAATAATTTCACTGTCATTTTAAGTCATTGCAAAATAAAGGAAAAAAAAGGAAAAAAAAAAGTCAGGAAACAGGAAAACAGGAGAAAATCACAGTCTGCATTGCTAAAGCTGTCAAAAAGACAATTTTCTACTTAGAGATGTAAAAATCATTGTCTCCCTATGAGGCAAAAAGTTCAAAAAATGTGGAACTGAGCCCAGAGGGTCCGTACAAAGAAAATATAGAGTGAGACATTTCTGAGTATGTGCTTCTGTGGCTACACTAGTGTCATACAGACATCTTACTGCGAAGTGCAGAGCATACACTGACTTTGCAAAGGATCATTCCTTTTTTCCTTTAACTAAAGAAGAATATGAGATAAAAGGAACTGTCA
>JAWWLV010000183.1:16568388-16643165 GCA_035041135.1 Platyrinchus mystaceus | reverse complement strand
GAATCATAGAATCAGATGGGTTGGAAAGGACCTCTGAGATCATCAAGTCCAACCCTTGATCCACTACCACCACAGTTCCTAGACCATGGCACTAAGTGCCACATCCAGTCTCTTCTTAAACATGACCACTCTTAGACCTTTATTCCTTCATAGGCTCTTTCCAGAAGATGTAAGGCAATGCACTCATGCACTTGCTTTCCACAGTTTGGATCAGGAGTGTCTTCATACATTTAAGACTATGTGATGATCTTAAATCTTAAGGAAATTTACAAATGCTTGAGATAAATGGGGGAATATTTTGTAATATATATGTGATCACCAGTCATGATTCGCCATCTTCAATTGAGCTCTTCCTAAAGACATAATTTAAATCTTTTGCTCAACCTCAGAGAATTTTTCTCACCTCACTGTGTCTACCATAATCAAGTTAGTTTAGCTGAGGACAGTAGCAATCCCACAAAGATCTCTCTCCCTCCCTCTCTACATGACAGGTGTCAGAAGGAACAGAGCTTTGTGACAACAAAAGCCACAGTGTCATGTTATAGTCCTAAGCCAGCTGCTCCTAAACAGCAGCCATGCTCCTTCCTATTCCTGATGGCATTCACTGGACGTGTTTAAATAGGCTATGGAACTAACATCAGAAAACTAAACATATAAAGTAGTTATTTTTTTACAACTGACAGGAAATCATGTCAGAGCCAGGGCTAGCACACACAGGATGTGGCAAGCAGCTGGCAGGAAGGTGGAGACGGGCAAAGAATGACTGTTTTTGGGGAGCAGCTAAACCCTAGATCGAGTTAGCAGAATCTGACTTTCAGATTATAAGCAGAAGAGGAGTTTCACATGTAATTGCATGCATTTCCTTTCACCTCTCACAAGGAATTCCTGGCCATCAACCTTAGATTCGCCTTTTGGTTTCTGCAGTAAAGAGATCCAGTGATGCATCTCCTCAGGTGTGTCGCTGTTGCAGTGAATTACTCGATTTGCTGTGATGATCACAAAAGAATTTGGTCTGCCAGAAAACAAAAGCATTAAAGTTAGTCATAACCATGCAAATACCTCAACTCACAGCACACCCAAAGTCATTTTTTTTACCTTCCCATAAACAATCCAGAAAGACTCTTGGAATACAAATTACAGAGAAGTGCAGAAATACTTAAAATCACCTCCTGTGCAGTTAGTCTGTAAACTGATGGAGAGACCAGCTAAATGAAATTAAATATCTTTCAAAAGCTATTTCCAAACACTAGAAAATATTAATTAGCTAATAACCAGCTGTAAAACGTCCTGGGTTCATAAGCAAAGGACTTTGATCTGCCCTCTGATTGGACTGAGTTAGTGCTAGTACCACTGGGCTGAGCTAGTACAGCCATTCTCCTTGCACTTATTAAAACCAGCCATGCAATAGCAAACATAGCTCTTAGTAGGGTCAGCTATAATGGGCTTGAGGTTGGTTTTAGAAAGGATGAGCTGATTCTGACAAAAACAGAGGAAAAACTGTTATGTTGCTTCTAGATTACTTTGTCCTTCTCATGCAACTGTGTCCTACCAAAAGAATATTCACAATTCTGAAGAGAATCAATACTTTACAGAAAAAGTAAAAGTATGACTAGTTCAAAGAGGATAGACTCAGAAAACTTTGAAAGCAAAACCAGATTTCTATGAGAAAACGGAAATTGAAAATTAGAATGTAATTATGAAGCAAAAGGTAAAAGGTACAAATCAAGAAAGTATTAGAAAATTGCATAAACCAATGGAAGACAAAAATAAGCTGCATAAAAATATTGGTTGAGAATAAGCCTTCTCCTCAGAATTTAACGTTGGTTCAAACATTGATACTCCAGAAGAGTGTACCTCAGCACATACATGAACAAATTTTGACTCTTCAGCTTACTATTTGTTCCTTGTTTTCACTGGTATACAGATTAATTTTGAGGAGTACAGGCTGAGAACTGCCTAAAATGTTTTTATCAATGAAATCTTAGATTAGTACCAAGATACACATTTTCTAAACTAGTAACCCCAAAGTCCTAGCAACCTCTGTGAGGAAAAAAAAAAGATATGACAGAGGTAAGTAACTTAATAGCTAACATTTTACTTCAGCACTATAGTAAGTATCTTTGCCCTGGCTGAACCTGTTACAGGGGAAATAATTAAATGTTAACACAAAGTTATATGAAATGTCCCATAATCTCTTCACTGAAACTAACTGAACTGAAGGTCTTTGCATTGCAAAGACTTCAAGAATAATAAAGATTTCTAAAATCATCCATTATTCTTTCCTAATGCTGTTTCTTTCCCCTAAATTTACAAGATTATCTTAAAATCACTCTGTTGAAAAACTGGAAGTACTGCTTTTACTGGACATATTTGTTCAGTGGTAATAATAGGTAAGACTATAATTTACTGGCATTGTGATTATGCCATTTTCACTTCTATGAGTCGAAGGAGAGACTTTTACTCCAAGACAAATCACAAATTACAACTTCAAGCCTATGAAGTTGAAACAAGCTGAAGATTTCAGGTTTTTATGTGTTTGGAGAAAAAGGTGTAAGAGTTTAAATAAACATAAACCACAAAAGAAACTTGGACCTACCCACAAAAATATGTTAGAGAGTTTCTGATTTAAATGCTGGTCAGATTGCTGTACCTACCTGTCAGGATTGTCTGAGGCACAGACAGAGTCAATAAGCCCAACATCTAGGGTTCCCTATACAGTGAAAAAGACACAGATTGCATCTTAGATTACAGACATTCTCCTTTGTGAATAGAATTGGAACTGAAAACATTCCTCTAAATTCCAGTAGCTTGAGTAGAAATGAACATATGAGAAAGGCATGAGTGAGTCATCTTTGCTCCCTGAACAGCATAAGAAGTGCAAGGGCTCCACAGGACTGGAGGAAAAACAGCTACAAATTTCCAGAAAGTATTATGAAGGCCTGAAATAACCTTTCCCAGTATCTCTGTACTGGCAAAATACATAAATACACTCTTCTTCCCAAGTGCTGTCTTCTGACTGGAACAACTGTGACCCAGACTAGTCTCATCCAAAGACATTTTATCTGCATGAGGCAGTCTCCTTCTTCTCCTCAAACTGAAGAGAGCTATTGGTGATTAAGCTGAGCCACCCAACAAAACCACCATGTTCCCCACTGCTTACCCTCTTTGCTATCAGTTTTGCTGTTCCTTTATAATAACTGCCCAACTTTCTTATACTGCTCATGCTCTACAACAATGCAGGTGCTGGAAAAACACGCACAAATAGTTAAATACAGAGGGCTCCAAGCATGCCCACAGGCTGGTTGCACAGTAACTCACCACAGCATTCTTTGGATTGGCCTGTTCATCCTGCATTTCCCTCAGCTGCTGTGCTGTAGCGCTGTGTACTCGGCTCAGGACATTAAACCAACCGCTGGCAATCAGAACAGACTCAGAGTTAAAATCTGGATAGTGAGACTAGCTCCAGAATACGATCAAGGAACCTGGAAAGCTGCCACTGGGAAAATTTTTTCATTCACAATTTCCTGAGTATTATTGCCACAAAGTATCTCTTGGGCTGATCATACCAGATTCTAATGTCATCCTTCTGCCTTATTTATCCATGAAAATTCTGTGCATGTTCTTCAACCCACTGACAGCTGCTCCAGCAAAATCCAGTTTTCTACTTGTTATTCAAGGAACTGTAAATAAGCAGTGGCCTTAGAGGGAGCCCATGTCAGCAGACTGAGAAGAGCATATAGCAGTTGTAAAAACACAGTTAGTTGGGAATCTTCCTGGACTAGAGTCCTAGAGACGTGTGGGAGCCTTTTTAACTAGTCTCTCTCTGATCTGCTAATAAACTTGAAAGTCATATGGCTGGCAGTTAATCATGGGTTTGTTTATAAGTGAATCTGGAGTTAAGTCTTTTGTCTGTGAAAGGGCTTCTCACTACAGACGTATCTGGAGGCAAATCACTGTTGCAAAACAAGCAGATTCTTATCTGCAACTTCCAGTGAGATCAGCAAACATCTATACTTCATGGAGGATTCTCAGACTGGATACTCTACAACATCTGCTAATCTGCCCTTTGCTACTGCATGTGTTCCTGCTTTCTTCTCCCTCAGAACACAGACTGAGAACAGAGACAGAGGCCACGTTTTGTTTACATTTGTCCTAACAATTCTGCAGTGTTACCTTAGAGCACTGCAGTTGTGGAAGTTCTCAGTTAAGAAGTTACCTTCAGCTACTGCCCCCTGAATTTGCATGTTTCTTGTTCATGTGCTGATCTTTCGTCCATTTCTGTTAAATTGTGTCTACACACCTTCTCCCTTCCTCTCCCTACACCAAATGAAATAATAACAGACCCTAAATAACTTCACAGAATCAGCAGATCAGAGAAACAGTTACACTGTCTGGGCTGAGAGAGCAGAAGCCTTGGTAAAAGTGGATAGACATAAGCAGCTAGGGACAGTAACCTCTTAACTTGGCTTTGCATAGCCAGAACAGGTTGTCCAACTTGCCCTTAAACAACTGATTCCCACTGTCTAGCCAAGATGCCAAGAAGGAAGGACATGAGTCATTTGTTTGCTTTGCTCTGGGAAGATTTTATCAGATGACACTACAGACTCTGATAAGCTGCAGCCTTTTCTCTGTCTCCTGGATAAAACCCAGCTGCTCTCGCAATCATTTACAGACAACATGAATAGACTTTTTGTTTGATTCAAGGTTCCATTTAATAAATAAATCAGCTATTAGATGTCCCAGTTTATATTAAGGTTTGTGTGTCTCCTGAAGTAACCCTTGAATTCAGCATGCTCACAGCCACATGAGACGGTGGCAGTCCTGTGACTAATAGACTGAACCACCATCTTGGTAGCTGCAACGGGAATTCCCCAAAGAAAGTGTGGTACCTCCTAGGAAGTATGAAACAACACTCTGGAACAAATCCCCCCTTTTCCCCGGCAAAAGGGAAGTGATTGTTTCTCAGGCTGAGTAGCTGGGTCAGACCTGCACTGAATGAATAAATCTAACAAAATTCCTTCTTATACCTGGCATCTTCTGGTGACTCTGCAACAATGTGATAAACTCTGTCTTCTGTTACAATGTCCAAAGCATTCTCCTTTTCATGAATGTCCACAATCTCTCTGGAAAACACAAGGAAGCACAAGAGCCAAAACTGAAAACCTTTGACAGGCCGAAATTCCCTCTACTTGATTCTTTCACATGATACCATACAGAAGGGAAATAACTGGTTCAAATGGCTTGTAACTCTGACAGAAAATTCCTCCAATACACATTAAGATGTTTAAAAAAATACAGTTAAAAACCAAAGCTTAAGGTGTTACATGGATTTTCTTCAAGACACCAGCAGACTAGATGGAAGTAGAGATAACAGGGAGGTTGACATAGAGGTCTGTTTACAAAGTTGGGTGTGCCATGCTTTTTGGCACTTTTACAGTCCACATAATGCTAATAGGTGACTAGTTTCTCCTTTCTTACAGGATAACCTGAGGAATTAACTATGGCAGCAGAAAGAGCATTCAGGACTCAGGAAAAGGCATGGTACATGCTGCCAAATTCAAATCATGCTGTGAGCTTCATACTACCTCTCTGAAATGCCTGGAGAAGCCAGAAAACAGATGGAGTCTGGGTAGGAGAGAATGCATGGGGTATGTACTTAATTAGCCCCTCCTGGTCTGGCTCCATCCATGGCTTGGAAAGAGCTCCTGCTGGATTATGAAATGCAAGACTGGGAAAAAACCTATCAAGTAATTGCAGACTCCCTCCAGAGTAAAACTAGAAGCTGTAATTGTCTTTTCCCTCCTTTGTTTCTGATTCTCCAAGCCCTATGAGAGGTACACTGCCCAATGAACTGGAAGCACTGGACACTCACTTAGAGAGTGAGTATTAGGAATCAATGGGATTGTTTTTTCACTCACTTTGCCCTTCTGATATCAATTGTCCCCTTCAGCTTTTCCTCACTATCATTCTCAAAGTACATCAGCTTGGATTCTCGAAGCACAAACCAACGGCGTTTCCAGTTGCGGCGTGAAAGCGTTGACATGCCTCCACCTTTTTTGTAGAGCCAGCCTGACTTCAGTGCCTCTTGCTTGGTACGGAACCACATGAAGGCCTCGTTCTTCAGAACACACCAGCGCCGCCTCCATGGGTTCATGAGACCTCCTGCAAAGGGAACAAAATTTCATCAGACATGCAACAAGGGCCATGTCTCCGTTCTGATCCTGCCTCTTGGACACAACTAGTTGCCAATTCAGTTCCTACATGAAGCAAGGCAGCTGAAGAGAGAAATTTCAGACAGAGAAAAAAACCAGAACAAACTAGTGAAACAAACACAAAATATAGCAATATACGCACTACTCAAACATTTTTGTTCTGTCTTCAGTTTTGTAGCTCAGAATGAGTCATTTAAGCTTAGGCCTCAGTGGCAAAGATATCCCTGACACTCACCTCCTAGCTCTTCATTTTATTTATTGTTTTAAATAAAAGAAATTTAAAAAAAGGAGAGTTAACTGAGAACTAAGAGCAAATAAGGATGATGATTCTGGAGAAACAGAAGGGGAAAGCAGGTTTCCTGGATGCCATCCATCCATGGTTTTGGCAAAATAAAGAGCCTTACCTTTCATGTAGAGGTAACTGTGAAAATATGGTGGTCCTGAGCCATTGAAGATAGTGACTCGTCCATTACAAAACTCTTCATCTGTATCGATGTAAACATCCACTTCTTCTTCGCTCTCCAGAAACTAAAAGAAAAAGAAGAAATACAGGCTACTTGGGTTCTTCTGGTCACAGGAGGACTGGAGGAAATTACCAAGGTTAGAGAAGTCACATATACAGAAGGTGCAAAACTACACATAGTCCCTTTGCAAAAAAGCAATACGGTAAAACCAGAGGCTTGACAGCTTACCCATTAATGCCTAAAGCAAGAGCATGGAATTTTCATAACTCAAGAGAGCAGTGGACAGGGGTAGAAAAGTCGAGTTACCTGCAGTAACAAAGCTTCCTGTTTCAAGGCAGAGCCCACCTTGCAAAATCTAATTTAATAGGATTAAGAGAATTTTTCATTTTGGAGAAGTTTTCTGATTTTCTGGCAGAAAGGCCACACCACCAGACAAGATGGAACACTTGATTTAACCCCAGCAAGGAAATTGCTTCCTTTGGGATGATTAGGAAAAAAAGCACAGTCCAGGATAACTGAACCCTAAAAACACAGATCTGAATTAATGAAATAATAGTACTGAATTTAGTCATCTCTGTTCTCCAACTAGACAATGGCCCTCAGCCATAAGAAAGTACTTCACACATGAAATCTTAAACTGCCCTATCATTTCCTTTACCTTAAATACAGCTTCCTTTGATTGGCTTTATTAATTTAATACTAATGAAGGCAGCTCCTTAGACCGTTTCCTTCCTCAAATGCATGTTGCTTATTTTCATTTTCCCTTCTGTTCTCTCCTTGTGACCCCTTTGTGCTCCTCTTTTTCGTCATCCCTCTTCCACTCATTCATTCGCCCTCTCCTTTGCCATTAAGTTCCAAAAATCAGGTGTTCTCGGATCAGCAGCTACTGATGGGAGTCTACTCAGCTGTGATTATCTCTTCCTGTGGCTCACGCTATGACAAAGTACCAACTGGATTCTTCATGAGTCTTACTCACTGATGAGCCCAATAAAACCCTTTGCTTCTATTTACATTTTAAGAAGAATGGTAGAAACCAGCCTAGGCTGTGACAGCATGATTCATGGCTTGAAGATTACCTGACAGTGATCTGTGAGTACCTGCCCACAGAGAAGGTACCTTTACTCAAGCAGATCACATCATAAAAAGTTGTGATAGCTGGCAGCCGACATTAGGGAAATCATGCAAATTTTTAAGAAAGGTCACAATCTGTCATTGCAAAAGCATACTGAAGGAAGTAAACTGAATTCTACAAAAACCCCAAAAATCAAACAATAATTTTCAAAAAGATATTTTGTAGTTCAAGGATCTCTTCTTGGGGACATCATTTATTGGAATTATTTTTGTGGCTGTCATTGCTTCATAGCTGAACTGCTCACAATCTTACGTGGGCTTATCCGACATCCTGTTCTGCAAGGGGATTTATCATTGCATTATTGAGCAGCCAGCCTGAGGGCACTCAGGAAGGCCAGAGCCACTGTGGGGTCTAAGATGAGATGCTTCAAGTGCAAGGCTAATAGCACAGCTTTACTACCCTGTCATTGTCCCTGCAGCAGGAATGAAAAGGTTCAGTGGTCTTGGTTGTATGCACTGGGACCTAGCCTGGATCAGCACAGTAATTTCCTCTAGCTGTAGAATAGCTTAACTTGTACACAGCAGCTGAGAATAAACTCTTGACTCTGAACAGAACTAGAACAAGGGAAGTTTTGGTGATGGAGACAAATCAAACCACAGCCTTGTCACTGCCTACTGGAAGCTTAGGCCCCTTCTGTGAAATCTCTCTAAGGCAGAATATAGACCTACAAGATACTAACTGCCTCCTTTCATTCTTCCTAAGAAGTGTTATATTAACATATAGTGATGGTGATGGAAACAATCTAAAATAGGCACATGTGTGCTAGCTTGTGTACCAGTAGACACCAGACAGTCGCAAGCCCTCTGGCCTTCAGTCTATGACTCTTCCCCTTTTTTCCAGCTGATTATTGATGTAAGAGAGAGTTATATATTAATAACAATACCCAAAGCAAGCATGCATACAGTAAGAAGGCAAGGATGTTATAAATATCAACAAATTCACACTAATGTCCAGAAAGGTGAAGGAAGGGATTCTCACCGAGTCCAGGCTGCCACGGTTGGAGTCCAGGCTGGTACCATGGGAGTGCCTCGGACCCTCCTCACCGTTCAGGGGCTCAGCTGAGGCATTAACTGCATCTCCATAGCCATCAAACTCCTCATGGTCATAGTCAGACTCCACATCTGCGGGAGAAGTGTAAATCGGCTCTCCTGCCTCTCCACTGTTACTCCTCTGCCTATCTGAGACAGTGCTGTAAATGCTTTCTGCTGGGTCAGATATGGCTCTCTGCTCCTTGGGGCTAGTGGTTCTTTCCACAGGTTGTCTGGGAGCAGGGACAACCCCTCCCACTTCCCTCTGGAGAAGTGAAAGGCTTGTGTCAGCAACTTCCTTTGAGTAGTTATCGCTGTTTCTTGTGCCATGCTGATTCGAGACCACCAAACTGGAAGGTGGCCGTCCCTCATCATCAGCATGAAAACCCTCATCCACTTCTTCTTCAGCCAGTGGTGCCACCAAGCTGCAGTCAATGTTTAGTGTCCCCTCACTAGAAAGTGAGCGCTCTAAGTTCTGCACACTTTCATCCAGATTGCCAAAATCCAGCAGCTCCAAGAACTCCTGGGCAACCCTTGATGCCTCTTTTTCCAGCCTCTGGATCTCTTCTTCTCGCTGCCGATTTATTTCATTCCTGGCATCTTCACAGATGACAGACATGTGATCTTCTTTCTGTTGCTGCAACTTCTCAATCTCCTTCTCCAGTCTTAAGATCTCCTCCATCTGACGTCTCTCTTCTTCTTGCAGGGGAACGTCCACCTCTTCAGTCTTTATTGTTTCCACCTTAAAGAATTTATAACAGTGTTAAAGCAGTTTCTTCAACTTATATGTGTTCCTTGCCTGCACCTTTCATTTTTCCTGTCTCCTATGCTTGTCTTGTACTTATCATCTGCAAAAATATGACTCCAAGCATCCTACAATCATTCACGCTGTAAAAGCTAAAGGCAGAACTACTGGATCTTCAGGCCCCTCCTTTTTTCCCTGCAGTCTACCTCCTTTCTGAATCATACAGAGAAGATCACTGGGATCAGTGAATTTTTAGAAGAGCCCCTCTCTGTCTGCTACTCATGTTACAGCCCTTTGTACACTGCAATTTGGATAAAAGCAGTTTGAAAGTCTGTTCTCTCTTTCTGAACTAACTCACATACGTATCCACATATAGGACAAAGCAACTATATATGAATACATACATGCATAGACTGCTTAGGAGCTGCAGATTTCCCAGAAATTCATTAAAAGATCTGGAAATTTCACGGCTTTGTGAATTAGGGGTCTGACCATCAGAATCTAGAGCTGGAAGGGATATTTGCAATGAAGCAGGACTGTATCCACTCCAACCCCACCACACCAAAACTCCACTCAGAATTCCTTAACACTCTTTAGCATCACTGGATGAATGATGGCTGGCTGCTGAAAACTCTGTCTTATTCTATTCTCCATGCTGAAGTAACAGGAAATTTCTAGCAGATACACAAAAATTAGAAGACACTGGTAACTTTCACTGATGTTTAGCTCTAAGATAAAGCCATCACCCCCCTCCACAGAGGCTGTTGAAAACGTACATAAGACAAAACATACACACATGAGAAAAAGCAAAAATAAATTCTGAAAGGATTTCATGTACTTCCTGATAGGACTATGACAATGCAGTCAATTGGCTGTTTTTCTTTATGCTTCCACTCTACTTGACTCTTACTTGTGGATGAATGCATTTCTGTACTCTGTCATCTCTCCTGAACAAAGATAGTCTGAAACTGGGGAACAAGTGGTTTGGGAAAAGAAGTAACAAGATACACAGCTGTTTTCACACACCTCAGAGTAGGTGGTCTGCTCTTTCAGATGTCAAGTAGCAACAACGGGATCAATAGCAAAGAGTTTATTTTAGCCATGGCAGCAGCAGGCTGCACTCTTATTTTGGCTGTTACAGGCACAATCCAGCAAACCAGACTGTGTCACACTGTAACACATCACAAGGTCATCTAATAAGCTCAAGCAGTAGAGATGAAAAAGGATGCTGCATGTTCAATATAGTCATTTTCAAATAGAACCTTTGCAAGCTGGAACATGGCCCTTGCGAAAAGCCATACCTTGTTAACTCTACGCACCTCTTCCAAAGCCAAACACTTGCAAGTTTTAAGTGAACAAAGCCCATTTTTAAAGTAGTGTTGCTGCAATAACAGTATCGGCTCCAGGCAAAATGTAGGAAACAAAGAACCCTTCAGAGATACTCAGCAAAACACATGTGAAAATAGTAACTATTAAACTTACCTGGGCCACCTGGAGTAGTGCATTCAGTTGCTCCTTTTCTCTGACAAAAAAGAAGACGAGACAGTCAGAGACAGACCCAGTTATCCTGCATGAGGCTTTCAGAATTACATGGACATATCATCCCTCCATGGAAAAGCTTAAAATGAGGTACCTGCTGTAAGACTGATTTAAAAGCTTTTGCAATTCAGTAAAAATCCAATTCTCTGTGGTTGGCACGACCTTTGTGGATACAACAGATTTTCCTCACGCACTTAACTTTCAGATCAATTAGGAAATTGGATTAGTTGGAACACACTAGGAAGGACATTGGAAACAGTGACAGGAAGACAAATGAGACTCATGATAAATGTAAACAGAGTCTTCTGAAGTACTATAAGTCTTTGAATATTGAGACTGTAAGTGTGTAATTGACAGATATGCGGAAACTGTGTTTGATTTTTAAAACATAACAGATTTTTTGCAATATCAGCACTGAACTTGTGTTTTGTTTTTACTGCATTAAAGCCCCAGCTTGCAGAACTTCTCAGTGACATGCAAAACCTGGTTTACTAATGAAGATTGTTAAGAGTCAGGGTTTCGCAGTAAACATGAGTAGAGGGGGAAAAAACCCCATCCCACAGTGTTGCATCTCCACCCAGATCAAAAAGGTTGTACTCCAAGGGAAAGCTGCCACTATGGCCATTTTCTCCACAGCAAGTACATTACAAGCAACCAAACTAGCAGACAGACAAATGCCAGGGTCATGCTTAGGGAGCAGGAATAGGATGTGGCTGGATGGAAGAAAGTTACCACTTGCCAGTGGTAACTTTCAGATCTATAATTCAACCCCAGGGAGAACAGGAGGGCAATGATATGTATTTTCCACAACTTGCAGCTTTTCCTAGCCAAATTCTAAATTGCAGCTGCAAGTCACAAAGTCCTTAAAGCTCTCACTCGTGTGCCCGTTCACTGAAAAAAATCTAGGAAATATCTATAAATCAAAACTGACATAAGTGAGATCCAGATGGTTCCAACTCTACTGAAGGATCCTGAACAGTCATCATGAGTTAAACAACTGCCTTAAACGATAACAGGGCTCAAGAAGCACAGCCATTTCAAAACAAATTAGGAATACCACCTATAATCTGCATACTAATTCCTGCAACTGTTCTTCACACATTTTAAACCTCTGATATTTCATGCTGCTTTCTAGTCATCTCCAACTGATCTTCCTGAAATGTGATACCCAAAACCAGGGACAGTACTTCAACCGAAGCCTTACCAGTACCAAGTGGTACAGAAGAATCACCTCCACATCTCAGAGAAACAATCCAATTTATATACAGCATTTGCTTTCTCCTCTCACACAGCATGACACTGGTGACATACTCAATTTAGTCTCCAGACCTTCTTCCTGATGTTGAAATAGGTATTCCTCCCCCTCTTCCTGTGCATGTTATTACTCCTAACTGCAGATCTGTATATGTCTGTATTGAAAGTTATCCTGTTTTCCAGATCCTTTTTTTAACTTGCCAAAATTATCTGAATTGTAATCCTGGCTACTATATACCTACAGCCCCTCAGCAGATGGTTTTATCTGCAAATTTAATATTTGTATTTTCTCATCCAAATTCTTATGAAAACAAGTACCATATCCAGCACAGATCATGGAAGAATCCCACTCAAGAGTTCTCCCCCATCTCACAAAAAGCTACTATTGTTTATTAATTAAAATGCAATAATAAAATGCAGTAAAAATACAAATCCTAATCTTTCTTCATGTACTTTTTTCCCAAAACACATTCCTTTTAGTGTCTTATTTTCATAATATCAAAGCCCTTATCTACCCTCTACCTACCAAAGTCACGTTACCTACCCTCTATTGCTTTTCCCTGTCCACAAGGCATGCCATAAGCTACCACAGAAGGAAACAGGTAACTTCAATGCTGTTTGTTCTTCAGAAATCCATATTGGTTCTTGACTCTTTTATCAAGCATTTACAACTGTTTATTTGTTTCACTATCTTCCTGAAATTGAGGTAAGGCTGACTGGTCCAATTCCCCCATTCTTCCTTTTACAATTTTAAAATGTTTGGAATTTTCCATTTTTATGGAAACTCTGTTGCTATCCACAGAGGAGGACAAAGGGAATGGCTACTGTTCCAAACTGCTTTAGCTAGTTCTCAGAGTACCCAAACATTATTTTCACCAAGTCCCGATTCCTGCTTTGTAATTTGACTTATCTGAGCACTTTCTAACCTTTTATTTCCAAGCTATGTTCTGAATTTTTGCCCATATTTGCTAACTGTATTTAGTTTTCAACACTTAAGCTTTTGAGGAAGATAAAAATTGCATCAAATACCTCAGCTTTCTCTACAGTTTTTTATTTCCTGTTAACAGTAAACCAAATTACTCCATGTCTCCCCTTTGCAAGCAGTGTATGCACAATAATTGCATGCCAGCTTTTAGTTCATTCCACCTCAAGTCCTTCTGATTTTGTTTCTAAATGTGCGCTGGGCTTTTTTTGCTTGTTCTCAGTAGATTAGCCGATCTGCAATTTCTGTGGACTTCTACCTCATTTTTAGGTTAAATGGAAGTTCAGGATTTAGCCAAGTTGGTCTGCTAGTACCTTTTTGGTTACTCACTCTGATGCCTTTGACATTAATTAGAAAATGAAAGCAAAATAAGGAGTTCACCTGATTTCTAGAAACACTGACATTTGGTTCCTATGATGCTGGGATGAACACATCTTCCATGGGCTGGGAACTAAAGGGCAAAAACACTACAATCAATAACCTAGACAGGTTCTCCCTTTCATCATGGATTGTATGATCATAGAATCATACAATATGCTGAGCTGGAAGGGACTGATCAGGATCACTGAGTCCAACTCCTGGCCCTGCAAAGGACATCCCAAGAATCACACCATGTGCCTGAGAGCATTGTTTAAACACTTCTTGAACTCAGACAGGCTTGGTGCTATGACCACTTCCCTGGGAAGACTGTTCCAGTGCTCAACCACCTTCTTGGTGAAGAACTTTCTCCTGATATCCAAAATAAACCTCCCCCAACTCAGCTTCATGCCATTTCCTTGAGTGCTGTCACTGGTCACAAGAGTGAAGAAATCTGTACCTGCCTCTCTGCTTCCCCTTATGAGGATGTTGAAGACTGCAGTGAGGTCTCCCTGTCTCCTCTTCTCTAGGTTGAATAGACCAAGTGACCTCAGCTGCTCCTCATACAGTTTCCCCTCCAGACCCTTGACCATCCTCATGGCCCTCCTTTGGATGCTTAATGTCTTTTTTATACTGTGGTGCCCAAAACTGCACACAGTCCTCAAGGTAAGGCCACACCCTATCTAGGTACAGACAAGCTCTACTTAGGACAATAAGGACATCAGACCTGAGAGAGTGTCTCTAGCATCTGATATCTGCAAACTACTTACTGACATTGTGAACTTGCCTAGCTTCGTATTGCTGATGAGGATACTGCTGAAAATTGACACATTGACAAAAACAGAGCCTTCAGTGTTTTTCAACTAATTCCTTGACCAAACTTCATTGCTGGTACCACTAACTCCATGTCTTATCCCAGTGAATACAACACCCTACTGTCTCCATGGGAACTGCAGGCTATCTCTTTTCCTTGCAGCATGCCTCTAACTGTAGAATTTTCTGATGCTTGCCACACAATCTGTAATATCCAACTTTGGGACAAGTAAGTAACAAAAGCTTAGAAGAAATGTAACCAACTACTCAGGAAAAACGAAATATCACATGATTGTTTTTTTTAATTTATATAATAATCTTGCAGTTAAAGTTTTATGCTTCTTAAAAAAAATATTATCAAAGGAGACATCCAGTTTGGATAGCCGGACAGACAGGAGGTAGGTAACCACATAGTGAACAGTAAATGATGCGTGAGGTGCAGGATTCTCATTAGGTGTACTGTCACTGCTCACAGATTGCCTCTTTTTGTCACATAGCTTTTCCTTTACCTTTCCTGATCTCTTGACACATCCATATCCCTGACAAGAGATAGCATGTGTGTGCTCATCGGTGTAGCAACTGCAGTAGCATGGATATGCTGCACAACTTGCTCTCTGATCCTGCTACACCAAGACTTACAATACTGGTACCTTCTCACACTGCTAATCCCTCCAGATTTTGGAATACTGTATAAAGCTTCCTTCACTGCTGCAAAGGCAACGAAAGAATTATGCATCTCTGCCCAATCAATGAATCTACCTCCTGTACGTACACTTCAAAGAAAAAAACACTAAACAGAAGTAAAAATACACCAGATTTAGCTTTCCTAAAGGAAGCAGGACACTCCTTTTCCATGCTGCTTTTCTATTCTATGCTGGCCACAGGCCACCACAATTCTGCCTGCTGGCACTGGGACACTGTCTCACGCAACTGCTATTCCAGTGTTACCACCATGCCAGTGCCCCAGACTGGCTTTGACACTTCAGCAGCTTTAAAGCCAGGGAACTATGAGTGTAAGATACCATCCTGTACCTTTCCTTCACCTCTTCCTCTTCCTGTTTCCTCCTACGCTCCTCCTCTTCTTGCCATTGTCTTTCCTTTTCCTCTCTTCTGATCTGTTCTTCCTCTTCTTGCCTCCTTCTCTCCTCCGCTTCCTGCTTCCGCCTGAGTTCCTGCTGCAGCAGGTGCTGGTAGAGGCTGCGAGCCAGGCGGCCACGCCAGTGCTTCTGCAGGGTGACCGCGGAGGCCTTCAGTCGCAGCAGGCTCCTCTTCCAGAAGTACGCTCGGTAGTTCTTTTGGATTATAACGACACTGGCTAGCACCTTCTGATACTTCTTCCTAAAAACAGAACCAGACACTTAATGCGCCACGAAGTCATTACATGGTCTGCACTTCTCATGCCCTTGTCCACTGACCATGTCCACAGAAAAATTATTTGGGGAAAAACACTGTTTGGAAATGACACGAGTTCTGTTCCTCTCTTGCCACTACCTGTAAATCAGATTTGCCTCACTGCTATCCCTCTTACATCTACCACTGGTTTGTTTCAATGGGCACCTATTTTTGTGAAGACTCTCAGAGGATGAGAGATAGGTTATTTGGCACATGGAAAGAGAAGGTCCTCTGGCCCAAAGTCTCCTTGCATTGCACATACACACATTCGCTGTGCAATTAACATAATAATTCAATGTGGATTTATTATAATAAAACCAAATTTATTATAATAAAATACAAGTGACCTTACTATATGAGAACAAAATCCCATATTGCCCCATCTTTTAAGTGGGCAAACACAAATTACTCCAGGAAAAGCAAAAACAGTGCAAAAATAGAACTGGTCACATTAATTTTATATTGTCTGAGGGAAAACACATTGATACCACAATACTGACCATTGAATGTATCATTTTAACAGGTTCACATAAACAAATACTTCTATTGCACAACATTCTGCTTAAACAAAAATCATAGAATATCCTGAGTTGGAAGGGACTCACAAGGATCATCAAATGATCGGAAAAGCAGCTTTGCAGCACTCTAAAACATCATCATCATGGCTAGGCTTCGCAAATGAAGATTTGGGAAGGACTCTATCCACGCTTGCTACAAGCGCGCTGATTGCTAAAAAGGCCAATGCGAGATAGACAAGTCCTTTTGCAACTCTGAAACATGATAGGGCCCCAAAACACAAGAATCATAATTCCCTATTTCTAGTAAAGTTCTAAAATAGTCACGTTTTGGCTCTGCATTATAATTTTTATCAAGGACCTGAAAAAAATTCCTGGTAGAAGTTTGTACAAACTGAGCAAATCGCAAAAGTTATTAGCACACAGTAATCTGGATCAATTTGTAAGCTAGATTCAAGCAAACATTAAACAACCCAAAAGATCCAACCATAAGGTCTTGTATTGAAGAATCAAAGGCCAAACACACCTGATGTCCAACTATGTTGGGAAGTAGCAAGTCAAAAACGGAATTTTGGGCACTAGATCATCAGGTGAAGGCAAACTCCCATCACAATGCTATAGAAAAAAATACTAATGGGATTCTTATACTTGCAAGCCGGAAATATTGCATAGAAGGGGACTACACTGTTGTTTTTATCCTTTTATTCTGTGTTAGCACCCCCATTCCAAGAACAGTGTTAGACTCTCAAATGATTTCTGAGGAAGCAGGACTGGAACCAGAAATTCAGCCTTATAGAATGAGAGCAACTTGCCTTAAGAAATAGAAAAGGCTAAGGAAAGGTTTGATACTAGGCAAAGTACCATATTTCTGGGTGGCATTTCTATTTTTCCAACAGGAGACATAACAAGATTTAAGCAATTTGAAGCTGACAACTATTAAGGCTGAAAATAAGTGGGCATTTTTTAAAGTAATTTAATATATTTAGACACCTTAATAACTTGCTGTAGGTAAACAATCATTGGTACTATTCAAATAAAACCCTTCTTCAATCCAAATCAGAATTTGCAGAAGGAAATTCAATGGGGCTGCTACACAGGATCTTGGGCCAACAGGCCACAGTAATCCTGTGAGGTCTTACAGTCCTAGAAAGCACACTGGATATATCACAGTATTCTCACATATCCTTCCCATGGACCTTCTCCAACACCCTGAGGAAAAGACACACCTCTAAATCCCTGTCCTGGCAATCAAATTCCCTTCAAATGGCAACAGGGACCCATGCTGACAGCTTGCCACCTCCCTGCACATCAGATACATCAGCCCAGTCAAGAAAATCAGGAGAGGGATGCTAATAGCAGTAGTGTGCAGAGGTCACACTCTTTTCCATAAGTATTAAGTCAAAGGGAGGAAGCATAGAGAAAAGAAGGGGAAAGGGAAGAGGTGATAAGAAGTAGAAGTTTTTAGATTAATTGCTCCTGAGCTGCAGTCCCCTCACCCCTGTTCGCTCTGTCCGCCCAGTGTCCTGCACATGGGGTGTGAACAGCTGCACGTGCACTCTTTGCCAAGGCAGATATAAGTGTATTAAAAAGGGTGTTCTGACTTTTACAAAATGTATCTGCCAGAAACTCTCTCAAGTGCAACATGTGCCAAGTCCTGCCCAGCTACAAGCCAGCTCTGCCTGCTAATCTGCCAGGCTGAAGTGCCCCCTCATTCCTCATGACCATAGCCAAGCTTGCAGATGCCCTTCAGCTGGAATTGCTGCACACAGGCTGTGAACTTCATTCCCCTTGTTCAGCCTTCCACTCACGCTCTTGCAGTGGCCAAAGAAATTCGACCGTCGGCCCATGCCGAGGGGTTGGGAGACATCCTGACCATGTATCACACAAGAGAACGTGGGGGTGGCTGTAAGGCTCCAATGCTGTATTTGAAATTTAGTTAATTATTCTGTTAATGATATGTAACTGGCAGTTATGCCTCCAAGGACTAGAGAACACAGGGCTTTAGAGCAATTTATTACTGTATTCTTCCCCAAATCAATACAGTCCTGCAGAATCCAGGGACACAGCCAAATTTGTACATGGATCCTGCATTATGTGTATTTTGGTTGGTGACACTGTTAGCTGCATCTCAGAGCTCCACAGATTAGTTACATAAAAATGGGGTCATTTCAATTGGCTTGATTTCCTTGTCTGACATTTTAGTTACCAGTCAGAGATACTAGGCTGTAGGGCATGAGAGCAAAGAAAATCTGGTTCTCCAAGCTCACAGAACAAGTTCACAAAGGGGGAGAAACCAGTAAAATCCTTCCTTCGCCAATCTACTTTGCATGAGACCAAATGAATTTAAATACATTTATACTTGCAAAACTAACAGAAAAGGTATCAAGCTTGAGGCAGCATTCAGTGGTACTCCTGACCTCTGCCCAGCTCTGCACAGACCATTCAGCACTTGCCCAGATGAACTCCTGCCTGCTGGACTTATTTTCAATACAGATGCAGTGCAACTGGAAACTCTTCACAGAAAGAACTAGAGAGGAGGACTGGAAAACCTTTGTTCACTCCCTGCTCTTCTCCCCTGCAAAGTCCAGTTACCTCCAGATGCTTGTGAGGATTTCCACTCAGGCTGCAGAAGCACAGCTTGTTCTTAAAGACGAGACTCAGAAGGGCAACATGCGGGACAAGGAATTCAGATCTGTGGAGGCTGAAGGACCACAAGATTTCTAACCAGGAGGAACACTGCTGCCACACTGTCTTCTATCACAGCTCTGCAGGGCAGCAGCTTCCTTACCAGGAACTCTGAAAAGCAGTAATCCAGTACGCCTGCAGTGATGTTTCCCAGAAAATCAATTTTCCTGTACTAATCCCTACCCTTCTCTCCAAATGCTAGACACAAAGTAAAACAGCAGAGGCCCTGACACAAAGAACTTGCAGCCTCATGTACAAACAATAGAGCAGCTCATTTGTCTTCCTAGAGGGAAATAAATGAATAAAAGCTCCATAGACTAAATGTGTATTCTGCTGATATTCCACATTGGCAGGGCAGGGTACAACCCTTGCACACATTTCCCAGTGCAAAATTAGCTACCTGGTGTAACTGGAGCTCTAAGAAGAGCTCCCGCTGACAGAGGGATTTCACCTCCTCACACCCCTGACTGACAGGTGTCTGGAGCAGAGACCAGCCAGGAAAGAGCATCTTACTGGGATTAAGTGTGCATGCCTCAGCCATTAAGGAGTCAGCTGTTACACTGACTTCGAGGGCAGAGGAGGGGCGGTTTGCCTGTAGTTTGTTCTCCCAAACCTTCTCTGGTCAGGTGCAAAAGGGAGCGGCAAGAGGAGATTACTGTTGCAGAGCTGGCCAAAAACCAATTCTGAAGAGTTAATTAAAAGGAGAGGGAGATCACGAGGCAAACAGGCAGGGCGAGGAAAGAGGGTAAGCAAAGGCAGAGCTGCAAGTGAGGAAGAAGCAATTTGCAGGGGGAGCAGAAAACAGAGCTGACAGGCACAAGGAGAAGGAGAGGACCTAAAGAGTAGGTGGGGCCCAGCCGGGAGAGCCCTGAAGGCAAGGAAAAGGTGTCATCAGAGGCAAGCAATGTGTACAGAGGTCCCCGAGGAGCTTGCGGAGCAGCGTTGAGGGAGGGTGCAAGCGTGCACAGAACTAAAAGAGGTGCCAAAGGTGCAGGAAGGTTTCAGCAGAGCTAGTGCTGGCAGGGAGGGCACATCCTGCACCTCTCCCTTAAAATACATGAGGGGAAGACGGGATGGATGCTAGGGGACTAGAGAGCAAAGCAGGGCGTCAGGGCAACCCAGGCACGCAAGCACAGGGATGGTGGGGCAGCCCCCAGCACTGACCTTGCCATGTAGCCCAAGACGTGGGCCCGGATGACTATAGCTGCTTTCCTCAACTCCTCTTCCCGATCCTTCTCCAGCTTCTGCTCAAGAGCTTCCTTCAGGAAAACCTGACGCCACGGGGAGGAGTTTCAGTAAACACAAAGAGAGGAAAGAAGTCAGTCCCCGGGAGAGCCGGGAGGTTTCATCCCCGGGTGAGCGGCGTGGAGAGCGCTCCGTGCCCGGGCGGCCCCCGCGCCTGCCCCGGCGCTGCCCCGCGGCGCCCGCACTCCGGGCGCCGGGGAAAAGTTTTGCAGCAGCAGGAGCCAAACTCTATACCCAACCCCCGCCTCCCTCACTCTGTGGTCAAGACTTAAAAGAGAGAGAGAGAGGGAGGGAGCAGAGGAAGGAGGGAAAGAGGAGGGAGGAGTAGAGCCCGTGCTTGCGCCTGTGATTAACTCTTTCTCAGCTGACAGCTTTCCCTGCGCAATCCGGTACCGCCCTGCAGCAGGCACTGGGACCTACTTGGGAGATTACATATTTTGCAAAGAAACTCCTCCGCGTATCAAGGAAGGGGAGGAACATTTATATTTCTGGACTCCAGGAAGCAACCTTAACAGCAAGCTTAATAATGGAAGGCAGTCTGAAAGCCAAAAGCCCAGTCCAGGTGCAAAGCTGTGTGTTCCTTCAGCCCACTGGAGCTGGAGCCCTCCACCAACCTCCAGAAACTCTGGGGTGGAGATGCTTCCGTGCTGAAGAGGTTCAGCAGTGCGGCATGCACTAGGGGCAACTGAGCTTTGACAGCACGAGTCTCCAAATATTACTTTTGCACTTCAATGTCCAGTATTTTAATTCTCAAGCATCTTCCATCACCTGTATTTCAAACCTCTGCACGGTGCTAAATGCTTGTGAGAGATGAAGATGCTACTTAGAGACAAAAGAACTGAGCTACAAGCAAGATAAGGCCATGTTTACAGGAATTGTACTGACAATCTGAGCAATGTTAAAGCAGCTGGCTTGGATTAGGTTAGCATAGGGTTCAGCACAAACTCCTGAAATAAATGCATTGCTTTATGAGATGGACTGCAGCCTGCATGGAGCTCCACGTTGCTGTGGGTACAGTGCCAGCAGTACCTAGCCTAGAATAAGCTGGCTAAGGTATGTCCATACAAGCTGCAGTCACAGCAGCAACTGCCATATGGTCAAGCTCTTGTGACCTGCTGCCTAGCATTGGCTAAATCACTTCCAGAGCCAGCAGCAGAACAGGCTACATTAGGAAAGTGCTGCCCCACATGTTAAAGCACTGAAATGTACACAGGCTGTGAGCTGACTCTCCTCAATCTGCAGAACCACACTAGCAGTAAAAACTCCTTACAAATGTATTGGATCCATGTGGTTATGGTGAGAGGCCAGAGATTTGAACAGTCATCTAGTCTCAGTGTTCTGTACAAACTCTCCTCCTCCCCACTTACCTCCCCTTATGTCTCTGCATACCTTCCCTTCCTCACTGCTTTTGGCCTCATGCCCTAAGGCTCTTCTTTCCCCCTGCAGTGACCACTGTGTAGTGACACCTCTCCCTGGGTTAGTACCTATAGCCAGTGGCCTTCCTGGACTCGAATTTCTCCTGGGAAGCAGTTTCCATTAAAATGGCCTTAAGAAAGGAACTGTTTTATAATGACTAAGTAACTGTGGGTAGCCTTAAAAGAAGGTTCATTATCAAGGTACTGCCAACCATGAAGCTGGCATCCTTCCCTGCAAGTTGTACATCTACTCCTTCTGTCAACTCAACAATCTTTTAAAGACTTCTCTGAGGCAGGGATTACATTCCAAAACCAAGCAGCAGTCACCCATTTCAAGAATGCAACCACCAAAACACTGTCTCAGTCCATTATCTTCATCAAATTGCAAAAATGCTCAGACCATCAGTATTTCCATAGCAAGCACTGTCTTGCTGGGCCAGGCCAATAAGGAGGGAGAAAAAACTTCAGGGCATGCAGAGTTCTATGAGATCCAACCCTAATCCTATAGGATTATAGTATCTATATAAACTTGAGAGTGAGGAGTTAATCTCAAATAACATAACAGTATCTACTGTTGGCATTTTGCAGGTTTGTTTGGCTTTTTTTAAGATTCCTGTAGATGACAAGGAAGAGTAACAGGCATTCAAATCCAGAAATATTTTTGATGCCTTGTAGAAATAAACTGGAATGTGGCCTTTTCTTTGTCACAGTTCATAGTCGTTCTCTGAAAACATGAGATCCCTTTCATCTGAGGAAGGAATGATTGAATTAAACATACAAAGTTACCTCTATCATACCTACTCGTACTAGACACTGGCCAAGTTTTAAACCATAGTGCAACACCACAGTGTTCCTCACACAACCTCAATAATGCCTGCATTCACCATCAGTGTGACAACAAACATGTTAAGGTTTCATATAGATCAGCAGACACTGCATGGGCACCCATTGTGTACAAAAGTGGGATCATATGATTCTTATGGACAACACTGGGAAAGCAGGAAGTGGGTCACTGTGACCTGGATGCCAAACAATGAATGTACAGCAACCTCCTCCTTCAAATAGGCCCTACAAAACAGCACGTTGAAATGTGGAATTTAATGCCTTCAAATAGCAAGAATTACTGTGTAAAACAGGTGTAAGAATTCTGTGTTGTGAGTATGGGCAACTATGGCAGAAATTCCAGATGCACTGAGGAAAGGGGCATGGAAACTGCTGCTCCGTGCCAGCACATCTCCAGCGAAGACAAGGGTACCTTAGCATCACCTCTTTCATCATCACACTGCTTGTTTGCATCCAAGCCCTCAACTCTGCCTCAATATCGGGTAAAACCTGCCTTGCATACATTAATACCTCTTATAAACATCAATTTGACAATTGCCAGCACAGCAGCTGCTCTATTCTTAATGAAAAACACAAAGATCATCCTGCCCTTCCTCCTCCATTTCCTTTCCCAAGCTTCACAATCCCCTGCACTAATTCACAGAGTCTTTTCCTTCCTCCTTCAAACAATTGCTAGGGATATAATTATCCTTCCATTCATTTTGCAGGAAGTATTCCCCTTTCTATAAGCCTTGCTCTTCACCCACCCCTTATAGTTCTTCCTAGGTTACATCCCCAGTGGTTTGTCACACCTTTTTCAGTAGCTACTCTTGATTCCATGAGCTGAGGTTAGTTCTGGGAATCACAGTCTGAGTACCCAGAGCTGCACCTGTAGCAGCAAAAGTGGCAGTAAGGCCACACAGGGAACTTCCTTTTCAGGACAATGACCTACACTACCCCTTAGGTGGTAGCTTCACTTCACCCTTACCTGAAAGCCTCTGGAAAAATTAAGGCTCTTTTCTTCATCAACCCAAATATTCTATGCCTGTGTTACGTAGCCCCAGCTAAAGCATGAATACAGAAAAAGCACTCTGTAATCCAAAACCAAGACACAGCAGCTGGATACAGGCAGCAGGGAAGGTACTACCAGGAAGCACCACTGCTCTGCACAGCCTCACCTTGGCATCTGCTTCCCTAGGGTCAGGCTTTCTGGAGGAACTGTCATAAAGCCGAGTTGCAGAGTGGTCTCCATAGGGGGAATGAAATGGCTTTGCATAGGGAAGAATGCCAAGCAACTCATCTGAAAAACGAAATAGCAAGGCACTGGACCTTGGAATGACAGCACCTTGAAGTAGCCAGGGGCTGGCCAGGCATTCAGCATGGCAGCAAGAGTGGAACATGCCAGGACAGCCTTGGAGAGATCCATTCTTTAAATAAATAGAACTGCTACCCTTTACCAGGACACAATCTCTAATTCAAACCACGCCCAATATAAAATAACTTCTACAACCCAACAAGATGGCTCAACTGCTTCCCAACTCCTTTCAATTTTTCCTCCTCAGGCATAAAGAAATAAAAAAATACAAAGACTGCCATTCTTAATAATTTTTTTCTTCCCACAGTATTCTGACCTACAGCAACCAGTGCCCTAAGCAGAGAGACTGCTGTTTACCAACATGCCACATACAGCACTTCAGCCATCTTTTAGATTACAGGACACAATTGTTAAAAAAAAATACATTATTGCCAAAATACAAACACATTTTCTTTGCCCCAATGACCACCTATATTGTTTTTTCAAAATAATTTGTGCAGGTCAAGAACTGAATGAAAACAGATGAACTTGGTCCTTCATGATGCACAGTGGGGACTGAAAAGGGATCCTATTGATGCCAAGGACTCAAAGCAGCCTGGATTCCCTGCTTGTTGTCATTCTGCTGTAGTCCCTGGACTCCAGCTACATAGCTTATTACCTTTTGTACTCCACAAGGTATGTGCATGTGAGCTTGGTCCTCACATGCATTCTACTGCTGCCCTTGCTGTAGGCCAGCAATCTTCCATCTCTTGTCACACTAGGAAGAATGTTCGAACTCCATGTTTACCAGCTCTAACCACTGCTTTCTAAAGCTTTCCAGACACAAGCAGCTCTGCAACACACACACTCTCCACATAGGCTTTAATACTAAAATGCTAGGAGACTGGCAGTCACCCAAGCAGTGTGGGTTATCTAGGGACAGGAATGACCGAAACGGTTCCTGGCTTGCAGGGATCAGTAAGGAGACTCCAGATGCTCAAACCAAAGATGGGAAACACTTTAATTACAGAGCAGAAATACAGCTAAGCGATAAAACCTTCTTTCTTCAGTATCAGTGGAGGCATGTGGAAAAAACAACCAACCAACCAAACTTCAGATTAATACATCTCCTTCCCACAACAATGGACAGTGGTTTCCTTGGTTGTCACACGGAGTTCATAGCTCAGACTACAAACTGGGCTACCACCACTCCTGTAGGAAGGGGAGAAAGATATCTTGCTCTCCAAAAAAGCGTTACAGTCTATCCACTCATTGAAAAATGACTGCTCAAAGCAACAAATATTGTTATTTGATCTCCTGGACAAATTAAATGTGCATGTTTGCTAGAAATCACTTCTGGTTTCAATGTGACCCTGGAAATATTCTGAAGTACATTTTTGAAAGCTTAAGGGCAAAAAAAATGCAAGAAGTTGCTTTGATGGACTACCATCTGCTCTAGATACGGACTGCATACCCACTATTGAGAAATGCTGTCTGCACTGGACACCATCCGTCTTGGAATTCTTTGAAGAATTTCCTGGACTATGTGGAAAGTTAGAGAGAGTTTCTCAGTCCCAGATTTCTATAGCAATATACCTCACAATGCTTACATCTATTTCTCTGTGAAAATCCAGACTATTCCAGGCAAGAGAGAAGTGTTAAGCTTCCACCAAAGCAGAAGCAAAATCTGAATTACGCAAGTGGGCAGAAGCATTTGGATAACTTTTCATAGAAAATGTATGCTAGCATCTGGGCTCACTGCACAAACCATCACCTGAACTTCCACAACAGAAAGCTGTCACACATCTGCTGATCTAGCTATTCACAGTTTAGATATATACCAAGCAGCAGCTCACTGCCTCAGGCAAGAATTTTGGTTAGCCAAGCAGAGTGAAATACCTGGCACAAGAGGCAAGAGTTAATGGCACACATTACAGTTGCATAAAATGAGACCCATGCTTGTTCTCCTTGAATCCTTAAATTGGATCCGACACAACAAAATCAATCTGGTGTAGTCAATGAGAAGGAATTTAGAAAAAATCAAAAAGCCTTCTATGTTTCTAGGTACGTAATATGGGAAATATTTGAGATGCTACAAGTCTATGACAGAGACCAGTGTATTTAAAGGATCATGACTGCATTGTCTTTTCTACTGCCTTGAATCTCACCAGATGCAACTGCCTGCCCTTGCAGCTGGAACAAAGCCATTCCCTGCCCCACACTGATGAAGTACCTTGGTTTTACCCAACTGCCATTCTTTCTTGCTGCTGTCATAGGTCTGAAGAAAACCTGCACATACAGCTTTGCTGTTGTCTGAGAGACTTGTCCCTTTCACAAGCATCTTGTACCTAAGAATGAAACAGAGTCTCATGAGATTACATATGACAGTAACAGCCCCCTTCCCTCTCTCTCCCCTGTCTTTTAACTCTAATTATCCTCCTCCCATTAGTCCTTCTTCTCTTGGGACCTCCCTTCTTCGTGTTTGCCTTCCAATTTGGAAATTTCCATCCCCCGGCCTTTATCTCTTCCTACCACACTGGCAATTATTGTTGCAATCCCAGTAAAAAAATACAAACTCAACAGAATTTTTCAGTAAAGAACAACTGTCTTTCTGAAACATGTGCTTTCATCAGACACAAGTTATTTTGTTCAGTATAGGGGTGGCATTTAATGCTCCAAGAGACAAAGGAAGCAATGTTCAATGGTTTCTTCTAGCCTTAAATTTCAAGAAATCCTTTTGATGGGGCTAATTAAAAGAAATAATCACTCTTTCCAATATTAATCATCAACCATACTGTCCATTAAAATTTCCTCCAGCCACCTAAAGGTTTTAAGCATGGTATTTTCTTTCTTACATATTTAGACCAGCTGGATTTCAGAGCATCACACTAGCAAATCTGTGGCAAAGCTAAAAAAAAAAAAAAAAAAAAAAAAGACCATCTGGCTATTTTTCCATTCTGCTTTTACCCTAAAGGTAAGTCTCAAGAAGGGCTTCCAGATCAGTCTATGCTATGGGCAATAAAGCCATGGTTAGAAGATCATCCCACAGGTGATCCATACCAGAAGCAGCAGTTAAAGATGGAACAATCATATGGAATTATATACCTTGCTGCTGTTACAGCATATGAGACAATTACAGCTATTACCTGCTGAGAAAGTCCTGGAAAAGGCGCCGTACAGGGAAACCTGCTCTTCGAACTTTCACCGTCTCCAGCATTCCTGAGTACCGGAGCTGATTTAGAACCACATCTGGATTAAAGAGATTTGGTGCCTACATAATGATCCAGAATAAAAAACAAATAAGAGAGACAGAGTAAATATTGAGTAAATCTTGGTATTAATGTCTTTGCTGACTTGAACAGTCACTGTTTCTCTGAGCACAATCACAGGCTGTATATCTGTTTCTCTGCAGAAAGTCAACCCTGAATATTTGGGCAGGCCAGGTGAAAAGGAGGAAGTTTGGGTCAAGGGGAAAGCAACCTCATAACACTGCACGGTGCAGAATGAAGGAATAAAGGAAGCTGGGCAGATCCTGGGAAAAAAAACCCCAGTTTGGAGACTGCACCCACAGTCAGATCATGGCAGGAAAGCAAAGATATAATGCATTAACACATATAGAGTGCAGAACCCTGACTCAATTCTCTTTGTAGTCTCTCTCCAGTCAAAATGGAGTCAAACTACAGAATTCTTTTCTGGCATAAATCCCCTAAGCAGGCTGTCCTCTGCCGTATCACACACAGTTTCAAAACACACAAAGAAAACGATCAGTTCAGAGCTCCCCACCCAGTCTAGTTAGCAGCGTATCCTCCCACCACAGTTCACAATACAAGCGAGAGTCAGCCTATCCCTAAGGACTGTGACTTGCTAATGAAGCGTCCACCTCCTCTGCCTCAGAGCCAGGGATCTGCAGGAGACACTTCCTACTGCACAAGTCTTGCATTCCAGAACAAATTTCTCTACAGGCACCTCAAACAGGAGTGATTGCTTCTTCTACCACAGCTCTGGGCTCTGCACAAGCCTGGTTCATCTTCCAGGTTTTATAAGCCCTGAAAGAGGTGGGAATGGCTATATAATCTCATACTCAGCATGCAGCCTTTCCATCTGATTACCAGGAGGAGAGTTTGTTTTTCCTCAACTGTAAAATATCTTGAATGAAAAAGGGAAGGTGAGGAGGAACTGCTCTTATCCTCAGTTTGAGGCACCTGCCAGGCATTTTTGCAAGAAGTGAGTGCTCATGAAGGCCCCTGTCTCATGAATATATTTTGCTGGGAGACAGACTTACCTTTTCTGTATTGGGTTTGATGCAGCGGATGAAGAATGGGTTGGAAGTACTAAGCGTGGCCATCAAGGAATGGAGAGAATCCTAAACAGCAACAAGACAAAACTCAAAGGATCAGTGACTACAGAAGGCAGAGGGGCTACATTTGAAGCAACAGGGTCTTCATGCAGCCCTCACATTCCTAATATCCTTTGACTCCACCTTTCAAAATTTCAACAACACAGGAGATTCCCTCCTTTCCAAAACATATCCACACAGTTAGTTTGCTCCTGTAGCTGTATAGCTCATGAAGCTCATGTATAGCTCATGTGAGTTAATTTTACAAGACTCTCAAACTTTAAATGCAGGAAGATAAAACAGTGACATGAACGGAAGGTTTGCAGACAATCTAAGGGGGTAAGATTCATACCTGCAAGGTCCTCCCAATAAGGTTTTATTGGAATTGTCACAATACCTGTAAAAGATTGGCCTAAAAGGACACATACACTTAGCTGAAGCACCAAACCAATATGAAAGATCAAGGAACTTCAAGAATTTCATATACTTAGCAAAGTATATTCCCTCTGCCACCCTGCTCAGTATTAGCATCTCACATTTTACACCAGACAGAAATCCTTGGGGCACTGGCACTGTCTTTTTTTAGTGCTGCAACATTCCTGCACATTTTCAGTGCTGGACATAAAACAAGGATGAATGACTCCTCTTGGCTGCAGGCCTTGCTTAACCATCTGCTCCTCCCCAGAAGCCTGCTGCTCTCTTGGAAAACATCATACCCTGAACTGGGAACTGACAGTCGGTCTGCGCCTCTGGGTGCCCATCTTCAGTGTCTCTTCATTGCAACGACTGCAGACTCTTTCAAAAAGGTCATAAATGAAGTCCAGCCTAAGGGAAAAGAAAAGAATTAAAGAAGATGCAAGACCCCTAAAACCTGTGAGAAGATGGCTCTCATTCTCAGCAACTGCCTGGTCGCAATATGAAACACCTCATTTTTATTCCTGCTGTGCCAGAGTGGCTGCAGGAGACAGTTCAGCTAGGCACTTCAGTGAGGAAATCAGTACTTTCCATGTGGCTGCCCAGACCCCACAGGCTGCCCTGTATGCCACACTCAGCTGCAAAGCCAGAAACCCCCTCTCACGCTCTCAAGCAGGACATTACACAAAGGAAAATCTCCATTCTGCACTGGCTAGGACACCTCCCTTGAGCTATATGCCCCCAGGCAAAACTACCTTGAAGGTATGCCAGCTAAACTGGCACTGTCATGCCCTCCTGAACTCTCTCTGACGACTAGCACCTATGACATGCTCATGAAATTGGAACCACAGATCTTTGTAGCCAGAGGAGTTCTAGAGCTACCCTCAGTGTAGGTAAGTTCTGGGGAAGGGGAAGGAAAGAGGAAGAGGAAGGGGAGAGAAAGGGAAGGCAAAGGGGAAGGGAAGACTATCATTGCCTGGAGGGATTTTTGTCATGCTGTTATAACTCTTTTTAAAACTGGGACAACACAAATCCTGATTAAATCTGTGCCTCATTTGACTTCTCCAACTCTCCTTTCTTTTGTCAGAACACTCCAGCACAAAGGGAAGAATTATTCAGAATGATGCCTGATGCTCTGGCAAAAGCAAATGCTTTCCTTGGTCTAGTTATTACATGAATGTGGCTTAGCCAGCCCAACAGATGTGGCCTCCTCACAAGCATACCTGCTGTCTTTCAGCATGTTTAAAATGTCATCACGAAAAGTGTCTCTGTTCTTCTCCAGAAAGCCTCTCACATCATACAGCACCTGCAACACAGACAGAGCCACTAGACCAGTGCAGTACAAATCATTAAGCACTTCTACATTAAGCACTTCTACATTTACATGGCAATGTACAAGATCTCCAGCAGAGCTACACAGTAACACTGCAGGCATATGCCAAGATCTCAACTTTTGGGGTCACAGAACTCCAGAACTTTACAGTTTCCATCAAGAGAGTGGCTTTTAGCCATGAACTAAAAAACACAAAACCCCCTTAAAAACAAGAGCCAAGTGAAACAGCTGCAAAGATTTGCCTGGCAGAAAGAGTGTGTGGGGAAGTCCTCTGCAAAGGGTGAGGTACACCATTCACTTCAGGAAAGCAAAGTGAATGGAGAATGCCATCCAGTGCCCCGACTTCCCAACCACAAGTGCTCAGCAGATACTATTCTAGAAGGGTGTTGGCTCTTCTTTAATGTGCAGGTGTCCTTCCTTGACACACCTCCATCTGTTTCATAGTTCTTCACAACAAAGAGCAACATTTAACCTTGAAGGCTTGGAAACCTTTTCCTTTTTTTGGATAGGTATTTAGCCTTTTCTCCTCCTCCTCAAAAGTCAAATTTTCCTTGTGATTTTTACTTTGGGTTTAGTTTGTTTGTGAATGTGCACGTAAAGACAACATGAATAACAGAGGTACAGAGGAGTTTAACCCCCAAGCCAAAAGTTACTTGAGAAACTGAAACAAACATCCAGGCTGGAGAATATAGTGCATGCTATTTTAAGCCCAAAATTTCAAAAGTGCTCTGGTATGGGGCACTAATTGTGTGGAAACACACAGTTCAAAGATATTCTTGATTTTTGGAATCTAAAATCAAGGACATTAAATCCAAGATACACCAAGCATCTCACAAACAAATCATGAACACCTACCTCCCCCGCATAATGTCTTATGCCAAACTGATGGTCTGTTACTCGAGGCTTCACATAGTAGGGGTTGCTCTGAAATGAAAGAAAAAGAAGTAGTCTTCTAATGCTGGTGTAAGAATAAACAGGCTCAGTCAGGAATTCTGCCATGACTATGACAAGGCTGGGATGGGCAAGGACCTTAGCTCTTGCAGAGCCCGACCACATCTGCTGCAGCTCTCTGCAGCTACATTACAAATATGTTACTTAAGTAAGATGGAAAAATCCAGCCCTTCAAGGCATTCCTCATGTGAGCAAGGGCTTGCAGAATCAAGGTTGGGCAGGCATGCCATGGATGAAATGTTAATTCTTGCGTGTCTGACACCTGAGGAGACTGGGCTCCACACAAACCATGTGGTGCAGGACACAGGATCAGGATGCAAGGAAGATGGCAGCTTTGCAGAACACCTACACACCTTTTCTTCATCAAAGGAAATAATATACCAATGTCCTGTCTTCCTCTATATTTTATCTTTCTTTGCACCTCTCTTCCCCTTTATTCAATATTCATTTTTCCTTACTCTTATTAGATGTTCACTCTCTCATTTTCCCCCTCCTTTCTTTGTTCTGTGAAAGCTGTTTTAACTATGTAAGAACAGCCACGCTGCTCGAGACCAACAATCTATCCAGCTGAGTATTCTGCCTTTAGCAGTGGCTATGTACTGTAGAGTAAGAACAAAGCAAGTAAATCATACTTTCATCCTAATATTCCCTCAAAGTCTAATTATTTCTATAAGACCTGCCTAACTAGTAACCCCAAGTGGATTTCTCTTGCTTGCTTGCTTATTCCACATCTGAACCCACATAAACTTCTTGCATCCAAGAGCTCCTTCCACAGGAGCTCTTAACCAACCCCATAGAGAACTACAGATTTAAGCCTCATTCCATTAATGCCATTTGTCTTCTACAGGCCATGTGTGACTTTTAAACCCATCACACCCCCCCCCCCAGTCATCTTCTCTCCACTCTGCAGGGTCCCTTCAACATAGTTTTACATCACACTGAAGCTGTCCCAGACCAGTTGTTTACCAGTTCTGATACAACCCCTTTTTGAGCGGAGGGGACCAGTGGAGTACATGGTTCAAAGTGCAGGTGATCTAGAGACAACACAATGCCGTAACACTGTTTTCTTCTTTTATTCTGTTTTCCAGGAGTTTCTACTATTTCATCTGGTTTTTTTTCATTACTGCTGAGAACTGTGCTGATATTTCCATGGAACTATCTATCACAACCTCTGTCTGAGTCTTGCTCGTGAAGAGCAGCAGTCAGTTCAGGGCCCACCATTTTCAAAGGGGAAATTGGGACTGTTTTCCTTCAGGTACACCATTTTGCATTTATTTACACAGCTTTTCATTTTACCACCCAGTCTCACGAGGCCCCTCTCAGTCCAGTCTTGCCTCATGAATCAGCAGAAAACTGCCACCTCAATGCTCATGAGAGACAGTGTCTTACAGGTCTCTCTTCATTGAGGTAACTGACCATTTATATTCTTTGAATTTACTCAATAGTGAAATAAGAATTAAAGGCCTATAATTTCCTACAATACTTCCTAAAAATTAAAATAATTCCCCATCTTCTCAGATAAAAGTAATAAGGAAATTTTAAGAAACATGTTGGACAATGCTGTTCATAATTGGCTCTTTCATCTTCAAGGTCTTTTGGCAGCATTGGGTGGAGGGCTTCTGACACTGATAATTTGTTAGTGCTACTGGAAATTTTTTTTCATTGCTTTCTTTTCCTTTTCATATTGACCCCATTTCATTGCTCTTCCCTTTCCTCCATCCAGTCATCTTTTTCCAGTCACAAAATTCCCTATCTTCCATTCCAAGCATTACTGCTCCTGGCTCTCTCATGTGGATTGGCACACTCCTCTCCTCTCCCTCTCTACCAAGCCCTTTTATTTCATCCATGCTTACAACACTTTTGGTTCCTTCTCCTATCTCCCCTATTGCTCCTCTCTTCAGTTGTATCAGATGTCATATTCTCTGAAATCCCAGCCTTATGCTTTTCCTTCCTAAGACTACAGCAATCCACAGAAAATTCAGAGAAGAGGGCTTGTTCTCTTCAGGCTTCCCAGCGATGCTGGCTGGATGCCTTCCAGTGCTCTTCCAGCCAGCAATAGAGACTTTAACTGGTACAAAAAACACTTTCACCTTCAACAAATGAAAACCCTAGAGCACTACCTACTTAATTGTTCCTCCCTGCACTTCACATCTTGTAAGCTTCCTAGGGTTCCACGTTAACTGCTATCCCCTCAAAGCAGACAGAGGTGACACTATGAACAGCTTAATGAAAAGGCTACTCAATGCACAGAAATTACCAGAAATAGCAACTAAAATGTTGTGGGGCATAAAGGAATGTGAAATAATACTGGCAGTCTCATGCTGCTGTACAATAAACCACAGGTACCTTCTTACCAAGGGAACTGCATTCTGGTCTGATTATTTATCTCAGAAAAGAATAGAGAAAAAAAATGTAGACAAATTCAGAGACAAACAGCAGAAAGAGGAGCTTTGAAATGTCTCCATTTGGAGACAAACTGAAGAAGTTGGGACAGTTCAGAAAGAAAATTCAAAACAAGTGAGGCATTAAAAATATTCATTAGTTTTATATTAAAAGTTAACAAATACCAACAACAATAAAAAAATATAAAAAAGGTAAAGCAGGCATTCTCACATTCCTTGACCTATAATTCAAGGCAAAGCCACAGCGGACTAAATTGAAGGCCTTGATTTAAGCCTGAAGAAAGGAAATATTTCCACAAAGCTCGTGTAAGTAGCCAACCAAAAGTCATTGCTATTGTTTCCAATTTGTAGTCATGAGTATTACCAGCAAAGTTAGAATACATATATGAAAAATGAGAATATCTTTATCTATGCCAATTAAAAAAAAAAATCAGATAAAGGATACAAATTTTTATGTTTTCAGGCTTGGATGAAGTCTCAATTAGAAGACTAGGAAACATATTTGCTGAAATTGTTCTTATCAAAGTAGTAAATCATTCCATAAGTCCATGCTACAGGCTTTAATTTGTTTTGTTTTCAGTCTATTTATTATTTAGAACAAAGTGTTGGCTGTACCAGAGACATGGTAAGGGATTGCTACAGTGATCTCACTGGGGTTTCTGTGTCCCCAGGATAACTTTCTGACCTGCATTAAAAAGCTGTTCCACTCCTGTGTCCAGAACACAAGAAAGAGGATGAAAGAATTTAATTAATTAGGAACAATAAGAGAGCTTTCATCAAAAGTCATGAGGCAAAAGCCATCCCCAGCCCCAGGAGACAGATTTGACACGCTCTGGAGCAGACTGCTGTGAGTCAGCTGGCAGGAGAAGCCCATACACACTGTGCAGCCACATCCTGTGCCTGGGGTGCTACCTCATGTCTCATCACAGACCAGCAGAACCTGACCTCCATCCCAGCTTACAAATTCAAACCTCTTCTACCCACAGCCTGTGGAATGCACACTCCCCTTTCTTTATGTGCACAAGAGACCATTCTCAGGTTGTCTCAGATATTACTTTTGTTCAGTGCAGCTTTATTAAACACTCGCAGGTTCGGGTACAAGGCATTTTAAATTTCCTGCACAAAGCATATATTTTACATCAACAAACCCTTCACTTTAGGTTTTGCAATGCTGATGGGGCTAACATACTGATCATTTGCCTGCCAGGTTATTTTCTTACTTACCATATGCTGGCTGTGAAGTTTTTCCAGAAGGGTGTTGTCTGTGCCTTTGGGGAATCGACTCTCTTCATTCACCAAAGCCAGTAGACCTAGTTTCTACAGCCAAACAAGAGACAGGCTTTTACAGTCAGCAAAAGCTCTAACTACACAGCACCAAGACAAGAACTGGAGATCTGAACAGACCGTTGAGCAATAACCCCTGAGTTATACCCAGAAAAGCTCAAGCTGAAAGCAGAATTCTGGCCAGTCAATGCATTCAGCAAGCAGAAAGTAAGAGGAGACTATTTATAAAAAAATCACATTAAGGTTTTACTTAAACACTAATCCCTGTCTAAAACTATGACACCCTTCCTAAGCTTACTCTCAACAATTAGCAGAGATCTGCTTTCTTGAGCTGGGACTACAGCTAGAAGAGCCCATACTTTTGCCAGGTCACTATGGGAAGATGATCTAAGCAACTACCTGTTTTTAAAACCAGGAAACCCCAGGGAAGGTCTCAAGACAATGAGCAGTGCCCATGGTGATCCCTGGAAACTGTCACAGATAACTGCTTACCTTCTCAATAAGGTCAAGGCATTCTGCGTTATCCATCCAGTCAATGGCTTCCCAGTTTATCCCTTCCCTGACAGTCAAGAACAAACAGAACAAAGATGTGAAATGAAAGACCCAATGCTCTGGGGTGTAGAACAAGAGCAGAAGTAGCTGAGCATGGCAGCTGTCCCAGAACTGATGACAATTTGCAATAATTAGGCTTTGCCATGGCTGAGGAAAAAGCATAGGGGACACAATGCACTACTAACACAAGGAGATGGAAACAGGAGACAGCCTTTCTTATCCATACCGGTGATTTAAATTGATGCTTATCTTGTAGTCACTTGGGCAAATTTCACACGAATTTTAAAAATAGTTTTAAAATAGTTGCTCTTTTAGGACTGATGAGCATCAGCCCAAGCAGTGGCAATGATGGACAGTTTGCTACACAGCTTCAAGAGTCAATTGCTGACCCACCAATCTGGAAAGCAGGCCCGAAGCACATCTGCCAGAAGACTGAACCACAATTTCATAGGTCCACCAGAAGAATAGACAGGAAGGAGTTTTCAGAGAGAGTTTTGAAGAGGATGACACAGGTAAGCTTTAGCCTGACATGCAGGAGCCTACAGGGTGGCCCTGCATCTTTCAGAATAGGGGCTGATGTAGGTAGAGTAGTGCAATAAGTATGCTTTGAAAATCACCCATGAAATCCTGCAAATATGCTGAATGTGTTTTTCCTCTCTTACCACCTTCTTACCCTCCCAAAATAAAGGATGTTTCTGTTTTCAGAATTCAGAGAAGCCTGGGAATAGCTCTTACTCAGGAATCCAAGGAAGACTTCAGGCTATGTGTGAACCTACTTACTGACATACTGATACAGACACCTTTCAGGTGGAGGCTAACATTTTGAAGATAGTGGAGCAGTTGCCTATGAATCCTTCAGCCTAGGCTTCATACTTCCAGGTTCAGAGCATCAAGATGAGATACACATAGCTACTTACTAAACCCGAGGAAGCAGAGCTTATACATCACCCTAGAATAATTTGATGTGTAGTCAATAATAAAATCCTCTCATTCTTTCAAAGTTCAGCCGCAGAACTTAAATTTCTGTGCAATCATCAGGAAAAAATAATTTGTCATGATGATACCATTCTTAACACAGGCTTCCTGCAATGGTGGATCCGGCCTGAGAAGTGAGTGCATAAATAGCCTTGCAGTTTTGTAATCTTTAGAATTTAATGAATTGCCTATTCAACTGTCTCCCTTTACAAGGCTGCTCTCATTTGCCCTCACTGACCCTATTCAATTGCTTCATTCACAAACATAAAGGCTTCTGTTTCAGAACAACTAAAGTATTTGTCTAGCAGACTTCTCTAGAAGCAGAAATACTCTAGAACATCCCAGGTACTTCACTAAATACAATTCAATACGAAGCCCACAGAAAAGGAACAGCTATGCAGAAGGTCCCAAGCTCAGGAAACCTCTCATTTAAGCCTCCTTGCTGAGGAAAAGAGCCCTTTTCACAGTACAGGAATCTCTAGGACAGAAAGAGCTGTCAGATATCTAACTAACTGTCTATCTTCAGGGACTTTACTTTTGGCGCACCAAGATTCCATCTGCATAACGCTACCAGTACCCTAGGTAACTCATTACCCAAGTCAGTAATAAGCCCAGTGACCATGTACTCTAATGGGTTAAAGCCCAAGAACTTTCTATTCAGCTGAGAGGCAGAAGGAAATCTGGACTTTCTAAATACTACAAGAGAGACTGCTTTCGCCTGGAGACAAGTGACTTATGCTGGCAAAGCACATGGACAGTCAGGGTTGCACTAAGGCCCAGTTGTTTCTCCTGCCTCAGCAGTAGGGACTGAAGAGCACAGAGGAGGAATGATGTCCTCCCTTCTACTACCCATGAAAGTAATAGGGGCCCCCCTCCCTCTGTTTGTCACCTGTTGTACTCCAGTTGCTCCAAGGAGAAGATGTGCTTGTTGAAATATTCCTGGAGTTTCTCATTTGCATAGTTAATGTTGAACTGCTCAAAACGATTCACCTGCAAGAAGAAACAATGATTATAAAACTTAACATTCTTGACCCTGAGCTCTAAAATAAGCTATAGCAGCAAGGTGGAAGGTGCCAGGCCTGGAGTAAAGCCAAAGAACATAGTGGTCAAGATGGACATGAGGAGGACAGTATGGGGAGGTCCACTAGGAGAACAGCTTTTGTAGCCCATGCAAGGGTAATTCAGTAAAGCTACATCACAGTAAATGATGCTAAAGACAATCATGCTTCTCTTCTTGGAAAAAAGAAATATAATTCCCTAAGTGCTAGGTCACTGGGCTTTCTCTTCTGTGAAGTATCTGAGCCGTCACTATATGACTGTTCAACATACAACCCTCATCAGTTGCAGTCAGAAGCATTACACACAGAATTCTCCACAGAATGTAATATAGATGTAAACAAAGAATGTACACACAGGATTTGGATACTTAATCTGCATACAAATCAGAAATTTAATGTGACCTATTGCAGTGCATCTGCTTAGAGTCTGTGTCACAAACCAGACCTTGAACATCAGCTTTTATGAATACAGTTGGCAGAAATGGGCAGCTAAATATATCTTGCTGCTTCCAGGGGAAAGTGACAGTGGAGAGACCCCAGATTGGGGGATACAAACCCATCAAAATTCCCTCCTATATGCACTGACACCTCTAAAACCAACCCACCCCACAAAAGACAAAATCCTGACCTGAAAATTCTCGAAGCCAAAGATATCCAGGATGCCCACAGACTTAAAGTTTTCCTTGCCTTTGATCTTCGTATTAATCTTGTTAATGAGCCATGAGAAACACTGGGAATAGAGTGCCATAGAGAGGGAGTCTCTGGAGTCAGCTGCCTGTAAATACAGAGAATAAAAATGAATCACAAAGAGAATAGAAGGCATAAGGGGCACATGGATCTCTATGGGACTTCAGGTTCCTCCACTCCTCTTCAGGTGTCTCAGCCTCTGTACTGGCTGTGTATGGTGTAGTATTTATATGTAACAAGTTTTCAAATGCCCAGGCCATACACAGATAAGCTATGTACAAGCTCTGGGTAACTGAACTTGAGAGGCTGAAAGAAGTAGCAAAATCAGTGACATCTTTTGGAACAAGTGCTGGAGGGCAGGGAAGGTGGCAAAATACCTCACAACTAAGCCCACAGCAGTCATTTGCATCACCTGAGCCAACATCTCAGGGACAGGCAAGGTATCTTGGTTCAGAACTTCTAGTAGAGCTGTCAAATGGGTGTCTGCTCAGTTTTCAAAAAACTGGTAGGGCAGGATTTAATAAAGTATTCTGACACCAAGTAACCCTCAAAAATCCCCTTTCCAAAACTTTCCTGCAAACAGCATTATCCTACTGGAATCCAGTTAGGCTAGCCAACAGCCGGGACACATGCCCCAAAAGATCATGGGTTAAAAGACTTTTCTAGAGTTGACTCCACATGCCATGCAGTGATCATAACCAAGTGTCATAGGTGGGAAAAATAACTTAAATTGTGATGACTAACAGGCAGTAGATAATTGGGTGTATGAAAGCATGTGGATGAACATCCAAAATCAAACTTTTGGTATCTCAAGTGAAAGCCTGCTACCTGATAGTTGTAAAAGGAATGTGTTGGTTGCAAATTTTGATAACACTTGGACAAACAAAAGCGGCACACCTCAAATCCTCCAATTAATAAAGAGACATGAGACAGAACCACAAGTTAAGAGGCTGATCATGTGCTGTCCTTCTGCACATACACTATTTAGAATCAGAAAATAGAGTTTAGGGTTCTGGAAAGAAGAGGAGGCCAAAAATAAGGGTTCACAACAAGAAGACATGATCTCAGAGAGTAGAAAAAGGGGCCGGGAGAGAAGACGGCAAAGACTGTGATGGGAAGAAAGATGCTGGAAGTGGGGAATGATCCTGGAGATTGGAGACATGGAGATAAACGTCAGAGCATGCCCAAGAACCTTGTCTGGTAGTTCCTGAGCCTGGTAACTGCAACTACACAATATGAACCCACACAAGTTTCTGCCTGACCCTCCTGGACAAACTGCAAACTCCCAACTGGGAAAAGAAGTTGACATCTAGAGAACATAATGCTGAGGGGTGAGCGAGCAAGTACATGAAATAATGAAGTAGGGTAAAAGCTTTAATCCTGTCATTTAATAAATAAACCACAGTAATTAGATTACAGGTTGTTTCCTCTGTCTCGCCTGTGACACCAGGGAAATTCCTTCAGTAGGCCAGACAGCAATGACTGATCTTCTAAATGCGCCTTCATCCCCTTCATTTTGCAACCCTAAATAACATGAACTCTTGTGTTCTGCTTTGCTAATGACACAGGCTAACTGACTCTGAACCCTTCCAGCCCCTCAGCAAGCTTCTGAGACCCAGCATACCAGATCCTCTTTTTCACCCAACTTCATTGTTTTTCTCCTTTCTCTTCCTGGGTACTATCTCCTCTTCAGCAGCTCAAGGTTGGCACAGATCAACCTTCCTTCTCCACAGAGGAGAACATTTCAAAGCATGGGCACACACATATTTTCTGGGTATTTCTTCTCTCCATCAGATGATCTGTCTTATTAGTTGGGACTGAGAATGCCCTCAAGGCCATGCCTCTGTAGTATCTCTGGCTAAACAGTTAAGTTGAACTCATTTTACAGGAACAGGACCTCCCCATCCAGCTGTAAGCAAAGCACTTTCCCTACAATATGGCTCAAATGAGATTCTCAAAGGCTCCTTTCATCCTCCCAGCTCTGCCTTCCTTTAGGCCAGTTCATCCATTCAGCCCACTGAAATGTCAAAGCTCAGATGGGTACTGAGCCCATTAAATAATGAGAAATCCCTGGCAACTCTATCAATGCATTCCCACAAGTGGGAATAGGTGGGTGCAGCAGGAACAGTTTTTACAGGCCCAGTGTTCAGTGCAACAGGCTTACCTAGTGAAGACAGCTAAATGGTAGCATCCACTTGCTATCACAATTTTCTTATGGTTTTAGTACTTCACTGGGCTGCAAGCAGTAAGTGTGGGGTCCAACGCATACAAATATCAGAAACAGATATATTATTAAGGAAAGCACTCTTCAGGGAGACTCTTGTAAATCCTACAACTGCATACTGTTGTTCTGGACTGCCTGAATTGTCTCTGGTATTATTTGTTATCCAACCTTATGTACTGCTAGAGAAAGATGTGGCTAATTTAGGACAGAGAGCTGAGAAGAGAAACTGTGGTACTGGATACTGAGGATAACTACCACAGACTACAGGCTGAAAAATAATTTCCACACCATTTCATTGCAAAGAAAGGTCACAGACTATGCAAAAAAAGAGACCATTTCTTAAAGGCAAAACTTAGCTTCTAACATATTAGCAGGTGTGTTCACAGCAAGAAAAGAAGCAACTACTCCGCCATAATGAGCACTGCTGAGACTTCGGCTTGAATACGGTGCTCAGTTGGGGGCACTCCGCTTCTTGAAAGATGTGGGAAAACAGAGACAGAAGACAAAGAGATTTAGAAAATTACTTACAAGGAAGCACTGAAGGAACTGGATTGTTTAGCTTAGAAAAGAGAACACCACATGAAAAACTTCACAGAAGTCAAAGCTTGTAAGGTGGACAGCTGGGATGTCAAAGGTAATCTAAATATGAGGAAAATCTTTTCAACTCCAGACTCCACTGCAGCTAAAGCAGGATACTTAAAGATGCTGTGAAATTCCTTCCATGGGAAATCTGAAGGAAAGTTAGACAGACATCCGTCAGAGTCTGGTAACTCTGTTTTCTCTGCCAATATAGGCGTTGGATTGATAACCCTCTGCAGTCTGTGCCAGCACAAGATTTCCATTACAGATGTTCATTTTGCTATAACATGATGTATCTTTCATCCTAGTAATATTACTCCATGTTTTCCAGTGTTTTGCATTTTATTAATGACAGAAGATTTTCTACAGTTATCTGTGCATGGACCTAAAACACCAAGAGTGCCCTCAAGTGATCAGCAACATCACAAGAGCTACATATGATTTTTTTCAGTTCTCCTTTGTGGTTGTATGTAAAAAAGCTACTGTGGGGTAACAACCTAACATCTGCCGGATGTTTTGTGGTAACTGTGTGCAAGCTTTGACCTTCCAGTAAAGGCAGTGTAACCTGGGAGTTCTGCAAGGTAAAAGCATGCATACATGCAATTACCACAAAGCATTCGATGCACCTTCTGCACGACACAAGTGCGAGCAGTTCCTGGTGAGTGAAGGTGACTTAAAACCATTGACAAAGTGCATTGACGTTTGAAGTGAACTTCCCTGTAAAACCTAAAAAGCAGAGTCAACACTGGGACCTGAACTGACAATAAGGGCAAAATACCTGAGGAAACGAAGCCCTAAACTGGAATGGGTGATAAAAGAGGGAGACAGAGGGCCTGGAAATGCAGAAGTGGCAGAAGCAATAGCATACACTAGGACACTTACCTGCTCCACAGTGAGAGGGGAGCTGATCTCTTCCCCACGCAGAATCATGGACCTCTGTGTCAGAACTTCAGAAAGCTGAAAGGCATCTAGGCCCAGGAGGTCACTGGCAACATTCAGCACTAATAACAAAGGAAGACACACTTTTTTCTCCTGCATGGATCACATCACTCGTGGGGGATTCATGTTTTGCAGCTCAGTGAGGAAATCCCAGGGATCCTACAAGGCAAGTGACTAAACTCCAGCACAAAACACACTCCCCTTTACTTAATTCTATTGGGCATACCCAAAGCTGTAAGCTCATAAACCCCAGTCTGAGGCAGAGTCAGCACCCATTTTGGGCCACAATCAGATACTCCCGTAAGTCAGACTTTCTGCTGACAACAGGAAGAGCAAAGTCCTGTGTAAAGCTCAGCACCAGCAAAATATTTACCACATGAGAAGATATGTTTTCCTAAAGACACAATAGTACAGTCTGAGCATGGGATTGCTAAACTTGGATGTTAAGAAGAGAGGCAATTAACTTAAGACTTGAAGGACTTGTAATACATATTTATTTCTTCTGTCTGTTTAGGGATTCACTTTACCAGACAAGCTCAGATTGCATAACAGTAACAGAGTGCACATTAGCAAATGCTTCAAATGAAGATGGGGAAAAGTCTCTAACAGACTACTTTCATCTCCAACTCCTCCCTGATCCTATTTCTTCCATCTCTTTCAATGCAAAAGAGAAATTGTGATGCCATGGACTCGTCTGAGAGGAGGCAGGAGCACTAATGGGTCAGAGTGCCACAGCCCAACTAAATCACACTGATGCCCCAGAGCCATGTATCCTGTGGCAATGCTTTTGCAGGGCTCACTGTAGACAGTGAACCTGCTGGCAAAGGCACTGCATACCAGCACAGCCAGAGGGAAAAATGACAATTGAGTGAGCTTTACTGAGGGCCTTATGGGGCTTTGCATGGTCTACCAAGTTGCTAGGGTCCCACTTACCTGCTTTTGTCGTAACCTGGGCCCCACCAGCTGTCATGAATTCAACATTTCCCAAATGAAGCGTGCCAGAAAGAAGTTTGAAGATGTCTCTGATTTCTTCAGTGCTGAAGTCCACCACCTTCATGGCAGTCTGTTCAAAACCATACAGCTAATGTAGGCTGTATGTATAGCCAAGTACAATGTAACCAACACACTCAGGCCCAGTCTGTGTAAGATGTGTAACTCAGAATTACAGTCACCATGAATCAAAGTGAAATGGGATGGCACAGCACCTCTCTCAGCTATACATCCCTCAGTGATCTTTTCCGTCTCCCTTTCTCTTCTACATTTACTCTATCGTCATCTAAGAGAGGTGGGCATTTGCTCTATCCTCAAGTTGGACTTTGCTGCTGCCGTTGCTGGTCTGTCACAGGAAGAATGGGTTTGTGACTATGTGAGGGAATCTGCTCCTGAACACTGGCAGCACAGGTTACAGATGTTACTGGATTGTTTCCACATTCTCCCTTATTTTCTTCCCTGAAGAACATATTCATATAATATACTTAATTTATTCTGATCCACATAACCCCCTTACTTTATTCTAGCTTAGAATAGTAGATCTTTGCAGCAAGATTTAAAACCAGGCTTTCAGCATTAACTGCTAGAAGGTGAGAAACAGGTTACCAGATAATGAGGAATTATGGCATGTTCCCTCTGTCTTAGTGCGTGCATGAGAGCCAGGGTTCTTGGGACATAAATTGACTTTGAGAAGTAGGACCTTGTGAGTGGGGCACTCGGGGTTCTAGTTCCTATCTTTCCTCCAGGCGTCTCCTCAGATGAAATATAAATGCCATGTTGCCATTGAAATCTCTCCTGTACAGGAGATGTTTCCTTCCCTTAAATCATGCCTAAGCAGGAGCTATTGAAATCCTAAGCTGACTTCTCTAGCCTGGTCTACCTGGTTTCACCTACATTACTAAAGCCCTCAGGCTAATAACCACTTATCAAATAAAACATCTATTTGCACATTCATCCTGCTAAACCCATAACCTCTGGTAAAGTTATAGACGTCTATTGAAATCTGTGTGGTATTTCAGAATATGCCATTTGCACAGGTGATACAACTTTACTGGAATATTATTGGAGAACACTACCTTCAGATCAAACTGTTCCATTTCTAATGGCCAATTTGAGGTTTCCTGCATCAGGCTATCTAGAAGGCTCCCAGGAACCATTATGGGGTAGGGGGGTTGGGGCTCAGGCTCCCAAAAATTCTCCATCTTTCTAAATTATTATTCATACTGACTGTTTCCCAAAACCACTTTTTGAGCCTTGTTTTTACCATAAACAGGTAGAGCTGAGTTTCAGACTTGTTGAACACCCAATTTTGGCTTAGGGCAAATATATTCTGCCTGTGAGATCTACACAGCATGTTTAGTCCAGGAGATTATGCCCAAAAGTTCAGGAGGAGTTAGGACCGAACTCACCATGACCTTACTGAACATCTCTACATCATTCAGGTTCTCATCAGTCACACAACCAGACTGGTTCAAGTAACGATAAGTCTCTGGCTCAGAGAGGGAGAGGCTCTCTGCAACAGAAGAAAAAGAGGCAGGAGAAAGACAACAATTTATTTAGCAATGAGCCTTTTAATTCTGTGATCTTGGTCCCCCCAAAAGTATGTATGTTTACCATAGAGAGAGTTCATCTGAACTGATTCCACATCCCTCAAAAGCCACACCTCGACAGTGAGTGCACTGGGGAGGGGGAAAGAGGAGGGTATGCTGTAAAAAGGCTTGCAGAGGGCATGCAGAATTATTTAGAACAGTCAAATCCCAAGATGCAGAGTTGCAGAATTTCTCAATACTGAACTGACTCAGGAAAAAAAATCTATCTCAAAAAGTATACAGAAAAATAGTCTTGACTATACACACAGAGTAATGACCTCTAAATTAGGTATCATCACATAGAGTTCAGAGTCACAGTCAGATTTCTGAAGACATCTCAGTGCTGAACAGCAGTCAAAAACTGAACATAGTTCAGTTCCTTTAGTTTTAGTAGGAACACAAAACTAAATGCAAAACCAGAATTAGGTCTCTGTATGTATCTATAGTGCAACCACATTTTAAATACTTTTTGCAGGTTTGATGCCCCATTTTGAAAAGAACAGAGGAGAACTAAAAAATCAATGGAGAAAGGAGACAAGGATGATCAAGACCAAAAACCACATTACAGATGGGGAAGTGAAGCAGTCTGGGTCACCAGCTTGGAGAAGGAGATGGGGAGGAATTGTAGATCTGTTGAAGAAAAGAATGTTTTCTATGTTTTCCCTGAGTACTTGCTGATAACCATGGTCCCCACTATTTTCCTTTGCTTTAGACTGATCTCTGAATTGACCTATGTGGCCATTCCTGTACATTCTCCCTAAAACTGAAGCCCTACTCCTCCCACTCTGTGAGGCCCAAATCTTCCACCTGATTATCCTAACACACAGAGAATAAGACATTCCCCAGTCCCTCAAAACCAGAGTGCAACACAACATGTTCCTGCCTGCCTATCTGATCTCTTCAGCAAGATCAGCAGTGCTCAGCAGTGCTTGGGACAGGTACACACAAATGTTGTTAAGAGGATTCTGCACTACAGAGCAGATTCATCCACAGCCTGCAGCTGCCACTTTCTCCGTGTGCTCTCTTTCAGACCCACTTCTCCCTTTCCCATGTACTCAGCTATAAACCCTTTGTTCAGACACTACATGTTTTGGTTCTAGTCCTTCCACTACATCACTGGTCTTCCTAGTTCTTCTCTCTACTATTATCTATACTGAAGGTTTATTGTAAAAGTATATCTGTCATCCAACCTTTGAACTCCTGGAAGAGGTCCCATCAGCAACTGTATCAAGACTCTCTATCCTTCCTTCACCTCTAGCCAGTTTCATTACCTCGTCACTTTCCACAGACGTTTCCCTCCAGCTCAGAATGCCTGAAGTGTCTTTTCTCATATAGCATTTTTGTCATTCTCAACCTCTTTCTCTCAACTCCCCTTTCTGCTTCCCACAAAATCACCATATGGCCTTCAAGAAAAAGCTACATATCAAGTACCTGAAATATCCATGCTCTAACTGACTTACACCTGCTCCACATGCTGGACTGGAAAAAGGACAAAGCTATACCCTATAAAATGCAATTACCTTTCTGCTCCCCGCTCACACCAGCTAGCAGAGCATAAAAGATGTGATAATTCCTCTCTCCGGGGTTCTGGTGTACCACTCTGTTCTGAAACAAAGAATACAAGAGTAGCAAGTAGAAAGAGATTGCACTTGTGGTTGCAAAGGCAAAGAGAGGACAAGGATACAGGTAAATCTCCAGGGTCAATGTACAAGAGGGGCTTCTTCCAGTTTAGTGATGGTTTTGTCTAAATAAATTCTATATCAAGCTCTTGACACAAGTGGCTGTGCAACTGGCCATGTGCTGACTTCTCCGTACTCAAGAGCATGCACGTGGACAAACTGAACCTGTCAGTTCTAGCACTGCTCCTCAGTGAGTTCTAAGTCCAAAGTAAACTACATCAGAGCAGAGATGCTTGCATTTGGAGTTGTACCCCATATTCCTCTCTGCAGAACTGAGTTTCCAGGTACTTGTTCTCTTTCCCTTTCCCTTCAGTAAACAGCTTTTTCTTGGAGTCTCTCTGTAATGCACAGAGTTTACCAAAGATAGAAGAGGCTCTGATGGATACTCAACAAACATTGTTCCTCTGCCTCTTCCTCGTTTGGGACAGTTGCAGTTGTAACACATAAGGAGCTAAGGTGTACATGCTGTGATGAAGACAGCATCATTCAGGAGGTGATCTGGCACTGCCACACCACACTATGGGAAGAGGGCTCACCCAGCACTCAGAAGAGGTGATACCTACCTTTTCCAGTAAATCTGAGCAGCAAGTTAAGGAAAAAACATTCAAGTGACACATGCACATATTTCTTGATGACTGACAAAGAATCTTCTAAATACATTGGGACAAACCCTGTAACAAGGAGCAAATCATTAAATAACTGACACTGTGGGAAGTAGGTGAAGAGTGGTTCTAAACATCATCTCAGATTATCCTCTCTACTCATTTTACAAGGAGGTATGATGTGCCAAAGAAATATTTAAAAGGGCAGAGTCAGATAGAGCATAAGCAACCTAACAAAGGATGAGCCACATTAGGAACACCTAAAAAGATTAGAAGCTACTCTTATCTGAAAGTCTGTATTGCTCACAGCAAGTCTTGCATCAGTTCTCAGTGCTTCTGCAAGAGACCACTATCTTTAATCTACTAACAGCACAGAGACCAGAGACTAAACAATGCAAGCCTGTTATTTACAACAGTAGTAAATACATCTGGCTGCTACTCCAGTGGAAATTGGTGTGGTTTGCAGTCATCAGCAGCTTTGAACATCACCATCAAGAAATGTAGCCAAGGCAGCTTTACCTGCCTCATGTAGATAAAAGATAGGTCTAAGCCTCTGGGAGAGGGCTCCATGGGCATACAGGGAAGAAAGTTGTCACGGCACAACATAATTTGACTACATCCAGTCTTCACTGCCCTTGTTGTCACCAGAACAAGCTCCTCATGGAAGAGGTCATGGCACCAAGCCTCTCAGACTACAAGGAACATCTGGACGATGCTCTTAAGGCATACAATTTCATTTTAGGTAGTCTTCAGAGGAGCAGGGAGTTGGACTCCATGATCCTTATGGGTCCCTTCCAACTTGAGATATTCTATGATTCTATGATTAGGGTTACAAGGTCCACTGGAGATGGCAGCCCAAAACAGGGAGTCATAATTCTCTTCTGCATCCAAATATTCCACAGAATATAGTGATTCTTAGTTTGGTCTCACTTTTGTCAGTCACAAATTCATTGGCAGAGCTAACATAAGGCAATAATTTTATGGGGAACAGACAGGATGCAATCAACGTGGCAGCAAATTCCAAGGTTTTAAGTAACAAGTGTTGAGGTTGCCAAAGTGAAAAGTCAAACTATGTCCCTACCTAATGCAGTACCTAGACAAAAGGTTTCAGAGCTACGTGCTGCCGAGCCACAAAACACTTATTCCCTCTTTAACTTGCAAATTTCCCCACAGTTATAAACTGGCTTTGAGAAACTGTGATGAGGGATTTCCTGATCTGCACTGAGCATCTCCTCATCTTTACTTACTCCATCCATTCCTGGTCCACTGAAGAAAAGGATACAATCAGTTACTCGGCCTCCCTGGATGTGTCCATGTTGAGAGAAGTGCAACTGGATGAACTTGCCAAAGCGGCTGGAGTTGTTGTTATAAACTGTCTTGGCATTTCCAAAGGCCTCCAGGATGGGGCTGCAGAAACAAGGCAATGAAGATATGATTAGTGGTGGGATATCATTAAAACAAAACATGTGCCCAGTCTTTTGACATTTGCACAGAGTGCTCTGCCACAAGAGATTAATTTGTTACAGCACCAGCCTGGACAAGCTGGGAGAGCTCAAGGGCAAGGAAGAATGGCAGGAGCAATTTAACACGCTGCTAGATAGATTTTAAACCTTTGGGATTGGAGTTAATTAAATCAGTCCCCAATCCATATGGGCAGCTGGTGCTCACACTATCAAGGGCATTCCCCACCAATGTGGCTTCAGGAAACGAAAGGTGGCAAGAGCCAACCAGGTTGTGTCCTTAACACAGCAGCATCCTGTGAATGGGACTGTATTATTTTCAGGATTTTCAGAAGCATCAGACATATAGGACAAACACTCTGTAGCTTAAAACCACATACTTCTATATTTGTTCTACCTTTTTTATTTCTGTCTTTGAAAGAGAAAACAGTATAAGACATCTATTAAAATTACAGGCAAACATCTTCAAACTAACAAACACAGTAATAAAACTATCTGTTTGATACTGAAATTTGATACTGGAACACACAAGCCCTTGTTACCTAAATCTTGCTTAGGCTGATACAAGCCACATGGTTTCCATGTACAGGACTATACACACACAATAGATTTGAAAGTTACATTCTAACAGAACCACATCATCCACTTCAGGAAAAAAAAAGTTGAAAAAAAATCTATCACCAAACATCAGACAGGCGATAAATTGAAGAATTTTGTCTCCGGTCACCTTCCTGTCTTCAGGAGGTTCATACAATGTGGAAAACAGTGAGTTGAAATGCAGCCTGGTTCTTGCTTCACAGAACAATTCAAGGGAAAAGCCTATGCCACTCAAATTGACATGCTGAATCCAGGTTTAAAAACATTCATTTCTACAATTTAGCCAATTCTAAAATAATCTGAAGGCCTGACAAACAAGGAGTCATAGAGATGCTACAAGAACAGCCTGCATGTCGTCATGTCTAATTTTAAAACATACATAGTTTAAACAAAAATTATTACCATTATTACCCTGAGAAGTATTGGCATTTAAATATCTCCATCGATCTGCTGTGCAATTCCACTGGAGACTGGGGTGGATATGGGATTATTTACAAGTTTATAAATATAGCATCAAAAATAATCACAACTACAGACACCACTGGAGCTTGCAGAAAGCTTCAGGTCTTGTGAATGTTTGCTAAGGGAGAGCTGTGATTGGGGGAAACATTCAACAACCTTCAGGAAAATTCAGGCAGCATTTTCGTAACTTACCTCCTGAAACAACCACTTTCAAGAAACAAGCATAAAAATGAACATTGCTCTGTTATAACACATTATAACTATAGAAATGCCAGTTAGAGAAATCTGTGTGCACAGATCAGGAGGTAAGTTCCTTGCCCTGGAGAATCTGAACTCCAAGACCCATAACTCTGAAACAAGCATGTAAATAAAGGACATTGCTCAGGAATATCCCACTGAGTGAACCAATGCCATGAATCAACCAATTTAAGGGGGAGAGCCAGAAAAAGGGAGGACAAAGTTATGTATGTGACCACCACAGTTGCAGTGAGAGTGCAGGAACCAGCCTGCCAATCTTTATGGCTGTAAATCATGTCAAAATAGATAAGAAAAACACAAGGAAATATCTTTACACTTTAGTTTGGGAATGGGTTTACGTATATGAGTGCTGAAGTCTTTCAGACACAGGGGAGAAAATAAGCAGATGCATGTCTAAGGCTGGCAGCAGTTGCAAGGCAGAGCAGTGAGGGTGAGCTGGTTCAGTCAGGAATGAGGGCAGGTGCCCGGGCCGAGCAATGTGCCCATGCCAGCAGCACATCACAACGTGGCACTTGATGCAGCAGTGAACTGTGAGGAGGATCAGCACATTAGGAAGGGTATGCTGGCTGCTTGGCTGGATGTGAGCAGGGTGTGCTCCAGGATTCAAAATGATGGGGACCAGTTTCAGTGGAGCAGCAGAAAGCAAAGTCTGGAATTTAGAAATACTGCACCATATGCAGTATTCAGTATTCAGATGCATAGTTGAGGACAAAAAAGAAGATTTGAAGACTTGAGGGGATGAATAACAGGAAAGATGGCTATGCTGTCAGCAGTGGCACCCAACATGGAGAAGCAAGCAAGAAAAAACCTGAAAGTTAGCAGAATTTTTAATGAACTGATGGAGATTTTCAAGAAAGAAAACAGACCAAATCAGCAGTGCCAAAGGAGTTTTCAGAGCCTGATTTATGAGAAATACACCAAGCCTGAATGTTGCAACACCAGCAAGTGATAGAAAGCCGATGGAACACTTTGTTTGCAATGCTGTCTGAAATTGAGAAAGAATCCAGCATTGTTCCTTGGTATGTGCTGGGCTGCAAGCATGAAAATCCACCATAGGCGAACCCGAGGAGGGTCACTGGCAGAGCAAGTGAAGCTGAATCCCAAACACAAAGTAGGCTTCATAGGAGTGGCAGCAGCTTCTGGGTCTGGGCCAGGCCTTCAGCTTCCTGTCTTCAGGGAAAAGGTGACAAATCAAATTCTCTTGCACTCGCATTGCAATAGCTCACATAGCACAAGAGACGTACATAGAACAGGTTGCAAGCTCTTACTTCACTCCAGCTCACAGCTGTGGCATCACAGACTCAGGAATCACCTATCCACCATCATAAGCTCTCTGGATCACTGTCAAGTTACCACTTAACTGCTAAGCATTCTTGAGCCTTCTAAGCCACTTGCCTTAAAGCAGATTTTGTAGATCTTGGTTCATACTGTACTGCACTTCAGAGCTTTTTACAATTTGCCCACATCCTTGGTAAAATCTGCACACCTGCAAAGTATAAATCATCCAACAACAGTCTCTCAAGCATCAGGTCCAAGGGCAACAGCCCTTCTACTCAGTGCTGCTCTGCTTATAAAGATCCTAAACCCCACAATGCTCTCACAGCTGCCATACTACACACTGCGGGTCTGCTTAGGCTATTTTCACCACAGTTACTTGTAGCTTTTCTGCATTACCATCTTCCAGGAAACATTCCTTCTCTCTACACTCTGAGCCCTGAAATATGCCACTTGCATGTGAGTCACTTTCACACAGATATTTCAAACGATTCCAACTTATTCTTATTAGATCCTGTTGCAGATATCTGATTTACCCCTCTGGAGGTTTCTGCAACTATCACAGGCTCCAGCTAGGACCAACCTGCAATCTCAACCTTGACAATACTGAACTGCAGGACCCCCAGCAAGGTTCTCCAGTCATAGGTAAGACAGTCTTGTGCTGAGAAATTTTGTTTAATTTATTAAACAGAATTCAGGTATTAAAGGAGTACACAAACAATTAATCAGCCACTTAAGTAAACATTCATCCTCCCTCTTCCCCAGGCTTACCTAAAGTCAAACACCTACTGACCTCCTTTTCTTAGCCTCAGCTTTCAGTTTTACCTCAGTTTACACCCAGTCCCTCAAAACTCCCCCAAGGCAGCACAGGAATCTGGGGTCACACACACACGACTGCTTCTTTCTGTTACTCTTTGCTTCCTCATTTTCTCTGCTTCTTTTTGCCTCTTACTGCTTTTCCTCAGCTGCACTTTGCCTCTTCAGGCTTTTCTGACATTTTTTTCCTTCGTGTCTCTGTTCCAGCGTGGTTCACCTGTCCCTCAGGGGTGTCCCTGCCCTTGCATGGGCCATGGTCCCTCAGGGGCATCATGACATTTTTTGGCATGAAGGATTTCCCCCAAAGCACATCTACATCCCCTCATGGCTGCTGACTTCTCTCCCAAACATGTTTGATCCATCTGCCATGCACTTCCCTGCCTGCCTGATGCCCTGCCAAGGTTTAGGTGGGTGTTGGTTGTCCCCTGGTGCCAGCTCCAGTCAAGAGCAGCTGTGACCACCCAGGGCCCCTTATAGCTTCCATGGATGTTCTCCATGATATCACTTGCCTGGACAGCAGGAGAGCTGCAAGGAGGCCCATGGGACCTCTGAGGGCAAGACATTCCAGCAGCCTGAAACACATGGAAGCAGGGGAGAGCAGGGACAAATGAAGGAGACCAGGAGTCAGAGCATGACAGAAACTCACTGTGAGGACATCCACAACTGAGAGGTAGAGCATTAATTCTCTGGCTGCCATGCATATCCCATGTTGCTGTTGGAAAGAAGCCTAATCCGTCTGTGGACAGCTGGGAGAGCAGCCAGGTGAGGCATCCCGGCGAGACCGCAACCTTCGCATTTCCCTGATGTGACACCGTTCAGCTCTGTGATCCTCACTGCTCAAGTCTGGCTCTGTCCATAGCCCAGCTGCCCAGAAGGCAGAGCCCCCCCAGAGGCAGGGCCCCCCCAGAGGCAGGCTGACTCAGCACATTTGGTGCCCATGAGGGTGGACTGTACCTGCTTTCCAGGATGGCTTCTTCCACGCGAGTGCTCTTCTCACACACAGGGGCCCCAAGAGAGGTCTGGCTCATGGCTGACAAGAATTTCAGCAGCAACTTGGTGCTCTCAGTCTTTCCAGCTCCACTTTCTCCACTGTTAGGAAAAAACATACATTTCATTCACAAATCCAGGACAGACAGAGCTGATGACCATCCCACCCACGGCACAGAAGAGATCTCTAAGAATAAACACGTGGCATCTCTGCTGTGACAAGCAGGGATCAGGCAAAGGTAGGAAGGATGGTGTGGATATTTAGGCAGATGCCAATGAAAATGGAACAGCGGGAGCAAGGCATGTGATGCAGCGAGGGAGTAGCCGGTTCTTCATTTCTAACCTTATCAGAACACACTGGCTGTCATGACGCTTCCACAAGCAGCAGTAGCACTCGTTAGCGGTGGCGAAGATATGGGGAGGCAGCTCACCCAGCCGGTGCTGTCTGTACAGGTCTATGGCATCCACACTGTACAGACCAGGGATGGGTTTGTAGGGATTTACTGATGCCAAGATGGAACCAATGTTTGTCTAGGGGGAGAAAACAAAACACAGCAAGGAAATAAAGCTCCTGGAAAAAAAAAAAAGATCATGACAAACTCAGACCCTGAAATAACTCATGGTGAAGGAAGAAAGCCTAAATAAGGATGTTGAGCTTCGGCAGAGAGCTCCGCAGTTTGGCAAAAAAATGTCAAACCCCAGGGAAGGAGCTGCACAATTGGGTATGGAAGAGGCACTCTGAATTTTGCTGCTTTACAATATAACATTCTTATCCTGTTATCTTTGCTAAATTAAGCTTACACAATTTAAGAACATGAAGCCATCTTCATACCCAACTATCTTGCTGTACTTGAAGCTGAACAACACAGCCAAGACTGAAGGAGTCTCAGGAGACACCTTCAATGCCCCTATACACAGTCTTAAGTGGAGGGAGCTTGGAAGGGTTCAAGAACCACCTCAACAAAGAGGTGCGACACAGACACAGACACACAGGCACATACATGTGCAAAGAACCACTAAAGCATATAATTTTTCTTCTGCTGAAAAATGCTGTTTGGAGCAGCTTAAATCATTTTGTAAACCAAATCAAAATTGACAGCTGAAGATGAAGCTCTGGATTTCAAGTCAAAACATTTCTACATTTTCTAAACATTTTATTTTGAAAATATTTATTTTGAAAATCTCACAATTCAAAAAAAGAGGTAGTAAGGTTTAAAATAAAATACCCAGAGCCCAATATTGAATTTCAAATGTATTATATTGTGAATTCAGAAGGAAATTAATCTTGTTTTTTAGGGCATGACTTTTTCGGTTCAGCCAACCAGCTCAAATCCAGTTATTCTCAGAGCTGCAGAGCTATGAGCAATGGTGCCACCTCTCTCCTAACAATGGCTCTGTAGTATGGTCAACATCCATCTTAAATCCTGCTGCTGGAGTGGTGGCCTCCCTCACAGGGACATCTTGGACTGCTCTACTCCAAGAATACCCACTCTTAGCAGAGGTGATGGCAGAAACACTTAGATTGCTGCAATAGTTGTCAAGCTTTGTGGTAAGGCACGACATCTAGTATTATTCCCAAATCATGAACTATGAGTCACCACATACATATAAAAGCATTTGAATGCATCCACTGGAGAAGCTGTAAATGAAACACTTGGTGACAAGAAAGATGCATCCTGCCAAATGAAATTTGGGGCCACAGCAATACTAAGCTCTGAAGCCAGAAGCTAAACAGATAAGATGCTGTAGTCACCAAAATATTTAAAACTCGTTTATTAAAGCAGCAATCAGAGATCATGAGGGAAAAAAAAATTTCCTAGGCCAAGTTGCATTATCAGTATGAACAGGCTATCATGGAACAAGTCCTGAGGATCCTCTGACAGGGACCTCTGTGGGCAGAAATATAATTCATTGGTCATAAAAGCAATAAGCAAGCACATGATCTTTGGCCAGACAGGTGGAGGCAAAGAGGAAACCACTGAGTGAGAAAACATGGACTAGGGACAAAGCGTTTTACAAGAAGTTGAGGAAAAGACATTGTCCAGAAACTACAAGACAGAAATGTTCATTCTAACTCTTCTCCCAGATCTTCAGAGCATCTTCTCCTCTCAGATGTTTCATTTTGCATTTCCCATTCTAGTTTCAGCTCTCCCAAGGAACAGAACTCCTTTCCAGAGAACTTCTGGAAAGACCTTTCCAGAACTTCTTCCAGTACAGTCATCTCTTTCAAAGGTGTTTCTAGGAAACTTCTCCATCTCCAGTTGCCATCTCCTCATCACGTGCATTCCCTTATCGACAATTTCTATCCACAGTTTTTAACAGCAGTAGCATTTTGCATGAACTATGTACATATCAGCTACTCTATTAGCAGAGAAGTCTTCAAAGCAGGACATGCTGCATGTGGCGTGCCTACTTCTCAAGACAATAAATCCTACTCGGCTTGTTAGGCATGGAATTACTCAGGACAGCACAAAATGGGGCAGTACAGCCCCTGGCTTATTTATACATCACTCACATTATGTTGGGTCTACTTTTATTAAAGAATACAGAAATTGCAAGGATGAAGGGGTAAGAGGCACACCTAAAAATTGAAGGCTGTTGCTGTGATCACATAATTTCCTTGAACAGTTGGGTAAGAGCTTGAATAGTATTTATCTGGAAAACAAAAGGTACTGTTGAGCTGATACTGCTGTAGTAAATCAATTATGGTTATCACACTAGACTAGATATACTGCTACTTACAATCCCTATCAGAAAGAATCACCTTTAGGAGCTCATGGTAGGATGTCTCCAGGAATACAGCTCAGAGCTGCACTTTTTCACAGCAGCTGTCCACTTCCCATTCTCAGTTGTCCATCCTCTCATTAATTATTTTTATTATTATGTACTTATTTTTAATACTAGTTATCAGTATTCCAGGTTACCCATTCCTTCAGGTGAACTTTATTTTCCAGAAAATTATATTTCTCACCTACTTCTGATCTCTCCAATTTTCTTCCAAGTATTTTTGTCCCTGACTGATAGGCATAACTCCTCTCAGCACAGCTTCAGCTGCATCTTTAGGCTACTGTGTTCTGTCTGTGGAGATTGCTGAGGATGATATTAAATGAACTGCAGCCCTGCACCATTCATGGTATTCACAGAGCACTGCAAGTCATTAGGTGGCACTACAGCTGACATTCTCAATTTCTGCTTGAATGAAAACTATATGCAGCTGGGCTATGCCAAAAAATCAGAGTGACATTTATGCACTATGCAAAGGCAAAAAATGAGGTGTAAAGGTGTTAAACTTTAATAGCTTTATGCACAGATGGAGAAGGCACAGAACTAATGCTGAATAAGAGAAGGAATGACACAGAGCTAGAGAAGCTTAAGGAGGTACAGCTGCTGTGACACTGTCCCAGTGCTGGTGTTGTGGCATTTCTGGTACAAGGCGCAGATAGAAAAGGGAGAGAACCCTGCCTTGCATTTTAAGATATGAGGAAGAGGAAACAGGGGGGATAAAACCACATGGGCCAAGAGCTACAGATACACATAGCATGTGTTAAACACAGGACAAGAAGAGCAGCAAGGACATGGGACATCAAAATAGTGTGTGCATGTGGGTACTGTCACAGGGTCAAAAGGTTGTGTTGACACACAACAGGCAAGGGGGTCCACAGCAAAAAAAAACATCAAAAACCAAAAAATCAAAAAAGAGAATTTACAGTCTCCTCTGCATCCAGTGCAGGAGATGGTGCAGAAACAGGGTCACTTTACTGATAATTTCCTGGAATACAGGTGCATATGGTCTGGTTGCCTTGATAACAGTTGCTATGCAACACAGAAAGAGATTTACATTTTTTCTGTCATAATCTGAAAAACTCTGTGTGCACATAGTATGGACAAGGAAGGTAAGAATAAAGCAAGGTAAGGCAGTCTTTGTAATATATCCTTCTTGTTCTCTCCAAGTCTCACAGAACAGTCTGCCATCCCAGCACTCCAGGGATGCCTAGTCCCAGGTGTGCTTTTCCTCACAAGTCCCTTTCCTGACACCTATCTCCTTCCTAAGGGCCTGAGAGGGTCTGAGAGGAGATGCTTTGAGTATTCATCTGTGCAAGGAGAGCAGAGCAATTAAAGAAAAGCACAACTGCATGTAAAAGCAGAAGAATTAGGCAACAGGTTTGAATTCATGTTTTGGAAGTTCTTCCATAGATGCAAAGAGGCCCCTGTGGAAGGGGTAGTATCTCACAGGGATGATGGAGCTAGCAAGACAGAAAATCCCCTCTACTTCCTATCCACATGAAACAATACTCAAGAAATGAGGCTAACATCAGTATTTCACGTGCAAAGTGGCAGCCCTGAAGCTAAACAAAAACCATTACCCAGAAGGGATGTGGCCCAGCCTCCGCACTTACATAGATGTTACCCTGTTGGTAGCGCTGGTGCAGGTTAAGCAGGATGGCAGCTTCATGCAGATCTCCCAGCATGGACATGTCTTCTACCCCATCAACACTAGTCTGGTGCATTGGCAAGACCTTTTCCCTGGAGAGGGAGGCCTTGGAGTACTGGAACACCTAGAAGAATGGGGAAAAGGACAAATAAGGTCATGATATCTGGGCACATGGTCTGATCTCCTATCAGAAACATGCACCTTTATACTTTGACACTGGAAAATGAAATGAGTAAGGCCCAGATCTGCTCTCTGTTTTTAGGGATCCTTCCTTTTTTTGGCATCTTTCCGTTCCTGTCTCTACCTATTTAAGCTCTTTAGCCAGAAACTACAACATACTTCCTTCTTTTGCCACAGAGTCAATCTCTCACCTTCACTATGGATGAGGATAAATCAGTGCAAGGTTACTCGACTTCCACTGAAATCTCTTTAACAGGAACAGGACACCAGCCTCCAGATGCACTAGGCTGGAACAGATATTACACACCCCACTCATGACTATGAATATTGATGGCACCTGCTCCCATGAAACCAGGAACGGTCTTTCACAAAAAACACAGGTGGGATCAAGTCTGACTATGGGGAAGTAGAGGCAAAGCTTATTTACATTCCAGGTTTGGCCCTGCATTCTCTGTAGAAGCAGCCAGAGAGCATGTGGGAGAGGTTATCATGTCAAGAGCAAAAGAAAGCAAAGCAGATGAGAAGCCAAATAAAGTAGTGACATCCTCTGTGTGTGCTGGCATGTACGTATATGATACAGCTTTCAAAATATTTGTACAGTGACACCTATTAAATTCTATCACTGCTCTGGGAAGTACTCACTTTTCTCTCTGTGCAGTTGCACTCTTCTTGCCTCAGTTGCTGCACCCTTCTTCCTGCTAGAGCTTCCTCCTCCTCAATAACCCACTCTTCATTTATCAGGTCATCTTCTTCATCCCCTTTCAACACAGCTGAGATTATGTGACTGTTCCCCTCCACCACAGGCACATCCCAGCCCTCCTTTCCTCCTCCTCAAGCACGATGCTGGCATTTCACAAAAGTTATTTCAGTTGCTTCCCACTCTTGGATTCAACCCTGTGCCATCTCCCACCCAGCATCCAAAGCTGTTCTAGATGGTAAGACCCAAGACAGACAGATGGAAGACTTCATATAGGCAGCCTAGAGAAGGAAACTGGTCCACAGTAACCCTTCCAAAGAAACTTGGGCTTTTCCTTCCCTTCTGGGGCTCTGGTCTCTACCTCATTTCTATCCCTGCTTGTCAGCCCTCCTGGGTGCCAGCAAGAAACTGTCAGGCTCCACAGAGAATGAACCGTGATCTATAGCGTTGATCTAACTGGTTTCTCCTGCCTGCTTTTCTGGTGTGCTCAGGCTGCCGTAACTGCTAAGGAGAGGCCATCCCTGCAGCTGCAGGCTGCAGACAGAATGAGGTCACCCTGCCCCCTCCAGCAAGCCGCCCTTGCAGGGCGCTCACGCTGCAGCGCGCTGCAGGTGCCCAGCAAACACCCCTTCTGGGCTCTGAGCCAGTGCAGGGCAAGAATAATCCAGCACAGCATCCCTTTATGAGATTTCCATGATGCCTGCACAACCAAAACAGCAGCTCTGTTCCTGGAGGGAGCTGGGGAGAAGAAGCAGGCTCACTCCCCCAGAGGTGTTCATCCCACGTCTGCCCAGTCACACCTAATGTGGCAAGGGCTCGGTATCTTCCACTGGCAGACTGCCCCACAGCCCATTTTTTTTCACCAGCCAGGAGGCTTTCAAAAATACACAGTTCATGTTCATGAACAGTGTAGAACAAAGGCCAATCCAGAAGACAGGCTCTGTCTCCCGGCCTCTCTGGTCATTGCCACACTAGTTCTGCACTTGGGTATCAGAAGAGTATGGCTGCCTGAAAAAAACACATTTTTTTTCCTTTACAAGCAGAAACCTCAGGCACTTTCACAAGAAAACTGAAGGAGCAGGAAGGGATAATGGGACAACTGAATTCAGGAGAGAGTACAAGCTGCAGATGCATAACATGAACTGGAGTCTGTCAGGAACAAAATCACTTCCAAACCATGAGGCAGCAAACGACCCTGGCTCTCTCTTCTCTCCTGACTTGGACTAATTTTGGAAGGGGACAAGTCAAAAACAGCATGACGTGGTCTTTCCTTACATCTGCCCGGTACTTACTCATTTACCACTGCTTTGTCAGCCCTTGTGGCCATTTGGGCCAGAAGAGAAACATTATGAAAACATTTAGAGAAAAAGCTGAGTGGACAAGTGTCCTAGAAGATATCAGGCAGCTGGTAGCACCTATGCCAAGAGGCTGCTGAGCCTGAAAAGTGATGGGTCAGAGCTTGTTTCCTTGCTCCTGTGGACAGCGTGACAGAAAACGCAACCTTGAAGAGCAACAGGAGTCCTAAATACACAAGTAAATGATTAGCAGGGGTTAGCTAATCACCTGTTAAACCTGTCTTGAACCACTTGTTTAGTGTTATTCAGTCATCCCTCTCTAGAAAAAGTCTGGTCCAATATCCATAAAGAGTTAAGCAGGTGCTCTGGCAGGACTGCAACAAAGGTGTATTAGGAGCATTGACTCTGATACCCTCTGGACAGAAACACTGCAGAGGTGAAATATACCCCCTGGAGGAGCAATCTGATGCCACGCTGACACCCTATCTGAGGCCAAGATGTAACCTGTCTGTCCCTGAGGCTGCAGAGGTTCGCATAATGCCCTTGCACATCACTGCACCTCTAGCAACTCACCCTTCCTCAGGCAGAGGCTGGGGCCTCCAGCCCCACTGAGGTTTGGGAGGTGATGTCTCTGTGCCTCTGCAAGGCACTTCTGACATGTGGGAGAGTTTTCAGATCTTCCCTGCACCAGGAGAAAGCCGACAATTAATTTGTTCTCTGCCCTCCAGAGTAGAGAGTAGTTTCCGGTCTCTGTATCACCAACAGGCTGCAGGGATCATCCACCATCCTGGAGACACACACATGGTGGTTTTTTGTTCCCAAGACTGTGAAGGGCTTTCTTCAAGGAGTTCAGAGATCTGAGACACAAACAGGATGATGCTCAACCCTTAGAGACCCAGTAAGGAAGCTTTTGTTACCCTACTGCTCACTCTGGACCCTTCTAGCAATGTGCCAGGAGAGCAGTTTGGAAGATCCTCTCCATCATCCTGTTCCAGGCAAGGTATGCTAGGCTGTCATTCAGCACTAATGAGCTGAATATGATAGCCGATTTTTCCTGAAGCAAGTGAGAACTCAGACAAACTGATCTCTCAACAAAGTTGCCCCTGGAGTTTCCTTTTTCCAACAAGCTAATATGTAAAACACAAAGTTATAGCAGTCAATAAGTAGACCTTTATTATTTGGGAAGGAAAATAATCAGCTTTCAGTCTAACAGGCATCTCACAATGCAGCCAAACATTTCTACTCTCTCCCCCGTGAGAAACTGATTTCGCCTCAGGTTTAGCCCATAGTCAGAACAAAATGACCATGACTCTCTCCAAGCCCCTGCAGTGGTCAAGAATAAAGCAAAACCTGGCCAGCAAACAAGCCAAGATGAGATTGCCAGCCCTGCTCATCAGGCTCAGCAAGGAAGAATGATTTCTTCTCAAACTCAGTTCCATCCATCAGTGCCACCCTGAGCACATAAACAAAGCTCCCACCTGGCATCCAAATTATGTTTATCCATAAAGCATTTGGCTGCTTTGTCTGTATCATGGTTTCAAATCTTGTGTTTCGTAAGCATTGACTCCTCCTTTCCTCCCAGGAAGACACATTTCTGAAGGATTTATTGCTCAAAATGTTTTTAAGGAAGTGAAAACAAATTACAAAAGCTTTGAAGGACTGGACTTCTTACCTTAGAGCTGCAAGAGCTGCAGGTATGCTGGGCCACAGCAAACATGAGGACAACTAGATTTAGGGGTCCTAAAAATCAGAGGAATCAACCAGCCCATTCAAACCGAAGTGAAGAAGTTTTTACTTGAGTTTTCACCTGGGGTAGGACTTCCAGTCCCTCCTACAGGTATGAAACAATGGAAGTGGCAGGCAAGGGAAGCACATAGGACAACTATTGTGGGGGGCATTGAACAAAGAAAGCCCTTTAATGATCACCGTGTGCTTTTGCTGCACAAGCCATGAAGCACATGCTCCTTCAGCATAATGGTTTCTTGTTTCATGGGAGAAAAAAACCCCAAATCCAGCTTTTTTTTACACCTGTGAGTCACCCAGCATCATCCTGTGCCTATCTTCTGCCTGTCTATATACAGGACACAGGTTGGCAGTGGGTGCACCCCCTTTGATGGCTCTAAGGTGGGATTTCTGGTGTCCTTTCAGAAGTGCCAGGTGGATTTGGAGGATTTTACAAGGCCACAGCAGCATATCAGAAGAGATAGGACTGGGAGAGTAACAGAGATGCTCATTGTTTGTTGTCCCTCCAGAGGTTGCTGCAGTACCTGTGATCCCTTAAAATGTGTTAGTGACTATCTAGCACTTCCAAAACAAGGATCCCCAAGGAGAAATTTGAGAGACTAAAGTAACCAGATGAAAAATTTGTGTTTGCTAGGTGAGTTTCCATCTCTGAGATACAAAACAGGCTCTTTAAAAAAGAATGACTTGAAATCCAGCCCTTTCAAAGCAAGACTGAAAAATATGACAGTCCTACCGCTGACTCTCCACTAACTGGAGTCCTAAATCCCCTTTCCCCCTGCACCCTCCTTTATTTGCCAGGTAAGAGGCTGAAGAAAACCTGTCCACTTTTCTGTAACAAAGCAGCCACCTGCAGAGCCCCATTCACCAGCACAGCTGAGCAAATCTAATTGCTCACTGCTGGAGGGCACAGTCCTGCCCGTTTCCCCATCCTCCTCCGAGACCAAGCACCAGTCTGACTCACCAAGAACCTCCCTGAAGGCAATGGATAGTTTTCCCAGGGTTAGCCAATTGAGCTGACTCACTGAGGACTTGGATCATCCCCAGAGATCCCTTCCTACCAATATTATTCCATGAGCATTACAGCAGACGCACCAGGGAACTACAAGGAGCACAGGGCTGGAAATCAGGCAGGAAAGAGGCTTGTTCCTATCACTGCGCTCCGCTGTCAGAGCTTGGCTGCCTTGCTGAACTGTCCTGTGCACCACTGCTGCCTTTACACCACTGACTGACACAGGGAGCCCACTGCCACGTGCTCCTAACCCAAAGGGCTGAGGGCAAAAGCTGCTGAAGCAACCGGTGGTGAACACAATAGCTCTTACAGTGGCACAGCTTGCAACAAGTACACCCTGGCAGGAAGGACTGCTTAGTTGGTGGAGCTGCCTCCTTCCCAGGAGCGTTTAGCCAATATAATGGTTTTACTGGGCTGTGAATGCAACTCCTTCAAAGATGATGCAAGGAAAACCAAGAAAAGTGAGGTGGGCAGACAAATGAAGAACAATCTTCTCTTTTTAACCTTTGTTAGACTTTTGGCATAGTTTGCAACAGAGCCTGCTCACATTTCAGACAGAATCACAACATTTCAATTGATACATTTCAACATGATGGTCATTCAAAACCAAGAAGTCCATCTTGCAACTTGGCATAGGCTACAGCCTCGTGCAAACTTCACTTACCGTGCCATAATCTGAGGTGAAGAGCACGTTTCCATCGGCACACAAGCCAACAGTGCATGGCTGCAGCTGGTCCTGCTCCCGCAGCCATACCCTGGCACCCTGCAAAAACCAGAAAACCTCCCATTACAAAGAGCTGGAGCCTGTGAGATCTACACATGAGATACAAACACCCAAGGAAAGCTGCGGGAAACTGCATTATTCAGAGGCTGCTTCCAAACTACAGCTGCTTAAAATTTTTAAGTAAGTGCTATTACATTTTCAGAGAAACCAGTTTTGATTTTTTTAACATAACATGAGCAGAAGAAAAAGCAGTTTTACTCAGCTTCATGAGGAAACCAAAGTAAGGAAACACCAATTTTTATAGAAAGTGTCATGGAAAGACACAGACACACAGAATAGGGGGTTGGACTGTCTAAATATTTTCAAACTTGGAATATCCGGTCATTAAAAGTCATGCTACAATAATAATAATAGAAAATATAAATAAACAATGTTTACAATTTCATACACCCACACATCATTTTAAGTCAAAATGCTTTCAGAAATCATCAGGGAACAGCTAAGTAGATATGTTTACAAACTCTTGCAAAAGTTTCCTTTGGTAAATGAAATAACTCAAGTGTTTCTCTGATGTATACATACACTGATGTATATATGATGGCCCTGATGTCTGATGTATATATACACTGATGTTTATATGGTTTCACATACACTACGACATCTTAAATGGCTCAATGTCTCTCAAGTCCAAGCAAAAGGCAGATTTCTGGTAACATATATGCAGGGATATGCAGGACAGGTAAATCTCATAGCTTGCCTACCAAAATAGTAGGGAAAATACGTTTGCTGGATTGGCCTCTTCTGCCCTATCTGCCTGTGGGACCTGGTACGAGGGAAAGGGCAGGAGCATGAACGCAAATCAGGGTGAGCATGGCCTGCAATTATGCAGAATTAGGCAAAACGTCACATCACATTTCAGTTACAGCAAACTAATCAGTCCCACGTCTTCGCATAGATATCACATAAATGCTGCTTAGACAAGTACTGTGAAAAATCCAAAGTGCTCAACTGTTGAGGCCATCCTGCCTTTCATCGATTCACAGACCTACTTTCTTCCTAATTTTTTTTCTGCCCCTAAGTTATTGATTATAAAAGCCCTTCCTACCCTCTTAATCCCATCAGCACCATTAGCTCTTTGCTTGTAGGCTTATCATGTTTGAAGAGATGGAATAGTATTTCTATATTACATTATACAGAATGTGGAATGCTAATTCTATTTTTAATGATTTGTTTTTAGTTTAGGTGGGGGTTTTTAAACTACTTTAGTCACTTTAAACACATTAGTACCCTGGATTTTCCTTATTGTAGAAGATACATCTATTGGCCAACCTCCAGTCCTTCCAATACAGGAACTGGGTTAAATGGCATTAAAAAAGGCCTACATAATTCCAGCTTTACTGTTGTGTTCTGGTCTAGAGTTTCCACATCAAGCAGATTAATTTCCCCTCACCAAGTAAATGAAAAGCACCAATGCATCTGATCAGCACCTAAACCCACAGGTGGTTTGCAAAGATCACTCCAACATTGCCAGTGACCAATAGCAACAGAAAAAATTTAATCTTATGTTACAGATTCAAGTTTCAAGATCCCAGAGAGCTGGTATAAACCATGCATTGAATGCAGAATTTGAGGAACTACATAGAGGTCTTTGTGACATCCTCTTACATTTTCTGAAACTCTTGATGCTTGAGACAAAGTGTCCTGAGGCATCTAGGCAAGACATCACTGTTGAGAAATCATCCATTTCCCAAATCACATTCTGACTATCCTGCACAAACATATGAACAGCAACATGTGTTAAAAGATTATATTTTTGCTATTTTCACCAGAGTCCTACTAGCACCACAGTACAGAGCAAAGAGTCAGAAAAGAGCAAGGTTGTGTCTAGAGTTCCCAACTGGGAAAGTGGGATGAAAGAAAACCTTTTCTAAGACACTTAGTGTAAACATCCTCAACAGTGCATTTCAATGCCTTCAGACACCAGTAACCCAGGATTGAATATATGAGAGCCTGAAGCAAGTGCAATTTAATGAGGAGACAAGCCTGCAACCTCCCATGCATGCTGCACCCCAATGCCATGGAATGCACACCCCCCCCCATTAGTAATGTGTCATGATTACAGCACCTTATATGGTCTTTCCCTGAAGACAAGAGAGGTCCAGGTTACCCAGACTTTCCACTCCCTGAGCTCGGAAATAAATTTGGAGCTAGACACAGTTGCTAATCTGACACACAATAAGTGACACTCCATGGGTATGGACACTGTTATTTATTAGATACCATTTAGAGGGGAAAAGAGGGGAGATGGACAATGGGATCATTCTGGTATCTTCAACACATAGAAATTAGCTGATAATCCAGACTGATCCAGACCCCTTTCCCAGCAGAAGCCAAGTGCAAAAGCATTGACAAATACTCCTAAAAGGAGATGTAGTTCTTTTATACAATACTGCACAAGCTTATGGCAGATCCTTCTGTGTGCTGCTAAGGACTAGAAGGCAACATGCTGAAGCTACCAGGCACTGTGGCATTTCAGCTGCCCAGAACTGCTTACTTCAGTTTACTTTGATGTTGTAGCTGTTTTTACAACAGCAATTGCCTCTGCAGAATAAATTCACCCAGTTATGTTGTTTCCAAAAGGAACATCATGCTGATACAGCCAGAAAAGGAACCACAAAGCAAATAATTATTGTAACTTCTGCCCAGTATAGCTCCCATTTCCTGGAAGGCCGAACTTGTTTTAATGCATCTCCTTCCACCAGCCCTTTTTTCCAAACATGAAATTCCCCAAGGAACCTTGACTAAATACAGAAACAGATGGCGACACCAAAGAGACTGCCCTCTCTTCACTCCCCTCTCCCCCAATACCACACATCTCATTGATCAGTTGAAAGGATTAAATTGAGCAGAAAACTTCCATGAACTGCCAGTCAACAAGGCTGAACTTCCATGGGAGAAGCAAGGGCAGTAGCACAGAGCAGTGCCCAGCACTGCAGAGCAGCCACCTGCCAGCTCTGGGGAGTCCCAGCAGGCAACATAGAGGATGGGAACACCCTGCTCTTCTAGTACAAGAGTGAAAACCCTTCAGCTTTCAGTCTGGGATATAAAAAGTCTCACCCTCATCCAGAGGTAGCACAGTTTAACAAAGTGAAACAAGCAATCACTAATTTGAAAACAACACCTTAATAGATAGTGTACGAACATCAACCAGTGATGATTTTGTGTAACCACTTTCAACCAAATACAGCTGGCTGAATAGTGATTATACAGTCAACTCTAGCCCTTTATATAATGAGAATAGCTCATCCCCTCCCAATTCTTCTTTTACCAAGAGTTTATTAGGGGTCTTGTTTTGATTTTACAGGAAACAACAACAGCAGGAACTGAAAGGAAGAATAAAGTAGTAATGTACCAGAGTTCCTATATCAAGGGGAGGTCACTCGGATGTTAAACAAACTCTGACACCAGCATCCTCATTCCTATCCTCAGTGACAATCTGTCCATGAACTGGCCTTGCCACAAAGTGCGTAGCAAAGCACAATCCTGAAAACTGATCCCACACTATGGGGTTATAATTTAGAAAATAAAGTTGCTTGCATACAAGGAGCAGTGTTTCATCAGTACTGGCTCACTGTCACACCATGATGCTTTCCACTATGGACAGTAAACTCCAAGATGTCTTTTTTCTCTGTTCACATAATATGATCCTAGAGTCAGAAATAAATAACATTTCCCAGTATTCATGATATCAAGAAATCAGTCAAAGCCACAGATTTATCTGGCCTTCTCCCAGGATATTCTCTCTCTTCTGGAAACAGCTTCTTCCCATGCACAAGCAGGAATGAGCTGCCCCAGCTGAATTTGATGAGAAAGCGGTGCTGCCTCCCTCCAAGTACACTCAGACATCCCATTCCTCCTTGTGCATAAATCGACACAACTCCCAGGAGTAACATGCTCAGCAGGGGCTACAACCAGAATGGCTGCATCAATTTTCCAGGGGTTATTCAGAGAGGAAAAGTACTTTTGGTAGGAAGACACCTTTCAGTGTATGAAACAAGCATACAATTGTCTGCTATTTCCATTACAGGATGTTTTTAATGTTTTCTTTGTGCATGAACATGGCTGTCTCAGCCTCTAGATCTACCTAAAAATGCAACACCATGAGAGGCTCTTGCAGTGCCTTGATTTAGGTAACTATCCCCAATCAGCCATTCTACAAGGGGCAGAGGTGTCTCAAAAATGTACACCCCTGCACTGAGAGTCTGAGACAAAAATCTACATAGGTGTTAGAAGTTTTCAACTGTAAGTACTATATACATAACACACCTTTGTCCTCCTAGCACACTGAGGCTGTTCAGTGGGTATTGGGCATCCAAGCCTTGTGTTTTTCCTGGCAATGGATCCATATGCTCCTAGGCTTGGAAAAGACTCTCCTCACAGCACTGCATTATGCCATCTCTCTTTCCTCAGTGGGCTTTGCGGCTGTAAACCACGAGGCAGAGTCTAGGGCTAGAAAGGCCCTTGCAACCCAGACAAAGCCAGAATCAGGTTTCAATAAATGCACTTTTCAACATATTGATCTGGACGATCATGAATAAGTGATAGGATAGATATAAAGAGCCTTAGCTAATGGATATAATATTGGTGGGGAGGGGGAGTCCCTGACACCCTAGACCCATATGGTAAGGAATGAAACCTTGCTGTTTTTCTGATGTCAGGCTGAAATGAAGCCATACAGTCAGTTTCTGGTCTGATCTGATCTGATCAGCAGAACCTGGACCAGCTGCTGAAAGGGAGGGGCAGACCAGGAGTCCACAGGTAAGAAAGACAGAAGCAACAACAGCTCACTTGGCAGAAGCCGTGGAGTATCTGGGAAGAGGGACAAAACCTCAACAGCAGCAGGGGTAACAGAAACAAAAGTCTACTTCTTGTAAGGCACAAGGATGACACGCTGTAGAACAAAAAGGGACTGGATTGCACCTGTCTAGTCCCTTGGTTCCCCCACATCAGCCCACTGAGCCTAGGCAGCCTCTAAAAGCCAGCACAACTCGTAGAGCTGAGCACAAACTGCAGCCGTGGATCCTGCTGCTCCAGAGCTGCAGCCTAGAGTGAGCCCATGACTCATTGTAGTTTTGCCAATTAGCAGCCCCACTCCTCACTAATTAAGGAGCAAAGCCCTCAGTCTGCCAGCAGCTTTGCAGAATAGCAATATCAGGAAAAGGTTTGTGCATTTTAAATCATCTAAGAGCAGTTTGTCACTTCTGGTCACTGATGTATGTGCACTGCTTCCCACTCCCCTTTCGTCTCCCCCTCCCATCTGTTCTGTTCCTCTCTCCTCCCCCAGTTTGGCTGCTGCACAGCTTCTCTTCTCACTCCCCAGCACATCTCCCAGCTTCAAATATCTCCCAGGAAATGCCTGGTCCTTGGAGGTAATTCTTGATCTTCTCAAAGAAGCGACTACCCAGCTATAGCAACCACACCAACTCCTCTCCATGGGAGTGGAGGGAATGAATCCCCAACTGTTTCTACATACTTCAGGGCTGCCTTCTGCCATGAACATAAGGTGCACAGAGAGGAGGCAGGTGTGACTTCACTGTATGCTCTCTCAAGGCTCAGTTTAAGATGAGCTACCCCCTGCAATTCCACTGGGGCAGTGGAGTCACTCCCCTTCTCAGCTGAGGCAACAGTCCTACAGGATTTTGCAACTGCCTGAGAACTAACCAGCCTTGAAAATGCATACTAAATTTAGTTCATAAAACTTAACTAAATTTAGTTAAGTTTATGTTGCCTTCTCAATAAGCTCTTCCCCACCTAAAACTTGAATTAAAACAATGTTGTTCCCTAGGCATGTTACTCACATGGATATCTACAGATGTGTATTCCCTGTCACATCACAGCAACAGTGGCTTTCCCACATCTTCTCTGTAGCCCTGAAAGAAAGGAGGCAACATGGCATGTGCTAAAGCCCAGCCTGGCCCTAGCAAAACTGTTACTGACCAGCCTGTAGCTCCAAACAGAGCAAGTGAAAAGGTATTCCTGCTCTGCTCTCAACAGGGACATTGCTTTGGGTCTCCTCTCCCTCTTGCCACCAAATCCATAGTGACACAGCTTGCTTACAGGTCCCTCCCTCTCTCAAATTCAGCCTATGGCTTCAAGGGTGAGGCTGGGCTGATGAACAGTCGAGAAATTTTCAAGGTTCACAGACTAGAGCTCAGGGCCTCAGGAAGCCATGAGGATACAGCAGTCTGTCACAGAGACACTAGCTCTGACATCGTGCCTCAAGAAGCCACAATGCAATGCCTTTTGTAAAAATCTCAGATGAGAGCCCTGAAACAGTCTTTCTTCTGCAACATTTATGCATAATTTGGGATTATGTCCAATATCTTTTTGTATCTTGCCACAACCTTTATTTCAATAATTCCTTGCCTTGTGGAGTTCCACCACTTACTCACACATTATACAGAAACGTACGCTTTTAAACCAGTCTCATCACTGTGAAGCAGAAAATCCCTTTTTCTTGTGGTCAGAGGTAGAGGAACAGATGAATTCAATCCACCTTCTCTGTCTCATCCATTATTTTCTGCTCTTTTGCCATGTCTCCCCCTATTTGTCATTTCACTAATAAACTAATCTCAGGTTCTTTAAACTCTTCACGTGAAACATTTTCCTGGTGTTTGATCGTCCTGAGTGTCCTTCCCTCCAACAGACAGTAAGTGGAGTGCCTCTGAGCTTTGATACACAGTCCATCTAAAATAAGAGTGAATGTGGAGAAAAATTGAGGAAACAACCCATGTAAGAAAGAAGCTGGGAGACAGTGAAGACAGGAGAGTCCATATTTCACTGTTTTCTAAAAACACAGGATGCTACTAGCTAAAATCGTAAGTGTGCTAGTAGCAGGATCCAACTGCTAGATGTGGATGGCAGTATTATGAGCAACGATGGAGACATGCAAAAGTTTTTAACAAACATCCCTGGAAAACACCCCTCTTGCATCACATTGCAATGCTGACGTGCTTTCCCATATATTAGTAAATGGAAAGGACATAAAACATTTTAAAAATCAACAGGTCCAAGAGTTCCCAGAGAACTGTCCAATAAAGTTTCTCACCAACTGATATTAATTTTTTATAAGTCTGGTAATGCTGAGGAAATTCCAAGGGATTGAAAGGGCCAGAGCCTAAATGGGACTGATAGAAGGATTATCCCAAGTAATCATGGGTTGCTTAGTCTGAGGACCCCAGGGAAAATACAGAGGTTTTGCTCTCAGCTGTTTCATCTTAAGGATACGCTGGCTTTAATCGTTGTCCAATGTCAGTCAACATGTAGAAAGAAGTGTAGTCAAAAAGACTCCTTTCTCAGCATCCAAGCATAAGAGATAAATAGGACAGTGATTGACTCTCCTGGCACTGTAGAACACAGTATTCTAGTAAAAGTTAGTTCTTGAGCAAACAGCAGCAAAGGGATCTCAAAACTGTTGTTATGCATGGGGAAGATCACAACTAATTGAGGGAGTTTCTATCAAATCTCTGCAGTGACAGGGTCAGCACTGTTTTCTATTCTCATCAAGGACCTAAAATCAAAAGTAGTACTGACAGTACTAGCAGATGCCAACATCTGATAGATAAGTAAGTACCCACAAGGATAAGACCATCAGAGCAATGTGGATTCCACAGCCTACTTGTTTGAAAAAAAAGGGATTAAAGTACAGCCAAACCAAAAGGTCATCATCAGGAGAGAAGGAATGTAAGGAGCACTTCAAACAGAGGAATGTCTTCTGGAAAGTCACAGACCAAAGAGGATTGTGAATTGCTCAGCAGAAACTCCCAGGACATTTGGTTGAAACAAGAGCTGATGCATGTCTGGGATGTATAACCAGGAGTAAGGAAGTTTACTGCTTACTTATTCACTGAGTGAGAAAGAAGCCTTCCAGATCCAACATAAAAGGCTCAGTCACTTTTACTATTCAGAAAGATCCCTTGTAGTGCAACAGTACTTGTGAAAATGTTAATGTCATTATGTAGATTTGCCAGGGCTAGAGCTGCCCTATCTAGCCCAGACACTGATAGGGGGGAGCAGTGTGTGGCCCAGCACGGGCAGCAAACCTCACCTCTTGACTATCCACACCCTGCTGAGAGGACACGGCTGCCAGCAGCACTGAGACCCCTGCTCTGCTACCTCCTGGCTCACCTTTGCCAGCAACCCAGAGGCAACTTGGTGACAGAGAATAATTTTTTGCTGAGAGAGAAGTTATATGGGACAAAGCGACTCTCATGAAGCAGAAGAAAAGTAGGACCCAAAAAAGGATGGATCTGCCAGACACTTTAGAAATGAAACAGGATTTATTTTAAAACAAGGTTGCATAACCACTTGAAGAAACTGCAAAAAGCGGGGGATCCTCCAGAAATAGGCCTTTCCAGAAAGTGTGATTCAGCCAAATCTTCATCCTTGGCTCAAGATGCAGGTAACAGGAATAAACAGGACTAATACACCACTCTGGTCCAAACCCTAATTTCCACCTTCTCACTGAATATGCCGATCAGTGTACCTATGAGAGGCCCTGCCACCAGTTCAGTTGCTGTGATAATTATTCCATTTGTAATTACAGGACCTCAGAGTCCCCTGGACACTGTGCAAAGTGCTGCATGGCAGACAGGCCATCTGTAGGTGTTTTTCCTGGGACTTGGCTCTACAGCACTGCTGAACTGTGGGCAATCTCAGATGGAAAGGAGGAGGCAGAACTGCAGAGTTTAGGGTAACTGGAGGATAACCAGGAAACCCAGACTCTCACAAGTTTCAGTCTTAATGATCACATTTAAATAGTTTGCAGATTCTCCTTAAAGCAAAATGGGAAACAAGAAATTGAGAAACATTTGTGATTATTAGGTTAAATAAAAGTATGGCAAGAAGTGAAACCAGAGCAGAACAAGGTGGTTTTGGAGATCATGATGGGGCAGCTGCAGGCTGGCTCAGGGCAACCTGGCATCCTTCACATGGGGACTCTCATCGAGAGCCTGCGACAGCCCACCCTCTTGCTGCTGATGGGATCTGACAAGGTCGCAGCTCATGCAGCCTGGCTCCAGATGAATGCCCTAAGGAGGGAGCTAGCAGGACTCTCTCTCTTCCACCAGACACTTCTTCATGTCACCTTTGGCACAAGAGCTTTCTTCCCTCCAATTTCTGCTCCAGAACACGTCAGTTGAAACCTTGTGTCCTACATCTGCTTGTTTATCACTCCGAATGGTCTGGGGGAGATGCAGCTGTGATAGGTGATTCTGCATCTCAGAATATCCATGCTACACTAGCCCCATGGATATGTCCAAGGACAGTGGTACTTCTTTTTAGCTGAACTACAATGACTAATTAAACAGAGAGGGGTTGCTCTCTTTTGTATTGACACAGAGAGCATTACATACACAGGATGGATGTAATAGTCAGCATTTCTGTCTCTTCCCAATCTCTTTGGTCCTCTTTTCTAAGAGGTCACAATACTCTCAGTAGACTAAGAGGAGGTTGTCAGGGAAAGTTGGCACAGCACATGTTCCTGAGGGGAGAAGAGAGGCTTTGTTGGAATACTCCTTTAATGAGCAGGCTCACTGATAAACAAGATGATGCTCTATGCACCTTTTCTTTCCAAGAAGGCATTTTCCTAAGCCAATGGTTGTTAACACATGGGGACTCAGCTCACTTTTATCTGTGAAGACAGCACATCACTCATGGTCAGCATCATCCAAGTCAGCTGAACCATTTCCTTCATCTCAGACAAGAGTCTCCAGACAGATTCTCCAGGACATCCGACCAGGCTCCTCTCTCACAGGAACTCCACCTTCTCCCAATTGCAGGGAGCATGGGAAGGGCAAACCAAGCTGTTGAGAAACCTAATCCAGCATGCCATGTACAAACCCTTTCCATCCAGCACAGTCTGGGCTCCCTGGGGACATTGGTCTCTGAATGATGTAGACAGACAGCTTCAAACAAGAGCCCAAAGCTGGTGAGAATCGCATGTGCAACCAAAAATCAGACCAGTCCTGTACCTGCTGCACCCATGGATCAGGCAGGCTCCACACTGCAAAGATGCATTCACTGTCAAGTCCCTTTAGTTCTTCTCCTTACCCATGTACCCTGCCTGCAAATGTTTACACACATGAGTTTACACTGGGACCAAGGAGCTATTAGACACCCGAAGGACAGTGAATACAATTGAGTGTCATGTGGTTGGCAAAGGGCCACACTCTTCAGACCCTCTGATGGCTTTGTGAAGTAGCCAGGCCCTTCCCACTTGCATCAGGTAGTCAGCAGTTGGGGCAAAGCTGCCACACCAACCAAAAGAAACCGGGCGGAGTTGCTTGCTTCCCACCTCAGTTTGGGGCCAAGAAAGCAGCTCAGATGCATGCATGGTGGCAACTCAGGTAACTTTTGTGCTCCTTCACGGACTTGACTCTGAGACTCCCTCCTGGTCTGTGTGTGTCCCTGAGGGAGATAGCTCCTTTTCCTATCTCTATGGCAGAGGTCTCAGGCCAAAAGAAGAAAAGGGCTATAGTCAGAGAAAGATGGGAAGGATGGGGAACAGTAAGTGAAGACCATGACAGCTGTAGAGAGGACAGTTTTGACCATCACAGCCATGCAGGACATGAGCACAGAATCCCTGCCTTTTTTTCTGCATGTCAGAAAGCTTAAGAACTTCAGGGGATTTATTTTACAACACAGAAGAAAAGTTCTGGATTTCACCAAAAGAGCAATGAGGAAAACACTTAAAATGTCAGCATTTCTAGGCCAGAGGCATGTGAAAAGGAGAATGCCACCTGTGACTCCACTGGATGCTGCTGGTCAATGCAGGCTGACAATGGGACTGTGCTGGCTGGTCACTCCAACTGGAGTACAGAAGGACAGCATAGGAAAAGTGTCTCCTTTAATTCTGGCCATGACATTCCTGATCCTCAGGGGAATATTGGAGAGCGAGTCATATCCTCTGTGTCACCCCACATCCTGCCCGCACTCCAGACACACAGGGAAACCATCATCTGTCACCATGCCACAGCCCTGGCCTCCAGGGCCCCTCCTCCCTGCCTGGGCACAGGACTTGCTGCAGCAGCCAAGAAAGGATATGGCGGAGCACACGCACTGTCTCGGCTCTTCCACTCAGACCCGTCTGGAGCAAAGGCATCATCCATCACATCTATGAGACATGCTGCACAGCAGACCTCAGATGGCAGAGGCACACATCTTTGTGCTGTACCACTCGCTGAGGATGAAGGCTTTCTAATCTGGCCCACCTGGGACACTGCAGGGGAAGACTGGTGGCAGCACACACCCTGCCAACTCACTGTCCCTGGGGTCTGCAGGCAGAGGAGGGCACGGCACATGGGAATCCCTTCAGTAGTGTCAAGTTGGCACAACTGGCCAAAACTATTCTCGCCTTGGCAGAGCCTGGATGATAAGTAGGTTGAACCCATCACTAAGCCACTTATCATAGATAAACTTCAAAGAATAGGAACTCCTTTGGTCTCCAGCTTGCGAAAGGGGGAATCAGGGGAGCTGTGAAGACCCATGACATCCCCACCTAACCCCTGATACTGATCACATTGCTAAGTGTGGTAACTTAATGCTGCAAGCACAGCATGGGAGACTGCTAAGGCAAGACCAAGAGCATGCTGGGGTTTAAGCTATTCATTGTAAGAGATGACATGCATCCCCTGGGACAAGCTCATTTGCTGCTGCTGCAGAAAGAGGTGAAGCAACTCCCTTCTACTCAGGCTTTCCCTCCCACCAAGAACCCCCCACCCCTCCCCATGGAGAAAGAGGAAAAGTGGCTGGGGTGCAGCAAATGCCAAACATTCCTGCTCTGGGGAAGCATTCTCTCTTTCCCACCCCCACGGCCTTTCCTGCAAAACAAAGCTTGATGCTTTCCCATACGTGCTCACCCCAGCTCTCCAGCCTGTGATTTACAATAGATGTGGGACTCTTAGAGAGACTTTGGCTTCAGAACTTCCCTGGAAATCCCTGTTTCTCTAGATAATGGCAGAATCATGCCTGGACAAGTAGAGCTGGACATAGCAGGCAGTTCTCTGATGGGTACTACTTGCAGAGACATGTACCTCTGGGCATCCCCTTTTCCAGCCTCCCATTCCCATCAGGTGCTTCAGGCTCCTTGGTGGCTACTTCTGTTGCAAGACGCCAGGAGGTTCTTCCTGACAGAGTGCTGGGCAAAAATGCTCTGGTGAAATGGCCCTTTGGGAAACCCTGCCTCCAGCTGATTGGATACAGATGGCCCAGGCTTCCAGGAGCAGCAGGTTAATCAGTTAATGGCTGAAGGATGCTGGGCGATGCGCTGCTGCGCGTGCTGCGGGGCAGCCCCAG
>JAWWLV010000183.1:16523676-16568288 GCA_035041135.1 Platyrinchus mystaceus | reverse complement strand
GGAGCAGCAGGTTAATCAGTTAATGGCTGAAGGATGCTGGGCGATGCGCTGCTGCGCGTGCTGCGGGGCAGCCCCAGCCGCACAGCCCCAGGGCAGCCACTCCTTCCTCGTTGGGGCCAGATCTGGGAAAACATCTGTTCTGATAAAGAAAGTGCTTCATCAGGGAGGGGGCAGGCCCTAGCCCATCAGCTGCTCCAGAGGGGCCGCTAGCTCCGCACCGCACCCATGATTCGCAAGGCCAGCCATTGGGGTTAACAGCCTGGAAATCATCCGGGGGTTAAAGGGGGCAGATGTCTGTTGCCCCAAATAGGAGGCTTTCAGACCTCAGACGCAGATCTTAGGATGGCCCTGTCACCCCACAGTGCCTGCCGTGCCAACTGCCAGTGCCACAGGCACCTGCTGTCACTCACGCTGCCAGCAAGAGCTGCCCCAACCTTGCACCCACCTGCCCCTCACAACCAAAGGCATCACCAGGCTGGGCTGAAAACCTGTGCACGCTCAGGCAAGGAAAAGGGCAAGAGAGAATTTCGGGGCATCCGGGCTGTGCACGGCACCTGGCCCCTCGTCACCACAGTGCCCCGCACGGCTGTGTGCACAGCGGCGAGGGTACCGCGGCCAGGCGGGGACCAGAGCTCCCGACTAACAGGTACGAGTCAGTTCTGCCCACCGGCGTGACGGTGACTGGGCAGGAGCACAGAGGGGTAGGGGACTCCCATCGCACGCTGCCCGGCCCCTCACCGGCCCGGTGCCCCGGCCGACAGCCGCGCCGTGACACGTACACGCAGGCAGGAGCAGGCTCCGGACCCTGAAGTCGCTCCAGAGGATTAAAGAGCCGGCTCTGGGCAGCCATGACTATCATGCGACAAACCCTCTTCTCCCGCAAGCAGCCCTCGGCCGGCTTTGCCAGGACCACGCATCGCTCGGGCTCCAGCTCCCGCAACCCCTTCAGCCCCTCGCACGGACTTGCCCGATGCCGCGGCAGGCTGGGGAGCACTCGGGGACAAAACCCGCCGCATCCCAGCGCTCCAGAGAAAGTGCAACCGGGACCACCTCGGCGAGCGGGCAGCGGGGGCGCGGCGAGGCCCGCCGGGAGCGTAGCGTCCCACGGCCCCGGGGACGCTTCTGGCGCGGGGCGCGGCACCCCGCTGCCCGACTCGCCCCGGGACCCGACCCTGCCGGCCGGCCTCCACCCGTCTCCCCCTCTCCCAGCCCCGAGCAGGGGCCAGCACGGCCGTCGTCCCCGTCCCGCCGCTGCCCACCTGGCGCAGAGAGGCGTCCATCGGCGGTGCCGCCCGCGGGAGCGCTGCCGCCGCTCTCAGCGCCGCATCGCCGCGGCCGGGCGGGCACGGCTCGCCAGCCCCGCGCCGCGCTGGCTCCGCCTCGCCGGCCGCGGGCAGCGGGAGCGGCCGGGCCGCCCGCTCCGCCCCGCTCCACCCGCCCCGGGGCGCAGGGAGCGCGGCCGCTGCGGCAGCGACGGGGTCATGCCGGAGCGTTTAGGAGCGGGGTGAGACTGGGGGTCATCCCGCACCTCGGGAGTGGGTTACCGAGAAGGGTTTGGGGTGGGGGAGGCCCTACAGACCGGTGTCGCCCACGGACACGCAGCGGGGATGGGGGACCACTGCTGCACGCAGCCACAGCAGCCACATGTGGACCTTTGTATGGGCAACTGATGTCATCTGGAATAACAAACATTTTGGGTTTAGGGTTCCCTTCAGCATGCTGCCATAGCACGTTAACAGGACCATTAACAGGAATCTTGATAGAGCTTCAGAATGATGTCTCTGAGATCTGGAACAGCTGGCGAAGAGCAAGAGGTTGGGCAAAGTTTGTCCAGATCATAGTTCGAAGATAGAACTTGACCACAGATCAAAATGTGGCCAGATCATAGTTCACAAGTGCACTGTGAAGGTATTCCTTGCAGTCAGAAATTATTTCTTTATTCTGAAAGAAAGGAGATCTAATGGAAGGGGCTAGGCGAAAGTGGTTTTTTATTATTATTATTTTGGTTAATAATGTGAGATTTTTAACTACTTAAAACACAGAGAGCGTTCTGAGGCAGTATCTTGTCCAACATCTGCCTCAAGACTTCAGTCACTGCCTAACCTGTGATGACCACCCCCACCAGTCTTCCACCTTCACTATCTAGTTCTTTGGGTAAAGTTTCCTGATATATGAGTCACTGTCAATGTGTCCTTCCGTTTTGATACCAAGTCACTGAGAGCTGTTCTTGGCATGACTATCCAGCCTCATTTGTACTCATGCTGGATTAGTTTAATCTACACCACTTTCCCTGCCTTATGAAAACATCATGCAAGACAGCGCCAGAAGCCTAACTGCAGTCCTTATCTCACATCTAATACTTCTATCCGCAAGGCCAATTACCGTGTTAGAGAAGGGGATTAGATCAACTCACAGTGATGTGTCCTTGACAGTCCTCCTTAAAGCCACACATTTGTTGTCAGGCTGTTTTCTGCCAAAGCCAGCTTTCTCCTCACAGGAGAACAGTTCCTCCACTATTGCTGCTTCTGCAGACAATTTTGACTGTTCAGCTTCTCCATTCTGGCTGGTTACCTGGGAGCCATGGAGCTTCTCATAACTACAGGAAAGTTGAGGATCACCTTTCTCCTCTGTCTGCCTGCCTGCCAGCAGTTTCCACCAGCAGACATCTCCATCACCAGATGTCCCCTCCCAGGCTTCTCTGGAAAAACTTTGGCCATGGTTCTTGTCATGCAGGGTGAAGTAAGAGTCCTGCCTTTCAAAAGGCAAGGTTTTTAGTATTAACACTGTCAACTGACACCTTCTAAGAGGGAAGTAGAAGGTGCTTTGTCTTGGTCCTTAGAACAAAGTAACTTTCCAGACTATTCAGGCAATAAACATTGGATTCCACAAAGGGAGGAGCAGTGACTGATGCTGTAAGCCCTGTGCTCTATCAGCCTGGTAGAAAAGGTGGCAAGAATCTTGACAAGAAACTTACACCTGATATTTGTTCCTTTCTGTTACAGGATTAAAGTACTAGTCCTACATTCATATTGCCCACCTGGAAATTGCAACGTCTGAACTGTTTCCTAACTAGCTTTAGGTGCTGTTCCTGGGGAAGGGGTGGCTACAACCATCTGCTTCTTCACAGAGCCTTGATAAGCAGGTGATTGCTGACTTGCTATTGCTAGCTGGCCCAGACACCGCCATCACCATGTCTGTCACCTCAACAGGAGCTATTGGACACCTCAGCAACACGATGAGCACAAAGAAATCAGTAAGGGTTGGCATGGGCCCCACTGTGCAGGACAAGCCCAGGACCCCTCTCTAGCCCATCAGCCTGCCCTCCTCCCCCCACCTCAGGGCTGCCTTCTGCCCCAAGCCCAGCACAGCAGCGCTGCTCTTGTGTTTGGCAGCAATGTCATCAACCCAGTGAACTCCCAGTCCTCCTGCAGCCCAGCTGTAACCAGGGTGCCACGGCTGTTTTGCTTTGTCAGCAGAGACCTGGGTTCTGGTAGAGGAGAGCCATGGCACGCAGGTGCCTGTGGGTCTGGGTAAGGAGCTATCCCTGCATCCATGAAAAGAGCAGCCCTCTGGTGCTGCAGGCAGCAGGGCCCCGCACCCAGCCCTGGCGGCAGCAGACAGTGAGTCAGCTTCCTGCTGGGCTTTCCACATTGAGGGAAGGTCGGCAGAGGACTGGCAGGAACAAGCCGAGGCAGGAATTCCTCCTGGACACCAGACAATATCTTAATTTCCTCTTCTGCCACGGGTCTGGCACATGGCTGGGAGGCGGGCAGGCCAGCATGCCCCCGCTGCGGGTGGTGAGCATCTGCCAGGCTTGCTCTCCCTTTGCCAGCAAGGGAACGAGCCGTGACACCTTGGCTGCAGGTGACACCTCCCCAATGGCTCATCAGAGCTGCTCTCATAGGGTAGGGGACTGATTTCCTCCACCATTATTCCTGGGATGATCTCATTTGGGAGAGTCAGCAGCAGAGCCAGAGTACCTTGGACCCAGCCGAGAGCACAGGGAGGCACGGATTCAGGAGAGCATCCGTGCTCTGCTATGCATTGTCACCATTGCAGCTCCCACTGCCAGGCCCTGCTGCTTTGCTAGGGCCACCAAATCCCCCTTTGCCCAAAGCACAGGACAGCCAGGAGAGCCCCCCTTCTCCAAAGGGGGGGAACTACTGAGAAGCAGCAGCCAAAAATCAAGTGTGATGCCCGTGGCCAGACCCTGGCAGACCACCAGATCCTTAGGCACTCTCCTGACATAGACTGCACACATGCAAGGGGAAGGGGACACACAGTACACATGGTAAGGTGCACAGTGGCCCCACAGCTCTGGCCCTCTTCCTGTTCCAGTTTCACAATTCCTTGAAATCATCTTATAAATCAACTCTTGAAAATGGCAGTTCCTCCCTTCTCCCATTCTCAGCCTGTGGATAGCCTGGCCACAGCTCAGGCTTGGGCAGGGTCTAGCCAGGCCAGCTCAGGCTTGGACTGCTTGAACTCAGCACACAAAGCTGGGGACCTCTCCTCCAGCCCTATCCCCTGCAAGGTGACAATGGTGATGATCAAAGCCATGTTGAAACTCCCCTTGCCTGGGGCTGCTCTGAGGCTCTGCGACAGGAATTAGCCCAGGCTCCTTGGGGACAGGATCATGTTTGTACCAGATGTGTCCCTGCTCCAGAGGAATGTGATTAAGGATGTCTGGAGATGCTTTCACAGGGTCACACCAAGCACTGTGGCACCTGCTCCCACAGAGAGCAGGAGCGTGAGGGGAAGCACTCCTTATAGGGGGTGACAGCGTGGGGTGGGGGGTGTTTGTCTGTCCTGGGCACCCTACTGGCTACTGTCTCACTTCAGCCAGCATCAGCAGTGAGCCTGTCTCACTGCAATGCACGGTGCTGCATCCACACACTACAGAGCTCAGGCCAAGGGCAGCTACACCCCTGCTTAGTCTGATCACAGTGGGAAAAGCTTCTTATCCCATCCAGGCACAGGAATGCCCTTCAGGGCTGCCCTTTCTCTGTAGGTCAGGAAAACAGGATGTCGTCTTCATTTTCAGTGTGAGCACAAGAGCAGAGAGCTGGAGCAGATGGTCCCAGAGGGTGGATGCTGGGAACATTCATCCTGCTGTGACCATGTGCCACCCCTTGGCCCCTGAAGTACCCTCCTGAGCTGCGTCACTGGGGCCAGCATTAGCTGGGACCTTCTACCAGCCCCACCTGCGCTTGGCTGTGCTGACAGACCAATAATAAGGTATCTCCAGCTTTCTCTGCAGATAGTGGTCCCGGTCTTGTTCCCTCAGCCCAACCCTTCCTTCCCTTCCCTGCCACATCCCAGGCCACACATCCAGTGCCCGGCAGGAACAAGCTGAGGTTCCCTGGCTCTGCTCTCTTTGTGCTGCTGCTGGTTTGCTTGGGGCCAAAATGTGTCTTGTGTGTGGCTTTTACACCTCAGTCATTAGAAATGCAGTCCTGGCGGCGAGATTGCTGAATGAAGGAGCTGAGCTGCACAAGACTATAATTACAGTAGGAGCATGTGGGGATGAGGCCAGCCGAGCACATCCACCTCATTTCCTCTCCTATTAAGCCTGCCCTGCTTTTGTTTGACCCAGACCAAGCCTTGCTGTTAATGGCGTGATGCTGTGGAGGTCACAGATGATTCTGCTACAAGCAGCCTTGTGGATTCTGCTTGACTGAATGTATAAGCAGGGCTTTGCTCACAGATACCATTACTACAGGATTCATGCTGTAGAAAGTATGTCAGGCAGCTGTGGTGCAGGCATTTCCCAGACTGGGCTGTTTACCAGAAATGGCGAGCTCTCTGTCTCCAACTGCAACCAGCAACCCAGGCAAGCAAGCAAGGAGGTTAAATGGTGTCATGTCACTACCCCTGCTTGTGGCCAAGGTCTGCTGATGGTAGCTGGAGCCATTTCCTCTTCCTCATCTTGACTGCACTGCTTCAGCTTGCAAAATCATTTCTGTGCTGAAGGAGAGAGCTCTTCTACTCTCTGTGCATCTGCAGCCAAATTGATGCCTATCCCTGCCCTGTTTTGTTGTACTTGTCCCTTATAAGTCCCCAGGAGGCAACCTGAAATGCTGGGCTACTGGGCTAGTAAACCCAAGAAGCAGGCAAGGCTGTGCAAACACCTCCAGGGCTGAAAAGCGAGTGCAGCTGCAGTTCAGAGCACCAGTAGCTGGCCCCAGCATCTGGCCATCTGTCTTTACTGAGGATGAGAGCCTGGTACAGAAGGAGCCAGCTGCTCCCCAGCCTCTCCTAGCTCCAGTGACGTTTCTGTATTCTGCACACTGGAAGGGGGGGACATCCTCCAGGGACACTGGGCTGGTTGATGAAGGCAATCATCCATCTGGGCTCCTGCAGCAGAGATTGCAAGGTCCCCCCTTCTCTGCAGAAATCACAAGAAGAGGATTACCCTCCCATCCTGCTCAGCAGCAAGATCACATCTGGCAGCCCAGGAGGTCACAGAACAAAGTGGCGGGAGAGATGGGAGATGTTGTGCAGCACTGATGCTCAGTATTGCCCTTGCTCTGGCTCCTGCATGGCCCTCTCTGAGCAGGGCAGGACACTCATGGGTGCCAGCCTACTTCCTTGCTGCTCCCTACACAGAAGCAGCTTTGGTTTCTTTTTGGAAGAAGCTTTTTCAGAGCTCAGGCTGAGCCTTCCCCATCCCCACCTCACGGCAGCATTGCCCCTCTCTGCATGAGCTCATGTGAGCCATCTCTGCAGAGCAAGGCACAGCAGCCTGTGAACAGGTGCACCGCAGCCGAGAGTGCGCACCTGGACAGGGGAACCTTGCGTGGGCACAGAAGAGTTAGCACTGTCCTCATTCACTTCTGCTAGGAGTCCCTTTGGGGGACAGGCACCTCAGAAAGCCAAAGGGCTGGAGAGCCCTGCAGGGATGATGCACTGGGAGGGATGGGGCAGGGGCACAGGGCATCAGGCAGGAAGTGAACTGCCCAGGGCAAAGGAGTGAAGGCTGGACAAATTACAGGAGTACTCACTTGTATTGAAGAAACACGCTATTCAAACCTGTGCCCAGGATTCAGGTATCCCTGAAAGAAGAATGTCCTTTGCAAAGACCTATGTGAGGGAGAGAGGCTGAAGGGCTCTGCATCTCTGCCCTGTAGTTCTGTGGCGATGCCTGTGGGCCTAGCAACTGGCTCTGGGAAAGGCTGGCTCCAGTGTGAGAGACACATCCAAACCTGCCGTTCCCATGGGGAGGAAGGTTTGTGTTTGTGCCCAGGGAGAGCAGGTTCCTTCCCTGGCAGACAACAGGGCCCAGCTCAGCCCTTTCTCCTCTCCCCGGTGCCTCTCCTGGGGCTGGTGAGTCCCTTCTTTCGAGTGACAGGGAGGGGAGGTGGATGGAGGGCAGAAGACAGAGAGCATGGGACTGGGGCCATGGCAGGGTCTTCCATGCTCAGCAGTACTAGCTGGTGGTCCTCAACATCTGCAACAGCAAGTAGGACCCCAGCAACCCTGAGCTGGGGCTGCTCTTAGGGTTTCACATACAACCATCATCCCCCTCAGCATCAGCTCTGCTCTCCCCAGACTGATGCAACTCACATCTGAACAAACCCACTTGCATTGGGGAAGGCAAATGCAACCAGAGCCACTCTCACCCTGCCAAGTGTGAGGAACTGCCACCTCCTGCTATTGTTACCTGCCCCACAACCCCCAAGTACAGGGATCACAAACCCCTCCTCATAGGGAAGAGGAAAAAGTATTTTTAGAATTTATTTTAATGATGTTTGGGTGGCTAAAAAGCAGACACCAAAGCCCAGGCAGGGACTTTCAGACATACACAGGAAAGGGGAAACTTTCAGTGGCTCTGGTTCACAGTTTTGCTGTGGAAATGGTCTTAACCAGCAGTTTCTTTAGCTTCTCAGCCATACAGCCGTGTGAATGGGTGCCAGTGGTATCTGACAACAGAGATGTGCCAGCCCCTCCTGGCTGCAGGGAATAAAAATAACTGGAGAAGATAGCTTGAGTGTACTTGGACCCAGGTGGCAGAAACAGAAACCCAAATAGTTTGCTTAAACATACAGTTGTTTAAAACAATACAGTTGATAGTTTTAGGAACAGACCTTCTATTTTTAGTCTCTGGACAGGCTTGCTTTTGTAAAGATAAACCTCTTCCCATACATCAAAGAGGTGGGAGAAACTTCTGGTAGGAGTGCAGTCCTGGTCTGGCATAATTGAGTCCCCTATAAGGGAGCAAATGAACACTTGCCCCATCCCAGAGCATCCCCTGGCAAACAGGGGGCCTGCAGACCTATAGGGTATTCTCCCTGGCCCCAGCGCAGGAGCATCCTGAGTCTGCAGGCAGCCTCTCAGGTACTCTCCCCATACTGCAGCAGCATTTTGTGATCCAGTGTGCTCCCGGTGTGGCAGCACCCAGCAGCCCCTCCCTCCTCCTCTGGTCTCACAAAAGTGGGGGCACCCCATGGAGTGCACCGCTTGCAGCTCCCTTACTCCTCCTGCCACAGCCCGTCCCTGTTGCCCTCCTCCCCACCCACCTGCTGTCTCTTCTCTGGCAGAGCAACCAGGACTGACTCCCTTCGAGCTGGCCAGATGTCCCACCCTTCAAGCAGCACTCCAGCCTTTGGTAGAACTGTTTGCTGACTGAGCCCACACGTGTGACCCAAACCAAAGCCTCTGCAGCAATCCTGCCTGCATTGCATCCTGGTGCACTGTGTTTCCCAGCACATCCAGCGCCCAGGATCATCTGGATAAGCTGTGATCCTGGCTGCTTCCTCTCCACTGTGGCCACCCATGGAGGCCCTATACTCTGCCCTTGAAGGGGAGATCAGCACCTTTGTGAGGCACATGCAGCAGTGCCAGAAGGGCTTTGACCTACGAAGCCTGTACCATGTGCTGCTACTGGTGCTGCCACGGAGCCCCTCGGGGCAGGTGGAGAGCTGGCAGCACCTGCAGAGGCTCGCCCACTGCCAGACCGGCTCGGCCAGCCCCGACATGGCCAGCAGCTATGTGGACTGGCTGGCCTCCGACCTGCAGCACCTGAGCACACTCAAGGAGAGGTTCGACACCAGGGTGGTGGTTCCACTCTGTGAGAACTTATACATGCATGAGAAGCCAGCTGTCTGCCCCACCCAGCAGTCCCCCTTGGCATCCATCCCCCACCTGGCCGCACAGCTCTTTACCCACTGGCGTAACTGGGGGCTGTTGCTGCAGGGGGGTACCCTCAGCGAGAGGGTCTTCAGCCCCCAGAGCTTGCATGACATGTGTGGCTTTGCTGATGTGGGGCCCTTTGTGAAGGTCTTTAGGCTGGTCCCTGATGTCTTTCACCAGAGCTTGGTCACGGCACATCTTGCCCAGAGGTGGGTCTGTCTGCATCACAGCAGGTACAGCCTCTCCCTGCCACCATCACCGTCACTGCCACAGCAGCCACCAGCATGGGGCAGAGCAGGGCTGGCTCCCAGCACTGTACAGCCCCCACTGTGCAGCAGGGACCCCCAGCAGCCTGGATCTCCCCTGGGCTTGTACAACCTCATGGTACCAGGTATGGGTGTGGGACGTCGCCGGCACCAGGCTGCCCTAGCTGAGGAGCTGCAGAAGAGCCTGGAGCTAGAAGAGTACCATCACAGCATCCTGGAGGCTGACTGGCTGTTGGAGCTGGAGGTCAGGCCCATTCTCCTCCGGCATGTGTTCACTCTGCTTGCGCTCCCTGGTCTGCATACCAGGGTGAGTGGGGCACTGCTGTGGGTCAGGGTGCTGCATGGGAAGGGCAGGGCATATAGGTGGAGACGTGGATCTTGTGGGACTGAGTACAGACATAATCTCTCCAGTTCAAACCAACGGCCTGTTAGGCAGCCATGTGATGATGTGAGGAAGGAGAGCCATGGAGTGGGGAATGGAAGAGGTAGCATTTCCTAACATGGCAGAGCAGCCTGCAGGTCTTAGATACTCCCATCCAACCTATCTGGATGCTCAGGACACAGGCACCCACCCACACTGCCTCCTCTCTGGCAGGTTCAGCAGCGCTGCCAGGACCTGGAGAGAGCGCTGCGAGGCCAGGCACTGCCTGCCCAACAGCATGCCCAGCTCACAAACAGGACGGCCACCACTCCTGCACTTGGGCAGACTCAGCCCTCTGCCACGAGCCCCAGGGCATTGGCCCAACCCCTGGAGCAGTCTGTGACTGACCACAGGAGGTGGGACTACCGCCTACTCCCAGCAGCAGCACCCAGGAGAGCATGACTGGAGGACACCCAGCCCATCACCATGTGGGCTGCGGGCAGCAGCTCATGGGAACCTGGCTCAGCTCCTGCGTGGGACGAAAGCGTGGAGAGAACATGTTAATGAGATGTTTCCTCTATGCTCAGCACATGGCCCTGCCATTCAGCGTGTGGCTACAGACTGCATAAGGACATGGGCACTGAGCACTCTTGAGCACACAGGCAGGAGCGTGTACATGTATATGGATGCAAAAGGCAGGAATATGTGTTTCTGATTAAATATGGGGCTCAGACTCCTGTTTCCAGCAGCCAGCATGGGGGCTCTAGCTGGGCCCACAGTAACCAGTCTGCTTGGTGATGGAAAACCCACTTCTGTGCTGGTAGTGGGTGACATGGTTACAGTCCTTGCTCCAGCTGGGGCTTGCTACCTTATTGGCAAGAGAAACAAAAGCATAGAGCCAGAGGCACGATTCCTGTGAAGAGTTTATTGGTGTAGCTGTTTCCACTACAGTCAGAGGAGTCACAATGCACAGCAACAACAGGCCTCCTACACTACACAGGGAGGACAGGACACACACGGCCACAGACACACAGAGACACTTGTCTCTCCACCCTGGGCCCTGCAGGGGGGGCAGGCTGTGGGCAGGAACCTGCTGTAGGGGGAGGCTTCTTTCTCTGATGGGATATTTCTGCAGCCTCCCAAGGAAGGCATCGGACTCTCCCAGTAATGAAGCAACCACCATCTCTCGCAGGAGCCAGGCTGGTAAGTGGGAATAGGGGCAATGTCTTGTCCCAAATCCAATGGTGAAGCATGCATCCCAGCTTCCTCCAGAAGACCACTCCAGCTCCAACAGTCAGGGAGAGGCTGGGGTGCCTGTCTCCTCTGGCACTACCCTTGGAGTTGCCAAAGGCAGTAAGGGCACCATCAAGCAGTTTCTGGGCCAGCACTGAACAAAGGCTGCCAGGTCAGGGAGACCCCAGAGGAAGCCCTGTCAGGCAGAAAGGTGTGATGCACAGAAGTTCCACTTGAATATGAGGAAGAACTTTACTGTGTTGGTGACCGTGCACTGGAATAGGTTGCCCAGAGAGGTTGTGGATTCTCCCTCACTGGAGACATTCAAGAACTGTCTGGATGCAGTCCTGTGCCATGTGCTCTAGGATGACCCTACTTGAGTAGAGAGGTTGGACCAGATGATGCACTGACCCATCCTGTGATTCTGTGTTTGGAGCTGCCCAGAGGTGATGGGGGCTGAGTGCTGGGCATGCTGAATGCTGCTCCTTCCCACTAGGAGGGAACAACTGGATGTGAAAGATCATCTCAGTATGGCAGCAGAATTGGGGCTGGGGGTTTCAGTGACTTCCTTGTAGGGTTGCAGGGAGCCGGACTCAGTGGATCACTGCACAGGGAATGAGAGGGGACCCAAAGAACTGTTTTGTGCTCCAGCACTACATCTCTTGTATAGCTTCTTAAATATGGTTTGTTCTCAGGGACAGGAATGTGGGGATCAGGAACTGGGATGCAGCCCTATGATGCATTTACCCCTGAAACCTTTGTGGAGGTTTAGAATGGCACAGGACTCCCCCTAGTTCCTGCAAGAGGGCAGACACTCAAGGCTTCAGGATACCTGCTTGTCCCCAGCCTCCCCTCTGGGTGCAGTTTGCCTTTGGGAATAAGGTTGGGAAAATTGAGAGGAGGCTAACAGCCTCTCCCATGCCAAGCAAGAGCTGAAAACAGTTATGTGGGAAGGTGACTGCACAGATGATAGTCTGGAGGACAAGGCCAGGGTGCCTGTCCCTCTTTGCCTGTCTGCCAGGCTGCAGCAGCCCCATGGACCAGGGGCTGTGGCAGAGGCCTAAGGTGAGCACTCCTAGAAGAGGGCAGAGGGAGCAGGAGCAAGGCATCTGCCAGCTGAGTAAGGAGACTGCTGGCCTAGGAGAAGCCCACTGGCCATCCACAGGCAGCTTCTAGCCATCTCTGGGAGTGCTCAGTGTCACATGGTGCTGAGACATTCAAACTTCATGGTAGTGGAGGGGGATGCAGTGGCACCAGCTGGCATGGTTCCCTTTTACCACCTGGAGACCAGGCATAGGCTGCCTCCAGCAGGGAGGGGACAGACCCCTGACCCAAGGGCACTGAGGGCCCACACAGCTTTGGGATGTGAGAGGCATCTCTCAGCCCACCAGGTCCAAGAGGAGAGAGACTCACAGCCTCTGCTGAGCGAGCGATGGGGCAGCCACATCCAGGGCTGCCTCCTGCAGGGCTATGGAACAGCCATTCATTGGTCCAGGCAAGAGATCGTTGACTCATGGCAAGTCTCCAGTTCTCAGGAGGGGTGAGCAGGTGTGAGCAGCCTGTCCCATGAGTGGGGAGGGCAGCTCCAAGCTCACACAGGCATGTGCAGCTCGTTGTACTCATCCCGGCCATCCTCGTCGAAGTTTGGCTCTGCATCCTCTGAGTCCAACTGGGAAGAGGCAGAGACCAGGCTCTGAAGGCCACAGCCAGCCCCAGTGTGGGGTCAAGCCTGGCATGGAGGGATCAGCACACAGCGACCTAGGAAGCTGGGCTGTGCTGGGAAAAGCAAGGCTCTTGCACTTTCCCCTCCCAACAGGCTCTGTTTTTAAACCCTCATGCCTGTCTATGCATCCCCAGCCCGAGGCCCTTTCCAAGGCCTGGGGCTTTGGTCCAGCACTGCAGGTCCCCCCTCCTCCACAGCTTGCAGCACCCACTCCTAGGTGCTGCTCCAGGCTGTTCTCCAACAGGAACTCAGGATGTTGACAGCAGCAGAGGAGCTGCCAGCTCTCAAGGAGATGCCAGCACCCTGGCACTGTGGTTACATGTTTAAGTGCCTGGCAGCCACAGGCTGTTGCTACTGGCTCAGTGGGGAATTGGGGTGTCTCTTGATATATGAGCCACAAGACAGAAGGGGAAACCTGTATTCCAGGCCTCTGCATAGTAGGAACCTGTGTTTCCTTGCCCTAGGCTTCCCATCCATCTCACACTTCACTCCCAGGGCTAAAACCTCCAAGGATGCCCTTCACCCACCTACTGCTATTGAGCAAAGACCCTCAGATAATAGCAAGAAAAACCAAGGCTTTGCTGGCTCAGTTTCTCCCAGCCTTTCAGGCTGCCAAATCTCCTCAATCTCATCGCATTGTTGTAAGCTAGACTGTGAAGACAGCTATCTGCTTACCGCTTTGAGCTCCCTGTCATGGAAGAAGCGGGGTAGCACGAAGCGTCGCAATGGCACTGTCATGATCAGGACGAAAGGGAAAGCCAGGGATGCCACTGTAGACTTCACCACCCAAAGCAGCACAATGCAGGCCAGTTGAATGCAGGTGAAGAGATTCATTCTCCAGGTCTTCACCTAGGTGGTAAATCCAGTCTAAGAACACATTATCCTTCCACACAGATTAATGAACACCCAACTGGCAAAACGTAACTCTTGTGCATAGATTAGTACAGCAATGCAACACTGCTGTATGCTCCACCAGCCTTTACAGCGAGGTAGAACTCCATAACACATCAGCCCCTGTGTGACTTAGCAGCACACCCACCTCGCAGTGCAGTGTCCCTTCATCCACCCAAGCTATGCATCACTCCTACAAACTGTGTGTCTGTCCATACAATATACTGGCAATACACTCCTGGGTGCAGCCTAATGGCATGCTATCCGAGCATTGTACCACCTCTGTGCATGTCTTGCACGCACTTCCCAGCACAAACTGGCAGCCAAGGAGGGTCACCAAGCCAAGTATCACTCTAGCAAAGCACTATCCTCCCCTCACCTACCTCTTCTTCCTCTGCTCCTCATCACCTGGTTCCCTGCAACCTGTCTTTGCTCACCTTGACAACGTAGATGTGGTCAGGGTGGTGCTTGGATGGCATGAAGATTAGAAGCAGCCGCTCATAGAGCTGGATTCCAGTGAGAGATGTAACCCCCATGTACAGGAAGATGCCGAAGAGCACAGCCAATGGGATCTGCCGCAGCATGTTCCCCATCACAATGGACAGACCTGCACAGACAGAGCTCAGGGCATGGTGTGTCCCATGCCAACCCCTCTACAAGGCACCTCAACCTCTGTCCCTCTCCCACCTCCTCTCTGTCCTGGGCTGCAAGGGAAAGGAAGCTCCAAAGGGGTAGGTGTGGGCAGTCCTGCGGTGAGCAGGCAGAGCACAGGCTGGCCTGTGGGGCAGGGACACTGCCAGCAGATGCACATGGTTGGTCCTGACCTCTCCCCTCCCTCCCTCACCCAAGCAGAGACTCACCAACGAGAGCAGCAATGAGCACTCCGGTCACACGCTGCTCCTTCACCTCCTCGATCCTGGGCTTCTCTCCTGGTGCGATGGCCTTGCTCATGACAGTCAGGGCATTGACATGTGTGACGGAGCGCACCGTCGCTGCGGTCAGCCAGGGCAGCCCAAAGAGTGCGCAAAGCCCCCCCATAGTGCCAATGAGAAGAAGGTCCAGGTGGAAGCCAGAGCCTTTCAGCAACTTCCTCTCCTTCTTGCTAACAATTAGCCTGAAAGAAAACAGAGCCTGGGTCAGTGCCAGGCCCGGGTCAGTGCCCAGAGACAGCACTGCAGCTGGGGACAACATTCAATTCACTCTCTGGAGACAGCACACATGGGGATAAAAAGGAGATGGCTGAGGAGAGGGATGGATTATGGCTGTCAGCTTCAGGTTAGAAGTTTTCTCCTGTGCTTGGCTGAGGCAGGTCTCCACCACACCACATGCCAGGAGGGGAGCCAAAAGATGACTGGAAAAGCCAAGGTACAGTCTGAAATGACCAGGATCCTGCCCCTGCTGTTCCTCTAGGATGCCCACTGCATCTCCAAGTGCTGAATGGCACCAGCTCTTATGCTGGTCTTCCCTGCCTAGGGGTTAGTGACAGTTGGGGTTAGTAGGGGAGGTACTCACGTAGTGATCTGTGTCTCCATGAAGATAAGAATGAAGACCAGGAGGGCAGGGATGGCAGAGGCAAACATCATCCACAGCGGAAAGGTCCCACTGCTTCCCATGGGGTGAATGAACCAGCCACGCTTGTGAGGGGATGTGACCGACAGACCGGAGGGGACATTCAGCTTCTGATGGTGTAGTCACAAAATCCAGCAGTTATTCATCAATACATACCTGCCCACAGCCTCACACAGGACTAGCCTTGATCCTCCTGCTCTTCCTGGACTGAACACTTCAGATGATGGGATATGTCACCCTGAACTGAGCAGGACTTTCTCATGGATAATCAATCCCCTTCAGTGAAAAAAGTCCCATGTGCCCTAACATGGGCCTGTCTCATTTCCTTTCAGCTATTGACATTTCCTTCATTTTTGTCCAAGAGACCAAGGAAACATCTTTCCTCAGGAACCTCACCCCCATGCCAGTGGTTACAATGCTCCTTGACCTCTTCTTGGACAAATTAAGTGTTCTGAACTGCCTACCCTTCTCTGAAGTGGCTTTCCAGAGTTTCCAAGGCTTTTCTGAGACATTTTTCAGCATTGTTTTTGCAGTGTGAACCCCAAAAGTGACCACATTCTCTGGAAATGACCTCACCCTGACCATGTTCAGAGGGAATATCACGTTTGTGGCTACCCTCAGACCACACAGACTCCTAGCTGTACATCATCCTGACCCTGCGTTCATCAGCATTTGAACCCTTGGCTCTGTGCTGCTCTACAGCAATTTTTGCTATCTGCACTGCAGAGAGAGTTTATGATTTGCATTTATGTTAATCAGCGTAAGTATGAATAATATTCCTGGAATGCTTGTCCCTAAGCTAAGCTGTGTAACTAAGTACCATTTTCTCGGAAAGCTTTGTACATATGCTGAGTTAATACTGAAATGATAATGCTTTTGATATTAATTGTAGAAGTGTAGAAGGGTATGAAAAGAATGTAACAAAGTGCATGATTTTACTAACATCTGATAGACCCAAATTTTTCATTGAAATTCAAATGAATAAAAATGCATTTTGATTCCACCAAGCCTTAGGCTGTCTTGATAAAAACTTTGCATGATGAACAGGAAATAGCTTTCACTCTTTCCCCAGTCTTAGTGAAAAAAAAATATCACAACAGAAATATATAAGTACATATCTAGTGAAAAAGGAGAAAAAATGAAACCTGTGAGATGGGTTCGTTTGATAAACTTAATGCTAAGTTTGTGCATAAACTGGGAAAAAAATTATTAAGACAGTGATCAAAATATTTAGTAGCCTCTACAATCGAGAGAATAAGTATGTTAAGTATTAAACCCCACTGAAACCGTTCTACATGCCAGCTTCTTCAGTGTGCATAACCAGTTTATATCTTGCTGATTGACTACAACTGTTTAGAGTTACAAACAAGGAATTAACTGCAGTGAATCTTCCTAAAGCCCCTAAAGCCTCCACTACTAACAGCTGGAATACCACAGGGATATCAGGGCACTCCAGTTCCTGATGCTCTGGCCTCAGTCTCAGCAAGACCCTTGGAGCTTCCCTTCAGCGTGGGAGTGAGGACGAAGGGAATGTCTCTGTTTGCTTTGTGCTGTTATGACTAAAGAAGCAGGAAATACAAATTCCCCATTGCACAAGAGCAGGCTACAGTGCCACAGGGAATTACTGCTGGGCTGTAGGGGGAGCTCTGAGGGCAGTGCTGGCACCTACCTGTGTGTATGTGTCAGTGATGGTGTAATCCACCAGCACCATGACCAGGATGGAGATGGGGATCCCAAAGTCTCCGATGATCCGCCGAGCCTGGAGAATAAATACCTGTCACTGGCAAAGGGAAGAGCCAGCTCCATGCATTCACCCTGCTACAGAGAGCCTGCAGCAAAGAGAAGCCCCAAGTGGGGCCAGGCACCATTGCAAACCTAAGCAGTGCCGATGGGCAGGGCAAGGGAACCCAGACTTGACCCACAGGGCTGTGCATCCCATTTCCCTCATAACACACAGTCTTCTTCAATGACTAATTGCTACTGCTGGCCTGTTTAGATAGTGGTGCAGGTATTACACAGATGCCCTGCATGTGAGAGATGTCCAAACAGAACAACTTGTAAGGTCTTGCTTACTCCTATATTCTAGTTTAATAGACTTGTATCCAGCCCAAAGAGCTTTCTCAAGGTGCAGAGGACTTTCCAGCAAAGCTCACTGGAGCAGGACAGTGCAGATATTGTCACCAACAGTCAGCTCTGGTCTGCAGCCTAGGGTGGGCTACCATCCCTTCTGCAAGGTACTTAAAGGATTTCTGGTGTTTCTTTGGGAAGTCCAAGTGCTCTGGAGAACAAAGGACTGTACCAAGAAGCATTATATGTTTGGCACATCTCTTGTCCTTAACATCTGGGTCCCACAAACTTCTCACCTTTCCTCCTAAGAAGCGGCTGTTCTTGAACTTGCGCATAAAGAAGGCAATGAAGAAGGTGCCTAGCATGAGGATGAGGGAGAGGAGAGCAGTATTGGGCTGCATCCTGGTGCCCAGTGACATCGCATCTGCAGAGAGCATGCTGGCATTCAGGCTGCTCTGCACATTCGGTGGGTAGAACTTCAGCAAAGGATGTTCTGCAAACACCTGGGCAGGTGAGAAAAGCAGCAGACAAGTTACTGCAAGGAGGGGCAGGGGGCACTGTCATTACTGAGAGCCACGGAAGCGGAGGTGTCCTGCTCTGTGGAGAGGTGAGGGCAGTAGATGGTGGGCACAGACAATCCCAGCATCTGTCACCTCGCCTCACAACCTACCCAGCTGCAGAGGGCTGGGGAGAAAAAAGTGGCCCCTCTTTAATGCCTCCTGCAGGAAGAGAAGGGGAGAGAGACATTAGGGCTCTTCCTGCCACCCTCTGTGATGGCACAGGAGGCGGCTTGGCTGAGGCACGAGAGGCCAGCAAAGAAATGCTTTGCAGAATGTCTAGGAAAGCTGTGGCTGAGCTGGCCCTGTTCCCCTGCCACTTGTATGCTAAAGCAGCAGGTTCCTGAGAGGTCAAAAGATGCAGTAGCCCATCTCCCTAGGGAAGGTTCACCTTGTACAGTTTGTAGAAGGTCTCGTAGATAAAGATGAGGGAGATAAGGAAAGCAAAGATCTCCTGGGTGAAGGGCGAGATGTAGCGCACCAAGAAGCTTCCCTCAGCTGCCACAATAATGAAGATGAAGACGATGAGCCACAAACCAATCCACACTCTGCCTGTCAGATACTCAATGCCTTGTGTCTGGCAGAACTGAAAGGGAAAGGGGAAGGAGTTACTTACAGCTCCTCAGGCTACCTCCTGCATCTGCTCCCCATTAAGATCAAAGACTCCCTGGAAAAAAGCATCTACATCTGCTCAGGCATCCAGCACAGACACAGTGAATTCATTGCTGAAGTCACAGGCAAATTTGCAGACTCTGCTTTAACACCTGCCAGCTCACACCAAGCAGGTCTTTACCTCTCCAGTCTGTTTAAGAGTACCTCCTTTGCTTTCTGCTGAAGCCAACCATGCATGACACTCCCCATCCCACCCATACGGAGGTGCCATTGCTCAAACACAGCTCTCCACTGCTCCATGCATTTAACAGCACAAGCCTGTTCCCTACAAAGGAGAGCCTGACCATCCTGCTATGTCCCATTGCATAAAGGCTACATTAGCTGGGCCATAATCTCAGACAGCACCTCTGCTCCTCCACACACATCAACACCAACTAATTCCAGCACCAGTCACATCCCTCCCTTAGCAGCCTTCCTCGGTACCACCACAGGCAGAGGTACACCTCTGTACACAGTGACTGGGCAAAGAAAAGAGGTCAGTGAGAAGTGCGGTCACAGGAGAGCAGAGAAATTCACACTCTGCAATGGCATCACCTCCAAACTCTTGACACAACAAGGTGAAAATCTAACTGTAGAAAAAAATATGCTTTTTTAAAGACACAGAAATGCTAAAGACACAGTCAGAAAAAAGAAGGATTAGACCCTCTGTTTGAAGGTACAGGGATGCTTGTAAGAGCAAAGGGGTCATGCTACTTAAGAAACACATCCGTCCTGGCTGGCCACGATACCTCTGCACACACGCTAGGGCTCATCCTGAGAGGTAGGAGTAACGTACGTGGCACATCCCAAATGAGTGGTACACACGTTGTTGGGCTCACATACAAGGAAACCTGGACACAAGTGAAAGCTGTGAAACAGTCTTCAAAGGAAGCCCCAAGAACAAGAAAGTTTTAGGATGCAGCTGCAAGTGCTCATTGTGCCAAGATGGGCTGCAGCATAGGGCTGGGGGACAATGCTTCCCTCAGAGTGCTGTTATCACTGTCACACTTCAAGAGATAATGGACACAGCAATGGGAGGCAGAACTCTCTATAGCATGACCTGCAAAGGGTCAGCAGAGCCAGGGGCAGCCCTGGCTGAGCTGAGAGGAGCCTGGAAGGACCCAAGGAGTCCACACTAGCAAAGAAACTTCGTAGAGCTGAGAAATGCCAGCTGCACTCTCCAGAACAAGGGCAGAGTGAGAAGGTGCCAAGCATAGACACAGCCTCCCATGTACCTTGTAAAAAGCTTCTTCAAACACCAGCAGAGGCCCTGAGAAGCCAATGACCAGGAGTGGCTGGGCTCCGAGCAGGGAGAAGAGGATCCCTAAAACTGAGGTGGAGATTATCAGCTCGGAGACCCCCATGAGACCCTCAGTTTTCTCTCCTGGGAAAGAGAACAATATGTGAGTGTTACAGTCCAGACACAGGCACCATCACTACAGGCAGGCAGGCTGCACAGCTCCAGAAAGAGCAGTCAGGTCCCCATCCCACCAGTAAGAGGTCCCCTGTGTTAGGCAGGGAGCATGAAAGGAGCCTGGGGAGCTGAGGCTTCAGAGGCCAAGTGGCAGGGTGGGAACAAGGCAGCAGCCAAGGCGCAGCACAACCACTCTCCCTGAGCGAACAGCACCTAAGCCCACCCCAGCACAGCATTACACAGACACAGCCAGTGTCCCAGAGTGCAAAGAACAGACCAGAAAGCAGGCCCATTACCTAGGAGTCCCCCGAAGGTGATGGCAGGAGAGAGAGCAGCAAAGTAGATGAAGAGAACGGCTGCGAGACACTGGCTGTGCAAGGCGTCTCTGATGTCACTGAGGTATTTGGGGTACCTGCGCTTTATGTCCCGAACCAGACCTCCAAAAAATATCCCAGTTCGCTTCAAAGGGTCGTCCTCAGCTTCCTCCTCTTCTTCCTCAGCTTTCACTTCACACAGCTCTGGAGGTGCACGGAGGGCAGGGCTTGAGTAGGGAACAGAGGTGGGCCCTTGGCTGTCCCTCTCCCCAGTACTTCAGAGAGACCTTCCTCCAGCAGCACTAGCCTGGTGGGCCCCCTCCACTGCACATCCCACTGCCCCCAGCTGCCAGAGCTGCCCACAGCCACTGTCCTGCTCCCCTTGCCCCCCTCCCAGCCCCCCACTGCAGGAGCCAGGCTCTGCTCACCCCCTGCCAGGCTCTGGGAGGGGAGGACCCACTGGGGCATGCAGGGCACTAGGCATAAACTTGCCCAAATGTGAGTGGAGAGACCTTTGGCTTCCTGAACAGTCCCCTCCTTCATGGACTTCTGCTCCCTCTCCTTCCTCTTCTTCAGCAGCAACTTTTGGAAGGTGGCAATGGATTTGAGCAAGTCTTTCCCCTCCACTTCTGATGGGGGGATGACAATGCTGCAGTCCAAGAACTCATTGATTGCATTAAGGAGATCTTGACGGTCATCTGCCATGTATGCAGCCTCATGGAAGTGCTGGGAATGACAGGGAAAAGAGAGAGGGAGAAGGCTCAGACTGAGACTAGACCCAGCTACCTACAGCCTGGAAAGTCAACACTTGTTGCGATCTTTACAGTAACATCCTGCTCCCTTAACCCTCTACTTGTCTCACTACTGCCACTCTGTGACCCACATTCCTGAATTCTGCCTCCTGGTTTGAGGGAGAAGCTGGTGGAACCCTAAAGCACCACAGATAAAAAGCACAAGAACCGGGACCTGAGCAGGGAGCATAAGAGACTCTTGGGAGTCTCCACATGGCAGAGAGAGAGAGAGGGAGATGAAAGAAGGAGAGAGAGAGAGAAAGAGAAAGAGGGAGAGAGAACAGGAGTCTACAGCATGAAGGAAGCCATGCAAGGGTAACTAGGCAGAAAAGGTGAGATACTTCTGACAGCAAGGGCAGGATAAAAAGGAAGGACTCCGAGGAGACCAGGAGAGGACAGCACAACTGCGAATAGACAGGGAGGTGCTGGCAAACAGGCAGAAGTGCTGCACTGCCTCTGAAACGTGCCTTCAGGGAAAGGGCTGGAGGATGATGAACAAGTGAAAAGCCTGTAAAGCAGGGAGGGGACAGCTAAGGTCCCTGCAGCACACAGACTCCCTGGAGCCACACTTCAATGTAAACGATACTGTACTCTCTCCCTGGCGCCAGCCACTGTGTAACCTTGCTACAGCCAGCCCTGGCTGCGGTAGCTGCCTCTCCTCTTCCAGCAAGACTCTAATCAACAAGGTCGGTCTACAAACATGGTGCTGAAGCTGGAATATGGCATTTCACCTCTTCTGTGTAAAAACACATTCTCAGTTGAGCCCTGTGCAACTCCAGGGAAGGGATCTTTCACCTGGGAGATCTTGTTGCCTATAATGCACCTTTTCTGATTGAACCTTTTAGTCTCCAGTTTAGGGAAAGTTGTGCACTATTGGCAGGACAGGAATGTTTGTTACTTGCGTATATGGAACCAACCAGAAGAACCCTGTGAACCTCTGATCCTCTTGTCCTGGATGTATGCAGCAAATGCTCAGATTGTCTTTCCTTTGCATTTAATTCCTTAACAAGTTAACGAATTTCACTTTCCTGCCACGTAAACAGATGGGGGACTTCTAGCAGTGCACACACTCGGCAGAAAAACCTTCTTGCCTCCTCATCTCTCCTCTTGTATGGATGAGCTCCTCTGCACGGATGCCCGAGCCACGGGACTCAGCTAGAAAGCTTCATCCAAAGACCTGACAACCATCCCCACGCATTTCTGGTCTTTTTGTCAGTGTGGTCTGTCCCAGGTGCCACGGTCACCGGCATTGCTCAGCCTCCCTTCCTCTCTGTTTGTGAAATGTCAACTGAACACCACTCCTGTAACCTTGGGCTGCTCTTTGCTCCTGCTTTTACATATGGCCCCTTTCTTCACCCAGCTGAGCATTCTCTATCCCAGTCAAGTGTCTGTCCTACTCTTTTCTCTGTATAGGAGCATTCTACCTTGGTCAAGCCAGACTGCTCTTAAAAATCCAGGTGCTCACACCTGCCTACCCCACCCAGGCCTATGCACAGCATCTCTCAGCACTTTCATCTCAGGACTGTCTCCTAAGGAGCCACCAAAACTCCCTTGCCTTTGTCAGCATCACTGTCCATCAGCTTCTCACCTTGTCGGACATGAGGGTGGAGATGGAGCGGCCAATTTCATGGTAGTCCATGTTGGCCTGGCTAGGTCCCAGAAGCACAAAGATGAATCTGACAGGAATCGGGACCTCCAAGACAGATTCCAGGAAGACGGCCTCATTTAGTCGTACAAAAGCCATAGTTGGCTGCTCCAGGAACTGCACGCAACCTACCAGGAGGCAATGGTTGGAGCAGAGTTAATCATTGGGGTGAGCTGTGCTGGATAGCTTTTAACAGTGGAAACAAGGATTTCAGGGGTTCCCAGGAGCCCTGCAGTTCTGCACGTTCACCAGACCGCTGACACAGTAGTGAGCTTCATGCTGAGGACTACTCCAAGTCCTTTACTGATCATTCACAAGCAGTGCTGCTTTCCTTGGCCTCCCAGTTAGCCCATTCTTAATCCCTTACAGATGGGCTCTACTTACACTATGAAGGCCTAATTTTAATTCGGAAGGTTGCTTCCCACTTATGGAAGGAAGACTCTTACATGTTACTTTTATCAAACAAACTTCTAATCTCATCAAAGAATGAAATCAGGTTTGTTTGACATGACCTATTTCCCATAAACCTCACTGCTTGGCAATAATTACATTCTTATTCTTTAGCTTTTTATTAACTGAATCCCATATTTGCTCTGCCATTCTGTTGGCCGAGAAGGATGTCAGGTTAAACCACCTATAGGTATTGGCTCACTGTCCTTCCCTTCTTGAGCACAGATGCTATGACATTTCTTTTGTTATTTTGTATGTTCCCTGTATTCCTAAACTTTTTTTTTTTCCAGAGAAAAGTAAGCCAGTTCTCTAGACTCACAGGAGCAGACTACACAGTTTGTTTTACAGTGCCTGCATCTCATCAGTGCTTGGCAGTCTCCTTGGTTCCTAACAGATTGGGAAGTACTCCTGCATCCTCCGGCACACCAGCCGTTTCCTTCACTTACCGAACACAAATGTTTATTGAATACTTGTATTTCTCTGGCATTATTACTATCTTTCTGCCATCTGTGTCCAGCAAAGAGCTGTGTTCTGTGTTAGATTGGCAAATCTGGGCCATCCGAGAGTCCAAGCGAATCCCGAGACACAGCCTTATCTCAGAAACAAGCCAATGTTTAGTTTTGTGAGTATTCAAAGTGCGTTTATGAACCTGATTTGGCCTCACTGTGATTAAGAATCAGTTTGGTTGAGCTGCCAAGCATCTTTGCCTGAGCTTTTAATCTACTGGATAGGGAATGACATTTACTTTGCTTGCTAGGTTTGCTCAGACCTTAATGCCAGCAAAGAGCTGAGAAGGAATACTCTTGCAGTCAGAAGGAAACAAGCCCAATGATGCTTGAGCCTGCCTGCTCACAGCCCTAAAATATCCCCTGGCAGTGCCATGGCCAATACCTGAGACTTTGTCACCAGCCATGCCCTGCTTCTGTAAACTCAAAGCTCCCTGGCACACACAACCAGCAGTCAACACTGGTCAGGGACAGGGACCAGCTGCTGGCGAGGTGTGAAGAGGGCAGACAGAGGGCAGCAATGCTTAGAGGCCCAACAGCACTTGTAGCCTGGCCACCAGTCCCTCAGGCACCACTTACCTACTTCAGAGCTGCAAAACCAGAGGTTCTGGTGAGTCTGGCAGGACTTTCACCACTAAGTTGTGCCCCAGTTCCCAGCGGCAGAGTCTATCATCCTCTTTTTAATTTAGGAAAAGAACTACCCCGGCACCCCATATATTTACCACGAAAAGAACATGCACCATCACCAAAGGAGAGAGTGTACCATGCTCCCTCCCCAGCTGAACTTTGGAAACATGTAAGGGATGACCAAATATTTCTCAGGAGGGAGGGCACAGACAGCTGTGGCCAGACCAAGATCTGCACTAGTCGTTGGGAGATGCTACATGCCATCTCTTACCCACAAGAACTACTGTGGCCTCTGCGTCTTCAGGGATCTTCTCCATCAGCTTCAGGTACTTACGGTGGCCCTCAGAGTTATGGAGATGTGGGTTTTTCTGCCAGGGAATAATACAAATAAGGAAGGATGAAATCCCCACACTCTGGTCTCTCTATAGGGCCTTGCACCCCACTGGCACAACGGCAGCTTTGCTTGCCTTTGCTGCACACCCAAAACTCTGCTTCACAGGCAAGGCACCCTCACAGCAAAGGCCACCTTGCAAGCACCAGGGTTGCTGCCATTACATGCTCAAGCAGACATCCGCATACAGTGCAAAGCTAAAATTAGATTCCAAAATCATAATACAGCGACCCGATTTCCAGTGCTCTAGATGATCCAGGGGAGCTGTCCTTGCATACAAGGTTTCCCCATGAAGGGGCCCAGAGGTGGGTGCAAAGGGTTGCTGTCAGCCAACAGTTATCCCTGGAGTGTGGAAAAAGAAACAGTACCCCCTCACCTCCTTGCACTCGGTCTCGTTGGCCTTGGGGTCGGCCATCTCAATGCGCTCTTCCCCCATGAGGGGCACACAAGTGTCTGTGGTGTGGTTGTGGTGGTGGTTCCCCACGATGGAGTTCATGCTGGAGCTGGAGTGATTCCTCGGGAAGAAGCCCTCTTTCTCATCATTGGGGTGGCTGGGGGGGGAGAGTGGTGGCCATGAGAGGACCTGCCTCCCTTGCCACCCAGGGCTCACAGGTAATCCCCGATCCCTGGGAGCCCTCATCCATGTGCCACCCACCTGTGCTTCAGCAGCAGGGCGCGCAGCACGTTGGCTCGGTCTTCTGCTCTGATCTGGTCAGAGATGATCATGGTCTCCACCATAAGGTGAGCGATGCCAGGCAGAGTGGTCTGCTCCAAGTCAAGGAGGACAGCACCTGCCATCAAGAGGGGAAGAGCCCTGCTCCTAGTGTGCAATGCTCCCCACTGCACGCACACTCTGGAGACACAGCTGTTCCACCAGGAGCCAGGCTCATAGAGTCTCTCAGATGAGAAACGCCCCAAGTCCAGGTGCCCTATGTCCTTTCTGTAAACTCTTGTCCCAAGAGAACCCAAAATCTCCAAGATGCACTGGTCACTCTGGTATCTCCTTTTGTTTCAGTCTCCTGCTCTGACCAAACTTTCCATTTCACACCAAAGATGGGTCCAAGACCTGTCAGCCGAGACACAGTTGGGTGTTGCAGCTGGCATGTGCCCAAGAGCAGTGAAGCAGAGCATGGAACCGACACAGGCACCCTTGGACTAATGTAAACCCTGCCAAACAGGTTGCAGGATGTCCCCACAGACCCTACGTGGAGCCTGGACACAGACACTCTTGTGTGCCTCCACTGCTAGGCCAAACAGTGACAGAAGCTATCCACCAAAACCTGTCCCAGAGCCAGAGCCAAACCCTGGCCTGCTGCTCCTGACTCACCGTGGGCAATCGTCTTCCTGAGCTCCAACAGACTGCGGAAGGACAGTGAAGCTACATGGGGTTTCCCCCACCTTGCTGTATCCTCCTCCACATCCTCCTCAAACTTGATCCAGCGGGCCGTCTCCCTCCAGTGCATATCCTGGTTCTTATCCACCACCAGCTCATTCAGCTCCACAAACACCTAGTGCAAATTACAGCCAGGATATGAGACTTCCCCTGATGAATACAGCTCTACCAGTAATACACATAAAGCCTGAGCTCTGTTCTTCAGGTACCGCCTGGTCTGAAGCACTGCCTGAGCAAGCCTGCTGTAGTTAACCAGAGGCTTTAGTGAACAGAAGCAGCCAGGACAAATATCACTGACAGCATGGCAGGAACTTCCATCAGCACATGGAGCACCAGAAAGCTTCAAGTCAGATGGTGTGGGCAGACGAGAGAGAATGATGCATTGCTGCATCCCTTTCCAACAAACTGGGACAATTTTGTTGTCTGCCTCCTTCTTGGTTTCCCACAGAATTTTCCACACTTACCAGAGATGATGATATTACCATGCTGCCAATTTCCACAACAGCACTACCATTTCTGGGACATTTTAATGTTTTTCCTAAGGTCAAAGCTTTGCAATTCCAGGGAAATCTCTACTTTTATTGAAAAAAGTGTATTTTCAGCCTTCAAGATAATGGATAATAGCTTGAAATGTCACCCTCAAAGTCATGTAAAGAATTAATTATATTGAAGCACATTTATCACTTTATAAACTGCATGTTTCTAGTCCTGATTTATGGCTTCTGAACAAGTGTGGGAGGACAGCACATGGATACCTCATGGGGCTTTCTATCCAGCTTCTTCTTCTTCTTCTTTTTCTTGACAGATGGAGTTGATGCTAATTTTTTGCTTGTCCTGGTGATCTGACTCCGAGATGGTTTTTTCATCAGATGTCTCCTCACACCAGGGTTATCTTCAAAACGGTGGCCTGAAGACATAGGAAAGAAAAAAAGACCACTGATTTGTCTAGTGGATACACACTGTCTGGCAGGGAAACACATCCAAGCACACCCTTCTTTCGTTAGCTTACGCTATCAAAGCCCTGGCAGCTGGAGAACTCACCATCATCTTCCAGACCTCTGAAGATCCTTACTGCCTCATCTGCCTACTTTCAGCTCTTCCGGACGCTTGTGAGTTAATTTCTTCACAAAGAAGGCTTCCTCTCAGGTTGCATATGCACTGGAGCTTCATAGCGAAAGCTTTTATTCATGGTACCCAAACAAGCGGTGTGTGAACCCTCCCCATACTCCCTCAAGAAAAAGCAACGTGCAGTCTTGTCTATACAGCTCTGCATCCCAGATAGCACAGGCAGGCAGCTGGCTGGGGCTCATCTCTTGCACCGGAGGAAAGGCCTGGTCCTCAGCAAGCAAAAAAGGCAGTGAAGGGGAAGGATATTTAGCTGCTGGTCTGGGAGACATAAGGAAATATCAATGACTGTTTTATTTAATTGTGTGATGGGAGTGTAGGATAACACTGCAGCTGGAGCTGGCACAGAGGGTGGGCAGTGAACTCCAGCTATCGCTGCTTCTAGACATTCTGCAGTGCCGCTGTGATGCCCTCGGAAAGGTCTGCGTTAGAGAGTGGCTGGCTGAAACAAAGCCTCTAAAGAGAGGGTGTTAAGGCTGCAGTACAGACCAACCACCAAGCTACCAGTGCTGTTGGCAAACCAGTGCACACCAAAATGATTCGGTCACAACTGTGCCAACCCCCTTTGCAATGCTGGAGAAACAGCACCTGGGCAACAGCCTGCCATGGAGAGTAGTTTCCCTGGACACTACCCAGAGACATCAAATGTATCTTTCTCAGCTGGGACAAACCATGGGAGTGGGGAAAGCCTCAGAGCCTGCCTCCAGGATGGGCAGGCTCCACCAAGCAGATCATGGAATGAGGGCTCTTGCTCAGCTTTGGTCCATCAAGGTTTGCTGGCCCTGCTTGTAAGACAATGCCAAGGTCTTCCCCTTGGGGGAGGCAAGGGCAGCTCTCCATTGGCTGGGATGAATGTTCTGTCTGCACATACCTTGAAGACCTGCAGCTCTCAGGGTATGAGAGGCAGTAAAAAGTACTGCTTTTTAAGGCTGAGTAGTTCCTTTGATGCTGTAGGGAAATATCCATGCACATCTGACACGGAAAGACACACCCAGCACTGGGCCAGGCATACCATGGCCTTGCACTTTGGAAATCTGGGTCGCTAAATTAAATATAAAACGAATCAATATTGAGCCTCAGGGCATTTTCCCCCATTGGCTACCCTACCGATGCACGTCCTGCTGACGGTGGGACTCCTCCCTGCTCCACTTACTACACTGCAACATCGATAGGAGCCAATAACTGCCCACCACTACAAACATTTCTGGGAGCTGGGCATGTGTGGGGCTTCTGTGCAGTTTAGCATGAATTTCTGAGTTCCCGTGTGCCACAGCAGCGGCTTTATCACACTCTTTGTGAGTTCGTACATAAAACAAGCACTCCACCAGGCAGATGATCTTGGTATCTGGCAACTTTTTGTTCCAATCTCTGCAGCTTCTGATTCTCCTATGCAGCCTGGGACTCATTTTCACTGCGTCCCTGGAAGAGCAGGGCCAGAGTACACTCTGCCCAGCAAGACAGAATGCTCACCCAGAGCACAGCAAGCTTTCCCTATGGTGATGACAACTTATTACACAGTGCTCTTCAGCAACAGGCCTAGAAAGCATTCACACGTCTAGTCTCAGCCAGCAAATGACAAAACACAAGGAGCCAGGTTTCCTGACGGAGCCTCCAGTGACTCCCACACTCAGTGACAGGGACAGGAGCCAGAGTGCTGCAAGGTTGGAGTGCACTGGTGAAGGCATATCTCCAGAGCACTACAGAAGACTAAGGAGAGATCCACTTTGCTGCTCTCCCTTGGCAGTGCTTGTGGCCACTGAGATGCCAGCTGGGGGATACAACTACAGAAGCAGGGTGGACATACGCGCTTAACTTAGGAAAAGGACACTGGCTTTTGGGAGTCCCATGCAAAGCCCAATTGAGGTGCTCCAGGCTGCTCGCAGAGACCCTTTCTGTGAGATTGGTGCTTTCCCCAAGTGAAAGTCAAGCTCATGAGAGCACCTAAGTCTGGGGTACTTATTCAGGACAGAATCTTGGACTGAGACCAAAGGGTGATATGTCCAGGGTATAGGTCTGCCTTTCTTGCTTGAAGCTAAACTCCCCAGGGAATACAGCTCTTGCTCCCCAGGATATGAGCATGAGACAGTGACAGTGTCAGAGGACAGAGAGAGATTCCTCTGGTAGCTCCACTACAATGAACTAGTATGTCACCCTCCCACACAGCATCTCCTACTGTGTCCTCCAGAAGATCTTCCCATGTTGGCTTCCACAGAAGTCAGATTTCTTCAGATGACCAAGTTCCTTTTCCACCAGATTAAATCTGAATATGACAAATATGACTGCACTGGTTAAAGTCTTCCCCCAGAGTGCCTGTGCTTGTCAGTCCAACTCAGCAGGCAACTGCCTTCCATTTGTGTGTTAGCTCCCGCTTCCCTCTTTTCATTTCCCTTGATCCACAAAAAGGAACACCAGAAAGAGGCAGCAGAGTATTAGTATCAGCACTAGAGAGAAACCTGCTGTCCTGGCATCGCAGGGATGGTGCACACTGCCCATATGCCCCAATGGTTAAGTTGTAACAAGAAAAAAAGATTAAAACTCCATCTCTTGAAATATTTAAAACTAGACTAAACAAAATGCTAATCAACATGCCATAAGACACATCCCTATGCTGGCTTCTAGAAAAAGCTACTGCCCTGTCCTGCACAAAGCTGAAGTCTCTCCTGGCGGATGCTGAATTCAGTGTGATAGGAACAGCTGAACCCCAGCACAACCCTGCTGCCACCCAGGTATCCCTGCTCAGCATTCCCCATGCTCTGAACATTTTAAAGAGTGCAAGAAGACAGACTCAACTCTGCTCAAAAGGCAATTGGTTCTTCCTGGACCTGAGTTGGTCCTGGAAGAGGGACTGCCGTGGAGTGAATAGCTAGGCAAGTGGCACTGCCAAAAGTGAATTGGTTCTGCATAGAACAGACTCCGGTGTCTCTGCTGTGTCTGACTCTGTCATCTCTCTCTGCAGGATTAATCCACAGTGTGAATTCATTATACAGAAATAATTAAGAGTTGACTGTACAGTGCATCCTGTTTCAAGCACCTGCAATATTAGCTGTAGCAATCAATGAACGTGTTAAATGCTAGCAAGCCAAATTTCCCCACTTTACAAGTAATGTATTCCACACCTTGCAGAGTGATGTGCCCCTTCTACCTTCCCAAGAATAGCCATCCTTTGAAATTTCTCACACTTTTAATGTACAGTTCACTCAGCTTGGGACAGTTGATGGGACCAATTTGCTCCAGGTTTCTATTTTAACTTTGCTACTATTATACGCTTTATCAATTTACAGTAACAAGTAGCAGACTTGTTAATGTAAAAGCCAGAAGCTAATACCCACTTGCTGGTCCTTGCAGAAGCACATAGGCAGACATTTTTTCCCTGAAGGCTTCTAAAGATGGGACAGATGACAAAGAGAACATGATGCTGGGATTAGGGGGCAGGGAAAATTAAGTGTTTTGCCTGAGACCACACAGAGAGTCTGTGGCAGAGCCAGAAGCTGAACCAAGGCATCCTGAGTGCCTACTGCAAGCCCTCTGCCTTCCCACTCTTGTGTGCAAAGCCAGTAAGTGGGTTAGCTCTGGGACCACATCACCCTCCCATGTGCACTCCTAAAATCCCTTGAAAAATTAACATACGATCTAGATGAGGACATTTGGACAACCACCCCAAAGCTATAGCTATGAAACATTATCACTCCCAAGGTGAGTCACAAAGCCACCTTTTTACTGTGAGTTACCATCATCTGCTAAGGAAGGACTCCTGTGCAACAGTGGCAGTGAGGCTCTGCTTTCTGTGAGGTCCCCAGGATGGCTCAGAGATCCCTCTGCAAGGGATGTGCAAGTATTAGAAACAGATGTGGAGAACAGAAAGACATTTTTCACTCTCAGGATTCCTATCCTCTCCTTCCCTGCTTTTCCCACTCGTTTCCTTCCTCTTTTCCCCCTTCCAGCCAGTCTGCCATCAGCTAATTTCACAGCCACACTCAAGCCTACAGACACAGGGATTAGGTTATTTTTTTCTCTGGGCATTAGTCTGTGGTGCAGAGCTGAGAACCCGACACCCACCTCCGCTGTCAGATCCACACCTCGACTCAAATTCCAGCAAACAGAGCAGCAGCACACTGTCACCTTGTGCTATAGATTGAAAAGGAAATCTCTTTGTCCGTATACACACCTCGAAGTAGCTGCTTTTTCTCCAGCCACAGCATGGGCCACATCCTGATAAGCACAAACAGCAAGATGCAGCTGCCTCTGGAGCTGCTCGAGTGAGACACACACAGTAAAGCACCTCAACACTATGACACAGATCTGTACTAAGACCTTGAACAGACACACAGATATCAAGCAGCATTTCCAGTGTCCCCAGGCACACAGTGGGGCAAGATCGTACCTCCCCTAAACCAGGAGACCAACCTGACATGGAGAGGGTGCAGACAGCAAACACAGGAAGGGGATATGCACTGTTCTGGGGGCTCTGATCTACAGCTGCAACCGTAGGGTCACTGCTCCAGTACTTACAGGTGGGCTCCCCGACTGGGTAGCCCAGATGGTTTCTGATGGCCTCCCATAAATCATAGTCTTCAAAATTGAAGGCAAATTCATCAAAGTCTTCATAGCTGAGTGAGTTGCGAATATGAGTGCTTATTGCTACCTCCGGGCTGCTGCCCCCTCCCGATTCCTTCGCTGGCTCCTCTCTCTCTTGAAGGGTTGTCATTTTGTCCTTGTGAAGGTCAGGGGTCAGGTGTCATGAGCCACTTGCCTTCAGATGAGGGAGCAGGGTAGCCAGGCTGATGTGTGCAAAGAAAGCTGCCCCCCTGGGAGGGGCTTCACTGCAGCACTGGGGGCAGCCCCAGTGCCTCGCTCACCTCCTCATGGGGCACGAAGGTGCCGGCTGCAGAAGCCCCGAGGACTGATGAGGTTCCAGGAAGGCTGGCTCCACCCAGGGATGCTTCTGTGGGGGCTGCCCCACCAGCTCCTCAGGAGCAGCGTCCTCGCTTTGCCGTGGGGTCTTGTGCCAGATGCCCAGGGATGCGGCACTCGTGGCCTGGGGACAGCCAGGCTGTATGTGCAGCACTGCTTCTCTCCCTCACTCCCCTCTGGTGTCTCCCTCCCTCTCCAGCCTGCAGAGCAACCTATTGAATTCTCCATGTCCTCGGGCCCGGAGCGTGCATTTCCATGACGTCTCTTCTCTCTGTCCTCGTGCCACACACAGGGGCAGTCCCCTTCTGAGGCACTCCAGAGGGGGCAGCTGCCTCTGCCAGGAGAGCCGAGGAGAGAAGAGGCTCCTCACCTCAGGTTTTCTGCAATACCAGAGCTGGTGTGTCACACAGAGGGCTGATTGCTGGGAAAGTGTGTCAGGAGATGAGAGAGCTGGGTCTCAGGGAAATGCTGGGAGCCCTGAACCAGAGAGGGCAGTGGGGTGGGTGGAGGAGCAAGCATTCATTGAGTGGGTGGGAGTACAGATGCTGAAAACATGGGGATAGGTGCTGTGGACAATGCAAAGCTTACAGAGATGAAATACTGTTGGAAAAGCAGGGTCTGAGGGAAGTGAGGATTAGGTCCTGTGGCAGGCTGAAGACCATGCCTGAGATTGCTAGGGAAGAGGTCAAAGCAGAGAGAAGCACGGGACAAAGGGACACACACACACACAGGTAATGCAGGTAGTGTTGTAAAGCCTCACTTTTCATGCCGTCCAAGTCAGCGGATGCCAGCATCTGGGCCTCGGCCTCATCCGTGGGGACACGCTGGTACGCTGCACTCTCCAGTGTGGTCATGCTGCCGATGCACATCCTCTCCTTCAAGTCATAGGTAACCCGTTGTCCACTCGCCACCTGGCCCCAGGGCTTGCGCTTCTCCCACCCGCGTGACAGACGTTCTCGAGGCCCAGGGGGGCTGTAGGAACCAAAGGGACCGATGGTAGCAAATGGGGTGAATGAGGATGGGCAATGGCCCTCAGGGTTTAGAGTCCCTCAGACCAGTCCTGACCAAAAAGTCCCTGAGAAGAAGTAGAGCCAGGAGTGAACTATCCCAAAGCCTAAAGGGAGTCCCTACTGCTCTTCCTCTCCCCCACCACAGAGTGGGATCAGCTTGTGGTCAGTGTTGGGGACCCACCTCTGGTTCAATGGCCTCACAGTTCCCTCCTGGGGCTTCCCAGCTTGCAGGTCAGCACAACAGCATAAATTAGCTGGGAGGAAGGGTACTCCGGGTGTGCAGCCCAGTGCCCCCAAACCCATAGCCTAGGGATCCCACAGACCCAAGGATGTTGAAGGAGTCCCAAGGAGTGACTGTCCCACTGGAGAGTAACCCTTTTACTCACAGCACTCTCCCTCTGGGCCCCATGGCCCCTCTGGCTCAGCAGGCAAGTTCAGGCTGGGCACAGCTACTACCCATGGGGACAGACTCTGTGCAGCGACCCTGAGGCCTGGAGAGCAGCAGGCAACTTGGCACCGCTCACCTACCTGTGGAGGGAGGCAGGGCCCTTGTCCTGCAGAAGGTCAGCAAAGCGAGGCATGGGGGACAGAATGCCACACTCCTCCTCCACGTGGAACTGTGCAGGAGCCAGAGAGCTGCTGGACTCCTCCTCATCGCTGCCGACAGTGAACTGCAAAGACAACAGTCCTGACAGCAAGAGCTGGAGCAGGCAGCCTTCACCCCAATCCCTGGCATACAGATCCTCCCCATGTCACCATCTCCCCAAACAGGCAACATCAACTTGCCCCTCATACCCCATACCCTGGGACTGGTCATACTGAGCCCCTCACCAACCTATAAACCCTAAGGAACATTGATGGATCTTACACCCCCAAAATGGTCAAGCATGCCCTCCCCATCATCACCCCAAGCAATGACTTATCTGTCCCTGTCCCCCAGTGCCCATCTCTGCTAGGCAAGGATAAAAACACTCTTACAATACTGCACAGCTACAACCTCTTCCCACTAGGCAACACACTTGTTGGAACCCTCTCTCCACCTCCCCCTAACCTCCAAATGCCATCCAGGCAGGGATGCACTGGCCTTGCCTTTGGTTTGCTTGGGGGCTCCAGCTTAAGGGATGTTTCCTTCCCACGAGCTTCACCCTCAGACTCGGCAGAGATTTCTTTCTCCTGGACCTCCTCTGCCTCAGATTCTCCTTCTTCCTCTTCTTCTTCCTCTTCTTCCTCCTCTTCTCCTCCCTCCTCGTCCTCTTCCTGGATGGTAGGGGTGACCTCCGAGGGGGGTACTGAGGTCTTTTTCTTTTTCCTCCTCCTTTTTTTCCTCCTGCTGGCACGGGGGGGCCTCTTTTGGAACTTGAGGGCAGAAGGGAGGTGAGTGGAAAGGGGATGATGGATGTGGTGCGAGGTTTGGCGGTGGACTGAGAGAGAAAAAGAGAGTCAGGGGCAGGAAGAGGCTGGGAGGAACCTGCCAGGCGCCCCTCCAGGAAACAGCATGGTCTGGAGATCAAGGGCCAGGAAGGGCAAGGAGAGCCACCAGCCCGCAGGGACATAGTAAAGCTCTTTCAGTGATGTGGCAGGCTGTGTCCAGCCTGGGGTAGGTGGGAAGACAGCCCTTGTGCACTGCCAAACCACCCCAACACAGCTCCACAGTCCTGGGGAAGGCAGGACTCCTCTCCCAGTGTTGCCGAAAGCCATTTGCATGGCTGCACAGAGCTGTGGTGACCTGCCAGAGGCAACACACCCTTGCATTCTCAAACAGGAAAGGTAACTTAGTGGTTAGGGCCATGGCTTAGTGGTGGATGTGGTGCTAGGTTTATGGCTGGACTCAATGATCTCAAAGGTCTTTTCCATCCTAAATGCTTCTGTGATGCTATGATTTCTTTTCTGCACAGTGTTCTTTGAGTTAAATAGATGCTATTAAATAGATGTTATTTATCGCCCAGGCTTTGACAGAAAGTCCTTCCTCCATAGACACAGGAAAAACAGACCAAGCCTTTTAGGGCAGATGCGACCTAAATCCTCGTTCCAGGTACTGTGAGGGCGTGTGTCTACCAGTCTCTGAAATGCACATTCAATTAGGAGGCTGTCTTTTAAAATTCAGTGTAAAAAAACGGGGCAGGAGGACTTTTCTTTAAACTAATCTACAACGAGAAATTCATACAGGCTTGACCTGGGTGTCATGGGAATTACAGAGTGAGAAGAAATTAAGGGCATTTCTGAACCTTCACTCCAAAACAAAGGCAATGCAGGAGGCAGGGAACAGGGCAAACTCAGCATCTCTCCATGAGAGAAAGGAAAGCCATTTCTGTCAGGTCTATTTGCAGGCACAAAACCTCCCATAGACAGTCTGCAAGCTGCACAGGTCCTGGGGCTGCACCCGGCACCACTGAAATCAGGGGGGCACCAGCCACTTGGCAAGGCGGTGTTGCTCGGCAGCTCTTCCTGAGGAATAATTTTCAGTCTATTTTGATTTGGTTCCTTCCCAGCTTTCCTGTGACATGGCAGCAAAATCTGTTTACAGTGAAAACTACCTTCAAAGGACATTTTCAATGGAAGCTGTAACCTTCTCCCTGGGAGAGCCAGGCTGGTTCATTGTTCTGCTGTCATGTTTCCTTTCCTTTGGTTTCTCAAGTCTTTTCTCCCCTGTTTCCCCCCTTGGGAACTGCAGAGATATTTCACACATCCCCCTAGTTTGGCAGAAGAGACCTGTGATTAGATTAGAGGAGATTGGGAATGGTCAGACATCTACAAATCGGAAAGAGTTTGGGCTCCTTATAAACACTTTTTCCTCAAAAGTGTTCTTTTCTTTGACTTAGCTAGATGTACACTATTTCACTTAAAAGATTTGGCAGAAAGACCCTCCTGTCCTGCTGCTGTACTTCTATAGCACTGCTCTGCATGCCACCAATAGGCCAGGGATAAAATTTTAATGTAAGAAGCAAGGAAGGCCCCAACTATACACATGTTGCTCCTTTTACAAGACAAAGCTGCTGGTGAGGACACAGCCCATCTTTCCCTTCTGGCTTATTCACATCAGCCCAAAACAGAAACACATTTACGATCAGAAGAAAACCGAAGCCTTGGACTGCAGGGAAGGGCAGTGATGCTACGTGTGTGATCTGGCACAGCAGAGGGGGAGCACTGTTCTTCACCCCTGCACTCAGCTGTCCTGTGTCAACTGATCGCATCTCTACAGAGGTGGGCTGGAGGTGGGAAAAACACACCTCTCCCCAACACAAGAGGATCCATGCCTCCCTCTTCTTCCTCCCTGTCTTCCTGTGTGTCCAGTCCCTGCCCTCCTTCCAGCTCCATTCCTTGCACTGCCTGCCTGTATGGAAAGTTACTGCCAAACCAGTGTCCCAGATGTTTGATTACACTACTTGGTGAACTTGATACAAGAAATATGAAAAAGTAATTTGAATAGGGAGCCCAGAAGGAAGAGCCTACATATTAGGAATTCCTGGCTTTGACTAGAGCAGGAAACATTTCTAAGCCTAGAGGGCATTCACCTCCATCCAGCTTTATGAATACAAACTGCATAAAACTTCTGATAACCAGGGTTGACGTAGTCCTAGGCAACAGGAATACATCAGGAGCTCAGAGGAAAACAAGCTTGATTCTGACAAAGGAGGAAGGACTCTCTTATTAAAAAGGGAAAAAAAATCCCAAACCAAACAGTACAAACCTCTAGTCAAATTTTCAAAGAAGCTTCTGCCATGCATGCTCAAGCAGATTGCCCGTGTCCTCCAAGCCAACCCACACACCTGTGCACACAGGCAGAGCTTCGGAGCAGGTAGGTCCTATGGACACAGGGCAGGGATTCAACCCACAGCAAAGCTATTAGCACCTTGCAGCCATGTGCACGAGTGACTGTGAGCTCAGGTGGGAAGTGTTATTTGAATGGAGCCTTTGCAGAGAAATGACACAAGCAGAAACCAGCAGCTGCGGTGCACTGCAGTAATGGACTTTTACCAGCAAACTTTTACAACAGCCATTGTAAATGAGTGGCCAAGCAGAAAACAGCCTGGTGATGTACTTGGGACATAATGTTCCCAAGGTTGTATCCCATCAAAGCCAAGCTGGAAAATAAGCAATATGTGACTGTGTAGAGCCATAGACTGGGAAACTATCCCAACCATTGCTACGTGTCTGCCACACAAACAGACTGCTGGATGTGGGCCTCTTTGTGCCCTTCAGTGCTTTTACTACAAAGTAACACAACCCACCTACACCAGGCAATAGCTTACAGTCACTCTTGTGGGTACACTCTCATTTTACAGCCAAAGTGAGTTTGGGCAGACGGTTGCCTCCATCATGGAAGGGCATTTAGAGGACTAAATATGCTGCTCAGAGGAACTGAGGTGAGATAGCTATAGCACTTTAAATTCACACTCTATTTTTATTTTGCAGTCCTTTCTTTGATCAGATAAGCCTGACGGTTTCTATTCAGAAATATATAGGCATGTCTGACTGGAGCCATCTGCTTTCAGACTGGGGAGGACAGCCTGGCTTCTGGTCATATTTGGATGTTTCTTTGCAGCCACATGGAAGAAAAATTGTTTTAAACTGGAAATTTCAATATTGGGGAAGAAGTTGCAGAGGTCCCTGAGACTGGGTGATCGAACACCCGGGCAGCTATGCTGCTGCGTGGGCTGTACAGTAGCTACGCCTGTGGAGACAGAGAAAACAGGGAACAGACTGGGAACAGGCCGTGGGCACGAGTGCTAAACTGTGTGTACATAGCACTTCGGGAACGCTCTGGAGGGAGGAAGTGAATAGCAGGCTAATACAATCTGCAGGGTCCCAGCACAAGGCTGCAGAGCACATGTGGGTTGGCAGTGAGGGTGGAAATGGGTACAACAGTTCAAACCTACATACATTCAAAATCTCTCTCACTGTAGCTGCGGCTTTGCTTCTCCAGATTGCTTGATGCTGACTTGCTTATGAGGTCCCCAAATCTCTCGATTGACAAAGTCTTATCCAAGTCCTCATCGTCCTCGGCACCAGGAGAGGCTTTCTCTGCGCGATCTCTGCCCTGCACAGAAACCGCCAGATAAGAATCAAACACGACAGACCCTTCAGCCCTCTGGATCCTCCTGCCCTGCAAATAGTGCTGGCTTGCTAAGGAGGAGCAGGCTCCACATGACAGGGCTGGGGCAGAGTTTCTCACATAGAGGCACAGCTGCGCTCAAAACCAACAGATCAGTAAGCTCCAAGGCACACTCTGCAGAGATGCTTTAGAGTTCCTCCACACCTCCCTTGAGCAGCAGGTATCAGGGGCTTATGTCAGTGCCTGTCTTTCCCATTAGAGAAGATGCGTAGCTTTTGTTTGGCTGGACTTCCTCTCTTATTTAACTGCTGCCCTCTGGCCTTCCCTTTGCCCAGTCTGCCATCCCTCTCATTCTTAGACCTCCTCTGCATTTCCCCTTAGAAAACAGCATCCCTGCTCTGGTGAGCTGCCCTTGGATCACAGACCATCCTGTGCCTTCCCACCTCCCCTTCACACACCTAGGGACTGCTCATTCCCCTCAGATGCTTTCTTCAGGCTTTCCTGCCCATTTTCCTCCTGTTTCAGGCTATGGGCACTTCTCTGCTTTTTGCCAGTGGGAACGTCCCAAGATGAGCATTACCAGGTGACCCCTGTCCTTTCTGTCTCCTGAGCAGTTGCAGCTGGTAAAATTTTCCATCAATATAGCTGAAATGCCAGCGTGGAGCTGTTGTGGACTCCTGTGTTTCCATGGAAACAGGAGGAGGCCCAACTGTGACAAATCTGTCTGTGCTAGGCGGAAAGAGGGAGCAAGGCAGCTTTAGCTGAGCTGTGCCTCTCCTCGCATCCCTCAGTTTTTCCCAGCTCTGACCTGGGAGCGGCTTTATGTTTGTGGGTGACACTGCTTCTCCTCTCACCTTAGCACACACAGGTGTTCCAAGCCCAGCCTAAATGGGGACTGTCTATTTACAAGCTGCCCAGCTCCTCCTGCCACTTGCCTACCCCACCTAATGGCATCTGAAGGCACAGGGACCCCAGAGAGCAACCTCTGGCCTTTTCTGGGCCACAGTTTGCTGTCTGCACAGAGTGGATGTGGGCTCGTGGGCAGCCTTGGGACACCCTTAGTGCAGACCTGTCCCTGGTGAACACAGGCTGTGTTTCCTACTGCAGCACACTGCCAGGACACCAGTCCTGCTCTCATTCTGGCAGGAGCACGGTCCCTGGAGAAGAGATGGCCGCACTGCTGCTGGATTCCCACCTCACCTGCTGCAGGTCGATGAAGACATCTCCTATGGGAGGGGACTCTCCAGCTGCCATTTTGGTTCAGGACCTAAGGGCCTGGGCAAAATATCAACCCTTCTCTTTCACCGGCAGGCACCCAGCAAACCTGGAGAGTGGCATAACCTGTGGAGAGAGGGCAGGACAAGGGAATGTCGTGGGAGACTGCTGGCCACTGCCCTCAACCCCCCTGGCTCCTGACCCAGAGAGGTCACCTCACCAGCCCTCAGGGAACCTCACCGGCATCACTAGGACAGGCCTGTTGCCGGCAGTGTGCTGTGAGTGGCCCAGCCCACACTGCTTTGGCCACCGGCTCCAGCAATTCAGGAGTAGGTGGGACCCTGTCCTCCTCTGAAAGGTCAGAAGGACTGACGGAGACAGCAGCTACATATAGCTCCTGCATGGGCTGTGCAAGAGAAAGAAAGGCTTCATGTTCAGATACGTCTCCACCAGCACATTTGTGCAAAGCTGTGTGATTGACCACCAGGGAAAAATAAAGTTGGGGAGATCAGTTGCTGTGGGGTGCATGCCAGGAGCAGGTAGCAGAGTGGTCCTGTGGCACCTAGCTTTATTGGGCAGATCCCAAAAAAGGCCAGAAGGAACCTCAGAGAGATCTGAGCAGGCCACAAAGATAGCACAAGGACAAACAGTTCATCATTCAAACACCACACACAAAACAACACAAGTTATAGGCAAAGAGGCCAACCTTCAGGCTGCAGATCTGAGCCCTGTCAGAACCGGCTGGGCCAAGGGACACAGAAGACGCCCAGGCAGCCCAAGGGTGCGATCTGCTCAATATACAACTGCAAGTGAAGAAGGCAATGAGCTGCCATGGTTGACAAGGAATGGGGATAGAAACTAACACACAAACAGCTGTAGTCATATCATCTACTGCAACAGTGCAGGCTGAGCTCAGCATGAGCTGCACCCCAGGAAGAACTGGAGTTGACACAGAGGCTGGCTCTGGGAAGATGCTGGCCTCCAAAAACTCATCTGAACTCACATGGAGAAAGAAGATGTAAGCACATGTACAGTGCTTTGGGTACAGGGAGAGGCAAAGCGTCCTCAGCTCACAGCTCAAGAAAAGGAACATTTGTTATAACTACAAAGGTAGAATACAAATGAATAAAAAACTGGCAAAAGAAAACATTTTTTTCAGTGATGTCATCAAGGAGTAAAAAACTGCAAAGTCAGAGGACAGCTTAGCCATCTCTCTGGTAAGAAGTTTCTATAAAACAAGTATTTATGACAAAGAAAAGTACAAGAAGTTAAACCCATCTTTTAGAACAAGCTATTCTCCAGCTTTGAAAGCTTTGGAATAAATATTATAGGTTATGTCCTGGTTATCTGCAGAGGGGTTTCTTACTATCTCATTTGAAGTACCTAGTATGGGACACTGTTTAAGACAGGCCACTGAAACACTAAAATAGATGGTGTAAAGGTGACACCAGTAAGGCCGCTTCATCATCCCTTCTATCTTTGAAGATCTCTAGAAGGTGCTACTACAGTCTCTGGTTACTTTGCCTACCTGAAGAGCTTATTCAAACCAAAAATCCCACGGCAATCCGTAAGGCAAGTTTTTGAGGAGCTCATCTGACTACTGATAAAGCACTCTCCTTTGGTCCATCCTCCTAATTATCAGGAACAAGGCAAAACGTAAGGGAAGAAACCCCTGAAACACACATAGTTGGACTCTTCAGTAATCCCTCAATAAGACCTGAACAGCTCAAGAGAATAGGCTGCCAAGACAGACATCTAAACAGCAAATGCAGCATCCAGGCCATAAGCAACAAGGCAGAAAAGAATTAAAGCACCTAATCCACTCCGTAGATCTTAAGCTGTAATCTTCCAACTTCAAACGCTGTTTTCCAAGGAAAATAGAGCAAAAGGGTTCCAAGAGAGATAGCAGAAAAAAAAAAGGAGAAAGGTCTGGAAATCAACTGTAGGCAGAGACTGACTTGCCTTTTAGTAGAAGACATGATAGAGAAAAGGGTAATATATGGCTTTTATTTTCTTTTGCACTTAACTCAAGAAGAGGGTGTAATTCCACAAAAACAAACAGCAGCACATTTGAAACTGAAGGCAAGGAACATTTTATTCCAGTGGGAAGACCTGGCAGGGGAACCTCACTCTGCAGGGCCATGGCATCATGTCTGTTAAAAAAAGGATTGAATATTTTTAAGGAACAGAACATTCACAGCTCCAGACTGTCTGCAAAAACATGTTAAAAGCACAGTTACTTGAGGGAGTAAAAAGATGATGCGGACAGCAGCTCCTGTAGAGGCAAAATCCCTAAAAACTAGCAAAATGGTAATTTAATAAAAAAAATGCTAATGCTCAGCTCCACCTCTGTGCCTTGTGGGGCCTCTGAAGGAAACTAAAAACTATCAGCAGTGGTGTGAAGCAATGTGCTTTGTTTCAGGTCAAGCTCAGGTATGTCTGGAGCAAAGCAGAGGCTCGCAGGGGCATTTGTGCTCTGGGAGGGAGGAAACCCATGTCTGGGAGAATTGCTGGATGCAACACTCTCTGCTGACATTAGCTTTACAAGATGCTACACGGAGTTTAAAACTATTGCCTGACTGCCTAAACGAAGTTAAAAGGGAGGGAAAATCCAGCACTTAGTCTTTCTTTACCCACCGAATTCAGCGTATTCTGAATTCTGCTGAAGCTATGTCATTCGAATGATGCTGCTGAACAACTACAAGCCAGACAGTTGTACTAGAAGTAATAGAGCCCTGGGGACTTGCCTTGAAATTTCAGAGGGACCGCGAGGTACCCGCAAGGTTTCCGTCAATGCCCCACTCATCCCCCTGTGAAAGCAGGATGTGATGTGTGGGTGCTCCAAGCCGAAGGGCTCGGTGCTGAGCTGTCTGGAGGCTCTGCCACTTTGGGGAGGAGAGAGGTGAGGATGGAAGGCATGTTCTACGATTCTAACCCTACTGTCTCTGCTGCTTTCTGGAGAATGGAGAGTCCACAGCCTGGGAGCACTGCTGCTTCCCTTCGGTACATTAATTGATGGCTGGCCACTAGAGGCCACTTGCCACCTTTGGAGGAAGGCTGGACGACACCTAGTCGGATCCTGCCGGGCTTCTTTATTACCCACAACAGATGGAGCTCAGAGAAGAGCAACCAAAAATTGCCAGTGGGCTAGAGGAATTGATTTATAAGGAAAGGTTAGGAGCTAATTTTGTCTAGCACAATATGGGATGACTAAGATGGGGAGTGGACAAACCAGCAGTCTGGAAAGATCTCAGTGGTATAAAACACAACTAAAGATTTTTTTTTTCTTTTTTTTGGTCAGGCAGCCCTTCACAAAGAGACTTAGGAATGGGTTAAAATTTAAAATAGAAACTTAAAACAAATATCAGGGAGAATCCTGCTAATAAGCATCATGCTGAAGTGCCCAGCCCGCTGGTATCACTGCCTGGGCTGCCATAAGAACACAGGACAAAATGGGAAACTAAAAAAAACAAACAAACAAAAAACCCAAAACAGACACCACTAAATAAAAGCAAATGACCGATACCTTCATTCCACTATATCTCCTGGCTATGGGGAGTACATGATTCAGCATTCCTGCTAGAAGTAATTTTCAGTAATAGAAGCATCATGCCAGCAGGCCAGTTTCAAAGGGTGTCCAGAAAAATCCACAGTCTGCCAACCTGTGCACACTCACATATCCCTGCTCTCTCCACAAGCACATCAGTAAACAGAACTGGCTCACCTAAATCACCATACCTTGTACTGACCATCATACTGAGCATCTAGGCTTAACGGATGCTGAAGGAAAGTGAGCAGGCACGTCCCTGCAGTTCTGGCAGCTATGGCATCTCCCACATGTCGCTCACAGGGACTCCAGAAGGACCTTCCCTGACCCCCAAAGGCTGCTTCACAGTGCCAGTGCAGGAGCTTCCCTGTTTTGCTGTGAAAACCACACATCTTCAAGGGGCAGAGGCGAGCAGTTCACACTGCCCCTTTGCAATAAAGATAAGCCGGTAAACAATATAGGCAGCTCCGTGGGCAAGGGGCTGCCCCAGCTCCATGGGCAAGGGGCTGCATGGAGACAGCCATCAGGCCACGCATTCATTTCCTCAGCTCTTCCCTAATCCCTTGGCCATCAGCTGAGTATAATTTAGCTGTGGAGTGTCTAGACTAGGAGTGGATGTTAAGATAGTGAGGGATAAAGCAACAGGGGCAAAGCTGGTTTGAGGATAGAGGAGGAGAAGGGACCCCGGCTGATACACACAGACGGGAAGAGCTCACAAAGGAGAAGGATTAGAGGCCTGGGAAGCTTTTCCTAGGAAGACATACTGATGAGCCTGCACATGGAGGAGAGGAGCAAGAGGGGTGCTGCTGCATACACCAAAGCATTCGAATGCTGCTCTGACAGTCACAGCCTCAAAGCCAAACCAAACAGGAGTGGGCTGCACAGCCTCTATGTCTCCTCTGACATGGCAGAGAAATGGACACACAGAACGGAAAGGCAACACAAGAGACAGTAAACACACAAAGTTTCCAAGCATAAAGGGTTTAACCTGTGGATCTCTTTACCACATGGCTATGCTGAAATCTGTAATATTACACAAGTACTGTAGAAGGTTTAAATATTTCAATGAATCCTGTACTCAACTACTTTGGATGAACCACCACAGCCATTCACTCCTGAAGCACCGACTCTGTTCCATGACTCTACCTCACAGGCCCTTCAAAGAGGTAGCAGACAGGACGGAGCCGATGCAGCTCACAGACACATTCATGAACACATGGAACAAAACCCACTCCAGAATGAACTGCCAGCACCGGACAGCAACAAGGAGCAATCCCTCCACTGGACATACGGACGGCTCTGACAGACACACGTACAGCCAGGGGAGGGAAGGGACATAGGCAGGCACAGGGGTCACTGCACCACGTACCGTGCCGTGCCGAGCGCGGGACTGCTCCACGCCGCGTCGCATCCAGCACCGGGCACTGCGCTGCGTGCGGTGCCGTGCCCCGCGCCATGCACCGCCCCGCACCGTGCCATGCCATGCACCATGCCTCGCACCGTGCAGCACCGGCGCGCCCCGCACACGGGGCCGGGGAAAGGCAGCCAGGCGGGGCTGCTGCAGCCGGGGCAGCGCAGAGGCGAGCGCCGGGACCCACCCCCTCCCCGGCCCGTACCTCGCACCGCCGGAGCAGGAGAGCCGCCCGTCGCCGCGCCGCACCCCGGCCCCGCCGCCACGCTCCGCCCGACACGTGCCGCGCCGTGCCGCCCCGCGCTGGCGGCGGGCGGCGCTGCCCCCCGGCCTCCCGCCGGCCCGCTCCGCGCCGCCCG
>JAWWLV010000183.1:16498385-16523493 GCA_035041135.1 Platyrinchus mystaceus | reverse complement strand
GGCGGAAGAGCGCGGCGGCAACGCGGAAGGGCGGCGGGGCGGCGGCGGCACCAGCGGTCGGGCCGTGCACCTCCACCTCCGCCGCCTCGGCCTCCCCGCCGCAGATGGCGGCGGCGGAGACGCTGGTGCGCGGCCTGTCGCGGCTGCTGCAGGACGCCGGTGAGTGGCGGCCGTCCGCGCCTCGCTGGGGCCGGGTCGTGTCGGTGCCCCCCGGTGCGTGGACATTCACGACCCGCCCCGGCTTTCCCCTTCCCTGCAGGGGACCTCGTCCTGGACGGCTCCAGCACGCTGACGCTGCTCACCCCCACCCTGCAGCACCTCACGCAGGTCTTCGAGCATCACCTGGGCTCCCGCAACCAGAACCGGGGCTTCGTGGCGCTGCCCTCGCACCCCGCCGAGACTGCCGCCATCCTCCAGGCGCAGTTCCTCTTCGACGTCCTGCAGAAGACTCACTCCTTGAAGGTCCGTGCATGCCGGGGGTGCTGCAGGGCCGGCCGGTGGAGGGGGCAGGCACAGCTTCAGAGCGGCCTCTGGTGCCCATTGCCCCCGTCTGGCGTGTGTGCTCCGTGGGTCGGGTGGTTCTCACAGGGCTGTTGCTGTTGTAGTTCAGTACGATAGTCTTGTAGCTACTTCACCTAGGATCAGCCCTGCAGCTCAGCAGAAAGTTTCTTGGAGTTAAAAACAGGGGCAGAAGGAGTTAATTATGTTCTGACCTTGGTAAAGCGGTGTCATTGTTGGAAAATTATTATTTCCTGAAATGCTTGAGCAATTCAGGCAGTATCTGGCATCCGAGCACAGCCGAGTGCTCCCTGAATGGTGATTGATCTGCCCAAGGCAGCAGAGCAGAGGGGTTAGTTAGGCAGTGTACACGCCTGCTACTCTGAGACCATCTGCTGCTTACTTCGGAGTTTTACATGCTCCTGCCTGGGCAGTGGTTCTTGTTGATTGGTTTCACAGCATGGGACATTGCTAGTAACTTATCCTCATTAATTTTAACAAGTCTGTAATGAAGATAAATGTACAGCTCTAGGAACTCTTCAGAGAGGTTTTTGAAGGGTGGCATGTGCTACAAGGATGCACATGATTCTACTCGGCACTGGGGCACTGCTGGGAGGATAGTAGAGGTGAAACGAGCCTGAAAGGGGAAGGGGAATTAGCAGCTGTTCTTAGGTTCCACAGTGGTGCTCATGAGGTGTTGTGACTAAGCCCTACTGTCTGTGATGTCTTTAAAAGTGTTTTCCCTGTGAGACTGGAGAGAATGCTGTTGGGAGGATTTTGTAGCAGTCTACCGAGTGTGGAGATTGGGGTAGGGCCCAGAGCCTCTGGAGAAACATGGGTGTCCTGGCAGGAGGAGACAGGGAAGGACACTGCAATCAGGAGGATATTGTGATTAGTGCTTGTGTTAACCAAAAAATGGGCTCTCTCTGTAATAAGCCTGTAAAGAAGGGGAAGCTGCTTATTGTCTGGTAACTGATTTACTTGGATATATTAATAATTTATAGCAGTCTGATCAGATTTTTAAGACAGTGGAAGAAGAGGAGATGATCAAGACACACAGCAAGAATGGCATCTGAAATAAACTTTGCTAAAACTGATCATCAGAGCTTCACAGCACAAGCTTCCCCTACAGATGCTCTTGTTCAACGGGCAGCATTAGTGCTGGCAGGCAGTGGGCAGTGATTCATTGCTGCCAGGGCTGTAACTGTGGAAGCAATAGTGTTGATGAGGTCTTGGAATGTCTGTTCTGCACCTGATGAGTCACTTCTGCGGGAACATGGATGTAATTGGCAGAGATGGTCTCTGTGGTTGTACTCTGCTGTCTACAGTGGAGGTGTTAACTACTTCATTACTCACTTTCAGTAGCAGCCTGAATTATTGTTTATGCATTGTCCGTAGAAAGCTAAAGAAGGTGGATTTAATAAGCTGCTTTTTGGTACATGGACACAAACTGTGTTTGTGTTTGTAACTGCCCTGTGGTGAATGGGCCTGTGGCTGCACCACAGAATGCAGAGATTTGCAGGCACCTCAGTCTAATACTGATAGTGTCTTAGAGACCAGTTCTGTTTTCCATTGTATCTGCTTATGATTTGCCTTATTTGGCCTCTTGTAGTGAAATGTACATGCACACCTCCTGCCAGTGTGCTAGTTCAGCTCAACTGCTCGATAAACATAGCTCCAGCAGTTAGATTTGTCTTTAGTAGATTTGCTAGTGGTGGCTGATTGAGGATTCCAGCTGTCAGACCTCCCAGTGGTGCTGAAAGTGGTGAAGCCATGTGGGCAGAGGAGATGCTTGCTAACGTGCTATTTTCTTTGACCTCTGTTGTACTATGGGGCTGGGAGACATTGCTACCAGCACTGAGGGAGAGCTTGTCAGTGAATACCCAAGCTGGAGGGGGAACCTGTTCAAAGTGCTGCAGTTGGTGCATCAGGATGTTGGTATTGCAGTACAAATCAAGCTTGACATAAGACTTCTGTTCTCATTTCTCTAGCTTGTTCATGTTCCAAGCTGCGTTTTACAATCTGCTGTGAAGATCTTCCCTTTCAAGTCCCTCCGGCATCTAGAAGTAAGTATAGGGGGCAGGACTGGTTTTGAGTTTTGCTGTTTGGCTTTTCTTGACTAGTTTTGTGGTTGCAGAATGCCTCTACTCCTAAAAATCGGGGAGGCTTTTGTGGCTTCCCTAAAAGGCTAAGTCTAAACTCATGTAACGCTTGTGGTGAGACTTGGGTATGGGCAAAGGCTCTAATGTCAGAGAGAGAGGCTGCAGCAGGGAAGTGGGAGAACCCTTGCAGAGGTGAGCTGCTCTTACACTGTAATATTTTGATGTATGTTGTCTTTACTTTCTCATCATTGCTACAGCTGAGGTCTGTCCCTCCACACTGTCTCCGGGGACTGCGATTTGTCTATTCTCAGCTGGAATCTCTAACGTGTTGCAAATGTATCAGTACACTGGAGGTGAGTGTCTCTACACAGCTCGTGGGGAAAATTGCAAGAGAAAGTCTGTCTTGATCCTACAGCCCTTCACACAGGGAAGATACAGGAGACAGTGTTAACCCATCCATCCATCTATATATCCATGTTGTATATGGCTTTTTCTCCTTTCCACATTCTGGGGTTCTACTCCTGCCTCAAGCACTGTTGAAGTATTCCCTGCTTGGGTAGACATGTGCTCTGTATTCTCCTTCTTAGCTTCTTGAGAATTTCTGGCTTCAGACAATATTCATGTTAGCTAGGTCTGATAGCTCTGTCTATCTGGCTGTTTCCACATTCAAAGCTTGCAGCTGGTCAAGGTTTATTTCTTTGTACCTCAGCAGCCTTAAATTAGAGCTGATTATCAGAGGAAATGCTGTGCTCTGGTGTGTTACCTGCACTGCTGCCCAGCAGATTTCTGAGACATGAAGGCAAGCTTCAACCATGGAGAACTGAGTGGCGTGGGCCGTGCTGGCTGTGGGACTCTGAGTTCCTGTCTGGGGCACAGAAGCAGCTGCCTGCTGGGAAACAGGGGCTGCTGGTAGGGAGTACTTTGAGAGCTTCTTTTGTCTGTCAGAATACAAGTGTTTAACTTGCTTTTGCTTTGATGGAGGTCTGAAAAAGGTTTGTTAGCATGAATCTTTGTGCTTAGTGTTCCGAGCCTAAGAATTCTAACAAGTTAGGTTAACTATTGCCACTTCAGTGTAGGAAATAAAAGCATCTCCCCTTCTTTCTAAATACCTAGCCGTGGGATTCCCACCACCTCCAAATACTTGATTTAGTGGCATAAAACTCGTCGCCTCTGTAAGCAAGGCAAGGTCTGTAAAACACAGTATGTTATTCTTATGCCAGTCTTATTCTGGACTGACTGTTCTTCTGTGTTCCTCTGCTGTTACTGTAACAGCTAGTACTCAACAAGGAATGCCTTCTCTCTTTTTCCTAGGAAATCATTTCAGCATGTGGTGGAGATCTGAGCTGTGCTCTCCCATGGCTGGAATTGCAGACTGTGAACTTCAGCTATAACTCAATCACTGCCTTGGATGACTCACTGGTGAGTGGGGCATGCTTCCTGCATGACTGAGGGGAAGAGAGGAGATGATCACAGTCAAGAGCTGGGCCTGCTGTTACTGATGCTGCTAGGTCTGGGTGGGAGGAAGTGAGCAGTGTTAATTTTGCTGGCCTCTCCCAGCAGGGCGGGCATTTCATGCTGCAATGGAGACATTTGTAGGATCTGATCTAGATCTAACCCTAATCTTTTTGTCCTTCAGCAATTACTAAATGCTCTGAGGGTCTTGGATTTGAGTCACAACAAGATCCAAGATTGTGAGCACTATTTAACGGTGAGTGCCTTCTGGTAGTTCAGTCCATGTCCAGTCCTTTCCTGTGCTCCATTGAAGTTGATGAGGAAGGAGAAAGCTGCTCCTAGCAAATTTTGTAAAGCATTTAGATCATGCTGAGTGCCCCTAGACAAACCATTCCCAATGTGAACATCAAAGTCTTTCTGCAGAAACAGTCTTAAGAAACTCATTTGTTGTTGACCTTGTTGGGATGGAAAAAATGGTAGAGCTAGTGCCTTGTCTTGAGTTTAAGGTCAGGCTTTGAGCTGGGATCCCAATTGATTTGGTGCTGCTCTTCTCTCTGAACAGACCCTTACAGAACTAGAGTACCTCAATCTGGCTTATAACTTCCTGTCCAAGGTGCCAAACCTTGGCATCTTCAGCCGATCCAAGTTGGTGACTCTGATCCTGCGCAACAATGAGCTTGACAGCATTAATGGTGAGCCTACAAGAGAGGAGCATTTCTGGGCTTGAGGCCTTTCAGTCTTCTTTGAGAAGGGACAGAACTTGAAATCTTGGGCACAACTATTTTTACTAGGGTTCAATTTTGGGTGAGAAGGATAGGTGGGAGGTTTCTAAGTTATATCTTCTAGCTTGCTGATGGTTTCTTACTTTGTTCACAGGGGTGGAGCAGCTTGTGAATCTGCAGCACCTGGATGTGGCCTATAACCTGCTGCTGGAACATGCCCACTTGGCACCACTGTCCACTCTGCACTGTTTAAAAAAAGTAAGCATAAAGCCTGATGGGTTAATAGATTAGAGATTTCATATTCAGGGTGTGCAAGATCGAGACTTCGTGGTAAGAAAAAAGTTTTGAAAGATAAGTTCAACTCTTGAGCATTTAATTTTAATCTGTGAAACTGATGGGGGAGCATTAGACAGATACTTGTATTTCAGCCTTCATTTTTGATGACCCCTGTTCAAGCTTTTTCCATATATTCATCTCCACTTCCTTGCTCCTTCTTTCCAATCTGAAAACTATCAAGTTCAGTGAAGATCCTCCCATAAGCCTGTTGTGAATTTGTATGTTCAGAGAAGTCTGAAGGAGGATCACTGCAGTCACTATAGTGCTTGTGAAAGAAGATCACAGAATCAGAAACTGGTTTCTGTTGGTAGGACCTTAAAGATCTAGTTCCATCCTCCCTGTCATGGGCAGGTACACCTCCCACTGGATCTGGTTGCTTTAAGTCCTATGCACCTTGGTCTTGAACACTTCCAGGTATGGGGCATCCACAGCTTCTCTGGGCCTGCAAAGGACTGTTCTCTCAACGCTTCTCAGAGTCAGTACTGAAAAACTCATAATGATTTAGGGGCACGAGTAGAAAGTCCTTTAATCTCCTTTTCTATTTGCTGAACTGGTTTCAAGAAGCATTGTAAAAGCTTAGTCCTCTCCTGGCCTGATTACTATTCCACTGCAAGGATATTTCCCAAGGCAGAAAGAAAGACTGAAGCCTGCAGGCAGAATAGATTGGGGTATAGAATATTGCTTCTAATAACAATTTGTCTATTTCCCCCACCCAGCTGCATTTAGAGGGAAACCCGATATGGTTCCATCAAAATCACCGATCTGCAACCATTGTGCATCTGTCTCCTAGGGCAGCCTCCTCCAATGTGAGTATTAGCCACATGCCTTCTGCCCCTGCTGTTGAAGGTGTAAGGTGTTCTGACATTCAGGGGCAAATCTGGGAAATTTATTCCAGTGGTGTAACGGTGGCGATTGTTTTGTGGTTGCTTTTTTTTTTTTTACTGTGGAGTAGTTTATCCTTAAATTTTTATGTGGTGTGCTGGCCAGGGCAGAGTTGAATACTGATCTCAAGTTTGCAAGACCTCAGATCTTAGTGTGTCTTCACTGTCTATGTCTTCACTTTTGCTGACTGATGGTTTCAAAACCTTACACTGTTCCTGCTAAATAGTAACTATGTAGCTGGACTGCAAAAAGAAGGAACTCACAGTTTTGGCCCACTTTACCTAAGTATGTACTGCCATGGCCACCTCTTTCTTTCTCCCCATCACTCTGCTCTCAGCTAGGTCTCATCACTGTTCCCTTGCACTCCAGTGCTTCGGTCAGTTTTTGGTAATCTCATTTCGAATAAAGAAGCCAGCAAAGCCAGTGTTCTGGCAATTTAACAAAGTAAACTTACTTGCTAAGGGTCAGAGATATTCCAGAGCTGGTCTGCCCTTTCATATTAGTGGCAAATGGCTGGATTCATTGTCTTCAAACTGAATCTTGGAAAAAGTTTTCACTGAGCTCAAGTTACTGGAAGCTAGATGGATTCAGGCTAGAAGTAGGGTACAAGCTTTGAGATGAAAGTGAGTGTCTTTCAAAACAATTTGAATTGTTGCAGAATAATATATTGTAACTCTTCTGAAAACTGTCTTGGATATGTTTCTAGAAGTCATAGAGTCTGTAAACAGGAAGACCACAATGGTCTCTTCTGGCCTTGTATGCAATTAGGTCAGGTGGCTACAATTAAAGGAGCGATGGATAGGCAGGAACAGGGTTGTCTCTTTGCAGTTTTGTGCCAGGGATGCCAACCCTAGGGTGGCCTGAAGGGGAGTAGGAGTCAGCAGAAGTTGTCCTGAGTATGTGCCAGCCAAATGGAATCTGACTGCAAATGGGTCTCTAATTAGAGTTCTTCTTGGATGGGGAGCCACTCTCTTCCTCGGACATAATGGTAAGTATAATTGTTAAAAACTGATCTTACTGGCTTTGGGACTGGAAGCTCTGACAGGTTTTTGCATTGTCATGTGTCCCGTTAAATCTATATGGGCTGCCATGACTATGACGTAGCTCATTTTGTCTCAGTCTATGCTGATTCCTAGTAATTGTTGGAACTGGCCAGCGAAACTTATTCTGGCTTATGTAGCCTTGCAGGACTTGGAACCTTGCCTGTTTCCTCTTCAGGTGCTGTTTGGTACTTGAACTACATGTCAGCAAAACAAACTTATCAATTTCCCATCTGCTTTAAGGAAGACAGAGAGTTAAATCATTTAAATCAGAGTGGTTGTGATAAACAATCCAGTCAACCAGGCAGGATCTATTGTCACTACTTTGACTGAGATGGTGAAAGTTTAAGGTGAGGGGTGGGGAAGTTAGCAGCCTGAGTTGTGGCTTGGTTACCTTGTCTGCCCTTTGCACTCAGCCAGCAATGGTCTCTTCTTCTTACTTTAGCACCTTCCAAGACTTGTGCAAAGTGTGTCACAGTCCATCCACACTTCTACCTCAGAGAAGACCGCACTGGACCGCAGCGCTCTGGAGAGTTCGTGTGCTGCAGACTTCAGTGACAGTCAGTCCCCAGTGGACAATGTGGCTGTCAGGCTCCCTCGGAAGAAAAGCAAGGTCCGGGAACTGACATAACTTCTCAATCATGTAGCTGGCATGTTGGGTGAAGGGGCTGCCTTGACAATGAAAGCCTCATTCTGTGCGGTATGGTCTGGTACTGACTGTGTGGTTAGTGAGCCTCTGCGCTGCTGTGTCTTAGGAACAGGCTAATATACCATGTAAAATGTTTCATGGTGTGCTTCTGCACTTTAACATCTATAAATCCTTCAGTTTGGCAGAGCCCCTCATTAGATGCTGTTTTGGTTGTTCTGATCCCTCCCAACTATTCTTACCTTGTTTTTTCCAGGGAAAAATCAAAGTGCGCAGAGCGAGTATTTCGGAGCCGAGTGACACAGAACATGAGCCCCAGGCATTACCTCTCTCTGCTGGTGAGGCTTGTCTTCTTCCTTAGTAACATAGCAGCTGAACTGCCCACAGTAAGAGGAGTATTCTGGCCTGGTAACTATTTTCATGCTTCCCAAGTTTTCTGTCTGCAGGCCTGGTCCTACAGCATCAGAAGGAGATGAAGCGCTTGGCCAGCTTCAGAGATCGCTTTGGTGCTGACTGGCTGCAGTACAAGAGACATCTGGAGGAGCACGACCAAGTACCTGTCATCTCCCGTAGCCGTTCTGCAGCTGAGATCGCAGGCAGACCTGCTGCAATGGACTTTCAGAGTGAGAGCTCTGACCCAGATCAAGGAAAACCCCAGGTAGCCCAAGACGAATCCTCTCCTCCTTTGAATGACACTGAGAAGGAGGAAGAGCCTAAAGTACAGCTGGATGAGCCTGAGGAAGGAGAACAGAGGGGAGAAGAGGATGCAGATGAGCTAATGCTAGGAGAGGAAGGAGAGGAGAAGCCAGAAGGTAAATGTGTCCTTTCACTGCTGTGTTTGAGGGCTTGGGTGACGGTAGAATAGATGAATCAAATGTGATATCTCTGAAGCTTTATCATGCTACCCACCATTGTGGGAATTCTAAGGACCTGGACCCAGTAGGCCTGAGGGCCTGCTGCATGTACTGACCCGTACTGTGTCTTGTTTGGCAGTGGACCTGTGCCAGCCAGTGCTGGTGAGCCAAATAGAAGGTGAAGGGGACCCAGAGCCAGACTGGATCTTCCTGCGAATCACAGCTAAGCATGTGATTGAGGTGGAACTGAAGGCTGCCAGAGTCCTCCACAAGCTGGAGCTGAAATGCCTGCAGAATGTGGAGACCTCTGAGTTGAGCTGGAAGAGAATGGTGAGTTATGCCTCTGTGTGAGCCTTTGTCACCTTACTGTGTGGGTCAGCATTCTGTATTTGGGCTTCTGTCAGAAAATCCTGCAGGTCTTTTCCTAGCTCCTGCAAAGCCTGATTGAAAATGCATCTCTTCCACCCAATGCATGTGTATCTAACAGCATCTATATTGCTTAAAGTACCTGCAATAATGCAGCAGAAGCCAGCATCAAATCTATTCCAAAGCTGAAATTAAAAGACAATGGCTGAACTTGTTCCAGTGTGCAGGAATGAGAGACTTCTCAAGAGGACTTAAATGAAATGGAGACCTCTTTCCTGTCCATTCCTCACTGGGATATCACCCTGGCCTTGGAGGACTGTTTGTGGATTGCACAGTTTCTAGTGCAGCACCAAGCTGACTCTGATGTTTAGAAAACTCCTTGTAGCTCAGTGGGCAGTTTGCCATCTGTTCTAGATGCACACTTTAGCACTACCAGCCCTGTTTGGCTTTTGTGGTTCTTTAGAAAGGGAGTTCGGAAGTGTCTTTTTCCTTGTGGTAGGATTTTAACATTCAGTCTGTGCACAGACATGTTCACAGTTTTCTTCAATACTGTTTTCTGTAAAAGCTCCAACTCATTTTTAAATCCTGCCCTTGTGCCTTTTTGAATGTTTGTGGCTTGATATTCTTCTGAAATACCTTCATGAAAAGGTGTTTTGTTTGAAATGCTTTGTTCTAAGCCTTGAAAGTTACTATTGTAAGTTTCAAGCACTTGTGCAATTTTTCAAGCACTAAACACAAGTGTTGTCAGCACTCATTTACTTTATATTTGTTAATTTTTGTTTATGCCCATTTTACCAGACTCCCAAATGCGATCAGCTATGGAGGGCTGCTCAGGGCTCACTAAATTAAGTGCTTGTATGGCCACGTTTCAGCTGGTTGCAAACAAATGTAGTCTATATACTGAAAGCTGCTCCCTTTTCCTAAAACGGGTGTTTTCTGTCTCCTGCAGGACCTGGAGCGAGTTTTCCCTGTCCTCACGTTGCACTTCAGCTACATTCGCAAGGACCGACAGAAGCGCAAATATGTGGTGCTTGATGACTGCCCAGAGCAGTGTCTACAGGTGGGGGAAGCTGGGAAGGGGGGCAGTGTTACTGCAAGATGCTGGATTCTTCCAGACAGCAAAGGGCTGCTGTTCTCAGAACACATGAGCATGTGCTGTCCATGTCTGGCTTGTTGGGATTTCTTCTGCTGCACAGATGACCTGCGGAGGGCCCTGTGAGCACGGCCATGGGCAGTGAAGCTCCTGCAGCATGAAGGGTGCTCTCAAGGGGAAAGTCTTGCAGCTTTCTCTCTCTTGGAGTGAAAAGTTTGTAGTCAAGCTAGTGATGGTTAGGTGGTGTGCATGTGCAACATAATGTTTCCTGTGTTCTGAGTGATGTGCCAGCCTGTACTTAGCCCTCTAGACGGTGAGAGTGTCAGTGCTATGGCAGCTCTGGCACACAGCTGCTGTAGGGACTCTGGTCTCTAATCCAAGCATTTTTCTTGAGATACTGTAAGTACATTTCAACAAGTTGTTAAAGAGAAGACACAAATAGATGGGACCTTTGAGACCAGAGTTCCAGAGGGAGCCTGTCAGTATGTAGATTCAAGGCACAGACCTGCAAAACCAGGTTTTCTTGGTCTTCTGCAGTGAAGCTCCGTGCCCTTGGTAAGTCTTGCACACCTGGGAAAGTCCCTGTACCCCTTGCACTCTCAAATGCTATAGTGAGGCACATGAAGAAACTTACTGGTGTCAGAAGGTTGCTTTTATTAGGACAATCATAGCTGCCTACTAATACTCTTTTCCCTGTGCTGCTACTTTTAGAATGTCCTTGAAGTGTTGTCCCCAGCTGTTGAGGAGAATCAGCGAAATCAGGACCAGGAGAAGGGATCAACAAAGTTCCAGTGCCTGAAATGCAAGCAGGAGTTTTCACAGTCCCTGGCTCACTGGCATCAAGGTTCCTATCCTTCAGAGGTTGGAGACACCAAAATCCTGGAGCCCCTAGTTGCCTCAAATCAAGGTAGGATTTAGTGTTCAGGAGAAGGATGCTTGGTAATGCCCAGGCAGACTTTCGGAGTGGCAGCTGTGGTGCAGAGCATGGAATGTATAGAAGAAGGTGATGCCTTGGCTGTACTGGAATTGAAGTCTGTTGTGGAATGTACTCTCATTTGGCCTACTTGGACTGGGAAGAGCCTGCCTTGTTTCCTAGGAGGAATAAGCCACTGGTTTAAGGTTAAGCAAACAGCACTTCTTTTCTGGGGGTCTGGGGGAACATAGGGGTGCTGGAAACTGGAGTCTGGGAGGGGACTTAAAGGTCATGTAGCCAGTTCTGCCACAGAGACTTATTTGTTCTAAAGGCCTTTTGCTAACATAAGCTTCCAGGGAATATGCTCCAGTATTTCAGGTAAAACTTTGGCTAACTCTAACTTAAGTCTTCCTGGCTGTGAAGTGTAAACCCATTCTTGCTGCCCTTTTGGGGAGCAATTAATTTCTTTCTTTGTAATCGAGGGCCATTGTTCTCCCCTGCGCAACTTGTCCTGTTTTCTGTCCTCTAGACTAAATAAGCTCAACTGTCTAGATAATTTGCTTGTCATTCCTGTCTTATTCATGCAGTTTCTTACTGGTCTCCTTTGTACTCTTTCCCATTTGTCCACATTTTTCTTTGGGTGTTTAAAACTAGATATGGTATTTTGGCTAAGACTTGGCTGGTGCTGTATAGGCGTCTTCTGACTGCTGAGTTTTTCAAAGCTCACTTTATATTTGAAGTGGGGAGTGCCCAGCCTTGGCTCGAAGATGCTGTTTGACAAAGTATCCTGAGATTGAAGTACTGCAGTGAAGGCAGAAGTGCTGTCCTGGCTGCAGCATTTTCCTCTCCTCGGGACACTTTCTTCTCTTTGCCAGGGAGTCCCATGATTCAGCTGGGAGTCTGTCCTGGTGTGGGTGAAGGGAGCATCAGAAATTGGGGTCAGGAGGGATGAGGACAGCTGGGGAAGGGACATAGCCTGCTTGTGGTATGGTTGATATACTGGAGGATAAACCAAGCCGGGGAGGGAGGTGCCTAAGGAAGGTTGGACTGACTGGTCACAAGCACGGGCTTCAAAGGTTATGTGAGCTCTTGTGGATGTGGAGGAAAGTCATGAGCCAAAGCCCTGATGTAGTTTTGGTTGCAACCACAGCACACACTGGTCACCCTAAATCTGAGCAGAACTATTTTATGTGGATGTTGGCACTGATCCAGAATTTCTTGTGAGGGGAGGTATGTAGGATATGATTCTGAAAAAAGTTGCTCAACAAGCTGCTCAAGTTAGACTGTAACTATTGTGTACTTTGAAAGGGAGGGCTTGTGGTTTGCAGGGGGGGGGCGGAAATAGAATCTTGTGGGGGGAGAGCTGCTCTGGCTTTTTGTTTATCCCTGACAAAACCTTCCACAGATCCTGCAGCAGCTGGTGAGCCCATAGCCTGTCCCTGTTGTTCCAGTGACCATGTGGTCATTCTGCCTTCAGAGGTGTGCTCCAGCACACCTGTGCCGCCTGGTGCCGATAGCACGAGTGAGGACCTGTCAGACTCTGTGCTGGAGGGAGGCAGCCAGCAGGAGGGCCCGGAGGAAACACCTGTCCTGGCCAGCAACAGTGGGAAGTTCTACATCGGCGGGGAAGACAGCTCAGAGGTGGATACCACCAACAGCACCAGGACCCCAGAGCTGAGCAGTGAGCCCGACGGCACTCTTCATTCCAGCTCCCGTGGTTCAGATGGGGGCTGTGGGAAGGAGCTGGGCATGAAGAGCCAGTACTTGTCCCTCAGCCACACAGGCACCAATGGGGGCAGCTTGATGGGAAGCTACCGTTACAGTGTTTCTCGGGTGCCCACTCCTTCCCAGCTGTCTTTGAACTCTGAGTCTGAGGAAACATGGAATCTCAGTCCCTGTGAGTATGTAGGATCTGTCCAGTTTGGGAGTGTGGACAGCTTGTTGACTGGGCTTTATCAGTGGTGCTTGCTGGGTACACTGCCTCCTGTATTTGAGGACATCAAATACAAGCAGCTGTAACCATATGGTTCTTGAGAGCAGAGTTTTACATTTTCCTCTGTTAAATCCTTGTGCCTGAAGGTAGGGAAAAGTGAGTCAGCTCTTAATCCCTGTTATTGCTTACACTCTGAGTAATAGGGTCTTGTTCTGGAAGCTGCTCTGCTCAGTTACGGACACACTGGGTTCCTCTGGCACCCAGTAGCTGCCAGTTAGAACATTACCTTTGGACAACAGTATGCACAATTTATCTGTATTTATTCTCTGGCTTAAGTGTAGTGTGAGGCTGGTGTGTAAGTAGGAGGCTCTGGTTAGTGGATCTACAGTTGCTTGTGCTTTCCTCACTTTTTTGTGCACTTCAGATGACAAAGCCTGTCCAAGAGACTGCATGTGTCAGAGCTGTCATGCAAGACAGCAGTTACTAGGAGGTCCACAAATGATTTTTGTGAAGGACAGCAGACTGCTTTTGCCTGGGCATCAGCTTGTGATTTCCAGAATAACAAGTTAGAAAGGAGCTGTGGAGGTTATCTGGTCCAGCCCACTAAGTCAGTCTACTGCAAGTTAGTCTAGTTCTGATTTGCGAACCCATCAGCTTCATGATCTATAGAGGTCTCCCTCAGCCCTTCAAGACTGCTGTGCCTCTGAAGAGGAGCTGATGAGAACCACAGCTTAGGATTGCTGTATTCAGTCTTGTACACTTGAAGTGTGAGAAATAAAGCAGTCTCTTCTTTTGGGTCAAATTGCAAAATCTCAATTTAAAACAGCCTATAAAAAAGCTCTTGCTGAGGAGAAGTTGATTAGTGTAGTGTGCCTGGTGGAGAACAGGCTCCTCTGGGAAGGTTGTACTCTCAGGCAGTATTGTGGCTGTTGTATAAATCATTTGGTCATACAATTGCATGACAAACCTAATTATGTTCTTTAGCAGTTTTATTGGTGTCTTTCTCAGGCCCTTTTGACCTTGCCACGATCAAAGTCAGAGTTAAAAAGTTAACCTGAACTGACACCAGCTGAAATGAGAAATATTTTCTGGCTTTGTGATAAAGAATTGCCCTCCTGCCAAATCTGGCAGCAAAGCAGTGTCCTTCTGTGATTAGACAGCTGAGCATAGTTTGAAGCTGGCTTAGATCAAAGCTTTGTTTAGCTAAAAAAAAGCAAGTGTCAGAGCAGTGAAGTCCCCTCATATCTCCACATGGAGACCTGTGTCCTGTAAGGTCCTGGGTTTGGCCCTTTGTCTTGAGGAGAGACTTGATGGAAGCAGCTGTGCAGAGGGGGTGACACTGCTACCCTGGTGCCAGTCCACATGCCTGGGCAGCACCTGGTCATTGGATAGAGTGTCAGTGCTGCCCTTTGATCTCCTCAGCTGTAAACGGTGTCTTGAACACGAGGGACTTCCGTTCGGTGGATCATCGCCTGAAGCTGTACCTGGATATGGAGGTTTTTGAGGAGAATGCTGAGGAGTTCCAGTGCTTACTCAAGGTGAGCTCCCACAGCACCATTCCAACAGCTCTTCAGCTGTCCCTCTTGCCACCCTGCGAGTTCTACATTGGGGTGGCATCCCAGAGACTGGGGGGTGTGAAGGGAGCTGAAGTGTCTTTGAGTCTGTCCTTTCCATGGGTGAACTGGCAAGGGGCAGGCCAAGGCTGTGACGCACCCTCTGTGTGCTCTAGGTGGTCATGGTGAAGTTTGGCCGGCAAGGAGAGTTCCTCTCAATCCTGGTTGCTTCTGATCTCAAGATTTATGTCCTGGAAGTCATCGGGGCTATCAGGTGAGGACCCTGAGCAAGTCTGTAAGAGCTAGGTAGTTGCCAGCCTGTGTCAGCCTATGCTAACCTTACCCTGGAGGTGTGTGGTGACATGCAGAGGCTCTTCTGGCAAACCCCCCTGTAGCAGTCTAATGTGGGAGAGGAAATGGGGCAGCCTGCTGCAGCTGAGGGCTGTGCTCTGTGATTAGGGGACAACCTGCAGACTGGCTGAAGAAGAGTGACTCTCACTACCTGTCTGATATTTCCCATCTGGAAGTGGGACTGTGCCACCAGAGCTTGCGAATGGAGTTTGAGAATCCAAAAGCCTCCTACAATCTGCTGATCCGGAACCAAAGCTGCTGTGACCAGTTCCTGCAGACCCTGACAAGTAAGAGTAGAGCTGTAGAGAGGTGGGGGAGAGGATATGAAAGATTTGCTCTTGGGGAGCTATCAGGAGAGCTGTCACTGGATATATGATGGAAATTTGCTTCTGGCCAGCTCAGAAAAAGAGCTGTGGGAGAACCCTACTGGCATCATAGCTGGCAGTGCCTCTCTAAAGACTAGAGAAACATCCTGAACTGTTATGTACTGCTCTTGGGTTTGCAATAAAAGATACCTGCCTTCTCCCCCTCTTTAGATCTCATGCAAGAACTGCCTGCTAAGCACAGGAGTAAGGTGAAGGAAATCCCCACTGTGGAAATGAATCCACAACACTGGCTATGGTAAGAACAGCCTATGAGAGGTTGGGATTTGAGATAGAAGGGGATGTCTGCTTGCCCAGCAGGCCCTGGGAAGCATGGTGCTGGAAACAGGGTAGCAGAGAGGAGGAGGCACCCCTGGAGTGGCAGACAGGCCTGTGTTACAGATTTAATGCAGCTGTCTCAGGTGCCTGCTGCACAGGGAGTGAGCAAAGGGGACTGTCATGGACTGAGCCAGGCAAGGCAATTTCAGCTTTTCTGGAGGAGAGAAAAAGGGGGATGCATAGGGCTGCCTTCTCACCTGCAAGAAGCATTTCACTCCTAGCTGGCAAGGTGGTAGTCAGAGAACCAAGAGAGAGAGGACTTTTGCAACATCTGGAAGAGATGGATCCTTCCCTTCCCCAAGAGGGCAGTGAACAGCAGTTAGTTCTCAGCAAATCTAGACTCAAAACAGAGTACTTCCTTGATTCACCTGCTGTTGTATCTCTCCAGGCCTCTGCTGGATTCCCAGACCACAGATTCTGCAGCTGCAGATGACACTCGTTTCTTCTACCTGTTGGCCTACCTGATCCAAGGTACAGGAGATCTTGGTGGCCAGGTGTCCCATACCTTATGCTATCTGCTTAAATGCTTGTGTTTTTAGTGTACAGTCTATGGGAAAAGAGCTGGGCCATTCATCCAGCAGTGAGATGGGGTGGGGGGATGGGTGAGGGCTCTTTTTTAGTTGTTGGGATGTGTAGGGTAACAGCATACTTCTGTACGTCCAGTGAATTTACCAGTCCTTTTCTACATCAAAGTCTAGGCTCTAGAGAGCAGTTGGTCTTGCACAGCAGGTTTGGTGACAGCTCAGGATGGTTTCTGAGAAGTTAGAGATTATCTGAGGGCTGGATCATTGCCCTGATGTGAGAGAAAAATGAGGGCTCATAAACAACATCTGGTTTGTGTGACTTGCTGAAAGGCTCCTTTATTTGGGAAAACAGAAGTAGGTGTCCAGAACCTGAGATGATAGTACAGGAGCAGCCGGCTGGAGCCCATCAAGTTCTGTTGCAGGACTTGCTGAGGGACAAATATATTAAACTTGGGATTTGAGTCTTCAGTGAACAATTCCAGTATCATCTTAGCTTGGGACACTGAAAAAAGCAACCTAGCTCCTAATCACATTCTGACCAATTGGTTGCTGCTTTTGTACCCCTGGTCACCACTGGCCATTGGGGAGATATGAGAGAAGGAGCATCAGAAGGAATCTGGGAAGTGCATTTATTGGTCTCCTCAAGCTGAACAAATAGTCTGTGGGAAGGAGAACTTAAAGTGCATTTTTCTTAACTCTACAGTTTTCTCCTCTTTTAGAGTATGGTGCCCAAAACTGGACACAGTTCCAGCTGAGATCTCATTGCCAAGTAGACAGGATTAATTAAACATCTCATTTCTGATATTCCTACTAATTCCCAAGAGTGAGATGTGATGAGAAAGGCAACATGTTGCTGCATCAGCTTGTGATCCCTTGTGACCTCAGCCAGTTCTGCTAGTGGTTCCCTATTTCTGTGCATCTAACTTATTCCCAAGTTCTAGTGCTTTTAATTTGCATCCAATGAAATCGGCTGGATTGTATTTATGTTCCCTAAAATTTATCAAAACTACTTTGCTTCCTGCCAATACTTATGACACATCCCAGCTTGGTATTAAACTTTATGTGCTCTCTGTTCCACTCATCACATATCTGCAGCCAGACGTATTCAGGCCAAAAAAGGCAGCCTTTGAGCTGCAGCTGCTGACTTTTAACTAAGGATTAGTAAAGTGCTTTTTAAGAGGTCAAAGGACTCAAGTGGCTTTTCCTGCCTCACTTGAGGACATGGGCTGGACAAGGCTTGCTGGGCGGTGGTCTTTCATATGCATGCTCCTGCAACAAGTTTGGATAAGCTGGTCAAGCCCAGTCCCATTTCACTACCCTGCTCCCCTCTTCAGTCAGCATGATGGATCAGGCTGTTCACCCAAGTTACTACTGTTAGAAAGGATTTCCCTAGGGGAGGAATGGAAAGCAAAGCTGATTCTGTGGTGACTCAGGCTCTCAGCAAAGCCTCTCCTATTCCCTCATATCCTTTTAGGGGCATCTGCTTTCCCTGTGACCCTGCTGGGCACCCGAAGCATGCTGTTTCTGCTGGAGGAGAATCACCAGTGGCAGGTGCTGCCCTCCTTGGATGAAGACCATGAGGCAGAAATGCCTCCTAGGAGCAACATCCAGTTGAAAGAGAAGCAGCCGATCACCAGTATTAGCAATGTCATAACCTATCGCCTCTGTCCTTGTGACATCAAGCTGATGCTTTATGATGAGGTAACCAGGAGGTGGTCATGAGGTCAGGATGCTGGGGGCACCTTGAGTTGTGCTTGATTGTGCTCAGATCCTGTTCCTGCAAGAGTGTCTTGGGGCTGTCATCTCCCATCCTAGACTAGGGCCTTGCACCCCAGAGGCAGAGGAGCGCAGTGGAAAGTCATGTGGGGACACTCCACTTCTGGCAACAGAGAGGGAGGAAGAGGTCACAGAGGAATTGGGAGGAGCTGGCAGCTGTGCTGGGGGATAGTGGCTCAGGGCTGATCTGTGTCTTTCAGGCTAGTCTGCTTATTAGCCTCCCTCTCTTTCCTCCCTTCCAGGTACTGAAGGTGGAGAGCACTTGGCACATTCGCACAGAGTGCCCTGAGCTCCTGGTAGATCTGGTGGAGTGGATCCGCGGTCCCTGGGAGGAGATGTTCTCAATTGAGCTACGGAGGGCTGTGTATGAGGCACTGGAGTGAGCTTGCTGGCTGCAGGCAGGCAGGACTTGGAGTCAAGAGTACTGCTGTGCTGGCAGTGGTGCACAAGTGTCTCCCACTCCCACCTGACCTTGCTGTTCTGTAGCCTCTGCTTTCTACCCTATTCTTGCCCCTGGCCCTTTTTGGTGAGGAAGAGAGGAGCACATGATGGTTCAGACTGCACAGTCATTCATTTGCACTGGACTGGTCATGGAAGGATAAGGTGGAGGGTGTTGCCTGTAATAGTGCATAAACTACCCAAAGGCAGTTGGGTGCTGTGGTCTTTCTAGGAGGTGTGTTTGCTGCCTTCCTAGCTGTCTCAGGACAGCTACCATTATCTGCTGATATTTTTTTTTCCTCTTCCTCCTTCTTGTCCACAGTTTCCCCATAGCTGTCTGCTTCCAACAGGAGCCTGACTGCACAAGGTGATGAAACATATTGTACACAACCCCACAGAGAACCCTTACCTGTCTGCCTGGTGGGGCACAGCTCGGTCTGCTGCTGTAGTCTGTCTCAGCACAGAAATATGTTGCTCATTGCTTAAGGGTCAGGACCTTGGTGAGCACCAGGAGGTAAAAGCAAGGCTTAGGCTTTTTCTGAGCAGTCCAAAAGCAAGAGTCTATTTTAACATGAGTTTTACTATTTTCTATTGTAATAAAAGCTTATATTTATTGAATTGTCATGTTTTCCTTGTACCATCCTCTTGCAGTGCTGTAATATCTTTGTAAGGTCTTCCATACTAGCTTTGCTGCAGCCTTAAGGGTTCCCCAGCATCTCACAGGGTTCAAGCCATTCTCCCCTTCCTGTTCAGAGTGGGTGCTGGTGGGCTGCTGGGCTAATCGTCACCTGCCTGACTGCCAAGCAGAAACAAAGGAACAAGACCCAGATACTGAAAGGAGGTACTGGTTGTGGTGTTCTCTGTAGACAGTTGCCCTCAGGTGGGCATCCTATAGCCTTCCAGCCCCAGCACGTTGCTTTACTGGCTGCACAGACTCTCAAAGGCTTGTCTCTCTCAGGAGCTGTCGCTGCTGTGGCTGTGAAGGTGATAGTACCTGCCCCTAGGTTTTTTTTCCCCTGTATGAGGCTTTACCTTGTCTCAACCTCTCCTGCACAGAGTTAAATGCAGCTCAAAAAGTGCTGCTGCCTGGCCAGGGCTTGCTGTCTCATAGAGTCTCTGCCCTGCCCACTGAAGAGCAAGCTGAGATGCTGTGTGTGGTGTTTTGATGCAGCTGAAGCTCCCTGTGGGGGTGGGCAGAAATGGACCTGTTACATTAAAGTGCTGCCAGGTGGGATCTGATACCTCAAGCAGGGACCTTAATCATGGTCACTTTTCCCAGAGTAATGTCTCTGTCTTGCTATGAGTGTTCAACCCACGGTTTTGGGCAAGTTTTCTGACTGTTCAGTCCTTGGTGACAAAACCTATTTTATGTCAATGTGATCTTGATTTTTATAAAGACATGTATTTGACATTCAGTGACCTGATGCTTGTTTTTTTGGGATACTTAATATGTCAGCTTTTTGCAACAGTCTATGACATTCAAACTTTCCATATGCCCAAAGTTGATGTCGATGGCTTCAGTTTCTGTCTTCAAGAAAAGAGCAGGGACTTGGTCCCACTGCATCCTGCCGATCGCCTGGACATATGTGATAAAGTTTCCCTCCCTGCTCAAACCCATCTATGCCATCCTCATAGCCTGAGGAGAGCGGGAAATTCAGTTTCCCTTCTGTGTCTGAAGGCCACCTCACAGCACACTGTTGGACACTTTCTTGGAATCGCTGTACTATTAGATGTTCTCCTGTCACTTCCAGAGGCAGTTGAGTTGCTGAAGGCCCACAGTGGGTGATATTTTTATCTAGCCTTCTATAGACTTGATTGACAAGATCTATGCCATCTTAAGGCAGATGTCACAACACATCCCACTTTCTCCCCTCTTTCTCAGTCGGCATATGGCTACAGCTCTCTGTTCCTTTGAAGTGATCTCAGATCTCAAGTGGGAGTGAGCTCAGTCCATGCTTTGTCCAGGGAAGGACTTTTAAGAAAGCTGAGCCAGTAAAGATCAGTAGGGTTTTATGTCTTCATCTAGCCATTTAAGGAGCTTGTGTAAGTTCTGTCTTTACCTTCTACAGCTGTGTTTTTCACAAAGGGCAAGAGTCAAATTTGTTGTTATTGGACCAGTTCATTGATGTCTCTTCTGCTTAAGCTGATCCCCTAAGAAAGCTCATCCCTGTAACTTTCATTTCCAATCCTAGCGAAGCAGCACCTCTGCCACACCAGTGTCTGGATATGTGTTGAGGGGTCTGACAAAGTGTGGACTGCCAGAACCAAAGGTTTTGGTTGTGTGCCTGTCCATAGTTCTCAAGCTCTTCCTGCTTTTTACTGCAGAAGTGACTACTCATTTGCTTCTGTTCCTTGCTGTGTCTGTACTGGTCTGTGCTCTCAGCTTAGCACTAGCCTCTTGGTTCTGTTAACAGCTCCCTGCTCTTCTGCATTCCTTCAGCCACTGGGCTGACAGGGAAGTTCACGTGCGCTGCCACAACCTGTCTCCTGCCTCTTCACGAAACGTTTTGTTTTCCCTTAACGTTATTACGGGTTTACCCCTTTGTGGTTACTCTGTGATCACAATGCACTGCTGTAGGGCCTCTTGCACTAGGCGCAGTGATTACATTAACTGGCCTCATTGCATCAGCTGGGTGTGTGCAGTGGTTCCCCTGACACACTCTGCCTCTCCAGCACAGCAGGCAGCCCCGACCAGGGCTGTGTAGGAGAGCTGGTGTTTGCAGAAAGGTGGGATATCTATTGAACCAGCTGCAGATATCTTCTGCCTGTCTTGGTTTTGATTATGCAGTCCCCAAGCTGTGGTCTCAAACAATGTGGATTTTCCCCCTTTTTCCCTTCTCCTTTTCTGGGTGTATTTGGCTCCAGTGTTCAACTGCTAGCACAGAGCAAGGCTGGTCTGAACCTCAGTGTTTCCCTGCCTGTGCCTACCTGGAGCGGTCTTGTCTCAAGGTGTATGTAGCTGGAGGGATGCCCAGGCTGGAGCGCCCATAGAGCTCTAGACGCAGGCTGCAGGCAGCTGTGGGCTCAGGCTTCAGGCTGGCCATTGACATGAGCCTGAAGCTACCACCACTCTTCCATGGGCACATACCAGCCCTGCCTTACTCTATTGTTCAACTCATTGATGAAAGTGATGCCTCAGTCACAAGTTTCAGTGCTTTCTGCTGCATCTCTCTGCCCTCTAAAACAGTACTGCCTTGAGCATTCGTAGCCTGTGGGTTAGCTGTCAGCCCGCTTGCACTATGTCGAACTAGTGAAGCCTTGTTTCTAATCAAACTGGGTGACTGGAGTGACTGGTCATTTACTTCTGGCAGAATATCCCCGCTGGCCTCATCTCCAGAGGACTGGAGATGTAGCAGTAAAGGGTATATGTTCCTTGTGGCTCATGGGCCTGCCTGGCTAGCTCCATCCCTTGGAGGTACCAATGCTCCTTAGCCAGCATAGAGAGCAGTATCCCAGGGCCATGTAAACCCCCTTCCCTGTGGGCTGCCCTCCAGTTTGGCTGGCAGAAGAAGAGCAGCCAACACAGGCTCAAGTGCTGCACGTGGTGCTGGCAGAAGTCAGCACCCAGAAACTGGGAAGGAGACCCAAGCATGAGAGAGGTGAGCAGGGGCTGTGCCATGTACCCCCCACTGTGCTGCATAATCAAGTGGGGGAGTGAAAGGGAAAGGGACTTTATTTTGAAGCCATCCCAGCCTTCTCTCAGCCTGTGTTGGAGGGGACAGTTTATGACCCTTTATGCTCTTTCAACTGAGTGTGCCTCTGCCTGTTATCAGAAGGTTATTAAGCTAGTTATGGAGCTGTCCTGTATCAGGACAAACAGTCCCTAATAGAGCAGTCTGCTCTCTGTCCCAGTGCCAGACAAGTTGTTTAATCTGGGAAGAGGGTGTTTGCTGCTGAGGACGCATGCTGCCTACCTGCAGTGCCACCTGCTCATGGCCCTGCTCAGGGATGGTGGAGCTGGCTCCCTCACACAGCTGCCCAAGCACCAGCCAGGCATGGTCCACGTCGCCCCACAGCAAACACACCCAGGGCAGCCAACGCCACCATCTGCCTCACTGCCACCATCCCCAAAAGCAGAGGCAGTCATCGCAGGGCCCAGCCCATTCTGCTCTATCGATCAGAGCAGAAACCAAGGCTGCTATTGAGACCCAGACTGGGCTGCATGCTCCCTGCACCCTGTGTCTGGCAGCTGAGGCAGGGGCTGGCAGTGGAGTCCCAGAGGACTGCAGAACTGTGTCTAAACAGTGAGGAAGAACTGCTTGTGCAAGCTCTTGCCATGTCCCTCCTAAGCTGTAGTGCTTGTTCCAGAAGTGGATGTTCTTTTTATCCCTGCACTTATGCTCCCCCTCAGCCACTATCTCCTCTATTGCCTTGCTCTTGCTGGGCTTTGCAGCTGCCCTGTCATGGCTCTGCTACACAGACTCAGTAGTTTGAGGCTGATCCTGGTTTTTGCGGTTGGTGACGGTGCCCCTGTTTCCTCTGCAAAGCTGATCTTTGAGCCCACGATGCTGCTGATCTGTACATCCTTCCTGCCCACGATGCTCTGTCAGCCTCAGCTGACGTGGAAAGGGATGCGGGTAGGCAACACCCTTCATCCAGTGTTCCTTTCCCGGATGGTATGGGTTTGCCCTCTGTCCCAGGCTGAAAGGGCGATGCCTCTGTGGGCATTTGGATGTCGCAAGCTCAAGAAAAGGGTAGAGCCCGGGAACACCCAGGTTACCATCACAGGGGAAGCTGGAGGGCTCTGATGCCAATGGCCAGATGCTGAGAAGCACAGTAATGGCTGTCCATAGGGTGTGCAACATCACCCCCTGGGCTTGGCCTCCCAAGGCAAGCTCTGTCCCACAGTCCAGGCATGGTCTGAGCTGTGCTGCACAAAAATGCTGCAGCAGCGGTGCCTGACCCCTGCCCAACAAGCAGCTTCAGTCTGGGTTCAATGGCTTCAGTTTGCAGTGCCTCATGGGTCACATGAGGTGAAACGGGGGATTGTTCTTAACACGGTGAGCATCAGAGTCTAAGGGTCACATAGGTCCCTTACCGCTGGCAAACTTGGCTTGGCTACCTGGGGGTGAAGCCAGGCTGGAGGCGAGATCTGGAAGCACTTGAAAACTAGTGGTGACTGTGAGAAAGAAAGACCCAAGCTACTTTAATTGCCTGGCAAGAGCAGGAGGTTCAACATAGGCAGTGTGCTGCTTGACATCCCCAGCATGCTGAGATGCTGCCCTCATGCTGGCAGCCCCCAGCCCTGCTCCCACCTCTCCATGCTGATCTGCAAAAAAAGGGTTTCCTTTCTGGCCTTGAATGCTTCCCTACATCCTTCCAAAAGCTTGAGTCTCTATGCTCAACTTAATGCCTCCCTGCATCCATGTCTTCCTGTTTCTCCTGACCTGTGATGGAGATTGTGACCAGAGTGTCTGTGCTGGATCTGAAACACGCATTTATTCGCCATCCAGAAATGTTAATGTTGTAGTTGCATGCATAGGAATGGGATTCAATGGAAAGCATTTCTTCATACCAAGGTCAAATCCCCTTTCTTCTGCAGCAGCTCTCCCTCCATAGGAGGGGGCTGACACATTCATGAGCTGGGAAGGATTGAATAAGAGAGCTGAGAGCAGGGCTCTTTTGCCCAGCCTCTTGTGCACACACCTGCACCCATATCAGGGTGCAACACATTGCTCTTGGGGGGGCTTCAGTAGCTCTCCCATGTAAGAGCACCAAGTCTGTGCCTGGGCTCTGCAAGTGTTGTTACAATGCCATGGTAGCGTTGCTGACTTAAGGAAGCAGCAGGGCTGCTGCAGAATAACAAAAAACCCACACTAGATGTGCCGGCCACACTTCCTACCACTCTCCTTGCCCCAGCCTCAAGACCTCAGTCCTCGCCCAGCTGGCCCCCAGTGCTGAACCCACCAGTGCCAGCTTGTGGAAACCCTTCTGCAGAAGGGACCACATGTTTCAGTGAGGAGAAGCAGCATTTCATGAGCTCACACAGACACAGCTTTCCCCTGAGTGTTTGGGTTGTGCAAGGCTGCTTGGCATCTCTCCTCATCCCCACACCAGGGCACAGGATGCTCTACCAGGACATCACTGGTGTGGGTGGCCCACCGGCTTGGAGACTTAGCACCAACAAAATCTCCACAGAGCCAATTTTAGCAGTGCAGAAAGTGAGCGGCTGGGTTGCTTGGATGGAGGGACATCCCCACTGCTCCAGAGTGGTGACTCAAAGCCACTGCTGCCATTGCGCTGGCCTTGGCGGAACAGCGGTGACTCTGAGGGCATATCCGGAGGTGCTGCATGCTCAGCCCGGTCCTGCTGCAGGGACCTGGTCTGGAACACAAGAAGCAACACGGGCTTCAAAAGGTTTGAGGCACATTCCCACCACAGACACATCTTGCTCTGCTTTCCCACCAGTCTGAGGCTACCCCTCATCTGGTGCCATCGGATCTTTCCTTTCTTCCATACTTTCTCTCCACTGGAAAGGGATGAATGCTACGAGGGGCGGGAGGTTATTGTGCAGGAGACTCTCCCTCTGCGGCCGGGCTCACCCCTGAACACCCCGCGGGCTGAGCCGCACACGCGGTTCTGAGCGTTCCCCTGCGGTGGGCAGGAAGCCCCCGCTTCGCTTCATCTCCCGGGAACGGCCTCCCGGGAGGCAACGGCTCCGCGGGGGCGCGGGGCCGAGGGAGGGAGCCGGACAGCCGGCGGCTGCATGCTGCTGGTGGGGCGGGAGCCGCCTCCGGGCGAGTTTCGGCCGGCCCCTGCCCACAGTCCTGCGCGGCCTCCCCAGCTGCGGGCGGGGGGGACCGAGGGCGGCACCGCCCGGCGGCCGCGGGACCGGCCGGAACGGGGCCAAAGCTCCGCGCCCCGTGGCGCGGCCGGCGGTCGGAGCGGGACGGCCGGTGCGGAGCGGGGCACGGCCAACGGAGCGGGG
>JAWWLV010000183.1:16467784-16498285 GCA_035041135.1 Platyrinchus mystaceus | reverse complement strand
GGCCGCGGGGGGGGGCGGGGGGGGGGCGGGGCGGGGCGGGGGTACGGAGCGGGGTGGTCGGTACGCACCGGCGGGCGGGCGGGCGGGCGCGGGGCGGGGCGGCCCCGGGCCCCTTTGTTCGGCGGGAGGCGGCGGCGCGCCGCCCCGCCGCTTTGTCCGCCGCTGCCGGCGGGAGCCGCTCGTCCCGGTACGCCGTGAGTGGGGCCAGGGAGCGGGGGGCTGCGGGAGGGCGCGGGGCGGAGGGCAAGGGGAGGCAGGTGGGCAGGCGACGGTGACCCGGGAGGCGAGAGCCCCAGGCGTGGGCTGGGGCGCGGGCAGGGAGGATCGAGGAGCTGGGGGTCTCGGGCAGGTGGTGGGGGTAGCTAGGCTTGAGGCCCCCGGTGGGCTGGAGTCAGTGGGACCGGGGACCCCGGGAAGGCTGGGGTTGTGGCTGGGTCCCCAAGTGGCAGGGGTCAGTGGAACAGCGGTCCCCGGGCGGTCAGGGGCTGGTGAGCCCCAAGATGGGATGGCTGCTGTTATGCTCTTGGGCAGGGGAGATTGGAGGGCCCTGGACAGTGCAGGCAGGGGCAGAGGTGACTGGGGGCCCCAGATGAGGGGACTGGGGTCGGTAAGGCTGAGGCATAAGGTGTAGGGCCCAGCCAAGGTGTGTGGTGCTAGTCCTGACTCCCAGCGTGGCTAGGAGGCCCTGGAGGGCTGTGCCCCTTGGCAGAGCTGGACTCAGGCCGCCTACCTCTGGTGAGGGAGAAGCTGAGAGCAGCTCTATGTTGTCCCGACCATGCCCACTGCTGCTGCGGTTCCACGCTGCCGGCCGTCCCTGTGTCATACTTCCATGGCCACCATGACAATGCCAACGTATGCTTTTGCTTTCCATGTGCTTGGTGCCTCCCAGGGCTGCCCTCCTGCCTGGTCCCCTCCCCTTGTTCTCTGCCCAAGCCCTTCACCCTGGTGCCAGGGCAGTGTGCTGCTGTTGCGGGCAAGGGCTAAAGGAGTCACAAAGCATCCTTCTTCCAGTGAGGTGGTGGGGGAGAGGGCCCTTTGTGGGGCAGGGCAGCAGTGAGATCTTGCAGGACATTTGACCATAGGAGGATGGTGGCCCTAATGGGCTGGGTTTGGATCCCCAGTGCCAGCCTGTGCCACCTTCCACCAGGCCGTCAGCAAGAGCATGTTCCCAGCATGGATGCTTGTGCTGGAGGAGCTCTTCTGTTTAGGTGGGGTTGGTCAGGAGGCAGGCTGAACTAAGCCTGAAAGATCCTCTTATTCTGAACAATAGTGGTATGAGTGCAGTGGCAGCCATCATCCTTAGGGACATGCCGTGGCTGGAGGTGATGGGATGGGGCTGGCAGGGGAGACTGGGGACACATCCCCTCTGCTTGCCCTAGGCAGCCCTGCCACTTGCTGCCCTTGCATCATCTCATGCACAAGCTGCTGAAATCCAGGGGTGGCAGTGGGGTGTCTCCTCTTGTGTCTTCTCCTTTGGCTGGGAGCTGCGATGTGGTCCTTGCCCTTGCGCTCTGGTGTCAGCTGCTTCGCCAAGGCTTTGTGCAATTCCTTGGCTGCCCCACACTGCCCCTTGCTATCGCTGTCCTGCCTCCTGTTCCATTTCCCCCGCCAGCCCTTGCCATCGGCCTTCAGGCTGCTCTGAGCAGTGGCCACTGTGTGCTTTGGAGGCTAGGGGTCCTGCAGGAGAAAGGGCACAGCACAGAGATTTGGAGGGGCAGAGTGATGCTGCATCTCTGCTGGTCCTCAGGGGAGAGCTCTGTGGGGTGCAGAACACCTGATTCATGAGCACGTGGTGGGAGATGCTCCTAAGGGGAGCCCCCCTTGGCCAGGGCTCAAGGCTGGCAGCTGCAGTGAGCCAGTGGGGACCCCCGTGGAAGGGTGTGGGTGCTGTCACAGGATGCGGCACTGGTTGAGGATCTGCCCAGGGCCAGATGGCAAATGGGGGCAGAGGAGGTGGTTCTGCCTCTGCCTGACCCCTCACAGTCCCCAGCTGGTGCTGCCCTGTGCTGACATGTTTACTCTGGCTGTGACTGTGCTGACTCTTCCCCTAGATGTGTCCCTGCAGGGAACCAGGATGTCCCAGCCTTTCCCTGGGTTCCGTGCACCCACCTGGCTGGTGACAGGGTGGGAGCAGGATGCAGATGGGAGCATAGGAAGCAGTGCGTGGCAGGGGATGAGGTTTTGGGGAGATGGCTGCCTGAGCAGGGCTGTGTTTGTGGATCCGTTGGTAAGGGAAGGGATGTTGGTGGGAAAGGGAGCAGGAGGGAGCTGGGGTGGGAGCTGGTGGACTGGATGGTCCTAGTGAGGTGCATGCAGATTCTCTCAGTGCCTGTTTGCCTGCCCCTTCCCCACAGGGTTTGAGTCAACTGCCTAGCCAGGATGAGCTGGAGTTTCCTGACACGGCTCCTGGAGGAGATCAACAACCACTCAACCTTTGTAGGCAAGATCTGGCTGACTGTCCTCATTGTCTTCCGCATCGTGCTGACAGCCGTGGGGGGTGAGTCCATCTACTACGATGAGCAGAGCAAGTTTGTCTGCAACACACAGCAACCGGGCTGTGAGAATGTCTGCTACGACGCCTTTGCCCCCCTCTCCCACGTCCGCTTCTGGATCTTCCAGATCATTATGGTGGCCACACCATCAGTGCTCTACCTGGGCTTTGCCATGCACCGCATCGCTCGCATGCCCGAGTCCTCACGGCGCCGGACACCAGCAGCCCGGCGGGCACGCATGCCGGTGGTGCGCCGGGGAGCCGGACGGGACTATGAGGAGGCAGAAGATGATAACGAAGAAGACCCCATGATCTTTGAGGAGATCGAGGTGGAGAAGGAGAAGAGTCCAGAGGGTGGTGAGAAGCATGATGGCCGGCGCCGCATCAAGCAGGATGGGCTGATGCGTGCCTATGTCCTGCACCTGCTGTGCCGCTCACTGCTAGAGATGGTTTTCCTCTTTGGGCAGTACCTGCTGTACCGCTTTGAGGTGAGCCCCTCCTACGTCTGCAGCCGCAGCCCCTGCCCGCACACCGTTGACTGCTTTGTCTCCCGCCCCACCGAGAAGACCATCTTCCTCCTTATCATGTATGCTGTCAGCGGGCTCTGTCTCTTCCTCAACCTCTGCGAGCTCTTGCACCTTGGTGTGGGGCGCATCCGTGATGCCCTGAGCCAGTCTGGTGGCCCCCCGCTCCCAACTGGCGACAGTCCTGCACCACAGTACCCCAAGAAGGCCCCCAGTGCGCCCCCCACCTACCACTCACTGAAGAAGGAGCTGCCACAAGCCCCGCTGACCAACGGCAAGCTGGACTACCGGGAGAGCCTGGCCCAGGGGCGCTTCGCCCTGGCTGGAGCTCCCCCGGTGCATGAGCTGGATCGGCTACGTGAGCATCTGCGTCTGGCCCAGGAGCACCTGGAGGTGGCCTTCCATCTCCAGCCCCCGCCACGGCCCCCCAGCCCTGCCCGCAGCAGCAGTCCCGAGGCCAATGGCATTGCCGCCGAGCAGAACCGCCTCAACCTCGCCCACGAGAAGGGGACCACCGCCTGCGACAGGACCACAGGTGAGCTGGGGAGGGGGCATGGAAGGCTGCTCCTAGGCTCCTCCACAGAGGGGATACCATTCCACCTGGGGCTGGGGCTAACCTGCCTCTTGCTCCCTGCAGGGCTGTGAGTGCCACCAGGAATGACGGCGGTGACTGCTGGAGCGGCTGCCGCTGCCACCGTGGGACAGGCGTCCTGCCAGGAGCACAGGGTGGAGAGTGCCATGTGCCTGCCCAGCAGGGCAGTCTGAGCAGCCCTGTCCTGGTGTACAGAAGAGGGAACAGGGGCCATGGGGTTCATTCCTACTTAATTTTCAAAAAGGGAATATCTTATTTTTGTACATTTTTATAAACTCATCAGCGTGTGCACCCTGGCATTTTTATACTCCATCCTGATATCCCTTCTGGGCCTGTGCTTCCCCATCTTCCATTTCACCCTCTTTTCCTCCTTCCACACCCATTTTCTGCTGCATGTTCTCCTCACACCTCCCTGTGCCTCCCATGCTAGCTGCCACCTGCTGCAGCACCGGCCAGTGCTGTGCTTGTGTGGGTGATGCTGGTGATTTTGATACTGCCCCCAAGGTGTGGGGCTTTAGGGGAGGAGGCTGGGGGTCTGGCTGGCTGGGCTGAGCTGTGGGACAGAGAGCTGGGCTAGCATTACACTTGAAATGGAGGGGATGGAAGGGGTCCTGGTGGTACTGCTGCCGGAAAAGGAGCTGTGCTGCGCAGCATCCTGGCACGGGGCTGTGAGCTGTGGGCTGGCCTGCTCAGAAATGTCTGTGCAGAGGTCAGGGGCTGTCCTTCCCGCTGCCTCCGCCCTGTCCTGGCAGGTCGCCCTTGGACCAAAACTCATCTCCTCCCACTCTGCCTGCGGGGCTGGGACCCCACACACAGAGCCAGACTCTGGCCCCACAGTGTGGGGACACGGTGCCCCGAGCTGGGCTCGGCCAGGAGCCAGTGGAGCGTTTCTCATCATCTCAGCCTGGGTCACACGGGGACTTTTGTAGCGTTGTTTTTTACTCGGAAATGATTGTCACTCTGTTTTTCTTCCTTTTTTTTTTTAATATCTATATTAGTAAAGGCTGAAGACATTTTGTACTGAACTGCTGCATCTGGTCCTTCGGGAGGAAGGGGTGGAGAGGGAATCCTGCGTGACTGGGCTGGGGCTGCAGTGCGTGCTCTGGACCTCCCCGCTGCCCAGAGTGACTCAGTCGTTCCTGCTGTGCAGAGGCTGTGACGGGGCAGCTTTCATCATCAGCCTGGTGAAGAGGGATTGCTCTGGCTGCGTTCCTATTTGGCCCTATCTCTGTCGAGGGGCCGGGTGAGGGGCTTTCCCATGCCTCCCCATCCTCCCACCATCCCCATGCCTCCACATCCCTCTGTTGCCCCTGTTCTTCCACAACCTGTTGCCCGGAGCAGAAGGGATGTTGCTCTGCCCTGTGCTCCCCTGCCCAGGGCAGGATCAAACCCAGCCATGCCATTCCAATTTTGGCCAGCAGACCCCAGTCCCCTCTCTGGTACCCCAGGTCAGAGTTGGATGCCTCTAAAGTACTTGCCCATCCCCTCACTTCTCCATCTAGAAGCCCCCCAGAGAGGTTGCATCCCACTGCACAACTGCATGCCACCTCCGTGGCTGCCTCTGATAGAAGCTAACATTTCCACGCTGCTTTAGTAAAGGGAACAGGTTTATTTCACTCATCCCATTAAACTTTCCAACAAGCTGTGCTGCCGACAGAGGGCTCACTTGCGGTGCCATGCGTGCCGCTAGCCCTGCCAGTGTGAGGTCCCATCGTGGGCTCATCCAGGTGCATTCTGATCCTGTTGCAGCAGCCTGACCCTGCCTGGAGCACAGGGAGGCTGTTGAGTTCTGCAGCAGAAGCGGGAGGGGCAGAATTGAGGGAGGGGAGCAGGTGGAAAGAGATGGGGGCTAATCTGGTTGCAGACAGCAGCCTGGCTTTGGCAGGTCAATGATGCCTTTGCCAGAGGCTGTGCCTAGCCCTGCCCTGCCATGCCCCAATGGGCAGAGACTGGCCCTAGGGCAGGTCTGGCAGTGTGATGGTACCTGGTGCAGCCCAAAACTCTGGCTTGTGCAGGGGAGGGTGGCACAGCCCAAAATGCTCCTTCAGGTCCCTTTGGTCCCTGCAGTGTGGGGCTTTCCCACTGGGAAAGCAACTCCTCCTCAGTGGGATCACAGTCTGGGGCTGGGCTGTGGGATGCTCTAGACACAGGTACAATCCTGGGCGAGGATGTTGGGCACTGTCTCGTACTTGAAGGAGTACCCGCCATCGGAGGTGGTGCGGACGCGCAGGGAGCGCATGGTGCCGGGCAGGGCAGCGCAGCAGAGCTGCACACCCAGCCGGTGGCTCAGCCCGTGGCCTGTGGCGCAGCTCCCGTGGCAGTAGTGGAAAACGAAGCTGCTGGGATGCACTATCCACTTGTCCCAACCCAGTTCCTCGAAGGAGATGTTAAGGGAAGCCCGGCGGCAGTTGGTGTGGGTGGCCAAGTCCTCGGATGGGCGCTGCAGCAGGCTCAGTGCAGCTGGGGACCATGGCACAGTGGAGCGACGAGCCCTCTCACTGCCCTTGGCCCGGGTGGTGGCCACCAAGAAGGGCATCTTGTCCTCCTCAGCGAGGCAGGGGCAGCCAGGGCAGCGCACCAGGAGTACGAAGAGTGGCTGCAAGAGCTGGGGCAGCAGCATCGGGGCCAAGTGAAACACTGTCCAGTGCTCAGGTGTCTGCTCTGCCATGGCTGTCACTGGCACCCGGCCCTGTGGTGACAGGGCCAGCACGTCAGGGGCTGAGTGGTTTGGGGTGGCCGAGGGACCGGTGTAAAACCAGAGCTGGGCAGAAGTCACCACGCGGCTCAGGGTGTGTTCTGAGGGCTGGAAGAGATAACTGAAAATCCCTTCTTCCTCCAGCAACTTGTCTGGCTGTGTGGGCTCACAGGGCACATCTGTGGTGGGGAAAAGATGATCAGGGTGTGTGCCCAAACCTGGGGAGAGTCCCCAGTGCCAGGCAGCAGTTGCAGAGGGTCCCTGGAGTGCTGGCAGGGCACTTGTCTGCCAGCATAGGCTATGGTAGGGTGCAGGGGAGCTGCTGTCTAGTGCTACACAGCAGCTTCTGTGCAGTGCCCAACAGCTGAATCCTGCTTATGCCCTAGGCTGGTCCATTAGTGTTGCCCCAGCATCCTGCCCCACCTCCTAGTGTCCTGCCCCATAGCTGGTCATCCTGCTGCCTTCCCCCAGCATCCACATCCTATCCCATCCCCCAGCATTCTGCCCCATCTCCCACTGTTGTGCTTTATAGCTGGTCATCCTGCCCCATCCCACAGAGCATCCTGCTCTGTCCCTTTGTATCCCATCCCATTTTCCAGTATCTTGTTCTATTCCCTAACATCCCACCCTATTCCACCCTGCCTGCTCCTCAGCCCTACCCATGTCTCTGCATCCTGCCTGGCCAGATGTTCCTCAGCCTCTCAGTACTCTCTTGTGCTGCCCACACCTCTCCCTGTCTGTACTGGGCTGCTCTGCCTGTCCCTGCCTGACATACCTTTCCCCCTCCTGGCTCTCTACCAAATCTTGCCCATACCCCCTTTCCCTTCTTCTGCAGACCACCACAGCAGCCTCTCCATCCTTCAGCATCTGTGTTGCCCTGAGCCCACCCGTGCTTACCCCTCTGCCCTCTCCATTCCACCAGGATGTTCTCACCTGTGGAAGGGAATAAGATCACCTGGGAGGTGTCCTCCAGCTCCTCTGGCTCAACTTCAGTGTCCTCAAGGATGTCTCTCCGGTATACCCTCCTTGCTTCCATCTGGGGCTCCTCCTGGAGAAGCGGGGGGCTCAGATGCTCCAGCACCCGAGCCCGCACCTTGGCCAGGATGAGCTGCCTGTCGGCACCCGCCCCGGTGCAGCTGGCCAGGGCAGCGGTGGGCAGCATGGCAGGCAGCAGGTGCAGGAGGAGCAGCATGACCGTGGGGCGTGCAGCAGGCCAGTGGCTAGGGGGGCTCTGCCGTGGGCTTCTGCCTGCCTGCCCAGCCTGTCTGCCCTCTGTACTCCCCCTGGGGCAGAGTGGCATTGAGATCTATCTGACACTGACGCAAACGTCTGCTCGCTGTGAATATTATCTCTGGGCTGTGAAAGCGCTGAGACGTCTGGAATGCGAGGACTGCAAGGACAGTGTGGTCTGGGGGGGGGGGCAGCGCCTGGGCAAGGGGGGTGTGTGTGGGGGATGCTGCTAGGAGCAGCGGGTGCATGGGGCTGGGGAGGCCGGGCTGTGGGCAGGGTGCTGCCAGGAAGGTTTTCCTGTGTTGGCAGGGATGGAGGGGGCACCCTGAGCAAGCTTTGCAGCTGGTGGTGCTGGGTGCCCCCCATGGTGGAGGAACTGGAGATCTGGGGCTTCAGAGGGAATAGTGGGAGGTGACAGCAGTTGTGCACAGCAGGGAAATCTGGGCAAGGACCTGATAGGGTTCGGAGCCCTGTGAGGCTCCGGCATGGGGGAGGCAAGTTGGGGTGTACAGGCTGGGCACTGCGATCACTGAGACAAGCCAGGGCAACCAGGATGTGAGGATGGGGCCCTAGGGAGAGCAGGCTAGGGGTGGGGTGGCACCTCCAGGACAGTCTGGAATGTGGCAAGGTCCTGGAGACACGAAGCAGGAGGGACGGCAAGAGGTCCCTGGGGCTGGGACTGGGGAACGTTGGGCCAGCTTCAGGGAGAGAAGAGGTGAGGCAGAGCCAAGCCACCTGGAGACCCTGCAGCAGTGCCAGGCAAAGGATCCTGGAGTGCTCTTTTGGCTGGCCGGCCATGGGCTGGCTCACAGTGTGGGAGTTGCACGAGAGGCATAGTCTGCAAGGGGACCCAGTGCCCTTCCTCTCACGGCTGCCTGAGGGGACAGTGCCAGGTGTTCCCAATTTGATTTGTCAGCCTTGCCTGCCCTGTGGGTGGTGGGCAGCCTGTGTATCCCCTCTGCTCCTCCCACAGCCCAGTGTCCTGCATATCCCATCCACGGCCTGGTATCTCATGCAGCATCCAGTACGGTACATCCCACCCCATGCAGTATTTCCTGTATGGCATGTCCTCTCTCCCTGCAGTCTCGTGTCCCGCTCCATATACCCCACACCATGCAACCCACACTTTGCATCCCACATGGTGCATTGTCTCCTGCTGCTGGCTGAGCCATCATGGAGCCACAGCTGGGGCCGTGGCACCTCAGCTCTCTGGGGTGGCTCCCGCCAGGCTGCTATACATAGGTAGGCCAGCCCTGCCTCAGTGAGGCGCTGAATGGAGCAGGCTCGGTCTTATCAACCCAGCGTGTCATCAGAGGGTATTTTTGGGGATAGCAGCTGCAGGCATTTATAACGTTTGGTCCCTGTGCACTGACACCCAGGAGCGGAGCTGGAGGAAGCAGTAGGAGCTGGGTGCCGGCACTGGGAGACACAAGGGAGAGGCAGCAGACCGAGGTGCGTGTGTGGAGATGGGAACTGGGCTGAGGGGCTGCCTGGGGCAGGGTGATCAGGGAAGGGGGTAGTTAAAGGGTGCAGTGGGGCGGCTGAGCCATCAGGTCTGTCTGCATCTGCAGAGGCTGTTGGGGGGTGGGGTGTGGGTCAGGGGAATGTTTGGCCGGGGAGGTGGCTCTGAATGTATGCATTGTTCCAGGGGTAGGGCGCTGGGAGAAGCTGGCCCCAGTCCTTCTCACTCCTTGGGGAACAGCCCTCTCCCACAGTCCCCTCTGGCTCATTCGGGGAGTATTCTTGTTTCACTGCCCCATGCCCGAGCAAGGCAGAGACGGATCCTGTCTCAGCCCCGGCCACTGTGTGGGCAGAGGCTGCGGTGCACTTACCCAGGGAGGCACAGAGCACCCTGCCCTGCTCCTGCCTGTGATGGTGGGAATGGTTACCCAGAAAGCTAGGGATGTATACAATGCCCTCCAAAAGCAGGACCCACATCCCTGGTCTTCCCTTTGACCCTGGGGCTGATCATTTCCAGCCATGGCTTTCAGGGCGTAAGGGCTGGATCCTGCTTGTGGGACCACACCGTGGGAGGGAACCTTCTCCTGGGGGAGCCCACTTTGCCCCAGGGCATGGCCCTGTGGGGTGGCCGCCAGGCACAAGGTGGGTCACCTCCCCATCCAAGTCTGGGAGGAAGTACCCGGATCCAGCCGGGGCCTCGCGCCCGTGACAGCCCTGTGTCAGCACCTGCCTGCTGAGCCGGCCCAGATGCTGTAGGAATGCGGCTCTGCCACCACCCGATACTGCAGGAATGCCTGGCGGGTGGGGAAGGGGTGGGAGGGGGGGCCCTCTTTCCTCTGCTGTCCCCCAGCCTCAGCAAGAAAGTGCCTGTGCTCCCTGTCTAGGCAGGGGTCGCCCGCTGCTTGAGCTTGGGTCCCCTCTGCAACCCTGGGGTAGGTAGGCTGTGAGTGCCCCGAGCCCTCGGGGTACAAAGAGCTGCCTTTTATCATCTCTCCTATTGCCTCGGGCTGGGAAATGGGTGATTTGGTTGAGGCAGGAGCATATCCAGTGGGGCTGAGCTGCTCAGAGAGAGCGTGATGCTCCTGCAGCATGGGGTCCGTGCTGGGAGTTTTGCTCTGGGTGCAGGTCCCTCCTGGTGGGGCTCCACACTGGTCATTCCTTTTGATAAAGCCTGAACCCCCACCCTGGTCTGTCTGTATATCTCCCCAGGCTGATGGTCCCCACTGCTGCTCCAGCCAGCTGCCTGCCGTGACCACAGGAAGGTGGTGATGGAGGGGTTTGGGGGAGCCCCCAGGTTTTTGGCCTATCCACGTGCCTTCACTGTCCAAAGTGGCACTGATGTGGTCCTGAGCTGCCAGATCAGGGGTGATCCCCAGCCAAGCATTCTCTGGGAAAAGGATAAAAACCCCATCGAGCCCTCAGGCCGTTTCCACATGGAGACCAAGGGGGACCTGTACAGCCTGCTGGTGTCTGGTGCCAACCCCCAGGACAGTGGGCTCTACATCTGCAAGGCCAAGAACAGCATTGGCGAGACTTATGCTGCCACTGCACTCACTGTGGAGGTGTCAAAGCCCCAAGAGGAGGAGGGATGCTTGGTCAGTGAGGCACCTGCTTTCCTCATTGCCCCCTCATCCATGAGGGTGTGCCGGGGGGAGGATGTGATGTTCACCTGCAGGGTGTCTGGGCAGCCCTGCCCAGTGCTGGAGTGGGAGAAGGATGGGCACAAGCTCTCCGACATCTTTGAGAGCAGTCACTTCGCAATGGGTCAGAAGCCTGAGGACTGGCACTTCCTGAAGTTGTTTGGTGCCCGGCCCCCAGACGGGGGTGTGTATGTCTGCCGGGCACGCAGTGGCTCCCGGGAGGCCCTGGCTGCTGCTGTGCTCCTGGTCGAACCCCAGGCACCACTGGATGGGCTTCCCAATGGCTCTCCTGTTGATGGTCCCGAGCCACTGATGGAGAGGCGGCGGCGGCGGCGGCGGCACACAGCGGGACGGCGCATGGGACCAGAGATCTGGGTGCCCAATGGTGCAGTGCCGGCCAGGGTGCCGGCAGCTAAGGCATTTGCCGTGAGCGTGGGAAAACACGCCAAGTTTCGCTGCTACGTTACTGGCAAGCCCAAGCCGGAGATTGTCTGGCAGAAGGATGGTGAGCCCCTCGCCCCTGGCCGCAGGCATCTCATCTATGAGGACCGGGAGGGCTACTTCATCCTCAAGGTGCTGTACTGCAAGCTGCAGGACCAGGGGCTGTACATGTGCACTGCTTCCAACACTGCTGGCCAGACTCTCAGTGCAGTGCAGCTCCAGGTGAAAGGTAGGAGCATGTCCAAGCAGTGCCAGGGGTGGCTGGGCTCTGGGTGGGTCCAGGGAGTTTTGTCTGGCAGGAGTGTGTCTGTGTGGGAGCCCGGCACCTCTAGGCTCCCTCCTGCCCTGTGCAGCCAGGGTCACTTCAGGCTCCTCAGGATAGAGCTGTGGGCTGGAAGCAGTGGATGCTGGGCTCCTCTGTGAGCTGTGCCCCCCTCCATGTCCCTATCTTCTTGCAAACAGAGAGGTGGCCTCTTGGGATGGCTGTGGGTGTCCAGCCATGAACAGGGAAGGGGGACAGTGCCTTAGTGACAAATTCTCCTGGAAGTGCTGAGTGATTTTGGCAGGCAGCCTTGCAGGGCAAGGCTCCAACCGTCTACACTGATGGCAGCCCTGTCCCCCTCTGAGCCACCCTGCCAGCTGGAGAGAGCCCATAGCTGGAGTGACCCTGTCCCTGGTGCAGTTCCTGCCTGTGCACCCTACTGCTCCCCTCTGCTAAGATGCTTGCCACAGCGTGTTGTCTTCCATGCTCCCGCACCCCCCAAAACTCCCTGCTGAGATGCTGGGGGCATCCCTGGGTCTCCCCAGGCTGTGTTATGGTTCTCCCTGCTCTGGGGGATGTGTTTCTCCAGGCAGTGTCCATCTTATGCAGGCCAAAGGAGAGGACAGAGGAGGGCCAAGGGCTCAGTGCTCTTTGTGAGCTGGGAACAATGTGAGCAAAGGGGTGTGCTGAGTGCTGTACCCTGCACGCCTTCAGCTCCTGTCTCTTCCGGTGGCAGAGCAGCGGCTGCGGTTCCAGGTGCAATTGACAGATGTGGAGGTGGCAGAACGAGAGGATGCTGTGTTGGAGTGCCAGGTACCACTGGAGACCATCCCCACCACCTGGTACCTGGAGGACAGGGAGCTGCAGCCCAGCCACAAGTATGTGATGGAAGAGCAAGGGGTGGTGCGGCGCCTGACCATCCGCGATGCCCGCACTGATGATGACGGCATCTACCTCTGCCAGATGAAGGACAAGGGACGCAGCATCGCCGAGGTCTCTGTACGAGGTGGGGGTCAGGTCTCTGGTGGCATGGCTTTGTTTTTTCATCCCCCTCCTTGCCAGGGTCCCCACTTCCCCTTGCATTTTGCTTCCCTTCATTTGGCTGTGGTGCCTACTGCTGCCCCTCCTCCTCCCCCCACCCTTCTTCTCCTCTTTCCCACCTCAAAGAGCCCACTATGTTCCCCAGCATCCCTCCCCAGCCTACATATATCTCTTTCCATAGGGGTGATTGTGAAACGGCTGCCACGGAAGCTGGATGTGATGGAGGGGGAGAATGCAGTTTTCTGTGTGGAGACACATGATGAGGCAGAGGGAACCTGCTGGAGCCGGGATGGGCTACAGCTGCGGGAGTCACCCCACACTGTGCTGAAGAGCTTTGGCAGGATACACCTCCTGGTGCTGGTGCATGTCACCCGCCAGGATGCAGGCATCATCTCCTTCACTGTCAGGGAGTCGCAGACATCCTCCCAGCTCCGGGTCAAGTGTAAGCTGCAGGCTTGAAGGGGTCCCATGTCCTCTCTCCTGCCCATTCATAGGGGACGATAGAGAGTGGGATGTAGAATGGGCACCCAGTATGCTGGGGATGTGATGATGCGATGTTGTTTTTTGGGAAGGGAGCTTTTAGCAGGGTTCCAGAACCCCAGCCTCACTGAGGCTCACAAACCCCTGTAACTAGCACCATGCTACATAGGAGCAAAACCATCCCCTCCATCAAAGAGAGGATCCCCAAAGAAACAGGCTGTGTAGCCCCACTCAGCCCTTCTGCCACCCCACCCGGAGTCTCATTGCCATACCCAAGCAGACAACATGGGCTGTGACTTGCAGGTGTGAAGCACGATCCTCCGAGCGCACCGGTGGCAGCTGAGATGAGCGTGGTGGAGAGCAACACGGCTCTGCTGACCTGGTGTCCTGCACCCGATGCCCACCTCCACCCTGCCAGCCGCTACCTGCTGGAGCGGCGGGAGGCAGTGGGGGGTGAGTGGGTGCAGTGCCTGGCCACTGACCTGCCCGGCTGTGTGCGGGTGCTGGGTGACAGCGTGCCCCGCGAGGCCGACTACTGCTTCCGTATCTGCGCCACCAACAAGCACGGCAGGAGCAGCCCCGTGGAATTCCCCGGCTCCGTGCACCTCGGTGAGGATGCCGAGCCAGGGACTTCCACCTGGGAGCTGGGTCTCCCCAGGGGCGAGCTGGGATGTTGTGCTGCAGCGTTGTGTTAGTCAGTGCCGCTGGGGCTCAGTCTGGCTTTGCTCCAGTCCCGGCAGCTCGCCTGGAGAGGGGTCTGCAGGATGTGCGGGTGCGGGACGGCGAGGATGCACAGTTCTCCCTGGAGTTGTCAGCTGCAGTGCACGGCTCCTGGTTCCTCAATGGTGCCAGGCTGGGCGAGGAGGAGGAGGATGCAGGAGGTCGGTGCAGGATGCAGCACCGCGGGACGGAGCACTTGCTACTGATCCGGGGAGCACGGCTGGCTGACAGTGGGACCCAGGTCACCTTTGTGTCTGGTGGAGTGCGGGACTCAGCCACGTTGCATGTGCAAGGTGAGCAGGACGCTTATCTGGAGTCCTGCCGGGACCCTAACAGCATGGGCTCTCATGGATGCTTCTCACCCTTTCCCAATGTCTCTCAGCCCCGCAGGTCCGTATTGCCCCAGTGCCGGAGGCCGAGCGGCTCCGGGAGGTGCCGACAGGGCTGCCTGTGCTGCTGGAATGTCAGGTGTCCGCCCCGGATGCCCCTGTCCGCTGGCTGAAGGACGGTGAGGCAGTTCCTCTGGATGACGTTATCGTAGTGCAGGCAGAGGGCTGCGTGCGGAGGCTGCTCCTCCGCTCGGCGAGTCCCTCGGACACTGGTGTGTACACCTGTGATGCTGGGGATGATGCTGTGAGCTTTGTGGTGACCGTGACCGGTGAGCTGGGGACTGCATGTGGGAGCCTGGACCCCACCTCCTGACAGTGCTCCTGCCCTTCTTCTCACCCCCATGATGGGGCTGAAGGCTGCAGCTAGTTGGGTACCCATGCTGAGCCCCACGTTATCCTTGGCAGATGTGCCAGTGAGGATCATCAGCTCCAATGAGGAGGACACCCACACCTACGTGGCCGGGCAGCGTGTGGAGCTGTGGTGCCAGCTGTCCCACCTTTCAGCCCCGGTGCACTGGTACAAGGATGGAGAGGAGGTGGAGATGGATGAGAGCCTGGTGCTGGAGCAGGAGGGGCCACGGTGCCAACTGGTGCTGCCCTGTGCCCGGCCACAGGACACAGGGGAGTTCGTTTGTGATGCCGGTGGGGACTCTGCCTTCTACACTGTCACTGTGGAAGGTGGGTGTGATACAGGACAGCTGGCAGGGTCTCAGGGGCCTTTCTTTGGTGGTGCAGGGTGCCACAGCATGTGCATGCTGCTGTCAGTATTGCTGTCACTTGCTGCTATAGGACACTTGTCAGACATGCTCTTGCCAGGTCCTCACCAGCAGTTTGGTTGGTTGGTTGGTTGGAGTCTTTTTGGCAGCTCTGGTGCATAAAACCACCCAGACGGACTGCCAGAGGGAAGAACTTGCTTTGCTTGTTCAAAACACTAGAGCACCCGAGGTCACCCAGCACCTGCATACCAGGGTGTTTGCCAGACCTCTGTCATGGCCAGTAACCAAACCCTCCTCCAAAGTCCTAAAAATAGTGGGCCGGGCACCTGGCGTGGGGTGACTCACGGTTGGACATCACTGTGATGGACAGAATTAATTGCTGACCTGAAAATTAGTGGTTGCCTGGAGACCAATGATTGAGGGGTGTTTTCTGGGTGGGAGCAGGGGACAGCATCCCGCAGCGGCTGCCTTGGCTGTGGAGCGGCTGCTGGCGTCTCTGGCTGGCAGAAGATAATGAAAGCTGAAAGCGAGTGAAAGGCTTCCCCTTGCTGGCCTTGAAATCCACATCCCACAACCACAGGAAGGTGACTGGGGGCAGAGCTAAAGCCCAGTTAAAAGGCTCTGTTACTAAGTGGTAAAGCCTCACTGTGGTGTTAACATTGGACAAAGGGCCAAAGTTGATGGCAGAGGATGTAAATGAAGATGGAATGAGTTGCTTGAAGAGTCAATGGAGTGGTGACTGCTGGGAGGGTGAGGAAGGGAGGTTTTTAGTGAGATAAAGGTAAAATCATTAGTGGGAAGGACAGGCAGTGTGGGCTTTGGGCAGAGGCAGGAGTCATTGTCTGCCCTGCGGGTGTGTGGGGCATAGAGAGCTCTGCTTCCCTTGGGTAGGAGGGGGAACACCATCTGCTGAAGCTCAGCCTTTTGGCTGAGCGGCTTTGCATAACTTCAACAGAAGGGTCTTAGGGAAGCTGGCTTGGTTCAATCTGGATTTGGACATCGATGTCACCAGCAGGGCTGGGGGCGGGTGACAGGAGGCTCAGGCTGACACCTCTCTGGCACGAGTGCCAGGCTGGCTGCTGCAGTCAAGCACTGCTGTGGCATGCTTGGGTTTCCCCGAGGCATCCCAGCTATCCCCCATGGGGCTGCTGCGGCATGGAGCATGTCTGCCTCAAGCCCGGCTATCCCTGTGTACTTCTGGGTTTTCTGGCAGCTGCTGAGTGCTGGACCTCCCTCAGAGCTGGTGAGGAGTTGAGGCCAGAGTGGTGCTGCCTGCTGAGGGCTGGCACATTGCCCCTCCTTGCTTTGGTGCTGCTCAACATCTCCAGTTGCACTTCAACAATGTGATTGCTTTTAGCAGGCCCAGGGAGAGAGGCAGCTACCAGCCGTTTGATCAGACAGCCAGGCGGATGCAGGCCCAGTGTGTGGCAGGTTAATCGCTGCAAACTGGCGCCACACCGTTCTCGCACGCTGCGGGGCTGTGGTGTGCTGCTGGGCCTGGGCATCATTGCTGGGAACCACCTGGGAAGTTTCTAAGCTGGATGCCCAGTATGGGGCAGCTGTGGGCTCTGAGAAGGGCATGTTGCTGCTTGTGTGCTCTAATGCTGGCTGTACCTCATGCCTGCCTGGAGCCATGGGCTAGAAGAACACCCACGGCAGAGTCCAGCCCAGCTGCAGCTGGCTGCAATGAATGTGACTGGAGAGGTGATGCTGGCTGTGTGTAGCATCCTGACCTTCTCCCAGAAGGGCTGGTCACCTTAAATTTGTACTGGGAGCCCCTCTGCCTTTAGATCTCTGACTCAAGTCAGGGGGGAGATGTGAACAGTGGCACTCATTTCATGTGTAACCCATTAATGGTGGTGTTTAGTGATCACTGCAATCTGGAATTGGGTCCTGGGTCCTGGTGAGACAGAGGAATGGGGCTGCTGCCAATAAGTAAGCTACATGCCTGCACCGCAGTGTCAGAAAATGCCAAAGCTTAGCCAAGATAGAAACACCAGCTGGCCCCTGGTGGTCTCCAAAATGGGGAGACAGGCAGAGAAGTGGGCACCCCCGGTAGAGCAGTCACAGGGACTTGTGCTGACACCACAGACAGTAATTAACAGTGCTGGCGTTTGCTAATGAGGTGCTTGCTTACCCACAACCTCCCTTCACATCCCTCAGCTCTGTCACAGGGCAGAGTAGGGCAGGTACCATGGCCACCATGGGTGCGAGGGCATGGCAGCAATTTACAGCCAGCTTGAAGCCAGGTACTCCTCCTGGGTATGATGGGCGAGGAGAAGAGGGAGACCTGGGCAGGTCTGTGTGCCTGCTACATAGAAGATTGTGCCATGTAGGCTGGGGATGAGGTGATGTCTTCCGGCCTTAAAGCCAACAAGCTGGTGAAATCATCACTCCACACAGGGCTGTGACTGCCACCATCACTGGCTCTGGTCTTTATGTCCTGGCTGAACCCCATGTCTCTCCCTGGCAGAGGCCCCGGTGAGGATTGTCAGTTCCAATGAGGGAGCCCCCCATGCCTACGTGGCCGGGCAGCGCGTGGAGCTGTGGTGCCAGCTGTCCCACCTGGCAGCCCCGGTGCACTGGTACAAGGATGGAGAGGAGGTGGAGATGGATGAGAGCCTGGTGCTGGAGCAGGAGGGGCTGCAGTGCCGGCTGGTGCTGCCCTGTGCCCGGCCACAGGACACAGGGGAGTTCGTCTGTGACGCTGGTGGGGACTCTGTCTTCTACACTGTCACTGTGGAAGGTGGGTGCGATGCACACCTGCATCCCTCTTTCCCTTCTCTCTCTGCCCCAGCTCCATGCTCACACTGTGGCTGCAGGACCTCAGCTGCCCCTCGCCTCCTTGTGAGCAGCTCCTTGCCTGTATCCCTGGGATACAGGCAGGGGCAGGCCAGCTTCTCTATCTCCTCCTAGAGCCTGGTGCCACACTGCCCCTCTATATCCCAAGGCACAACTAGCTGCCTGCTGTGACTACCTCACACATCAGCCCTGGTGTTCCCTCAACTTGCAGTTACCAGCACTGCAGGGCTGGGAAGTCCAAGTGACACGGGGTCTTGGTCCTCTCAGCCCTGCAGGTCCACATCACCCCAGTGCCTGAGGCACAGCAGCTCCAGGAGGTGCTGGCAGGGCTGCCCTTGGTTCTGGAGTGTGAAGTGTCCCCCCCAGATGCCCCTGTCCACTGGATGAAGGACGGCAAGGCCGTGGTCCCAACCCAGGTCCTGGCCATCTGCTCAGAGGGATGCTCGCAGAGGCTGCACATCGCTGCAGCCACACCATCTGACTCAGGGATGTACACCTGCCATGCTGGGGATGATGCTGCCAGCTTCAGGGTGACCGTGAGCGGTGGGTGAGCTGCCCCAGGGGATGCCTGTCTTCACATGGGCCTCCCTCAGCACCATGGCTGAGCCTCGCCATGTGTCCCCCAACAGAGGTACCAGTGAGGATTGTCAGTTCCAACAAGGAGGCCCCCCACTCCTACATGGCCGGGCAGCGTGTGGAGCTGTGGTGCCAGCTGTCCCATCCAGTGGCTCCAGTGCGCTGGTACAAGGATGGGAAGGAAGTGGAGGTGGATGAGAGCCTGGTGCTGGAGCAGGAGGGGCTGCAGTACCGGCTGGTGCTGCCCTGTGCCCGGCCACAGGACACGGGGGAGTTTATCTGCGACGCTGGAGATGCATCTGTCTCCTACCCCATCTTGGTGGCAGGTTGGTGGCACAGGAGGGACATCCTGGGAAGGGCAGCACTGCTCCAGCTCTATGCTGTGGGGTCCCCAGCCCTGCTCCCTGCCCTCAGCATTATGCGGCTGTATTTGTGTGCCTACTGCCCCTGCCCTCAAACAGCTCCCGCCTCTTTGCACTGGGGTGAGACACTGTAGCATCTGTGCAGCCCCTGGGGAACAGGGACACAGGTGACAGTAAGCTGGGACAGGAGAGACAGGAGCAGTGCAGTGAGTAGGTCTCACACCCTTCCTTCACACCCCTGGCAGAGCCACCGGTGAGGATCCTGCACCCTCCACAGCGCTCACTGGAGCTCCTGGTTCAGGCACCAGGGCGTGTGGAGCTGCGGTGCGAGCTCTCTGTGCCAGATGCTCCCGTGCGCTGGTTCAAGGATGGGCTGGAGGTGGATGAGACTGACAACCTTCAGCTGCTGGTGGAGGGGGCCTGGCACTGCCTCTTCATCCCCGAGAGCAGCATGGAGGACACAGGCGAGTACATCTGCGAGAGCAAGGATGAAGCCGTCTCCTTCGACGTCAAGGTGTCAGGTCAGTGGAGACCCGGGAACAGGGAGGTGCTGATGTGGTTCTGGCTGCAGGGTCTGTCCCAGCCTGGGGGAGGGAACTGGTTCCTCCATGGTAATGAAGCCGGTGGGTGCCTACTGATGGGGCCACCAGCGCAGTCGCTCACCTGGGGCTGGCAGCAGAGGAATGTCCAGGGCCACGATGTCTCTGCACTACTTTGCATCACAGACATGCCATCCCTGCAGAGCCTCCAGTAAGGATACTGCAGCCCTGCAGACCTGTCCCTGTCACTACGGTGTCCCTGGGGGAGACAGTGACACTTTGTTGCGAGCTATCCCGTGTGGATGCGCCTGTGTGCTGGGCCAAGGAGGACATCAGGCTGGAGGCTGGGGGCAGCCTGGTCCTGGAAGAGGAGGGTGCCTATCGCCGGCTGCTCATCCCTGCTGCTCAAGCTGAGCACTCTGGAAAATACACCTGTGATGCTGCCAGTGACAGAGTGACCTTCACTGTCCAAGTGTTAGGTGAGCAAGAGGCTAGGGGAGAGCCTGGTGAGAAGTGCTGGGTGCACAGACCTCAGAGATCCCAGCTCTGTTGGTGCTGGATGCTGCAGATCCGCTGGTCATGATCCTGGAGAGGGATGTCCTGCTGACCCGTCGGCATTGCCGGGCCATGGAGGATCTGGTGCTGGAGGTGCACCTCTCACATGCCCATGGCGAGGTGAAGTGGTACAAGGATGGAGAGAAGCTGCAGGACACAGGGCGTGTGCGACTGGAGGAGGACGGGGCACGCCGATCCCTTGTGATCCTCGGCACCACGGGCAGGGATGCGGGGGAGTACCTCTGTGACACCGGCAATGACAGCATCGTCTTCTTCATCACTGTAGAAGGTGAGTAGGAGCTCCCAGTGGGGATGGCCAGGGGGGCAAGGACTCAAGGACTGAGGTGGGTCTGTGACTGCTGCCAGGGTAGTGTGAGGCTGGGCTGGGTGGCAGTGAGCATAGGGAGGCACATGGGGAGCAGGCTGCACCTCTGTGGTGGCCTCGTGGAAACCCCAGTGCTGCCCAGCTGCAGCCAGAGGAGTTTGAACAGAGTCTGGCCATTGCAACACCCAGCACAGGCTGCTCCTGTGGTGACAGCCCATCTCTTCAGTCCCAGAGCCACCAGTGACCATCGTGGGCAGCACGGGCACTGTGCTACATCGCTGCCTGGTGGCCGGGGAGGATCTGGTGATGGCTTGTGAGCTCTCTCGGCCTGATGCTATTGTGCGCTGGCTCCGGAATGGCCATGAGGTGCATCCAGGTGAACGGGTGCAGGTTGAGGCCCGTGGGGTGCTGCGACAGCTCACCATCCGTGGGGCACAGCCCAGCGACTCAGGGTGCTACATCTGTGACGCTGCCAGCGACCGCATGGTGACAAATGTGGAGGTGTCGGGTGAGCTGGCTCAGCACCCTGGGGACCCTCAGCGTGGTGGGATCATGCCACAGACCTGGGTGAGGGGAGGGGATGCTTATGTGACCCCACTGATAGCAGAGGACAGGGTGGCAGCATGTTGGGGAGGCTAGGAGCTCTGTCCCCAACCCTACAGAAGTCATTGGTCAGAAAGGGACATGTCAGGGTTGTGGTGAGACATGTCCTTGCTGCCTCCCCCAGCCAGGGGCTGTTTAAATTTAGCCTTGGCCAGCTCCCAGGCGCCGCTCCTCCTGCTTTGGCTGCCAAAGGCTGAACTAAGCCCAGACCCTTATCAGCTGGAGATGGAGGACTGGACAGGGTGGGAGTGGGCCTTGTGCAGGCAGGAGCCCCGGCTCTCCAGCAAGTTGTTCAGGATGGGGGTGGCACACCAAAATTAATGGTCCCAACCCAGCAGATGAGCTACCTGTGCAGGGAGTGATGCAGAAGTGACGGCCTGGGCTGACATCCTTACCTGAGTTCCTTTCCCTGAGTGGACTCTGAGCTGCCAGACCCCTCCAGCCTGCATGCCTGTCCCTCTGGGACACCTGTCTGGTCCCACCATGACCCCCAGCCAGCCCCACAGTCCTACTGCCCCATGGTGACTCACTGAGGGATCACCTCTGCTTGCAGCGGTCCTGTCCCTGCACTGTCCCACACTATGGGGACATTCCTGAGCCCTGCCTTGTCCTCTTTGCCCCTCAGCTCTGCCCGTGTGCATTGTCAACAAGGAGGAGGCACAGAGCCCGCTGGACGTGCAGGAGGGGGACAGTGTGACACTGGTGGCTCGGCTGTCCCTGGAGACAGCGGCAGTGCAGTGGCAGAAGGATGGACAGAGGCTGTGCTCAGGTGGGCGGCTGCTGGTGTGCAGTGAGGGTCTCACACGCAGCCTCACCATCAAGCAAGCGGAGCTGGGTGATGGTGGCATCTTTCTCTGTGACGCCGGTGATGATGAGGTGCATTTCACACTGCATGTGAAAGGTGAGCCTGGAGGTGTCCCTCACCCATGTCAGGCAGGGGCAGGAGCAGTCCACTGCCTCACGCCAGCATGGTTTGTACCCTCATTCCATGTTGGTGCCACTGCCAGGGGCATGGCTGAGCCCAATGCTCCCATGGCACAGAGGCGCCCATGTTGTTCGTGAACAAACGGGAGGAGCAGGAGAAGCTGCTGGTGCTGGAGGGTGGCAGTGCTGTGCTTTCTGCCATCACCTCCACAGAGCGATCTGATGTCACCTGGCTGGGCCCGCAGCAAGCAGTGGTGAGTGGTGAGCGCTGCGAGCTGCGTCGGGAGGGCCGCGTGCACAGCCTCATCCTCCACAGTGTGGCCATGGAGGACACCGGCATCTACACCTGCCTCTCACCCCACGACCAGATGCAGTTCGACGTGAGCGTCAGAGGTGAGCAACTGGGGGGCAGTGGAGTTCCCGGGGAACCCCTGCTGTGGCAGCAGGTGCTGACGTGGGGGATTTGACTGTGCAGAGCTGCGGGTGAAGTTCCTGCGTGGGCTGTCAGATGTGCGAGCACGGCAGGGTGAGCGGGTGGTGCTGTGGTGTGAGCTTTGCAAGCCGCGGGGCGATGTGATATGGCGGAAGGATGGGCAGGTGCTGGCGCCTGGTCCCCGCCGGCAGATGATGGCAGAGGGACGGGAACGCTCTTTGGTGCTGAGCCATGTAGAGCCTGGGGATGCCGGCGAGTACTGCTGCGAGTCCAATGACGACCAAACACTGGCAACACTGACAGTGCAGGGTGAGCCCAAGGCTTGACCACCACCCCGGGGACCCTTATGCCATGGGGGTGGCAGGGAAGCTGAGCACAGTAATGTCAGGGTTGCAGGGATGCTCAGCGGCTCTGCAGGACAGGGAGTCCCCAGTGTTGAGCCCTAACACCCTGGCTGTAGTTCCCAGGGTTGTGGACATCATCATGGAGCTGAAGAGCCTGACAGTGCTGGAGGGGGAGGATGCCACCTTCAAGTGCCTGGTGTCCCCTGAGGATGTGGCTGTGACATGGCGGCTGAATGGCCAGCCTGTGGTCCCCAGCGAGCGGCTGCTGGTGACAAGGAGTGGGCTGTGCCACAGTCTCACCCTCCTGCAGTGCCAGCCAGGGGACACAGGCACTGTGACAGCCAATGCCGAGGGGCTGGTGAGCACAGCCCGGCTGAGTGTACAAGGTGAGGGGGAAGGAGACAGCTGGGGCTTGGCCCAAGGCACAGCCCTGGGGCCAGCTGCTGACCTAGCGTATGGGCCGGGCAGAGGCGCAGGTGCTGTTCGTGCGGAAGCTGCAGGACATGGTGGCAGAGGAGCAGGGGGATGTGTGCCTGGAGGTGGAGGTGAGCCACGAGGCTGCTGAGGTGCAGTGGCTGAAGCAGGGCGTCCTCCTTCAGCCAAGCAGCAAGTACGTGCCGCAGGAGTCGGGGTGCCTGCGCACCCTCACCATCCACTGCCTTGGCCCTGCTGACCGCGGCACCTACCGCTGCGAGAGCCTGCATGACCGCACGCAGGCCAAGCTCTGCGTGGAGCGTGAGTACCATGCTGGGGATGGGGATGGAAGGTGACATGGACGGGGATGGAAATGGGGAGGGCACCCATCTGCTGCAATGGGAGAGTGTGGGCAGAGCTGGTACTTGGCTGGAAGGTGGGCGAACAGAGAGGTAGGTGAGTGTGTGGGTAGGGGTGGGAGCCTGGTAAAAATGGCTGGACTTAGAGTATCTCTCCAGCAAGCGCAGACTGGGGAGCCAGGGGATGGGCAGACACCTACTCATGGACATGGATCTCTCACAGCCCGGAAGGTGTCGATCCGGACACCACTGGCAGATGTGGAGACTTTCGAGAAAGAGACAGCCACCTTCCACCTGGAGCTGTCTCACCCCGGTGTGCCTGGGGTCTGGACACGGGATGGCATCCGGATGAAGCCCAGTGGCACATGCCGGATCAGTGCCATGGGCTGTGGGCACAGCCTGACACTGGAAAGGCTGGCGCTGGAGGACTCGGGCACCATCACCTTCACTGCTGACACCCTGCGCTGCAGTGCCCACCTGCGTGTGCGAGGTACGGTGCCTGGGGCAGGCTGGGGGTGCATGGCACTGGCACTGTCTGTCCTGCAGCTGCTCAGTACTAGGGGAGATTCCAGAACTGAGCTGAGCCACCCTGGGCACATGCTGTCAAGTGTCCCCCTGTCCTCAGGGAGGAGATGTGAGCTGGGCGGTGGGTCCAGCCAGGGTCTGGATTCAGAGGCAGCTGCACCACCACTGATGAGTGCTTGCCTATAGTGGTGCCTTGAGAAGTGCCACACACCCCATGCTGAAATGACTCAGGCACAGATACCCTTCTCTGCATGTCTTTGCCCCACCAAACCTTCCTGCCCTGTGTCCTGCCTCCTCAGAGCCTCCAGTCACTATGATGAGGGTCCCACGAGACCTGGGGGTCCCAGAGACAGGGGTCGCCACCTTCGAGTGTGAGTTGTCTCGTCCCAATGCAGAGGTGAAATGGTTCAAGGTGAGAGTTTGCCCCAACCCCCTCCAGCAGTGCCAGGCCATGTCCTCCTCCCTGCTTTGTCCTCCAGTTGTTGCCCTCCCTGACAGGGCTGCAGGTAGGGTGGATGGGGGCAAAGCAGCAGGATGCTGCCTGCTTGCACCCTTGAGCAACTGTCCCCGTGCAGGATGGGCAGGAGCTGCGGCCAGGGCCCCACTGCCGCATCTACTCAGCGGGCCGGCGCCGCATCCTGCAGCTGAGCCGCTGTGAGCTGGCCAACGCAGGCAGCTACACCTGCGACGCAGGTGACTGCCAGGCCTCTGCCATGCTGCATGTCCAGGGTACAGTCACTCAGCTCCTGGGGGAGTGTGCATCCCCAAACCCTACATAGCCTGCTCCCCCTCCCCCTTGGCTGCCCTGGCATCCTGCCCCTTACCTGCAGAGCGCCAGGTCCACATTGTGCAGGAGCTGCAGGAGGTCCAGGTGCGGGAAGGTGACAATGCCATCTTCACCTGTGAGGCGTCACACGGGGATGTGAAGGGCGAGTGGTTCCGGGATGGGGAGAAAATCAAGGTCTCCAGCACAGTGAAGATACGGCAAGAAGGTGGAGTTGCAGATAGTCCCACACCTGGTTTGGCACTGGGAGGGGGTGAATTCAAGCAAGGGGAGTTTGTCTGGACAAAATGGGATCTCTGCCCCCTCCTGCTATGGGTGCCAACTGCTGTCCCCTCAAGCCAGCCTCTCCCTCCCCAGGGACCCGGCATTTCCTGTTGTTCTGTGGTGTGCGCCCTGAGGACCAGGGACTCATTCGCTTCACAGCTGGGACAGCCATCTCTGAGGCCAACCTGCATGTGGAAGGTACCAGTGTGGGCCGCAGGGTCAGGCTGGGCTCCAGCACCAGGGCTGGGTGCACCAGGTCAGCTTGTGGTGTCCCCACGGGAGCCCACTCACTCTGCAATGCTGACACCCTGCCCCTTCCCGCCAGCGCTGCCCATCCGGATTGTGAAGCCGCTGCGGGACAAGACAGTGCTGGCGAGGCATAAGGCGACTTTGGAGTGCACAGTGTCCCACGCCCGGGGCCGGGTGCGCTGGCTCCGTGGGGACACTGAGATCTTCGCGGGTGACAAGTATGAGATCTGCAATCTGGACTGCTACCGCACACTCATCATCCACCACGTGGGGCCAGAGGATGAGGACTCGTACACCTGTGATGCCTTTGATGACCGCTCCACTGCCCGGCTCCTGGTAGAGGGTGAGTGGGCACCTAGGTGGGCACCACTGGGGGCTGGCAGTGCTAATGTGCCTTGCAGTGCAGGGACACCAGAGGCACTGTCCCCATGCCCCACTGCTTGCAAGAGTCTGAGTCCTGGTGTGGGGGGAACAAGCTGGATATGGGGCCAGGGGTCTGTGCCTCCTTGTCTGGGATACACCTTTTGGGTGCCCCACCAGCTCCTCCAATGCTCCAGCTCTGACTCCCATTGTTCCCACAGGGAGCTAGAAGCCAGGATGTGGCACTGAGGGCCTGTGCACAGACAGATTGATGCTGCTGCTGGGAGATGGGATCATGCTTCCCCCAGCACATACAGACACATGGACACCATCCCGTGCCTGCTCCAGTCTCAGGGCTTTGCATTAAACAGCCTTTTTTTCTGACATGGTTTCTTCCATGCCAGCGAGTGAGGGTCCCATTAGGAGAAGGGTTGGTGGCACAACTCAGCATCCCGCTCAGCATCCCTGGGAGCCTGGCCCTTGGGGCCACCCCTTACCCCTGCCCCCGGTGCAGCCCTTGGCCTCACACACCAGACTCCGAAAGGCTCTTTACTGTGTGGCTGAGGCCTCAGCAGCATTTGGCACATTTACAAAAGAGACTGAAAAGGAGATGGCAGCGCAATGCTGCAGGAGAGGGGGTGCCTGGCAGAAACATGCAGTTCCTGGGGCAGCGGGGCCAGCTGGGCTGGGCTGTGGGGGGCTCCCAAAGTAGGGGGCTCCCTGGTCCAGTCTCACCACCATCCTGCCTGCCTGGCCATGGGGAAATCCTGGCTCACTCCATAATAAGTTAATACAAATCACAGCAAGAGAAATATATACAAGGCGTGAGCCTCTGCCCTCAGCAGTGCTCTGGGCAGGGGCTCCTGCCCTGCCCTGCCCCAGGGCCCCCCCGGCCACTATAAAAATCCAGTCGCCAGCAAAACAGCGACGGTCTCTGACACTGCAGGGGTCCCCGCATCCCTGAGGCATCCCAGCCTCCGCCCAAAGGCTGGAGCCAGTGTCCTGTCTCCCATCAAAACATTTTGCGGGGGATGCACCCCGCCAGCGCAGCTCCCACTGGACAGGCACCACTTGCCAGCATCACACTGGGAACCACCTGGCCTGGCAGTCTCTGCCCCAGGACCACCCCGGTCCAGCTTGGGAAAAAGGGGAGTGGCAAGCTGCTCTGGGGTGTAGGGAGGGTGGCTAGGGCAGGGGGACCTTCTGAGGAGGCAGGTTTTGGGAAATGTTGCCTGGGAGCTGCTCTTGGGGCCAGGGTGGGACAGGGCACACATGCTCAGGGGAGTTCCTGCGGGGAAAAAGGGCTGTGGGACCTGCTCTTTGAGGAAGGGACATAGGGGACAGGCACTTGGGGAGTTGCTGGGTGGTGTGATGGGTTGGGGGCAGGCATGGGCAGCTGCTCTTGGGAAAAGGGGGCTCAAATATGGGGAGAGAAATGTTAGGATGCAGGATGAGCGTGCCCGGACCATATGGTAACACGCAGCAGTAGGGGCTCAGGAACCCACCACCCCAGCAGAGCCACTCGCACTGCACGTCCATGGGTTCTGGTCCTTGGGCTGAGTCCCTGCCAAAAGGCTTCCCTAGCACCTCTGGATCTCATGGGCAGCTGGAGCTTGCCCAGACAAGTCCCACATGTCTCCAAGAAGGGTCTCCATCTGCAGCCCCCAGCTGCACGTGGCCATCCGGGGCCAAAGACACAGCCCTGCCTGTCCCAGGGGTTCTGTCGGAGCAGGCTGCGGTGCTGGTGTTGCTCGAGGTCACTGGGTTGGCTTATACCCTCACAGCAGGGCCAGAGCCCGTGGTGAGGGGCACAGTAGAGCTGCAGTCATAGTCCAGGTCCACCACGGCGTGGGAGCTGGTGATGAGACTGCTCAGAGATGGTCCTGTCTGCCGCTCCCGGAAACTCTGGATGTAGCTCTGCTTGAGAGAGGAGGAACAGAGAGTGAGAGGGGCTCTGCTCCTGGCTCATTTCACCCCACTCCACCCTAAACTCTGCAGCAGCCCATCCCTTTTCCCCTGAAACAGCCCTGTGAAATCCCCAGCACTTGGGCCCTCCAGGGGCGGGCCAGAGCAGGGCGCAGAGTCTCAGCCTTCCCTGGGCACACACTTCACACCTTGCCTACCACCTGTTTCTACTATGCCCACAGTGCTTTGGCCAGCAGTTTTCATTTGCTTGCAAAGGCTGAATTCCTCTGTGGCGGTGATGTCCTAGCTTAGCCCTTCCTGAGCTGGCCAGTCCCTGGGATGCCCCAGTCTCATCCCTTGAGGAGCTCAGATGTCAACTGAGGTGCCTGGACACCTTTCCGTGCCGTGGCCCACCCACATGGAGAAGGAAGGGCTGTGGAGTCTGGGGGAGATCTCTACCCTGGCTGTGGGACTCACGGGGGAGAGCACATCCCCATCGAAGCGGCGCACAGGGTTGGGCTTGCGGCGGTAAGCAGGCTCTGGTGGGTGGGCTTTGTGCTGGTGGGGTGGTGGGTGGTGGGGTCTCCGCTTCTTCTTCTTCTCCTTTCGGTCTTCCCTCTGCTTGATGCGCATCAGCTGCACTCGGCGTTGCTGCCGGCTGATGATCACTATGGAGCAGAGAGGCCTGTGAGCACCAGGGAGCGCACCCAAATGATCTCCCAAACCAGTGGCACTCAAAACAGTGCCAGCTTTGTGCACCCAAGCCTCCCTTTGAGTCTGTGCCGTCACGGAGTCCCAGAACCCAAAGCTGTCCATGGAAACCAGGTGCTGGGAAACTCCACACTGGTCCCCAGTGTCCCTGGCTCCTGCACTCACCCTGAGCATGCACATCTGCCCCAGTCCCCACATACCTTCTGTATGGGAGTAGCCCTCGCCTGTGACCTTCCACTGGACCAGGACACCCAGTGTGGTGAGGAGTGGCCAAACACCCAGAATGACCCAGCTGTACCAGCACACGGGGCGAACAGGGGCCACCTTGATGCGCTCGTAGATGTATTGCACCAGGAGGAAGAGCTCAATGAAGTAGTCGATGGTGACGGTCATGATGGCGCTCCCAAAGACGGCGGTGGAGAGGGTGGTGAAGAAGCGCTGCCACTGCAGGGTGAGGACGGCAAAGAGCATCCCCACACCCAGGAGCAGCGCAATGGGGATCCACACCGTCGGCGGGTGGTAGAATTGCTCCATCACCACCAGCGTGGCCACTGCCAGCAGCAGCCCTAGAAGTAGCCCCACCATGAAGAGGCCAACGCTACGCACCAGCATGGTGACCAGCCCACACAGCACTCCAATACCCAGCCCGATGCCCACTGAGGCCTCCACGCTCAGCTGTGTGTCCAGCACCCGCTCCTTGTAGCACAGCATGAAGATGATGATGGAGCCGAACATCAGCCCTGTCAGGAACATGACGGCCTTGAAGCAGCGGTAGCCTATGGAGAGACCACCGCAGTCAGGGAGTGGATGGACGGCACCCCCAGCTCCCCCCTGCCGTTCTCCCTGCTTGCCCCACCAGCTGCTGGGCTGGCCTGGCTCACCAAAGAAGCAGTAGATGATGCCAAAAAGGCAGCACATGGCGCACACCACCGAGGGCACCACCTGGTAGCGACGCTCAATTTCCTGCTGGCAGCTGGGCTCCCACTCCTGGCCTGGCTCGTGCGGCAGCAGCTTGAACCGCAGTGTCTGCACAGTTGCAGTCATGGCTCTGGGGACTCCTGGGAGAGGCATCAAAATCTCCACTCCTGCCTTATGGCTTGCCGGCAAAACTGTGTCCCGGCAGCTGCCCCACCTGGTGAGAGAGAGACAAGGGGAATGGAGGCACCACTGGCATGTGCCCGGAAGCAATCCCACCACTCAGCGCTCAGCCACCAGAAATCCTGCTCTGTCCCCCCACTATCTGTGTGGGAAGGGAGGGAATGTGGGAACAGCCTCATCAGTGGGGGTGCACACTGTCACACAGCATGTGGCTGAAGGGATGCACTGTCCCCAGAGAACCTGTCTGCACCTCCAGGAGCTTTGTGTTGTTTTATAATTTGTCTGTGTCTTCAATTTCCTGCCCGTGGCTTTCCAGCACCCTTTTCCTGCTCGATTAACGGGAGACTTCCACAACCTGGTATTTTCTGCCTGTGAAGTAATTATGCTCAGTAATTAAGTCACCCCTCAGTCTTCTATTTTTATAGGCTAAACAGATTGAGCTCTTTAAGCTTGTACTCCAAGGCATTTTCTCCAATCCTCTAATCATATTTCTGGCTATTTTTCATCTCTGCTCCAGCTCCTAGTGTCCTTGCAAAAACAAACTGGGCCTCCACACTGGACACAGCCCTCCCATGCCAACCCCTGGGGCCAGAGGGGCACCAGCCCTAGATGTCCCTGCTCCTTACCTGAGGGCTCACCCCTAATGCTGCGGCTGTGCCAGGATGCTGAGCAAGCAGTTACTGGGCCCCCCGCAGCGCCTACACAGACAGAGGGGTCATAATCCCCTGCAAAGGCTGATCCAGCTCCAGTTTAAACCTAATTACAGCGGCCGTCTGCCTGCTCCCACCTGGAGCCAGTTCCAGCATCCCTTTCCCCCTGTAGTCCCTTTAAAGGCTCAGTTGGTTTAGAATGGGTTTATTGTCACTAATTGTCCCCAGGCCAGCATCACTCCTTCCCAGTGCCAAGTTAAAGCAGCCAGTTCAGGACAGCTCACAAAAACAGTGCTCTGAGAAGGAGCAGGGAAGAGGGCAGAGGCTGTAGTCATGGCTCCCAGTTGCCCAGCACCTCACTGCTGCCCAGCCGGACTCCACTGGCATCTCTTCTCCTGCCACTGGCCTCCTCCCTTCCTAGAGCTGGGGAATGAAACACCAGCTAGGCCAAATCCCGGTGGGGAAGCCAAGCACAGAGCCTAATCTCAAGAAAGCGGGCGGGCACAGAGCGGGCAGCCAAGCGCGGGGCCCCGAGGGGATGCTAAGCAGGATTGGACTTTACCCGCAGAGCCCAGGAACGACGCGCCGGCCCTGGCGGGGCTGGGTGATGCTGTGTGGGGTTAGAGCAGGGCTCTGCCGCCCCAGGGGGCCGGGGATGGGGCATGGCACGGCTGGCTGGCCTGTGTGGGGACAGAATGGCTTGGCATGGCTTGGTACGGCTCAGCGCGGCCGGTGGAGTGGCAGCGAGGTGCTGTTCTCTGCCCCGAGCCCACGCCGGGCCGGTGCAGAGCTCGGGGCAGGGCCGCCAGGGAGGGTCGGTCCCGGCGGGGCGGCGGGCAGGGCTGCGGGCAGCGGCGCGGGCGGCTGGCGGCGCCCATTGGCGCGGGCACTGTTGCTAGGGGAGCCCAGCGCCTGCTCATTGGCGCCGGGACTTACCCACCTGCTGCCGCCCGCCCCGGGCCCCCCCGCCCCGCCCCGCCCCGCCCCGCCCCGCGGGGCCCGGCGCGGCGGGGGCCGGGGTCAGCGCCCGGGGCACG
>JAWWLV010000183.1:16440040-16467433 GCA_035041135.1 Platyrinchus mystaceus | reverse complement strand
GGCGGCCCCGCGGCGCCCGGCGCTCCCGGCGCTCCCGGCCGCGGGCCCCGCGCATGGTGGCGGCGCGGCCGCCGCGCGGTGCTGAGCGGACAGCTCCGCTGACGTCACCGCGCCGTCACCGCATGCCGGGGGCGGGGCCTCCGCGATGGGCGGGGCGTGAGGTGCGGTGTGCGGTGGGGTGTGCGCGGGCACGTGCACTGGTGTGTACATCGGGTGTGCATTGGGCTGAGCACTGGGGTCTGCGTCGGGATGTGCTCTGGGATGTGCATTTGGGTGTACATCGGGTGTGCATTGGGCTGAGCACTGGGGTCTGCGTCGGGATGTGCTCTGGGCTGTGCATTTTGTACACTGAGGTATGCACTGGGGTGTGCCCCCTGGAGTGTGCACTGGGATGTGCTCTGGGATGTGCACAGGTGTGTGCATTGGGATGTGCCCCAGGATGTGCACTGGGCTGTGCACAAGCACGTGCACTGGGGTGTACATCAGGGTGTGCACTGGGGTGCCATGCCCTGTGCCATGGGGGGACTCAGTCCAAGGCCCCATGTGCAGTGCAGTGCAGTGCACTCTGTGCCATGCCATGTGTGCCATGTGCTGGGTGTACAGTGGCTGTGAGGGCTGTGGGCCCCTCAAGTTGGTGTGTAGGGACAGAGTGGGTTGGGGTGCAGGGGTGTGGATGTCAAAACTGTAGGATAACCTTGTGCCAGTTGTGCATGTGGCTGTGCAGTGTGCAAGGGGCTATGCCAGGGCCACGGGGATTGCAGTGTCTGCATTCTGATGGGGCAAATGTACACATCAGGGGCACCTAGAGCAGCTTCCCAACCATCCCCCCATGAATGGATGGGAGATACAGACATGGCAAGCAGGTGTGGGGACACAGCGCTCTGCAGAGGCAGAGCTCTCTGGAACTGGCACCTCCTGGCTGTGGTGCACAGGGACCCCCGGGAAATCCTGGCAGGGAGAAAGCTCTTGGCAGCAGCTGCCGTTCCCTGGCAGCCCCTTCCCAGCCCCATGCCAACACTGGAGAGACAAAGGCAGGAACTGCAGCTGGTGGGGGGCTGAGAAGGGGCTGCTGGAGGAACGGCGCTGCTGCCTGCTTGCCCCACAGGATCTGCTGAGGCCGGGCATGGGGACCCTGGGTTCAGTCACTGCCCAGGCAAGTCCTGGGGAGGCATGTGCTCTGACCACAGCTGCTTCACCATGCAGGTTTCCCAGGCTAAATGTTTGAAAAGTTCATTACTTTCTCTGATCTGTATTTCTGTCTAAATATAAGTTCAGATCAACAGGGTCATTTCAGAATGAAACCTCTCCTCACTCATGTAAAATGATCCAGGTTTATACAAGGTGGCTAAAGTTACATATTCCAACCCATAAAGGAAATCAAATAGATCTATTTCTATTATGTTTCTCTGTGTACAGAAAAGAGGCTCCTTTGTTTTTTATATGATCATGCCTGTTTTTTGACCTTTGTGCATAGAAAATCTCTGCTCATTTCTTAGTTCTGCATCTTTTGCCTTCCGGTATCTCCTCATCCCATTGCATTCTCTCTAGTTTTTATATGTTCTTCATTAAACTGCAGTCCACGTGACTGCCTTTGCCTTTTGCTTGTCTTGGCCTATTCAGGAGAAAAAAAGCCTATGAAAATGAGCTGAACTTGGATGATGGTCTAGTATCTCATGGGGGTGGGATGCTGCCAACCGCTTCCCGATGAAAACAGGCCGCTTTGTTTCAGAAAATGAAAGAGATCCCGGAGCTGAGTGGGCCCCTGGCTGCCCTCAGTGCCCTGCAGCGCTCTGTGGCTGCTGGTGCTCCCAAAGGCAGGTGGGCTGAGTTTCATGGGGAGGGTGGAATGGGTTCCCCACCAGCCAGAGTAAATCCAAAGACACTTGAGAGTCCCAACGGCTGTGAGGCTGCTGGAAGTGAAGCCATAGGCTGGGAATGGGCAGAAAGGCCAGGTCCTCCTTCTTGTCCTTATTCAGTAATGCCTGGCACTGAGTGGCCATGTAGGGCTGCTGTCCTTACAGCTTCTGGGTTGGATCATTCCTGTGCTGGAAACTCTTGTTTGTGCAGCAAACTTTGCCCCAAGCTGGTTCCTCCAGATCTATCTGCCCGGGGAGCTCTCTCTGGCGGCCAATGCAACAGTGGCTATGTGCTGCAGACAGCTCGCAGTGGGATGGTAACCCGACCAAAGGAGCCCACTTCGGTGCAGTTTGACTCACATGATAAGGGTCCCTGCTGCTGGGATTTCCTGCAGTCTGCCTGTCCTCCGGGATGGTTTGCTGCTTGGCATCCAAGGGGCTTCCAGCTGGCACGCCCAGCGTGCTCAGCTGCCAACTGCAGCGCGCGGCTCACGCTTTGCTGAGGCCAGACCCCCACCCTCCATCCACCCACAATCACCGGGCACCTCCCGGGGACTTCCTGGTAGAGCCGAGCGCCACCGCCCACATCTTGGGGAAGACCCTCGGGCAGCGATTTGGGGAACGTGTCGCTTGAAGCCCACCATGAATTCACCAGCGGCGTGGTTTAGGCTGTGCCGGGGAGGGAACACACGGCCCCGTGGCGGCCACCCTGCCCCGGGCACAAAGGGCCGGGGAAAGGCGCCCTTAAGCCGGCTTAGATGCCGGGTCCCCGGCGGACGCGCTTTCCGAGCCGGAGGGCGCTCTGTGAGCGGGGGAGCGGCAGTACTGCCCCGCAGCGCTCACGGCGGCACGGCCGGGGCCGTTCCGGGGCAGCCCCGCCGCGCCGCCCCCGGTCCCGCCTGAGCCCCTCGGGGGCGCCGGGGGTCCCGGCCGTGCCCGCAGGGCGTCGCGGCTGCGCGGTCTCCCGGCAACCTGAACCCGCCCCCACACCGCCCGCGCCCTCCAATTGGCCGAGCAGCCGAGTGACGCGCCTCCCGCAGCGCGGCTCATTGGCCGGGGCAGGTGACGCGTGGGGCGGGGCCAGCGGCTGACACGTCGGACGGCGGCGCCGCTCGCGGCCCCCGGAGCCGCCCCCGGTCCCGGTTGCGGTTCTGTCCCGGCCATGCGGCTGTCGCTGGTGCTGTCGGTGCTGCGGCCCGCCGGGCCCGTGGCCATCGGCGTCTCGCTGGGCTTCACGCTCAGCCTGCTTAGCGTCACCTGGGTGGAGGAGCCCTGCGGGCCGCCGCCGCATCCCGCCACCCGCCCGCGCCCCGACGGCGGCCCCGCGCCGCCCCCCGGCCCCGCCAACGGTAACGCGGCGCGCAGACCCAACGCCGTGCCCGCCGCGCTGGGCGCCGACAGCTGGGAGCCTCGCGTCGTGCCCTACCGCCCGCCCAGCCCCGGCAGGGCCGCCAAGAAGGCTGTCAGGTGCGGGGGGGCCGGGCCGGGCTGGGAGAGCTGGGCCCCGCTGGGGGCGGGCGGCCGCCGCTCCCCGGGCTTTAGCTGGGGGTAACTGCGGCCGAGCTCGGGGTGCCCGGGTGTGGGCGTGTGCCTGCCGGGCCGCGGCTGAGGAGCTTTACAGGAGGCCCAGCGATATACTTGATCCTCCTTGCAGCCACCTAGGATTTTTCTCGCTGCAAGCGCCCTTTGCCCGCCCCCTTCTCCTTACCCTCAGCCCGCAGGAGACACCCAGAAGAGCCTCCTGCCCATGCTGCTGCCCGCTGTGCGAGGGTTGCCCTCTGTGCATAGGTTCCTTGCTATGCGAAGCTTGCCTGCTGCAGCACGTGCTGCTGGGCACCCTGCCATGGTCCCCTCCTGCCTGAGCAGGGACCTCTCCCGTGGTGGCTTGTCCCCACCCGGCGCTGCAAACTCCTGCCTGCTCCAGAGCCGGCTGCATCCCCGTCTCAGTGTCCCCTGGATGACAGGGGGCAGGCAGTGAAAGGACCTCCTTGTCCTGGCGAGGTGGTGGGCGGATGAAGGGGGCTGAATGGGGCCAGTGTGTACCAGGCAGCGGCTGGGGGACAGGATGGGGGGAGTCACTTCCTGCCGCTGCACCAGACTGGGAGAATTAAACCTGAAAGTCATTGTGAGTGCGACAGCTGGGGGCTGTGGTGGGGAGGGGGACACAGCCAACCCCTTGCTGTCTGCAGCCACCTGTGTGGGGCCTGACTTCCCCAGGGAGGGCAGCAAGGACTCTCCTGCCTCCCTGTTTTAGAGCAGTGTGTCTGTCAAGGGCAGCAGGAAGATGCTTTCCAGTTTGTTTCTCCTGGCTAGGGCTGACCTCATAGTCTGAGTGCCTGGTGGGTCATGTCCCTGCTAGGGCTAGGGTGTGCAGCCCTGTTTCATGCTTTTAGCTGTTTTCAGCCTTTTGAGAGCCTCAGTTTTAAGCTGGAGTAGCCAGCTCATGGGAGGGGAGGATCCTTCATGGTCTCAGGTTGACAGGGGACCTCAGTAAACTGTTCTGCTGTGCCTACGGTATAGTGGCAGCCGGTGATGCTGGGGCGATGTCTTGTGTGCGTGGTTGAAACCTGGGAGCAGTTCCTGCAGAGGAACTGAGGTTGGTGCCATTGGTTGCAGAAGGGAGGGTGCAGGCTGAGGTGGGGTGCAGTGCCCTGGGGACAGACATTGTCTTCCTCCTGCAGGACCCGGTACATTAGCACAGAGCTGGGGATGCGGCAGCGTCTCTTCGTGGGTGTGCTGACCTCCAAGAACACGCTGAACACGCTGGGGGTGGCTGTTAACCGCACCCTGGCCCACCGCCTGGAGCGCCTGGTGTACTTCACGGGCACACGGGGCCGCAAGGTGCCCCACGGCATGGTGGTGGTGACGCACAGTGACGAGCGGCCCATCTGGAACATGTACCAGACTGTCAGATACCTTCTGGACCACTACGTGAATGACTTCGACTGGTTCTTCCTGATGCAGGACGATACCTACACAGAGGCACACCGCATCAGCCGCCTGGTTGCCCACCTCAGCATTGACACCCACCTCTACCTGGGTCGTCCCGAGGAGTTCATCGGTGGGGACACTGAGGGACGTTACTGCTATGGAGGGTTTGGCTACCTGCTGTCCCGCAGCCTCCTCCTGCTCCTGCAGCAGCACCTGGAGAGCTGCCGCAATGACATCCTCAGCGCCCGGCCCGACGAGTGGCTGGGCCGCTGCATCATCGACTACACAGGTGTCAACTGTGCTGAGGAACATGAGGTAGGTCCTGCAGTAGAGATGTCTTGGGAGGACTAGCCTTTGCAGCCTGACATCCTCTGAGCTTGCTGTGCTGGCATCTGCTAGGGTGGGAGTGCAGGCTGGGGCTGGCTGTGACCTATCTCTCCTGACTGGCACAGGGTCTGCATTACCACTATTTTGAGCTGGGGAAGAACGTGGACCCTGAGCGGGAGACTGATCTCCGTTTCCAGAGCGCTTTCACTGTCCACCCCGTGCTGGATCCCCTCCAGATGTACCGGCTGCACAAGTATTTTGCACAGGTGGAGCTTGAGAGGACCTACGAGGAGATCCAGCAGCTCCAGGTGAGACTGTTTGGCTCGGAGTGTCTTGGTTCCATCTGTCATGCCTGTGGGCTTTCTGGTTGCTCTGCAAGTTTCTCACCTGATCCTGCTGTGGGACATGATCAGTTGAGTCCATGTGGCTACAGAGGCAGTAGTGCTGTCTGGAGAGCAGCTTTGGACCTTGATAAGTCCTGGAGATATGGTGGTGGTTCAGTGTGATGAGGCGAAGAGGGTACAGAAGTTTGTCAGCAAAGGCCACGTAGGGTGGGAGAGCAAACCTTAGGTGCTGGACGGGAATCAGGTTGAAGGCAGAGTTGTTCTGACACTGCTCTTTGAGCCAGCTCTGGCAGACCTCTGAGAATCAGGAGTCATCTTGGCTACTGCCAGAGCTGGAAGACCTACTTGTGCCTTGGCTCTCACTCCTCAATCTCTCCTCTTGCAGTTGGAGATCCAGAACGCCAGCAGCCTGTCTGCTGATGGGGACCACAGCGCCACGTGGCCCATCGGCATCCCGCCCCCATTCCAGCCCAAAACGCGGTTTGAGGTGCTGCGCTGGGACTACTTCACTGAGGAGCAGGTCTATGCCTGTGTGGATGGCTCCCCCAAGTGTGAGTTGCGTGGTGCAGATTTGGCGGATGTTGCCAACGTGGTGGCCACGGCCATGGAGGAGCTGAACCGCAAGTACCAGCCGGTGCTCCATGTCCGCAAGCAGCAGCTGGTGAACGGGTACCGGCGCTTCGACCCCACACGTGGCATGGAGTACACGCTGGACCTTCAGGTGGAGGTGGTTACCCAGAAGGGCCACAGCCGCTCCGTCACAAAACGTGTGCACCTGGTGCGGCCCCTCAGCGAGGTGGAGATCATCCCCATGCCGTATGTGACGGAGGCCAGTCGCATCAATGTCATCCTGCCACTGACAGCCCACGACCGGGACTATGCTGCTCGCTTTTTGGAGGCTTATGCAGCAGCCGCTTTTGAGAGCAGTGAGAATGCAGTGCTCACCTTCCTCTTCATCTATGACCCCTTTGAGGCCCAGCAGGTCACCCAAAACGACATCTTTGCCTCTGTGAAGGCCCAGATCACTGAGTATGAGCGCAAATATGCGGAGGTAAAGATCCCATGGATCAGTGTGAAGACAGATGCACCCTCCCAAATCAAGGTCATGGACATTATCTCCAAGAAGCATCCCGTGGACACACTTTTCTTTGTGGCTGGCGTGGGGACGGAGGTCACCGTTGACTTCCTGAACCGCTGCCGGATGAACACCATAAACAACTGGCAGGTTTTCTTCCCCATCCACTTCCAGGGCTACAACCCAGCCGTTGCTTACCACAACCAGGTGCCACCTACCACGCTGGACCTGCTGCGGGACGTGGGGCGGTTCGACCGTGATGTCTTCCACGAAGCCTGCTTCTACAATGCCGACTACATGGCAGCACGCACCCGCATGGCAGGGGACGTGCAGGAGAATGAGGACATCCTGGAAACCCTGGACATCTACGATATGTTCGTCAAGTACTCCAACCTCCATGTCTTCCGGGCTGTGGAGCCTGCCCTGCTGCAGCACTATCGGCACCAGGCCTGCAACCCTCGGCTCAGCGAGGAGATCTACCACCGCTGTGTGCAGAGCAGCCTGGAGGGCGTAGGCTCTCGCTCTCAGCTGGCCATGGTGCTTTTCGAGCAGGAGCAGGGGAACAGCACCTGAACTCTGGGGTGCAGTGGGGCTGGCCCTGCTGTGCCATGCCTGCCTGCTCACCCCTCCTCTTTTGCTGCCCAAATCTGTCTTCCTTCTCCCAGCGGCTGCAGGGATTGCTGGTACCTGAGCTCATGACTTGCCCTGCTGGGGCTGCCTGGACTGGGGTCTGCCAGCCCACGGTGCCTGGGTCTTTCTGGAGTGGCCATGGCTATGCAGACCCTGGGACAAGAAGGGAGCAGAGTCACTGAGCTGCAAGCTAGAATGCCTGGCTCCTCATCCCAGAGCTGCTGGCCCCATCCCTCTGTCCTGCTCCTGCTGCTCAGCACAGGGAAGATGGGCTGCCCTGTCCCTTGCTGTCCCCCCCTTGATTGGGGGAATGTAGAGCCCAAGGTTCCCCTGCTGTAGGGCCATGACTGCCACAGGGCCTGGAGTGACCCCTCCTGGTTCCCCCAGTGCCCTGGGACAAGCCTGTGCCCTTCGCTTCTTTGGAGCATTGTCCTGGTTGTGCAGAGAGGGCCATGTCCTTGCACCTGCCACAGGCTTGGACAGTGAGATGGGGCATGTCCCACCCCAAAAGAGCAAGAAGGAGGTTGGTTTCGGGGTTTTGCCACTTGGCAATGAGCTGGAGCGCTCCTGGCTGGTTGGGTTTGTGGGGGACTTGGCCCCTGGGGCCGGTGGGCGCAGGGGGTGCTGGAGGGGATCCTGCTGTATTCACGTACCGTGAACTGCTCCCCATGGGAACCGTGACCCAGGCCGCTTCGGCCTTCGCAGTACTGATAGGACGTTGGAGGTCACAGCCCTCAGATGAGAGCCTCCTGACAGAGATGGGATCCCTCCCCAGTGTGGGGGTCGAGGGACTTGGTGCCCGACACTAGTGGGCATGGCAGAGGGCTTGGCTGTGCATCTCCTAAGGAGAAAGCGACTGAGGAGCCGCTCTCTGCTCCTGGTTTGTATTTAATAGGGGAAAAGGAGGGGAAATGGGTTGCATTTACACTAATAAAATGGAGAGATGAGCTAGTGAGTCTGGCTGATTCTTTCATGGAGCACCTCTGGGTGTTCCTCTGCAGGTTTGTGTGGTGGTAGGTGTTGGCTATTTGTACAAACTCTGGGTGCAGCTGGTTGGACAGATTCCTCACAGGCATGCTGTTTTCCCCAAGCACCTGCAAACATCCTCTACCTGAGCTGGGAGATGACTGCCTCTTCTTAGGGAGACTGGAGGAGCCCATTTCCTTATGGAGAGGGTGGCAGATGCTGGGCCAAGCAGACACTTGGAAATACGTGCTTGAAACCCTAAAGTCATGCACCTCCTCTGATGCCCACAGTCCCTCAGGCTGTCCTGCTGTAACTACCTGCTACCAGTCACTGGTGGTGCAGCAGGATGCTGAGCCCCTTGGCATGGAAAGTCCTTTGCCCTGTCTTTCCTGTTGCTGTAAACTTATGGTCTCACCGACCAGTCCTCAGCCCTGTCTGCACATGGAAAAGCACCAGTGAGGGGCTGGTGCAGCTGTGTGTCCTCCTGCATGTGCTGTTTTCATAACAGTCATTGTGGTCTGTGCATGAGTAATGTTGGACCCCTGGCCCCTGACAAAGCAGAGGTTGGCTGCCCAAGTAGGGTGAATTCTGCCCTCCAGCATCTGGGATCAGTTCTGAAGGAAACTCCCAGGACAGGCCTCGACCTGCCCTCTCTACATTGCTGTCACTTTTTTGGGGGCTGTTTTACATCTCAGGCTTCTCAGCAGCTTCTAGTTTCCAGTTCTGAGTCGGGCAGAGCAGTGTAGTCCTGCCCTGGACTGTTTCACCACCTGCAGCTCCTATTTTCATTACAAGGAAGGGGGAGTGTGTCCCCCGCCCATGCTGTCTGCTGCAGGCGTGATTTTCATGACTCCATGTGCTCTTCCCACCAGCCCTGTACTCGTAATGTTTTACTGGTTCACGAAACACATGTATCAAAGAGACATCCCCAAGAATATGAACTGAACCTACTCGCTGTTACTTAGCAAGGCTGTTAGTGCTCAGTGAAACTCATGGAGAACCTCTGGACTGTGTGACATGCTTTTCCCAAAGATACCTCATTCATCTATTCCTGCTTCAATCTCCATATCCACAGTGTAGGAGTGTATATATTTAAATATAAATTTATTATATTTTAGACAGTAGCCATTAGCTTGTTCTGAGTATTTCTATTTTTGATCTTCCCTGAGCACATCCTTAATTCCCTTTAAATGGAAATCTGGGACAGAGGGAGTGAGGCAGATGCAGATGTGTTACAGATAACATTTCTCCTCTGAAAAGCAGACCTAGGAGTCAGATGTGATTAGGCATAAGAGGAGTATCCAAATGCTAATAAAGCAACCCGGCTTCAAATTGAGTTGGCTGGAAAAGAAACCCAGAATTGTCATTTAATTATCACAAGACTGTCTAGATAAAGTTGCTCCTGCCTCCTTATTGCTGTTTGCCCAGACTGAGTTAGAGGTATTTGCATACTCTGCACTATCTATATCAGCTGAGCCTCCCCGCTCTGACATATGTATGAGCAAATGACAGTGCTTGTTGCACTCCCAGCACTGTAGCTGCTCCCTTTTCAAAGAAGCTGGCAGGGATTGAAGCTGTTTTAGTGTTCGCCAGGTTATTTGCAGCATCAAAACATGACAAAACCCTGGAGAAGGATGTGCAAAGCTTGGGGAAGGGGTTTGGTGATGGGAGCGAGCTGGCTGCTGGCTGTGAAGTAAGTGGACTCGCTGCGCCATGGCAGAGACCTGTGATGATGGGGACCTACCTGGGCACAACTGTGCTGTGCCCGCGTCCTGCCCTCACAGGGCTGGCAGGGAAAAGCAGGGCACCGGAGATGGTGACAACCTTTGGAAGTGTCAGGAGGAGGAGCCCTGGGTGCTGACATGGGTGGCTGAGCATGCAGGAACATTCTGTGATCCCTGTCAGGTTTGACTGGTACTTCCATACAATATGTGGACTTTTGCACTGACACAGTTCCCGAGGCAGAGCAGCGAAAGGACGATTTTCCCAATGGGACAAGAGAAAACACATCTCCTACCTTGTAATTGCTGTTTGTGGCAGTGGAGGCACGTTAGGAACTGCCCAAGGAGATGCCCACTTTGGTGCCTCCTCTCTGGGGATTGGCTCCACAGGAGCTGTGTCTGCTGGGGTTGTAGCCTCTACAGTGACAGGAGCCGTCGGCAGCACAGCCGGTCCTGCTGCGATCAGGTACTTGGCATTTTTCCAGAGGGCTGCGCTCATTAAAATTAAGGGCCTGTTTCTCTACAGTGAGTCCCATTCTAATTATGCCCCAGCTATTTCATGTGGCTCATTATGGGTGTTTCAAGCAGTGCTGGGCTTGGTGAGCCCCGGGTGGCAGTGTCTCCATCCCTGGCGAGGACCAAACCTCTGGTAGTCGTGCGGCAGGGTCAGTGTGGGAAGGGACACCCAGAGGCCACAGCACTGGGGTTTGGGACTGGCCCTGGGGTGCTAAACCTGAGTTGTCCCATTGGCCTTCCCCAGCCCAGCACAATCTGCACTGGGACATGAGGCATGGCACAGGCAGTGAGAGATGTTGGGTTCACCTGCCTGCCCTGTTTGGAGAGGTGGGACTACAGGAACTGTCACCTCCAGATGGCACCTGGAAGTTGTCACATTAAAGAACAGGGGTGCTGAGAGCAACAAAGAAAAATATATGTCATATCTTCACTAGGTCACCACTACAGTGCTGCTGGGACCTGTCCTGAGGCCACTTTGCTAGCATAGAAGCCAGGATGGGCCATGAATGAAGCTCAGCATTTTCTTCAGCCATGTTTCACTCCTGTGCATGGTGCTGAAGGAGCTGGAGGACATGCTGAGGAAGAACCTTGTGGGCTCAACATGCAATCCTGTTCTTCTTGCTCAGCTCCTCTGATGTGTCTTCATTGTGGAGCAGGAGGCAGCATGAGCTCCCAGTCATGGCCGTGGTGTGGATGAAGGTGGCTGGGTGATGGGGCATCCTGGAGGAGCAGATGGGTCAGAATTTGGTGGTGAGGGCAACCTTGTCCCAAAGGGGATGATCCTCTTACTTGGTGATGAAAAGATGTAGAGGATGTAGCTATTTCTCTGCCTTTCCCTTTAGCACCCAGTGCTTTAGCACTCAGTGCTCCTCTTGCAGGGCATAGTGTGAGCTGTGGGATGGGGCTCCTATGTGCCAGCTGCAGCCAGTTAACCCAAGCATCTTCAGCCCTCACCAGTTTAGAGGGAAACCTGTGATGCCTGGTGCTGGCAGTCTGCACCATGAGGTCAGCTTCTGTTTTCTGTTTTGTCCCCTCTCTCTGTGCTGCAGGGTAGCTGGGGCAGATGGAGAGAGGTCTGGAGAAGGCAGGAGATGGAGGAGCACCTCTGCCAGGGAAAGCCCTAGACCCCACCCCAGCAGGACTCCCCTTCACTGCCACCCATTCTCTGCCTCCCTCGTTTCAGTTTCACCCTTCACGCTTCTCCCATGGCTCCCAAAGGTGTCCTGCTGGACGGCCCACTGTGGGACAGGCTTTCTGTGGACAGGGGAGCAGAGATGCTCACCTGTCTGTGATTTGTTGTGCTGGCTCTTACAGAGCCCAGCACGTGGGCACAGGGCTGTAAAGTGTTCCTGGGGTCCCACCACCACCATGTCCCCTTTGCGGTGGTGGCTCCCCCACCTCTCTTCCCCCCCAGCTCTAGTAGGCATCTCCAGACCTTCTTGTGCCTCTTTATTAGGGAGCATTTGTACATTTATAAAACAGTGACGCACATCTCTCACGTTTACCATCACGAGGGCGTTCATGCCGGCCCTCCCACCATGGTGCCCGTGCCCACCCCACTCGGGGCTTGCTGCTCCGGCTGGCAGGAGGGAGCCACATCCTGCACCCCTGCTCGCCGCAGGAGACCTTGGTGTAAGGCTGGTTGGCATGGCCGTGGCATGTCCCCGGGCTAATGTGTGGCACCCCTCTGGGGACACTCCTGCTAGCAGGTTGGTGTATGAGGACCCCATGGGAAGCTGGCACGGGGTGCTCTGGAGGGGTTTCCTGGGGAGCACCAGTGTGCCTGCCCTGCTGGGAGGCTTGCTATGTGTCCCCCTATGCAGGGGGACATGGCACACCAGGCAGCTGGGTGCTTGCACCAACAAGGAACATGTTTACACATGGGTGCATATTTTGGGGGGTCGTTGGGCCACGCATACCCAGAGCCAGGACTGCTGGGCACATCACCAGGCTGGTGCTCTGGCTCCTGCCCTGCATATCCCATGTGTGGGGCCTTGAGAGATTCAGGGATGATGGCTCCTCCTGTATCTATGGCTTTGGGCACAGCGCGGCATGGCCGTGTTCTATCTGTGGGCACCAGGGATGGGGACCAAACCAAAAGGGCCAGGAGCTGCCTGGCTCAACCCCAGCCTTCCCCAGAGATCTCAAATTCCTGCCCTGGGGTCCCCCTCTGCCAAGTGTGTGTGTTGAGGGGGGCTTTGCCAGCTTGCCCCCCCTCCTGAGATATTTTGGGGCAGTTTGCCCTGCGCTGGTGTCTGCTACAGTGGAGGGGGTGGAGGCAGTGTCTGACAGGACAGGGGGAGTGCTGCGGGTCCTGATGTGGATCCTGCCATGGCTCCTGCCATCTCAGGGCAGGCAGGAGGACAGTGGGTGCCAGTACTGGCCAAGGCTCTGGCCAGCAGGTTGGACTGTGGCTGTCCGGGCAGTGCTCGGCACAGAGCACCCTCCTAACTGTGTACAGTCTGGGGGAGGCACAGTGGGTGCTCAGCACCCGGGAGTTGGAGTATGGTAAGGGATACGTGCATGGTGCAAAAGAGCAACGACAGGCAGGGGAGCGAGAGCAGGACCCGCCGTGCTGCCTGGGCTGTGCCGGGCAGCTGCACCAAGGGATGAGCCACTTTGGGCAATACCTGGGAAAGGAGAGGATGGGTTCACAATGGATTGCGGCAGGAGACGGGGGAGGCAGCAGGTTTGTGGCACTGAAATGACTGGGGACTACTGGAAACCAACACTGGAGTGGCACAGGGAGTCACAGTGCAGGGGTCTGGCTGGGAACAGTGATGTGGGGCCTGCAGCCCTGGCAGGCTGCAGAAGGTTGGGGAAGGGCAGGCAGGTGTTTGGAAGGGTGTCACAGTGGTGGTGGTGCCAGGGGTCAGGGTGGTGCCATGCAGGTGTGGCTGCAGTTGGGTTGTCCCTGGACTGGCTGTGGGGGCCGTGCTGCTCAGAGAGCTGCCCTGCAACACTGCCCTGCCCTGCAGCAGGAAGGCAGGGAGGGGGTCCCTGGGCAGGGGGGAAGCTGTTCCAGACATGTCTCTCTCTTGGGGGAAACCATGCAGGGCAGAGACCACCACTCAAGAGGGGTCAGCAGGGGAGGGCTTGGAGGGGCTCACAGGAACCTCAGCTTTCCCCCTTCATGCTCTGTAGTGCCAGGTCCCCCTCTGGCCCACCACCTGCTGCTCCCCCAAAACCCCTGGCATGCCCATCCCCCTCCATGCCGTGTGCTTGAGACTGGGCTGAGCCCACGTGCTAGGGGCAAGCAGAGGGGACAGGCAGAAGGACCAGGGAGCTGCTCCAGTGCCAGTGCCAAGGCATCTCCAGTGGCATCACTGGGGGTGCATAGTGTGGCTGGTCCTGGCAGTGGGGTGTGGGGGAGGTGGGGGCCTGCACCCACCACACCCAGTGCCGCAGTCCCTCTCCATGAGAACGGTGGGGAGGGGTGGTGGCAGGGGGCTGCCCCCTAGTCCCAATCTTGTCTAGCAGGCGAAGTCCTCGAAGACACCCTGATGAGGGTAGTGGTGGCGGTGGTGGTGGTTGGGCAGGATGCCTGCACTGTAGGTGCCCTCCACATGCCGGCCCAGCGTCTCACAGGGGCTCTGCAGGGATGGCAGTCAGTGAGGTGAGCATAGACTCTATGCACCCTGCTCACCCACCAGTCCCCCCACCCAGCATAGCCTGTCCATAGGAGCCCCCTCAGTGGCACCCAGCTTTCTACTTCCCCTTGTGACTGCCCTGATTCTGCAGCCTGAGGGCACCAAAAGCAGAGCCACACTGTCCATTGGTCTTGGGACCATGTCCCTTCCCCCTGGGGTGGGGGCCCTGTCCTCACAGCCTTCAGGCAGGCCACCCCTGTGGGAGTACCTGGTCCTTCATTTCCTCCAGTCCCAGTGTGGCGATGCTGCCCGAGGGCTTCTTCAGGGGCGGCTTGGAGCGGCGCAGAACTCGGCTCACCCTGTCTCGGATCACCTGGGTGCAGAATGGGGGGGTCAGACCCACACGCAGGTGGCACCCTGTGTGTGGATACCCCAGTATACATGGAACTGCCACCCGCTTCCCTGCCTACTCAGGGACAGTGGAAACAGCACCTCTGACGACCACCCTCCCTGTCCTCAGGTCACTGAGGAATGCTGGGTGACCCGTTCTCCTCCCACTGCCCTCCTCTGGGTGTTCCCCGATTTGGGGGCTGTAATAGCCCTGTAGGGTGGCCACCCATGATATGCCCTCCCCAGGGAGCCCATTCCCCCCCTCACACTGCTGAGACACATCCCTGAAGGCTCAGCACACCTCATAGATGTAGTCCAGGATCTCCAGGATGGTGAGGATGCTGGCACCGATGAACAGGCCCATCTGCCCCCCGATGTCCCCTGTGGGGGAGGAAGAGGAGATGGTCACCAGGAGATGCTGTGTAGCCCACTGTGAGCCTGGGGTGGGCCAGCAGGGTTGTGGGCAGTGCCAGGACTGCTGGATGGAGGGGGACAGCACAGTCAAAGAGACGGGGGCAGTAGGATGAAGGGACATACAGGATAGGGGAGAGCCAGCAGGATTCCACCCTTGAACCAGCCTGTGGCTAGCTGGCTGCTGTTCTGTGTGGTCCCTCCCCCTCCAGACCCACATCCTCCCAGGGCTGGAACCCAGAGCTCTGTTCCTCAGGGCCCCACAGTTAGGTGAGGGGAGTCACCAAGAAGTCCAGCAAGGTCATAGGCTTTCTTCTGCTCAATGGCTTCGTAGTTGAGTGCTTCAAAGAAGATATCCAGCACGAGGAAGTTCTCCCTGTGGGGACACCATTGTGCTCATCAAGGACAGCTGGTCACCAACCCTCCCACCCCCACTGCCCACAAACCTCCCCTGTCCCCCAGTCCTCCATCTCCCAGGTGTTACCAAGGCCCTCATGGGTTATTCAGGCTTGTGCAGTGGGGACATGAGCAGGGCATGTCCCAGGCAAGAACATGTGGACATCTGCCCATGGGGTGGGGAGATGTTGGCCGGAGAGCTGGAAGGACGCAGATGGATTGGAGAGATTTTCTAGTGGCAACACCCCTGGGCAGAGGATGTTGCAAGGACTTTGTATGCCAGGACCCACTCCCTGCATGCTGCCAAGAGGGAGGGCGGACGCTCCCCAGGTCCCCATACCCCTGCCATCCCTGGAACACCCTGGTGCTGGCAGCTCACCGGATGTAGGTCTCGTTCTTGTTGTACTTGCGGGCGAGGTAGCGTGCCGAGCCCTTGTTGGGAATGCGGACCATAGAGATCTCCTTGCCATAACGTGTCAGGTTGCATGGTGTGGGGCAGCTGCAGCGCTCCTGGCTGTCCTCCACTGCTGCATCTGGGGGCAGGCACCCATTGGCATGGCTGCAATCCCCAGCTCCCTCCCTGGGGGCACTCAGCTGGCCCCCAGATGCCCGCCCACCGCCACACCTACCCAGTGTATGGTCAGCACACTCAATGTACACATTAGGGGAGCAGATGGACTCATTGCCTGTGGAGAAACAGCTGGTTGGGAGGGACTCTGGCCATATTCTGCCCCTCACCCTTGACTCACTCCCCTAAAGGTAGTGGGGCAGAGTGTGGAGGAAATGGGGATGAGTGGTCCTTGGGTGCAAGTTGGCTGAGGCAGGGGTGGTCTCTAGTACAAGGCTGACAGGGAAGAGGCTGACCTGTGGTGTAAGGAGGGTAGGACAGGGGCTGACCCACTGTGTGGAGAGGATGGGATGGTCCCCAGGTAGAGAGGGATGGGGCAAGGGGATCCTAGAGTGCGGAGGGATGGGCAACAGAGTGGTTGTTGTGTGCAGAGGGATGAGGAACTGGGGAACATTGGGTGCAGAGTGATAGGGCAGGGGTGATCTTTGGATGCGGGCTGCAGGGAGCTGGGGTAGCTCTGGGCAGGACTGTTGGGGCAGTGAGGTGCTCCCCACACCATCATGCACACCCCTCACCTGGCATGTGGACCATGCGGCAGTGGCAGGTCTGCACCACGGCCTCCTTCTCACACTGGAGACGGCAGGCAGCAATGCTGTAGGTGTCATAGCCGGGCAGCATCTGCTCCCCCTGCATGCTGGCCCGGCAGTTCCCCCATGGCTGCGGCAGGTAGGTGAGCTGTCAGGGTGAGAATGGCGTCTCTGCAGGGCTGTGCTGGACTGCGTGCCCACAGGCACCTCCGTGGGGTCTGTGGGGCCTCCTGCCTTACCCGTTGCTCCTGGCAGGACACGAAGGTCTGGAAGCCAGGTGAGACACCAAAGCCCAGCTGATGGATATAGGGCGGCTCATCCTGGCTGTGGATCTGGACCCGGATACCAGCTTCAAATGATGTCTCGTCTGTGGGAGAAGGGAGAAGTGCTGCATGCCTGCACTGACCCAGCACCTGCACCCCTCTGGTGCCCTGCCTGACCCATAGTCCCCACCCAGGGTGCCCTCCTTGCCCAGCAACCCCTCCCTCTTAGCACCCTTCACCTGTGCCCTGCCCAAGCCATAGCCCCACTCACTGGTCTCTCTCCAGATGGGCAGGTACTCTTCCTGCTGAATGTCCAGCATGATCTCCAGCCCGTTGCCCATGCCACCTTGGCGGGTCACACGTGGATTCTTACGATCCCCGTTGAAGGTGTAACACTTACCATAGCGTGTGTAGACCTGAGGATGGAGAAAGGAGGGGTAAAGGAGCAGGCAGGGATCTGGAAGAGTGTTCTGCAAGCAGGATGAGGTTCTGGAACCCATTTCCAATTCCACAGAGGTGCTAGAAGGGAGGTACAGTCTTGCATGGCTCTTGGAAGGGCTCGTCTCAGCCTCACTCCCCACGATGCTACTCCTCCACCCTTGCTGAAGCAGGGGTGAAGCATCACTCCCAGCACCCATGGGGCAGCCCAGCTGTCCTGCTCCTGCCAGGAGGAGACTCACAGGGGCAAAGTGCTGGGGGCCACAGCGCTCTCCCTGAAAGCGACACTCCACCAGCATGTCCTCGATCTGGTGGCCCAGGCGGTGAAAGAAGCTCTGCATGGTGCGCTCGGAGCGGCGGGGTGGCAGGAAGCGCGAGTAGTTGGCCAGACGCGTCAGCCATGCACGCTGGTCCTCCCCCAGCATGGCCAGCATCTCGGGCACCAGTGAGCGGTTCTCCCGGGACAGCCCCAGCCACTGTCCCACCGAGTAGAGGTCAGGCTTGGTGAGGTGCAGGAAGCGTGCCCGGTTGGGGTTGCAGAGCGTGACGGCTGGGAAGCGGAGTTGGGGGGCCCAAGTGAGGCGTGCCCGGGTGTGCACAGGGTGCGAGAGCAGGTGGTGCAGGCGATCGGCAGCACCGGTGGCCAGCAGCCCAGCAGAGGCCAGGAAGGCCAGGCTCCAGAGCAGGCGGCGCAGGCGGGACTGCGGCCGGGTACACATGTAGTGCAGCCCGGGGATCCGGGTGGCTCGCAGGATGCCAACAGCAAGCTGGGCAGCGCTGCTGTCCTGAGACGGTGTCAGAACTTCCCCGTCCTGGCAGCAGGCAAGGGGCAGTGGCATGGCTGCAGGCAGGGTGGCTCCTCTGGGATGCAGAGGTGCAGGCTGCCCCTGAGGCTACCCAGGATCCCTGGTCTCCTCCAGGGAGCTCTCCCTCCCTGGAGGCTCTTGCTCTGCACCTTTCTGGAGACGAATGTGGCAGGCGCCTTCCTGAGCTGCTCCGGTGATGGGTGAAGGGAGGGAGAGGAGGGGGCTGCTACAAACACGCCTTCCCCCAACCTCCATTCGGGAATGGAAAATTCCTCCTCGAGCCAGGCTGAGACAGGGGGGTTGCCTTACCCCAAGCAGGTTGAACTGGCCGCCCCCAGTGTTCCAGCGTGGTGTGCACCTGTGTCTGGATAGTGATGACCTGCCTCAGCCACACTGTGTGAACCCTGTGCCGCGGGATGCTGCACCTCAGCTCGTCCCCATTGTCCCTTGCCATGCATGGCACTGCCACCCCCATGAAACCCTGCCTGGAACCCCAGGGTCCACAACTGTGGCTGCTCTGGGGCTGGGGACCATGCCCCGTAGAGGCAGGACAGTACCAGGCCTGGGGGGCCATCACCTCCTGCCAGTGCTGCTTGGGATCATGTCTACCTTGGGCTCCAAGGCTGTACCCTGGTATCCCTGTCCCTGGAGCTGGGAACCTCAACTCATCTGGTCCCTGTGGGGTGTGAGAAGCAGGATCATGGGTCAGGAGGAGTGGAACCATTTGGTGGGAGGTTGCGTGGGAGCCCACCTGAGCCCGGCAGGCGCTTTGAAGTGACAACAAGGCCGTGATCAGAGCGCAGCAGTAGCGGGGGGGTGTCTGCACCCGGCTGTCAGCGTGGCTGGCAGCACCCCGACAGCCTGTCAAGTGCCTTCAAAGCTCAGCACTGCAGTCCCCGCAGCCTCTCATCTCCTCCTGCTGCTGCTTCCAGGCACCAGCCTTCGGCATCCGCCCAACGTGCGCTGGCATAGGGGGCGGGGGGTGAGTCCCGCAGCCTCCACAGCCTCGGGTCAAGTTAGGGCTGCTGTGCCTCTTGAAGGGCAGCATCACCGAACTCTGTTGTGCCTGGGCAGGAGGAGGGCAGTTGATGACAGGAGGGATTGGAACAAGGGGGTCTCCGGATCACCTTAGCAGTGACTCCCAGCATCGTCTGTGCCGCCAGCCTTGACGCCTGAGCAAAGCATAACTTTAGCCATGACAGGGAACCGCCCAGGATCCCATCTGGCAGCTTGGTTACAGGTGCAGAAGGAAGTAGGCAGGTCAGGAACAGGACAGGCACCGAGGGCAGCACCCAAGGGCGGCAGGGCAGTGCATCCCCCTCCATCACACTCCCTACCCCGCTGCAAGGAGAAGCGCAGCCCAAAGGCGCACAAGGTTCCAGCTCTGGCCCTTGCTGGCACCCCGCACTCCACACGCCGCACTCGCAGCGCGGGCGGGTGCGGGACGAGCGCTCTCCGGCAGAGGGCAGCAGGGCCCCGCGCTCGGCCCGCATCGGGCGCCCAGCGCCGCCCGCCGGGCCCCGCGCTCCCCCTGCCCCGTCCGCCCGCCCGGCCCGGCCCCCCATCCCCAGGGCAGACCTCGAGCCGAACAGGGCCGCTGAGCTCTCTGGCTCCTGCCGTAGCCCCACCGCCGAGTTCACCGGCGGCACCAATCCCACCTCGGGCTCCCTGCTCCCTGCATCCTCGGGACGCCGCGGGTCACCCCATCGTAGCCGCCCTGAGCTGTGCCCTCCAGCTCCTGTATCCCCTCAGCACCCCCGGGACACGGCTCGGTCCCTCCGTGGGGCAGCTGGAGCCGGCTCGGAGCCCGCTCCTTTCTGAGATTTATCACGGCTGTGAGCGCCGGCGGCTGCCAACCCGATACCATCAGCCCCGGCACACTAGGGCAGCTTCTATATTAGTTTTCTTTAAACGGAGGATGAACTCCCCAGGCTGGAGAAAATGTCATTTCTCTGAACGCTTCCATCTCGTGTCTGTTCAGACATCTCCGGGCAGCATCGCAATCACCCTGGAGCAGGGTGAGGGATGGGGATGAGATGCAGAGGCTGGGGCACACGGGGACATACAGCTCAGGGACAGGGACCAGTGTTGTGCAGGGTTGGAGGAGAAGGTCCTTGTGGTGGTTGTGGCCTTGTCCCCTGTCTCCTTCAGCCCTAGGCAGGTAGGGGAGCATGGGGAGAGCAGGGGTGCCCATGGCATCCAGCTGAGTTACTCACTTGTCGGCTGCTGGGGTGCTGAGGCCAGCTGTGAAATCACACTGGAGAGAGCACAGCACAGTCCTGAAGGGCTTTGCCTTTCCAGCATGACAAATCCAATTAGATAACAGGGAGTGCATGAGGAGGAGGAGGAGGAAGGGCAAAGGAGATCCTGCCTGCACCAGGAACATGATTTTCTCCCTGCAGCTGACCCAGAAAAGCACTTTGCAGGCTGTAGCACACATGTCCAGCCAAGAACAGCAACTGGGGCATGGGCCTCTCGGCACCCTGCTCCGCTTGCTGGGTACTTAAGGATCTTGCAACCTGAGGGGCAGGGTGGCAGCATATCCACACCTCGTGCCAGTCTCCTCAGCTACTGCATGACAGCATCCCCATGCCACGTTCACGTGCAGGGGAGACCCCATTAGGGAGGTAATTTCTTGACATGATTCCTCATTTCCTTCTCTCTGCCTGTGAGACACGCTGACCTTGACAGAAATAGCTGCCTGCACCTTGGCAGGCAGACCCCAGTCAGAGATTGGTGGGGGCCCTGGCATCTTTCTCCCCACCTCACAGGGCTCTGGGGCCACCCAAGTCCTCTTCATGCCCCTGAGACTTACCTCCCTGACCTCTGCTGTGGAGAGCCCTTTGGGACCAAGGTGCTGACCCCCAGCATCCTGACCCTGGCTCATGCCAGTCCACCTGTGAGCACTGGGGGCACGAGGACCAGCATCTTACACTCCCAGTCCCCCATCTGCAGTGCTGCCAACCCACTGTGCCAGCCTCAGGCTGATCCCAGCTCATGCAGGTATTTCTGCAGCTTACATGGCTCCCCATGGTATTTAGCCTCTGGAAGACGACGTTAAACATTGCAAGCAGTGACAAATCCTGATTGCTCCAAGGAGACAAGAGGCCACACTAAGCTTCCAGCCAAACGTTTTCATGTGAGGGAAAACGAGCTGCGACGTGTGTGGTGCCGGCGGGTCCTGCTCCTGCACGCCTGGGGCATCCAGCCCTGCTCCCTCATCCCCTCTGGGACATCCAGTTCTGCTCCCACATACCTGCTGGGACATCCAGCCCCGCTTCCACATCCCCACTGGGACATGCAGCTGACAGGCAAGCCTTGGGCATGGACGCAGCATGCAGGAGCGATCACTGCAGCATAGGAGCACCCCTGAGAACAGTCATCACTGGAGCAAAATGGGGATGGGGACATGAATGGGAAGACACTGGAGTGCTGCCCACCTTGGACTTGGTGGGGATGCCAGCCCAGGGGTAACCTTGTGGGTGATCGCCAGGTACCTCAGCCCAGAGAGCAAAATAGCATGGGCAAAGCTGCGGCATAAAGGGAAGCAGCCTCCAAAACTGTAAATGCTGCTTCCTGAGTGAGTGCAGGCAGCTGGAGGCACAGGGATGTTCCTGGACAGGGGACATGGCACAAGAGCTGGGGCCAAATTGGGGTGACAATGGTAGAGCTGAAGGCAACAGCACACCCATGTACACTGCCCTCTGCTTTGCTTCCGCCCCCCACCGTGGCCATCCCAGCCCTGAAGCCCAGCTCTGCTGGAGCCCCTCCCCATGCCACTGGCCCCTCCATGGCAGCCCCCCCATCCCCAACAGCCTGTTCCCCCCGCACAGCACAGCCAGGCCCCGCCTGGGTGCCCCAGGAGGGAAGCTGCAGCGCTGACGCCAGCATTACAACTGCCCGGGATATGAGATCCGCTTGGATTCAGCAATTTCAACTCATTTCAAGCCCGATTCTGCAGCAATTTTCTGAGCCAGTGGGATGTTTTTGCCACTGCAAAGTCCCTTCTCACACGCGGTCGCACCATTTCCCTTCCCTGCTCCTGAGAGAGGTTTGGGAATGATGCCAGTTTGGCTCTACTCCAGCTCCAGCAAGTAGCACAACCATCTCCCACACTAGCAGCCCTCCAGTGCAGCCTCCTGCCCCATCTGGAGCTGCTGGGATGGCTCCTGTGGGATGCAACCCTGCTGATTTGGGCTGGAGCTGCTGACTCTATGGGGCACTGGGCTTTGCATCCTCACCCCAACAGAGCAGGGCACCTTTGATCCTGAGCAGCACACACCAGGGGTGGTCTGGGCTCCTTGTTTCCCTTGTTTCCCTCCCTGTGAAGGATATAGCTCTGGAGCATCTGCCACAGCTCCCTGATCTGCCTCCAAAGGAAGAGGAAGAGCAGCATGGGGCAAGGGGGCCAGAGGATGCTACAAGCATATCCCAGAAGGGCCAGGACCTCCCCTGCCAGCACAGCTGTGTCTCTCTATGTGCCACAGGACAGCCCATGCCAGCTGATTCCCCTTGGCTAGGCCTGAGCCAAGCAGTGGAGACGTGGGTGCATGGGGCTGGCAGAGCCCTCCTCATGCCAAGCAGGCTTGCTGCTGGAATACCAATTGCTCAGCTGGGCTGCAGGCTGTGCCACTGGCCGGTGCGGAGCAGTGGGAGACACCTGGGCCCCAACACCGGGCAGGGCAAGCAGGTCACCACCAGGCTGCTGCATCAGGGCCAGCATGCAGCCCATATCCCCAAGAATAGGCAGGATCTAGAGCAGGGTTTGCTGCTCCTGGTGGGTCAGGAGCACAGAGGTGCAATGCAAGGCAGGGGGATGCACTGTGCACAAGGGCAGACACCTTCCCAGCACATCTGTCCCAGTCCTACTAGTGACTAGTAAAGCAGGGCACCATCCAGCTTTTAGGATCAGCATCTGTGACAGCATGCCCAATCTTGTGTGCCAGGGAAGGACCACTCCCTGCAAACCATTGACCCAGGAGCCCTGTAGTGGCCAAGCCAGGAGCCAGAGAGATCTGTGCTGCCAGAGCCACATGGAGCCAGGATGGCTGTGACTCAGAGGTGAGTGGCTGGGGACCCCAGGTTATCACCTCTTGACCCCACTGCACAGGCATGGCAGCACACAGCTACCTCCAGTACCAGAGCAAGTGCCATTGCATAGTTGTGCTTTCTACTCCTGCTGCTCCTGGGGGGAATTTGTCCCAGAATCTCACTCATTTCAAACCTAAATTTATTCATGGCCAGTTTGTACCATTTGTTCTTATGCCAGCATTGTCCCTTAGCTTAAATAACTCTCTTCCCTCCCTTGTGTTTACTCCCTTGATGTATTTATAAACAGCAATCCCATCCCCTTGCAGCCTCCAGCCTTCCAGCCTGCACGTGCCAATCACTTCTGGTTTCCTCTCCTAATTCAGGCTCTGCCTGCCTGTGCAGCCCGGCATAGCATCTGCTCCAGCTCCACAGCCCTGGCTGCCCAGGGCTTGCACACTACTCTCCTGCTCCATCCCACAGCAGCTGTGGGGCAGCATCCCAACCCAGGCTGGGACGGCTGCCCCAGCCGGGGCTAACCTGCTCCCTGCAGATCTCTCGTCAGCCTGTGCTTTGATATGGTTTGTTTGCATTTTAAAGAGTCCATCAGAAGGGATGCCTGAGCAGGTGAAGGAGCCAACACCAAGGGAATTGCAGAAGATGAAGTGCCAGTGGCAAAGGTGCGTTGCAGTGCAGGGAAGGGGGGCAGAGAGGTGTCGGGGGGCAGGAGCAATGAGATGGGGGTGCAGGAGCTGGGGACATCCATTCTGTCGGCAGCCAGCCAATATCTCTGAGATACTGATTGTGCTGCCTACCTACCCTGGTGTCTCCCTTAGTGCATGAGTAGGGTGCTGGAGCTGCAGGAGGTTTCTGTCCCATATTTCTTCCTCCTTCTTCATGAGGTGCACAGGGTCCCTATGGGAAAGATACGCCAAAGCTGCATCCGCAAACATGCCAGAATGAGTTTACCGAGCTGCTAACACACTCCCTAGCTTGGGTTTGGACTGTGCTGAGTAGCAGTCCTGACATTACTCTGTGCATCCTCCGGCGCTCTCCAGCCGGCTTCCCACCCTCAGACACCCCCGCACGGGGCACGCCGCCCCCGGGCAGATAGCACAGCACGCTACAGATAAGCGCAGGGATGGGCTGCAGCTCAGCCTCGCTGCCGCAAACCCAACAAAACACTTGCACACACAGGGAGCAATAGAGATGGGTTTGAGTAGTAGGCTCCCCTTGGCCCCCGGAGGAGACTCAGCACCATACGCGGTGCTGTGCAGACACAGATGGCCTGTGCCTATTCTCCCCAGCACCAGGGAAGGATCCCCAGCCCTGTGGTTTCACATGCAGATGTAGCACTGAGCCCACACATCTTGCAGGCTGGAGGAAGCAGGGAACATCAAGGATACCCGAAAGTGGGGTATGCCGTGTCTCCGGGGCTCCTTTGTGGAGCTTAGACAGATTCTCCTCTCTGGCAGTTGTCACCCCCAGGGATCCCAGTACATCACTGCCTCTGCATGGTTCTAGTTGGGCGCTGGTGGCTTTTGGAAGCAGATACTGGGCGCCCCTGGCCTTGCCTTGCTCCCCTTCTCATGAGGGGCCCTGCGAGGAGGTATCCCCTTCATCCTCCCATCCCCGCACCGCTCCGCGGGCAGAGCATTCCCCGGGGACCGCTTCTCTTTGAACGCAGTCGTACAGGGAGCGCTGCCGGCCGTCCCCAAAGGGTTAACAAGCAATTTCCTTTGCTGACAGCTCGGAGACCGTTCACTATCGACTGCGGGAGAATAAGAGGGGAGAAGCAGCGAGATAAAAAGGCAGCAGAGCTGGCACCGCCTGCTTAATCCCAGCGTTTAATCTGCTGGGGCAGCGCAGGCAGCCTTATCTCGCCGTCCTTCTGCTGCTCCATCTCATTACTGCTCCCACGGCTGCCGGGAGATGGGGGAGCTGAGCCGAGGAGCGGAGCCCGGGGCAGGGATGCCGCCTGCCGCCCCGCTCAGCAGCCCCCGCGCCTGGCATCACCGCATCCCTTGCTGCCCGGCCAGAGCGGGGGGACACACGCAGAATTGGGCGCACAGCCTGCACCCACAGAGCGTGCTGGCTCATGCCTGGCGCTGTCACACAGCCTCGGGGACACACTGCCAGTGCCACACTTAGTCACACATTTCCCGGTCACTGAGCTCCGGTGGTCCAGCCTGCGCAATGTTCAAGCCCTCATGGGCTGATGAAGGATGCAGGGTTCCATGGGATGGTGCGTGTAGGACACAGTAGGGCATGCAGGCAGGGAAATGCCACCTCGTCCTGCATGTCCCCCTCCCTTCATCCTCACCTATCCAGATGCTCCCCTGACAGATGCCATACCAGCCTCGCTCTGTCTGCTCCTCCCACCAGACACATCATGGCCATTGTCCCTGAGACACACCGGCCTGGATCTGGCAGACCCTGCAGCCCCAGGGAAGGGTTAGGCAGGAGGGAAGGAGGCTGCCTCCCAGGAGCCGGCACATGGTCCCTCCAGCATATATCTGTAGATCCACAGCACTGACACTGTGCAGATGAAGCCTTGCACTTGCTGGGTTGTCACGGGGGTTATCCTCCTGCCTATGGATGGGTTTACACTGATAAGATTTATTGTCACCCTGGCTGAGGTGCTGCCAGCACCTCGCTGCCTGCTCTTCTTGCAAGGCTGTGCTGCCTGCCGTCATGCCTGAGAGGCATAAGCAGCACCTCAGTGAGCGGTTGCCAGCAGAGTGGGTTCCCAGATGAAAGATCAGCATGACCCTCTGCTCCCTGCTGCCAGGGCTGATGGGTCCCCTGCCCACCTGTTGCAGGGTGCCTTACATACCCTCTCACCATTTCAGCAGGATGCAGGGGCTATTGGTCCCTGAGCCAGATCATGCTGAGCAGAGCACACCTCTGGGCTGCCACAGATTTGCTGACTGTGCTGGCAGTGCAGCTGCTGTCACAGCTCGGCGGCTTCGTGGCTCTTCTGTATGATGGGGGGTGACTGGGACTCACGGGGCTGCTGGGTGGCTGAGTGTAGAGCCACCGCAGGCAGGGTGGCCGGAGCAAGGAGTGGGGGTCAGACCCCATCCTGCAGGCTGAACTCGGCACCATGTGGAGCCAGCAGGGTGGCTATGGGAGCCAGAGCCTTGTGCACCCCTGCCCCAGGATGACATGGGATGAGCAGAAATACCCTCAAAAGGGGAACTTGGCTCCAAGGCACTCTGCTATGCCCTGATCCCTCACCCACTCCCTGCTGCCTGTGCCCTCACCACACTTCCCACCACTGATTTCCCTGGGGCCAGCAGGGATTGTCCTGAGCCACCTGGAGCAGCCGGGCGGGGATGGAGCCAGGCTAAATCCCTGCGCAGCAGGAGGGGTAGCCGCCTACTAACATCCCCCCCGTCCCCAAAATCACCCATAAGCCCTGCACAGCTCTCCTACCACTCTACTCCATCCAGGCTCCCACCTCTTCCTCTTCTCCTCCCCTCTAGTTGCTGACCTCCGACATTGCTGGGGGCTCTGCTCTCTCCGACAACACGAATTTGGTTCCAACATGTCAGAACTGAAGGAAACAACATGCAAACAAACAGTCTGAGCCCTGCCTGCACCCACCTCCCCAGGGCCAGCTCAGAGAGCCTGGGGGCCAGGGCGCCGGTCGGGATGATGATGTAACCCGACAGCACATCGGGAGCCCTAGTGAAGTGGGGTGATCACAGCCCAGTGGGAAAGGGCTTGTTAATAGCTGAGCCCTTTTAGCAGAGATTAGGGAGCTGCGCGGCTTTGATCTTTGATTGCCAATTTGCATCTTGAAGGCGCTGGGACCTCATCCAGCCTCAGCGCAACCCTTTGTGGTTATCTTGTGGCTAATGGATTTGTTCTTAATGTTGGAGCGTGCAGGCTAAAGGCTGATTAAACCCTCTCCGCGGTGCTAAATCAATGGAACAAACATGATAGGGGCTGGCTTTCCCCAGCCTGTGAGCTCCCGGGCAGAGGGGCTGATCAAGAGAGTCCCAGCGTCCTGGCACTGACAAGGGCCCCCTCCTTGGGGCTGCCAGGCTGGGAAAGAGGCACAGGCACTGGCGGGCAGGACCAACCCTGCAGCCCATATCCTTCTACCCATGTATTCCCATCCTCTGCTCGCTATGCAGGAGGTGATGGACTAGGGGTTTTAGGACTCTCAAGGTTTGTGGCCCCCTTGGATGCTTGGGCCACACTGCCCTTGTGCTGGTCCTTGGCAGCTGCAGGAGTTCCTCAGTTGTCACCTCCAGCTCCTCTCACTTCCCAGGGTTTTCTGTGGGAGCAGGGACATGTCCTGAAAGGGATGGGATGGGGCAACCTGTCCCTGAAGCTGGAGGACTCCTTCACCCTCTCAACACTCCTTTGCCTCCTACACACAGGGGAACAGCACTGGGACCTCCCATCTCCTCTGTTCAGACCATCTTCCCTTAACCCTGCTTGAAGCCAGCACCGTGTTCCCAGGAAAATGCGAATCCCACTGTGTCTGCAGGCAGCATGAGCAGAGGGGACAAACTGCACCCCACCCATGCAGGAAC
>JAWWLV010000183.1:16314521-16439940 GCA_035041135.1 Platyrinchus mystaceus | reverse complement strand
GAGGACTCCTTCACCCTCTCAACACTCCTTTGCCTCCTACACACAGGGGAACAGCACTGGGACCTCCCATCTCCTCTATTCAGACCATCTTCCCTTAACCCTGCTTGAAGCCAGCACCGTGTTCCCAGGGCCACATGTTGCCTGCTGCATTCCATACATCACGTGCTGTGAGCAGGTGTATCTGTACACACTTTCCATAATGCCTGTGGTCTCTGCCACATGCCCAGCTTCAGGAAAATGCGAATCCCACTGTGTCTGCAGGCAGCATGAGCAGAGGGGACAAACTGCACCCCACCCATGCAGGAACAGCTAGTCCTCCATCCTACCTGCTGCCTGGGATGTGGGCCTGGGGGTGGGAGCTAAGCACCTGAGACAGGCAGGACTAAAGTTATGGGGAGTAGCAGCTGTGGGGATTAGGAGCTGTGGGGAAGACGGCTGTGTGGCTGCAAGCTGAGCGGAGACTGACTGAGAGCATTTTGCAACCTTTGCTTTTTGCGGGGCTCATAACATTGCCCTGCTGCCAGGGCAAAGCTACCTACAGATTGACAGGAGCCCTGAGCAGGGACCCTGCTCCAGGGCCCAAGCTGCCTCTGACAGAGGATGAGATACGAGCTGCAATACAGTGAAGCTCAGAGCAGTGCCTTGCTGGGAACCAGTCCATGGGCAGAAGGTGCTGGGAGAAGCCCCATGGGCCCCAGACTGCACCCATGTCAGACTCAACTCTGGCGAGCAGCTGCTTCAGAGGCAGCTGGGCTGCTGCACAGCGTGGAGCCGGTGGGATCACACACCGAGATTCCCATCGACAAACCTCACTACTGAAACATCTCCCCTTTGCCAATATTTGCCAAGCACAGGAGATAAAGTGGCTAGAAGTCATCATTGCTGGCATTTCTATCCACCAAGCTGGCGGCAGAGCGGCAGCCAGGCAGGCAGGCAGACCCTGGGGGTGGTGGAGCCCTGGCAGCTCAGCCCCTTGGGCCCCCACCCCCAGCTCCTGAGTAAGCAGCCCCTGGGCCCTGCCTACAGCAGAGTGAGGAGAGCCAGGACCCCTCCATGCTGCTGCACAGCACCTCTGCCTGTGTGGAATGGATGCTGCCACCATGGGCACCACTGCCTCTGTTGCTCTGCCCTGGGCATCAGCACAGCCCCTCTCCTGCACCCCCACCTCTGCACCATGACAGCCATCTCTACCTGGGCAGCATCACCCCTGAAATCCTCAATGCAGCGCCAACCTTGCTGCTCCAGCACTGCCCCATCCACTCCATGTCATCCCAGTAACTCCAGTATCACTGCCCTGCCCCGCCTGCACCACACAGTGCTCTTCCCCATTGTTCCAGGCTGCCTGTGCAGTCTTTGCTGCAGTCCCTGAGCGGGTAAGGCAGGACACGATGTAAGATACAGCTCCTGGAGGAGAAGCCCAGAGCATTATCAGCACAGGGAGTTAATTAAGGTCATGTCAGGCGATAAGGAAACAGGATGTCAGAGCAGCAGCAGTACAGGGGGGTCAGAGCCTGAAAAACTCCCTCTGAAAAGCAGCTCCACTGAGATGCAGAGTCAACCAGGTGTTTGGGGACAGAGCAGCTGTCATGGCTGCACACACAGGGCTCCAAGGATGGCACTGCACATGCTGTACTGTGCAGGACAGGACGAGATGGAATGGAATGCAATGAAATGGGATGGGGATGAAGGTAGGATAGAATGGGATGGGATGGAAATGGTATGGGAATAGGAATGGAATGGGCTGGAATAGGGTGGAATGGGATGGGGATGGGATGGCATGGGATGACATGGGATGAGATGGGAAGGGGCTGGGCAGGAGGCCTGGCTGTGATACACTGTTTCCTGGGCAGGGAGTGCCAGCAGAATGGTTCTGTTTCTCCACTCCTGTCCTTATGCGGAAGCAATGCACATCAGTGTGACCAACATGATGCCAATAGGACAGGAATTTCTGTGAACCTCTGCCCATAATTAGTGCATGTAATTGCAGACACTCTCTGATTAGCAAGACCTCAGAGATGGGCGTACCAGGCTGCTTGACAGCTCTTGCACTGCTCCTGCCTCAGACTGTTCACCTCCCTTCTCAGAGATGGCTTCAGCCCCAGGCCAGGCAGTGCCATGGGGCTGGGAGAGCCAGGCTGACCTGGCATGGCACACCACGGTGTGCAGTGGGGTTGTGGGAGCAGACTGTGGACAAGGGGACAGGCATAGGGCACACACTGCCAGTGCATACCCATCTTTCCTGTGCAAGCAGACACAGCACTCGGTGCCCTGCCTTGCCGGGCAAGAGCTGAGCTGACAGGACATAATTAATACTTGCATCAATCTCAGCTGGATTTGCATAGTGCTCTCAGTCCCATCCTGCTCGGGAAGGCGGGCTGCTCCATGCCTTTCCCAGGGGCAGCAGCATCAGATGCTGGGCTGGTCCTGCCTACTCTGCAGGGGTCACAGCCCCAGTATGGCCCCCACCATGACCCCACATGCACCCCAGCCTTTCTCACCGCACTGCAGTGGGGACACCCACAGGCCCAAGCCCTGCCCTGCTTCAGCCACTGGACTGTTGAAGACAGATGGAGATGCTTCCCTCTGCTGCGGTCTCTCCCTCCCTCCTTGGGCGGTAAAGAAATTGCAGAGATGGCAGCTTGGGAGTGAAGGGCACAGCAGGGTTTGGAGGGCAAAAGGATGTGGCTGAGCTGCAAACACCCCCTGGAAGCTGGGAGCCACAGCGGTGCCCACCTCCTCATGCCCAGGTGCCCATGGGCACCACCCACAGCCACTGCCTCTCTGCTGGGACAATCAGCTCCCTCCTGTCCCTCTCCTGCTCCCATGGCCCAGGTGAAGTCCCCCATCCCATCCCTGCAGGGATCCCCCAGGCTGAGCCCTGGCCTGGGAGGAAGAAGAGCCAGGGCAGAAAAGAGCCTGTGGTGGTTGCAGGAACAACAGGGCACAGTCAGGGACATGGGTGCCACCACAGTCCTCTCTTTTCTGTCCTGTGGGTGCAGGTGGAGGTGGTGAAGGGATGGGACGCGGATGTGCAGGTGCCACTGACCCCAGGGATAACTGAGTGGTGAGATATCCCTGTGCAGCCGAGCACAGCACCTCACCACGGCCGCTCACACCGCTGACAGCCGCTCTCAGCCCTGTGACACCGAAGGGATCACCACGCTCCAGGCACAGTCGGAGTACAGCCGGATACAGGGGGGGACATCGTCATGACTCCTGCCCCTGGGGCTGCCCGCCAGCCCTCTGCAGCCGCTGTCACTGATGTGCCCAACTACAGCATCCACAGCATCTGCAGCATTTGTGCACCTGCATCACCTGTGGTACCTGCGGCACTGGCTGCTCAGCCCACTCTGGGCGTGGGGGACAGGACTACTGATGGTGCCTGTGACTGGGGAGGGGGAGCTGCCGCCTGATTACAGCTGCCCAGGCCAGCGTGTCCAGCTCAATCAGAGCCGCATGACCCTCCTGCACGCCGGGCACCGGGAATTAAACTGCTAATGAGCTGCTGGCTGGAGGGCTGGCTGTTAGTGATTAATCAGGGACTCTGCTCTGACAAGGTTGTGCCTCCTCTCCCTTCCTGCCCTGCACATCCCAGGGCTGGTGGCTGGCAGTGACCAGTGGGTCACCCAGCCCCTACTCCCTGTCTGCCCAGCCACCATGGGCAGGGATCAGCCTGGCTCAGCTCTCCAGCACAAAGAGGATTCCCCAGCCCCTGTGCCAGTGGGACACAGTTCCCACAGGTCCTTCCAGCCTCTGTCTTTCCTGCCTCTACCTGTCCTCTTGTACTTGCCTTCCCCAAACTGCAATCAGGAGGGAACCTTTTGTTCTGCTGGAAGAAAACCTGTTGAGCACAGCTGAGCTCAGCTGGTTCTCAAGTGCTGCGCAGGTGCAGAACATGCTCAGGCCTGTGTCTGAGAGCCCAGCTAGGGGCCCAACGACCTGGAGGGCTTCTGCAGTGGGGCTGCTTGAGGGTGGCAGGGGAGGACCAGCTGTGCAGCTAGTGAGGTCTCCTAAGGAGAGGGGAAGAACATGCAGGAGCCCTAAGTGCCAGCGGGTCAGGATGCAGGTCCAGCCCCCCACTCAAGCCTGGCAGCACAATGCCATGTGCCACCCCCACCTCCTGCCTGCTGCTGGCACAGTGGTGGGGTGGTGAATATGAGATTGGCAGAGCCCTGCCTGTGACGGCTGCTGGCACAGCACACTAGGACACAGGGGAAGGTTTTACAGCATGAGCAGGGGACAGACACACACAGAACCATGCAGGGAGCTGCAGGGAAGCTGCTCAACCATAAGTCTAACTGCTCCCTGCTGGGAAGCCCTGGATGGCAAGGGTTTCCTCCTCTTTGTGGTTCTGGCAGTCAGGACATGGCATAGGTGTTGGCACCCTCCTGTCCTTGCACCCTCACTGTGCAGCCTGTGCAGGGAGCGTGCCCTGGGGACCAAGATTACTTCCTCCTCTCTGGCTGCATGTTAGGGCAGTGCCTGGGAGAAAAGGCCAGCAACCGTCAAGGAGTAGGTTAGAGATGCATGTTTTCCCTATTGCACAATTAATCATGGGAAGTTTTTCCTCCTTTCGTGCATGAAACTGAATTTGGCAGGGTGCTCTGACCACGGGGACTGGCTGTTTGCTCTCCAGTAAAAACCCGGTCACATCTGGCTAAGAAATAACCTCAGAGCATCCCTGTGTGTGCAGGCAGGGAGAGGCAATGCTGGGCCAGGGAGGAAAATCTGGTTGGGCTTGGTCCACAGCCACTCATGTGACAAACACCTTTGTCTCCTGGTGTTTGCCCCTCTCCCCAGCCCCCAGCACACACATGGCCATGCTGAGCTGCCAGTGCCTTCATCCCTGTCTGCAGGCCCTGTTATTCCAGTGGCGACATATAAATGGCTAGGCAGGGGCATCCACCCCATGGCAGCATCCCCTGTCTGGGCTCTCATCCAACCCTGTCTGCCTCCCTCTGCCCGCTCCATCCCCCAGCCTGGCTGGAGCCTCAGCCCATCCTTTCCCAGAGCAAGCTCAAGCCTTCCCAACAGCGTTCCAGTTATTTGTTATTGGAAAAAGGGGGAAATACGTTTTTCAACAATTATTGTTTTTTCCACCTGACTGGCTGCAAACTTGTTAATTTTTTTCTTTAATGTGTGAACAGTGTCGACGGCAGCTGCATGTCAAATGACTCGACGCCCTATCTGCGGGTCCCTGGCTGGCTTTCAGCACTCGCACCACAAACATTGCCTTCTATAAATAAAGGCCTATATCTCATCAATGGCAGAACAGCAGAGCTTTATATAGTCGTCTTACATAAAACCGTCTCTCTTTATGGGCTTCAAACCATTTGCGTCACTTAGTGCAGCTCCGTAAACCTCCTTCTCCAGCCTCTCCCTCATGGAGGGAGACCCAGCACGGCTGCCCCAGTGGGGAGCTGGGGTTCCCACTTCACATGGGGCTGTCCCCAACACCCCTGCAGGGCCAGGTGGCAGCTCTGTCCTTGTCTCCCCACCCCCCCACCTTGGCACACGCCTCCTTCCAGCCTGCCCAGCCTTGGCACCAAGTGCTGGCAAGGCAGCCGGCACTGCCAGGCACCCCAGCACTTGGAGATGGCTGGCCAAGGGCCAGCATCCCTCACCCTGCCCTTGTCATCCTGTCCCTGTCACCGGTCCTGGGGAAGCACTGACACGGATTCTGGGAAGTGCTGCTCTATCCTCCATCACTTGAAAATCAGGGACCTGAGGGCACTGGGTGATTGGGGACATGGTGCCAGGCTCGGGGGACAGGCCAGCTCACAGCAGCTCTCTCTCTGACATGCAGGAAACATGAGCCCAGCCAGTGGCTTTCCAATCTGCTGCCCAGTGAGTGCCTGGTCTGGTGGATTCTGGGGGCTGCCCCCACAGACACAGGACACAGGTCCCAGCCACAGCCCACACACAGGCTCCACAGCCAAGAGTCCCCAGGGCTCTTGGCTCCATATGGCAGAGCCTTCCCTCCGGCTTGCTGCAGGCGCCCGCCTGCATGCAGTGATGGGTCACAAGGGGGCCAGGGATTCCTGACAGGGCTGCAGCAATGCCTGCCTGCAGGGAGGCAGCCCACACCACGCTGGAACTGCAGGAGCCGGTGGGGGGAGGTAGAGCTGCAGAGACCGTGGTGACAAGCCTTCATTAACCCCCGTGCCCTCCCAGCTGACTACCCCAATTGGCTGGAGCCAGAGGGACACAGGGATCCTACAGCATCATGGCACTGGAATCTGAGGTGCACTCTGCCCCATGGCTGCCCCCAGTGCTGTTCATGGGACCCCTGCCACGATTGACACTGACACAAAGGACAGGATCACAGCAATGCCCTTCCAGACATGGGGCCACATGACATCCAACTATGCTACTGGCACGGGACACCTGCACCCCAGGCAGCCCTGCCCCATGCTCAGACGGCCATGCTGCATCTCCCAAACCCCTCTGCCCCCAGCCAGTCACCCTGCACCCTGTCAGCCCCACAGCCCTGTGTCCCCACCACCCCATGAACTCATAGTCATGTGGCCTCAGAAACAAGCAAGCACCGGCTCCTGGGGTCAAGTCCCCACAGATGTTTTATGCCCATCCCTCCCACAGACATCCGAGGTGCCCAGCCCACCCTGCAGCCAGCAGTGCTGGAGGGACACTGCTCCACAGTCACTCAATGGGTGCCCTGGTCTCAGGGGATACCAGCGTCCCCATCTGCTCAGCCTGGCATGTGGGACCAGCCTCATGGCACGTCCCACATCCCCGGGGAGCCATACCAGGCGCGGGCGTCCTGGCCGCTGGCTCCCCCCATATCGGAGACAGGCTTATTAAGTGTGTGATATTAAATTACCCAGATAAGAGCATAAGAGCTTTTAAAGTCAATTCATTAAATATAATTATGAAGAGAGCTTTTTTATGCTCACGGTGATCCGATCTCAATCAGGGAGACGGTGGGAAAGCCGCTGGCTCCTCCAGCATCTCTGCTCCCCCGCCGCGTCGCCTCCGCACCCCCCCGTGCCCCCGCCTCATCCCTCTCCTGCAGGGAGCTGGCACCCACGGCCATGGCCCTTCATGCCCACCCCACTGCCTTGGCACCCACTCCCCAGTGTCACTGCTGGTGTCGGTGCCACTGCACTTGGATGGAGGTGGCATGTGGGTCTGCTCAGCAAAGCGGTGGAAGAGGGGATGCGATGAGGGGAAGATGGTTGGGGAGGAGGGCAATAGGGTATGGAGGTACTTGAGGGCAAGAGCCATGGGGCTGGGAGCTGAGCATAGGCACTTCCCAGCCACACATCCCCTTCTCCACATGATTTGACCCCCTCCCTGTCCCCTGCAGAGCAGCCTCCTCAGGGACCTAATGATGCATCCCTACTTCCCAGGCAGGAGGGGTGCATGCTTCCCTCCCCTTCCACATTCATTAATAGCACTTTGTGATCAATTAATACCTGACAGCTAGGCAGAGGCTGCCCCAACCTATAGCCGGACTCCTCATGTGCAGCTCAGGTGGCCCCACACCAGCCCTTTGCACCAGGACACCCCTCTCGCTCCATGCACCCCCAGCCACAGCCCAGGGTACAGCTGCACATGGGGCTGAGCCCAGCTTTCATGGGGGAATCCATGAGGGAATGGCAGTCACAAAGACATCTCATAATCCCCATGCCAATAACATCTTCCCAACCATCTGGAAGACAGCCAGATTGCCAAGACATCTGCTGTCCCCTTGTCACTGTGTCCCACTGTGATGAGGGGTTTTGTAGTGACACACTTAGGTGCAGCCAGCACCTCACTGTCCCACCACAGTATCCAAAGTACTCATTATCCCCAAATCCACACACATGCTGCTGCAGCCTGGGCACTGTGGGGCAAGGAGTAGCAGTCTGGCTGGCAGGGAGCAAGGTGGACTCTGGACTGGGGTCCCTGCACAAGGCTTCAGCAGGGACTGGTGGGAGCAGCTACCCGCTGCTGGGAGCTGCTGGACTGACATTTATTTTTAGACGTGAATTGTATAAATTAGCATTTCTCAGCGGATTAAGCAGCAGGAATTGTGTAAAATTAAATGGCAACGAATTGCATTAAAGTCCCCCGTTTTCTGGCACAAACAGCGCCTTGAGCCGTGCCCGGGCAGCTCATGGGTAACAGCGCTGGAGCTGCCGCTGCCGCTGCTCAGAACAGGAGCATGGCCAACCTGCGACGTGTCTGCACCACCCAGGACACAGGCCTGGAAATGCACAAGCATGGGGGCCAGGCTGTGAGGATGGTGGGCTCTGGATGGGCTGTGAGTCCCTGGGTAGGTGGCTGAGGCACTGGGTTGGGACTGCAGGAGGTGGATGCAGTGAGTAGAGTGTATTGACCCAAATGGGCACAGATGGCTCAGCCAAGCAGTTCACAGGCATGAGATCAGTGAGGGATACTCCAGGCTCTACTGGGCACTGACACCACCAGTTCCAGCCCAGCCAGTCCCTGCCACGCATGGCAGGACATTCACCACAGCCACAGCTATGCCACCCACCCGTGGCCCTAGAGCCACCCTGTGCTCCAGCCAGGGCAGGTCCTGCAGTACCTGAAGCCCTGTGGGACCAGAGCATCTGGGGAGCCCCCAGCAAGGCCCCCATGCACTGGAGCTTGCTCAGCTCTGAACAGGAGGACGGTGGAAATGGGGTGGTTAAATGCTGGGGGCTGAGCAGGCACCAGGCAGGGCAGGGCAGGTGAAGAACAACCAGTTCAGCTCTTTTACCCAGCATAAAAATAGACTGAAAATGTGACATTTATTAAGTACGTTTCTGGTGAAAAGGTCAGAGAGGGACCCTGTGTCAGGAACGGCGGGAGAACCTTGAAGGGAGGAGGCAGAGACAACAGATTACTGCCCACTGCCCACCACTCCCCCTCAAACCAGGATCTTTTGGGTGTATATAGGGTGCAATTGAGGATGTTCCCCATCTCAGCATAGGGGTTTTCCCCTCTGGGGTCTGCTTGGGGTGCTGGGGAGACCCCTCACACTGCTCACATCCTGGGCAGGCAGGAGGCCTTGCCTGGAGAGCTGGGGCATCTGCCAGCTATGAGAGGCACTGCCAGCTCTCAGCAACCTCCCTGCTCTCCCCCAGCCTCCAGCCCTGGCACAACTGGCTTCGGCAGCCACACATCACAAACAAAAGGCTTCTGACAGTGAATGAGGTTTTGAAAAAAGCACTGGGCTCCTGCCCGGCCACGAGTGGAGCCTCCCGTCACAGCCACTGCTGGCTAACAGGCGGGATGCTGCTGCCAGTTGAGGGGGGCCCCTCCATGCACCTTCTCACACAGCCCCCAAACTCCTGTCCCCCCGTCTGTCTGTCCCCTCCCATCCCCATAGCACCACCGTGAGGGCTCTCCCTTTCCACAGTATTCCCTGACATGGCCTGAACTGGCCTTGTGTTGTACAGGGGTGTCAGGCATGAGGGGCGAGCGTGGGTGCAAGCCACCCATGGCAGCTCAGTTCCAGCCCCATGGGGATGCTTCCCAACCTCCCACTTAGTGGCGTGTAAAGAGTGCTGTTGATTTCCTACAGCCGCACCGCACGCTTCGCACCCTCAGCACCGCAGCTGCACTCGCCCAGCCAAAAGTGCTCTGTGCCTTGAGCCCTCGCGGAGGTACCCATCGGACAGTATGCCAGCAGGCACAGTGGGGACTGGGGGGCTGTGGAGCATGGTGCAGCTCGAAGGGGTCAGAATAGGCTTTGCCAAGGCTCCAGCGTGGCCCTCCAGCAGCCGACGCAGAGGGCACATTTGTCAGCGGGGCTGCAGGGAGCCTCGCTGCGGCTCAGGGCTGTCCCTGCCGCTGGGGAGATTTACAGCCCAGCCGGTCTTTATTACATGGAAGATGCTTACGCTGGGGATTTTTTTTTTCCCCAATAGTTTCTTAATTTGCTATCCCATAAAGAATGTGGATTTGTGACGTTGAATAGGGGAAGATCATTTACCACTCACGGCTCTTACTTAAAGGATCCGCACGAGTTATTTATTGTACAAGCACAGGCTGCAAGTGGCAGCGTGAGGGGACACGATCCAGCCTCGGCACTGCTCCTGCTCCTGGACAGGCAGTCACTCGGCAGCAGCCCCACAGCTTGGCCACTCTCGTGCTGTAAAACTTCCAGCCTCTGGATGAAGTCCACCTCATACACAGAGGGAAGGAAATACTCCAGCACTCCTGCACAGCTGCAGGGGAAGCTCCTTCCCTTTTCCGGGATTGTTGGGGGGACAACCTCTGCTACAGAGGCTGATTGTTGTGGGCTTGGTGCCCTGCGACCCCAGGCCATTTGCTCCATTGGGATGTGCTGCAGTTTGAGAGCCCTCCACTGCTGCTGGGACACACTGTGACTCACGCACCCACCCACAGCAGCGGTGGTACAAGAGTTTTCTGAACATGCAGGCTCACATGGGGATCCAGAAATGGGACCAACAAAGCTTGAACCTCCCCACCAACATGACAGCTGGGTGCAGAGCAGCCTGGGTGCCCCTGTACTGGGGCCACAGCTGGGAGGCACTGGAGCGCCCAAGCCCACACATCACAGCTGGGACTCACCCTGCTTGCCAAGCAGCCCGCGCTGTGTTTCAGTCATTCCCAGGAGGCACAAAGGACCAATTTGGCTCAGGGAATGGGAGTAGGAGGCTCCAGCTGCAAATAGTGTGATGCCTCGACAGGTCCCACTGCTGCCTGCTAAGGCTTTGGGACATGTTACGTGGTGGAGAAAAGTCACATCTTCACCCATCCCTCCCCACACCCATGCTCTGCAGCTTCTCCTGCCCCAGGTTCACCGCTTTGCTCCAAGCGAGAGGTGACACGGACGCCTCTTTCTGCTGGCAGCCCCGATGCCTCAAAGGCCATGCTGGAGGGCTGAGTTGTGGACAGTGGGTGGAGGCTTTAGGAGCCCTATACTTTCCTTTTTTGGGCCATGAACCCATGGGTCATTCTCTCACCTGAAATCTGCTCCTGTGCAGGGTTCTGGTACACCAGAGCCTGGCTGCCTGGGCATCCCCAGGGCATCCCCATAAATAGATGAAGTAGACAGGCCAGCTAGTCCCGCACAGCCTTCTGCCAAGAAACTGGGTCCCAGTGACTGTCCTGGCTGCCACCCTCTACTGCCACACGGCACAGTGCATGCCACACACTGTGTCCGTGCTGTGGGAAGCTCGTATCCAGCCCAATCCACATGAGCTCTGCCCTGCCAGTCTCACAGAGTGGTTCAGCACATGGTAAAACCCATTGCCATGCCATGCCACTGCCTGACATGAGGCTGGTCTTGTTTGCCTCCCTCACACAACAAAGCTTTCAGGATCCTCCAGGAGTACCCAAGGGCTGGAGCCAGCATGGCCAAGCCACCTATAGGACTGTCCAGCACCAGAGCTTCCTGTTCCAAACCCTGCTGGACCATGCTTCTCCCTGGCAAACTCGAGCAGCTGCCGTAGAGCAGGCACAGAGCCCAGCAAATCCCCAGGAGGAGTGGGGCTGCCCCCCCGTTCCTTCCCACTCCACTGCAATGCCCCATGCCATTCCCCCCGCACAGGGCAGCCCCCCCAAACGTCTCTTTCCTAGGGACAGCATCACCCTGCGCATTGAGCAGCCGTCGTACCGATGGGCACAAAGTGAAACGGAACATGCTGCATCAGCCATTTCCAGACCCACAGAGCATCCTTTCTCCCCCAGCATCCCGCACAGCCCGTGGCATTGCATCCCACTCCCTGGCAAGAAGCAGAGTCCGGCTGGCAGCACTGCTTCTGGGAAAGCAGAAGCCAGCCGAGCAGTAGCCCCTGGCAGCCGTAGGAGAGAAGCGGCTCATTTCCAGAGTCATTACGGTCTGAAAAGGGTCCCATCAGGTATTCCGCCCGTTCAGCACATTTATTTTCCCAAACCACAGCGGGGATTTGTGACTCCAGGCTCAATATTAGCGAGAGCTGCACACTGGCGGCGGTCAGCCTGGGGCTCGCTGCCTGGGCAGACTGGGTGCTGCTCGGAGGAGGCCCTGCTGCCAGCCCTGGGCAGTGAGTGGGCAGCCCCGGGCAGACCCCGCTCGCCCAGCTGTAGCCGTGCCTTCAGAGCGGAGCCGCTCGGCATTTGCGTGTGTGCACACGTGCGTGTGCAATGCTCGCAACCTCCACAACCACACACATCCCAGCGCTAACCCCCCAAATTCAGGAAGGTTCCCCTGTGTGCAAAGGGGTCTCTGCTTGGCCCCCCGCCTACCCAGCCACTCTCACTGTGCAAAGCACCCTGCGTCAGGGCACTTCAACCCAGGGGAAGCACACGCTGGAGCAGAATTCTATGCCACAGCTTTCCCCCTGCCCGCTGCACACCACCCCTGGGGACAGCTCAGTCCTGCTGAGCCCCCACCGAAGCTCCTGCCTATAAGCCCCTCCGGCACAGACCTGCCGACAGCCCAGTCCTGCAGCACAGAGCCCTACCGAGAGCTCCCACAGAGAATCCTCTCCCTCTCTCTATGTGAAACTTGGAGGGAAACTCAAACAGAGAGAGATGCAAACTTCAGCAGCCGGAGTGAGCCAGGGAGCCCTGCTCTGGTGAGACCAGAGGGGTGGGTGCCCCCCGTGCCAGCAGGGGCCCCCAGGGAAGCTGACCCAGGTGTGCACTCACCACAGTGAAATCACGAGATGAGCAGTTCTCGCCACTGAAGTTGCAGCTCTTGAGCATGTCGTCAAGCTGGTGGCCAGTGCGATTGACAATGTCAGCCATGTCGGGGTCAGGGTAGAGTAGGTCCGTGGCCTTGTGGCCATCCCGGTCCTTGGGGGGCAGCCCAGTCATGTTGGCCAAGTGGAAGATATCAGCGTCGGTGAGTGCCGAGTGGCGGTAGCGGTTGATGTTGCAGATGGTGATGGCGGGGAAGACCATCTCACGGATGGCCTCCTCGTCCAGGGCCATGACATGGGGATGCTCCAGGTAGAGCAGCGCTGACTTGGCTGCCTGGTAGAGAAAGAAGGCGAGCGATGCCAGAAAGGCAAATGCCCAGAGGGTCTGGCGCACGCCCAGCCGTCCTGACCGGCAGATGTGTCCCAAGCCGTGCAGTGTGCTGGTGCTGGCAAAGGTGGCCAGGTCCCGGGAATGGGGCCGGGCAGGCTCCTCGATCAAGCTCTCCTTGTCCCCTTCTTCTTTCTCCTTCTGCTTCTCATCCTCCTCGGCAAATTTGATTTTACACACGATCTCAATCGGCATCTGCCCCGCACAGCTGGTGTGCCCAGCCAGCGAGCTGCCCCCCAACACAGGCACCGGCCGAGAACCCGGCCAGGCGCTGGGAGGGGGTTCGGGTCCCCCCCAAGCCCCAGCACGGCACCGGGAGGGCCGAGCCGTCTCGGGAGGGAAGCGCAGCCCCTCTCAGCAGCTCCGAGCCGCCGCTTCCCTCTTGTCTCACTAGTCGATCGTCTCCTTGTGCCTTCGCTTATCAGCACAAATACAGCTGTCAAAAACCCCTCTCTCTCCTCTCCCTCGCTCTGTCTCTCTGCCTCTCTCCTTCGCTCCTCTCTGGTTAAGACCCCAGCAGATACAGGCAGCATTTAGGCATCATGTGCTAATAAAATCCAGGGAATACTTAATAATTCAAGACATGTCAACATTATTTCATCGTCAAATAAAGAGCGAGCGTCAGAGAAAAGAGGCAGTGTGAAGGGCCCGGCGCCTCCGGGGCAGGGAGCCACGCTGTGCCCGCTCCCCAGCCCCGGCCCCGAAGTGCTGCCGGAGCCACTTGTTTGAATGGCTCGGCAGCTGCCGGAGCCGAGCCGTGCCGAGCGGAACCGAGCCGTGCCGCGCCGTGCGATGCCGAGCCGTTCGTGCCGCGCCGCGCCGTGCGATACCGAGGCGTGCCGAGCCGTGCCGAGGCGGGCGGGGCACGAAGCCTGCCCCCCGCCGCCGCCGCTGTCGCCGCGCTCGCCGCCTGGCCCCGCCGTGCCCCGCCGGCCCGTGCGCCCCGGGGCAGAGCGCGGCGCGGCTCGGCGCGGACGGGCAGCCTGCGGGCAGCTCGCCCGGCGGCCCCCTCCTGCTCGCCCGCCTGCGGACTCCTCCTGCCTCGGCGGCTCCCTGGCCGTTAACCGCCTCCCTGCCGCGACCCACGGCGGCCGGCGCCGAGACACGGCCGTCCCGCCACCGGCCCCGGCTGTCCCGGCGGAACCCAGCTGGCGAGCCGCCGCCGAAGCGCGGCTGAACACCGGGCGCAGGGGGTGAACCTCTCCGCGCCCCCCCCGCCCCCCCGCCCCCGCCGTGCTCCTCGGTGTCCCGGAGCCAGGAGGGCGGCAGCCTCGCCACCCGCCCCCCATGTCCGCCACCCCCCTCTCCACTGCGCTCGCTGTCCGCCCGGGATGATCTCCCCCGGCTTCATTTCTGCTCCCTCCGCCCCCACCGCTCTCCCGCTGCTCCTCATTGCCCCACGGCAGCCCACATGAAGTGGGGGGAACCACAGGCAGTGACTGGCTCTGATAGAAAGGCTGAGCCGGGGTAGCCCTCACCATCTGTTTTGCCTTGCTCAGCCCTTGCTCATCGTGGGGTTTGTTCCCTTCACCCCACACTCCCGTCTCAGCCCCTGTGGCAGCACAGCCCTGCAGGCAGCCTGAGTAACGGGGTGACCTCCTGCCCCGACCTGTCTGCAGCAGTGGGGCTCTGCCTGCGCACTGATGAGGTGATGGGTTCATCTTTAGGCAACAACCACATGGCACCTGGGTCTGGCTGCTTCCCATGCACAACACCTCTGCCAGCAAGTCTAGATCTCTCCTAACTTCCTGCCTCGGTTTCCCCAGATGGTGATGGAGGGTTTGCTCAGCTAAAAAGGCTGAACCAATCCCCTCCTCCACAAGTCAAGCAACCCTCTGTGACACTGCCTTGTGGCACAGTGGGGGGGGGGGAACACCAGCTCCCTGCCCTCAGAACAAGCCCAGAACTGGGTACCTCCCCCAGCAGACATGGCTCTGCTGAGAAGGTGCGTGCCTGGCAGGGAAGCCGAGGTCTCCGGAGGACAAGTGACGAGACAGCCGCCCATGAGCGCGACAAGAGGCTTCGCCTCTCCTCGGGGACTGCGCCGCAGGTCAGCATGACCTTCACTGTGCTGCCAATGCCAACAGCAAAGCTTTCCCCAGTCGTCCGGCAAACGCATACGCATCTTCAATCTTCCCATCGATCTGTGCATGGCACACATGTTCCTGCCTCTGTGCGGGTCAATACAGCATGATAGGCTGCCTCCGGCAGGGAGCACGCACAGCCCCATCCACCTGCTTCTCCCTGCCCAAGGGATGCATCAGGCACGTGCCAGCCCTGTACCCCCAGCTTGGAGAGGCACAGTGGGAGTGGGCTGGGCAGGCAGCCCAAGAAATGCCACCACCATGGGTAGCCCAGCCACATAGCCATCAGCCCCCAGCAACTTCCACAGCGATGCGATGCTTGGCCCTGTGGGAATGCTTGGCGCAGTAAGGACCGTGGGCAGCAAGGGCCTAATCCTGTGGCGAAGAATTTCTGCGGTGCCATGCAGTGGCCATCACTGGGTCTTTGGTCTGCAGAGCTGGGTGTGTCTCTCATTTGCTGTGGTGCTAAGGGGCATGAGGGCACAGAGGGTCTGCCAGGCAGGTCACACTGTAAGATCAGATTTTGAGGTACAGGGCAAACTGAGCTGTGTGAGTGTGGGACCAGCTGGAGCCCAGTGTCCTCTGTGTGCTGGACAGCCATGGTGTGGCAGCAGAACTGTCTCTTGTCTCCTTGCAGGGCCCTGGCCTCCATACCATAGGGACCACAGACCCCTGCTTTCTCTGGGTATCTTCAGCTCCATTATTAACTGCCACCTGAACTGGGGACATCTCTTATCACCCTCCTCATAGCATGATCCCCTCCTGTGTGGCCAAAGAGATAAGTCCTCTCCTCTCTCCTCTCCTGGATCTCCTCCCCTGCAGGTGTCCTGCTCCTGCCTGGCCACTCAGAAAGGGCAGTTGGGTTCTAGGGGCTCATCGCCTTGCAGGACATCCCAAGGATAAAGTGCAGCCAGGCTGGGTTAGGATCAAGCTGTGCCCAAGTGAGTGGCACCCAAAGCACCAGCCCCATCTTCAGCTGCAGCTGCAGGCCTTCTACAAGCCAGGGAGCAGGGAACACTATGGTTTCGCATCCAGAGAGCACCAGAACAGAGGGCATACCAGGAGAGACACAGGGCTGCAGGGGCATGTAGTGGGGGAAGCAGCATGGCTTGGGAAGAGGGGCAGTAGGGCTCAGGGACTGCTTTCTCCTCAGACCAGACAAGGCAGAGAACATAGCACTAGCTGGGAATGGCTGGTACTGCCCCTTTGCCAACATGTCTGCAAGTCCCCAAGGTTCTGTGCTGGAACCTCCCACCTGTGGCTGAGTGTCTGTACCTGTGGGATATGAGGCCAGAAGGAGGGACTCTGTGGCATGCAGTGGAGCTTGTCTGCCCCTTCACCTGGCCACAGGTGGCTACAGAATCTGCCCACTGATGCTCCCTCTTCCAGCCCTTGGTTTTGATGCTAACAGCCAGGAGAAGCCCAATGACCTGGGCTCCAGAGTGCTGGCTTCACTAGCCACCGTGCAAGCAAACCAATAGGATAGGAGAGCCAGCCAAGGGCTCGCTGGGAGACTGGGAAAGTGGAATCCCCCCTGCTCATTCCCGTGCCCTCCAGCCAGGGGAATGCTGATCGTCAGGGACTTGGCGCAGGGCCCACGTGCTATGCTCAGATGATGGGGGGAGGCTGCGGGTGCCGGGGAAGACAGGACTGGAATTCAAAATGATGTTGACAAATCGGAGAAATGGCCTGAAAACAATCAGATACAATTCAAAAGGACAAGCACCAAGAGCCGGGCTGGGGTGGGAAGCAAATCTGCCCAGCAAGGAGAGGGTGAGCGGCTGGAGGGCAGGGCTGCCAAGCAGGCAGGAGGGCAGGGCAGACCATTGGCAGTGGGCAGCAGCGTCAGCTTGTCTGAATTCAACGACCCCCAGGACAATCCCAGGTGGATAAACAAGGCATGCAGAGGGTCAGAACCCTCAGGCAGGACGTGTTCTGTAGGTGCCGTTATCTGTGTGAGCAGAAGGTGCATTTCCAGATGCCCAGCAGCCAGGCAGCTGCCTGGAAAAGCAACTGGGAGCTATGAAAAAACAGGAGAAACTTCATTCATTTGCGATATGGGATCTACCAGTTTCATACAGGATGTCTGGCTGCCCTGTAACTGCACTGAGCTCCGTGAAAAGGACCATGTTGCTTAGGGCTACATAAGAAGGAGAATCATTCACAAGGCATCTAAAGGGCTTGCTGGCAGCAAGGCCTTAGTGGAACCCAATGTCTGGTCTGGGACATACATCAAGAAAAATCCAAACTAATTGTAAATAGTAGAAAGGATGGCAATAAGAAAGAGCAGCAATGGAGACAGGCTGGAGGCACTGGGGGTTTAGGTGAGAGCAGAGGAGATTAAAAGGCTGCATCCATAGGCAAAATAATGGAGCAGTGAAGGTGGGGGCTTTCTAGAGCATCAGGGCCCTGACACACCATAGAAGATAGGAGGAGAAAGGCAGAGTCTCCATGGTGAGAAGCTGGCTCCACAATCTGGATGGATGCTTGGTGGGCCTGATCCTGCCCTGGTGCCCTCCAGCACCCTCATGATGATTCATCTCCTCCAAAACACAGGCACTGTCCATTTCTATTCTTAGCCCTGTCTGGATGAGGGCTGGGTTGTGATTTCCCTTTCTTGCCACCCAGGCAATGAATTGACTCTTTTCTATACCAACACTCAAACTCCCACTACACTCCAGCACCAGCACTGTGCTGCTGCACTGAGCTCACCCTCGCAGCCACCCTGCGGGGCTGCAGCTCCTCAGGAGAGACACAGGGGATCAGCCCGGGGGACTAAAAGGTACTATGGCCAGGGTAGCCCAAGAGGGTGGGGGACACAGGTGAATGGGAAAATTACAGACCTGGGTGGGCACCGAGTAGCTGCCCAAAAGGAGACCCCCAGACGGGAGCTCCCTCTCAGCTAGTCCAAGATGGCTAGGACACAGATCCAGCTTGCTGAGTGCTTCTGTGGTCAGGCCAAGCCCATGAGCTGGCTGCCACGTCTTCCTCACCAGCTCCTCACACTCCAGAGTTGGTGCTGGCCGCAGCCCCATGCCCAGAGGGAACTGGATCTGGGGCAATCATTAATTTTGATCTAATTGAAGGAAACGTGGCTGCAGAGCCCAACTGGCTGCAGCACTTAGCTCTGCCTCATGCAAGTTGTATCCTCTGAGACCCTTGCAAACACATCAGCTTAACAAGAACAGCCTCCTTCCATGGCCTCCCCGGCATGCTGCTGGCGTCTGCCCGGCAGGTCAGGCTCTGCAGCAGGGACGGCAAGTGGCTCGGCTGTGGGGAGATGTGGGATGACAAGATGTCCACTCTAATTACAGGAGAGCAGGGCTGGCGATGGTGTGATGAGCATGCCAGGCATCTCAGGATCTCCACTGCCTGCCATGGAGCTGGCTGGGGTGGGGGGGGCACAGGTGCAGTAATGCTGCCTGCACCCCACTTGCTGAAGGCTCCAGACCCAATGGGTCTTTCTTCACCCATTGGGAATGGTGGGGCTGGGAATGATGGGAGGGAGCTGTATGAACATGTATGGAGCAAAGTCATTGCTATGAGCACTGTTACCACCAGCATGGTTCTGGGATGGGGAAGACGGCAGCTCCAGTGCTGTGGACCAGCCTTGCTCATGGTCCTGGTCCCCAATTTAGCCCACTGTGGCAGATGACAAGTCTGCCAGGGCCAGCAGATGCATGAGTGATGCAGCACCCTATTAATGCACTGACCCTGTTTATGTAAACTACCACCATTAAACACAATACCTTATTAAATGCTTTACCACAATTAAGTGCAATACCTTAATTAATGCAACACCCCAATTAAAGACAACACTCCCATTCAATTTATTCCTTCATTAAGCGCAAAACCTCAATTACAAAGTCTCTTTTGTAAGCTGTGTGCGTGAGCTCGAATGAGGTGTCCAGAACACCTTTTGCTATTGCCAGAAAAACAATGCTGAGTTTATGTGGCTTTTGGGATCCTGCCTCCAAGGAATTTAAGGAATGGGTTTCAATAGGGTCTGAGTGCACCTGCTCGACGGCTGACAGGGCAATGCCTGCATCAGAGCTGGGTTAGATCCCATGGACACTCAGTGGGATAATGGGTCCAATCCCTTCCTGGTTCATGGGAGAAAAGGGTCTTTGCCAAGCCCAGGCTTATTCCCTGGTATTTAATCCTGATGAGCTGCTGAGATCTTGCTGGTTTCCCTCCTGACTTCCTCCCTCCAAAAATGCTCAGCTCTACCTGCACCCCAGCCAGCCCCTGCCACTGTGCCCAGGGAGAGGTAGCAGACAATGGATGCTGTGGGCTGCCTGCCCATGCACAGGAGCCCCTGCTTCTGGTCTGCATCTGAGACACCCCACATGCTCTGGACCTCCACTGTCCTCCTAGCTCTGTGAGGCTGAAAGCCAGAGGAGCAGGAGAGATCAGCATCCCTGTCCGTGTTCTGCTCTGACCCTGTCAGTACAAGCCACACACCAACTGAGCCAGACACTTATCACACTGCACAAATATCCTCACTGAGAGAAAACACATCTAAAAGCCTTACAAATCCATGGAGAGGAGCAAAACAGAGCCTCTTTCCCAGCGGGATGGCCAGCCATTTCAGCACAGAGGGTGTTCAGCATTCCCAGGAGGATGCTTAGCCCAGCACCTATCTCCTGACTCCAGATCCAGCAGTGCTTGCTGGCCCGTGTCCGGCAGGAGGTCAGACTCGGCTGACACTGCCCTCCAGTTCTGAGTGGGAGGAGTGGAGGAAATGGCCTCAACGCCATCAGAGCATCCCCCATGGCTGGAAAGGCCGTCGCAGACGTGACCAGAGAGTGACTGTGTGGCAGCAGGAACCCTGGCTCTGTGCACGTGCGATGCGGTGTGCACAGTCCCTCATGCCTTTGGCACTGTTAGGAGGGGGAAGGCACCCCAGAAACCATCGCTGCAGTGTGCAGAGACACTCGTTTGGTTTTATAGCCTTTTAGTGATGCAGCTGGTTGATCCTCCCTTCTCCCTGCCATCTTGAGAGGGCAGCCGGGCGGGCTGGCACATGGCTGCACTGTGCTGAGCAGCTTGGCAGCAGGGCACCCTCCTGGCATGCCACTGGACTTGCAAGACTAGAAAAAGCATCAGCTTGGCAGGGAAACTGGGTTCGGTACCCTGGTGGGATGGTCCCCAGTGCTATCTCTGCACAGCCCCTCTGCCCATAGCTTGATATCCCCTGCCTCCACCACTTGTCACCTGCCTGGTGGTTTATAAAATTTTAAATCTAATGGTGTAATAAACTCCAATAATGATATTGCAGCTGCACCGGGGCACCCTGGGATGAATACATTACAGGAGCTGCAGCAGTTAGGCAGGGAGGGCAGCACTGGGGCTGGGAGATGCTCCAGCCAGTGCAGCAGGAGATCATCAAGCTTCCCCCAGTCCTGCTGTGAGCAGGGCACCCCCTTTCTTCACTCCCTTCCAAGCAACAGATGAGAAAAGATGACTGATGGGCAGGCAGCTCATCTTGGCCACAGTTCTCCTTGATCATATGGCACGTCAGGAGACCTTGCCCCTGAGGCAGCCTACCATCAGTTTCTGATTTATGGGCAGGGGATGAACTGGGCTGAGCCTGGAGGACCACACTGCTTTCAGCTGTGGGCAGCCCCTGCAGCACTGGGCTCCTGGGTTGGGTGAGCCTCAGCCACCATGTGCAGCCCCCAAACAACAGCTAGGTGTCCCTGTCCTGCATCAACAACACCAGACCTGGCACCCACCCATCAGGGCTGGCATGCTGACATGCACTGCAGACATGGGTAGGGCTGCTGTTGATGACAGCTGGCACAGCTGGAAGGGATCTCATAGCCAAGGGGACATGCCAAGAGCTGTGTGGCTCCTCCTGACCCTGGACTGCTCCTCCTGCCCCATCCAAAATGCTTTGCCAAGGTGGCTCCTGCATCCCACTTGGCTTTACTAAAAACAACAGAGCCATAAACTGCCAGCAGAGCTGCCTCAGCACAGCAATAGGGCTGAGGTTTTAAATGCACCCAAGTCAGGAAGCTTGGAGTTATGGTTCCCCAGGCAGCAATAGCTCAGCCACATGGTGCCCATGATGGCCCTGTGTGTTCACAGACGTGCGCCGCGGGCAAGGGGCAGAGTTAGTGTTACCATGGCAACCACTGCTCCCCATTTCCCAACATCTGTGTGATTAAAACCTCAAACTCAGTGCCGTAGCCCCACTGATGGCATGTGCAGTGGGGATACCCTGCTTGTCTTCCCCGGGCTGCTGGGCGAAGGGGCTGGAAGCCAAGCCTGGGTCTGCCGCTGCCCCTTGATGGCTGGTGGAGTGGTGGTGGACAGACTGGGTCTGCAAGGTGAATGGGAATTTGGAAGAGGTCTCTGGGAAGTGGGCCCTGGACTGAGCACACCATGGGCATGGCACACAGCTGGCCACCAAGCACACTGCATCAAGACCTGCATGGGCCACAAGCGTTGAGAACACGGTGGTTGCCGCCTGGCTGCAGAGCACATGGCTGACAGCAAACACAGCGCACAGAACCAGTGCCTTCAGCACCCTGTGTGCTCCAAATCCTCGGCATGTTGCTGATACCAGGTGTGGAGCATGTTGCAAATGCTAAACACCTCACCAGGCTTCATCCTGAACACACTGCAAGTAGGGAAAGCATCCAACTACCGAGCACCCTGGAAGCATCGACCCCAAGTGTGAGCTGGGCCACTGTTTACATGGCACCATCAGGCATCAAGCACCATCTTCCTGCAAACTGGCAGCTGATGCTGAGTCTGAGGGCACCGCCAGTGTCATGTGTGCCACAGGCACTGAAAACAGTGCTGTGGATATGGGATGCAAGGCGGACTGTGAGTGCAGAGTGCACTGGAGAGAGCCTCAGCAGGAATGGCACGGGCTGGTGGTACTGCTAATACAAGAGCTGGCACTAGCAGTGACACAGATCATGCAGCTTCTTCAAAGCAGGCTGGCATCCGGCACCAGGCGCAGGCTGGATAGTGTGAACACCATTAACTCTGTGCAGCAAGCTCTGCAAAATGGCAAAAGCATCAGGAAACTTGTTTTGACCACATCATGAGCTGTGCTTGCAAAGCACACTGCAAGTGAGTAGTGAGTTGGGCACCGGGGCTGGGTGCGGGGCAGATGCTTACACCTGTGGGAGTGCACGGGAGCGGGAGTGTGTGGGCAGCAGGAGCACATTGTGGGCACCGCAGGCTGAGCCCACTGCAAGCACTGCACACACACTGGCACCAGGCACCAACCACATTGCCAGCAGTCTGCTGTGAACACTCATCACACCACGGGAATCAAAACACTGAGTACACCACAGAGAGCTGGATGGTGCAAGCACAGGCTACACTGCAAATGCCAAGTCGAACAGACGCTGGGCACACCTTGAATGCAGAGACTACTGAGTGCTTGGCAAACACAAAACCTCAGCTGACACCAAATACTGAAGGTGCTGCAAACATCGGCAGTGGCAGGGCCCATATCCTGAGCACAGTGCGTGCGCGGAGCGCTGCTGACACTGAGTGCAAGCACTGTGTAAATAACAATGATGCCACAGGTATTAAGTGCTGAGCACTCTGCAATTATCAAGCAAACTGTGGGCATCAGGCACTGCACACACGACGACTGTAAACACACTGCAGGCACCAATTTGACAAATACACTCTTGATAACAAGCATGTGGCTGGTTCTGAGCGCACCAAAAAGAGCATGCGAGCATGGGTGCAGAGTGCCACAGGCTATTGCATACACCAAATCTGGCGCAGGCAGTGGGGATGCTGCACACATCAGCTCGGGTATTGTGTGCATTGCAAATACCCAATATAGCACGGGTACTGAATGCCAACCAAATCCTTCACTGGCTCCTTCCTATGTGCTGTGCTATAAATAAGAAATGTGCCAAGGCACCACCCTCTAAATGCATTGCAAACACCAAGTGGATGCAGACACCAGGCAGTCCCACACTGATCATTGAGAGATGGGCATGCTGCAGCCAGCCCTCTTCCTGTGCCAGCCTCAAAGCCCGCTGCAAAGAGCAGCCCTCCCAGGTGCCATGGTGGCACAAAGCACTGGCACACCTCATCTCACTAGCCCACTCCAGGCTGGCATCAGCAACCTGGCTTGCAGCCGGTGCTGAGTGCTGCCAGGGGAATGAATGCAGTCCTGCCTGCAAGCTGCCAGCCCCGTGGTTCCCCCACACCAGGGTGCGTGGGGTCCTGCCTGTCTCTCAGGGAGCGACAGCCGTGCAGAAGGGCCAGTGGTGCGGCGTGTGCCGGTGTGCTCAGGGCCTGTTATTTCATTTTCACTTGTCCCATCCCATTAGCACAGCTGTCTGCCACCAGAGAAGGGAAAATTGATGCTAAACGGGATATCAATTTATCATGGAGTGTGTCACCCGCCGCACGGCTCTGCCAGCCGAGTAGGAGAGACGCGCTGCACCAGCCAAGCAGCACCTGTAATTAACAGCTCGTCAGCCTCCCCCTCGCTGCAGCCTGGGCACCAGCTGGCGGGGGCTGTACGGGGGAATCCCAGCTGCGGTCCACCCCCACGCCGGCCAGGACCCCACCATCACTCCTTGGGGCCGTGTGTGCTCACCTCTCACGCCGCTGCCAGGGACAGAAGCAGTCAGCAGATTGTATGTGGGTGCGCCAGGCTTGCCAGCCCGTGGAATGCTTGGAGAGAGAGATTAGTCCTCTGCCCCAGCCCTGCCTCAGCCGTGTTCTCCCCGCCACGATCCCTCGCTGGTGAGGTGTCCCAGCGAAGGCAGAGCTGTAACTCATGAGGTGACGGTGCCCAGTGAGTAACGAGCCGGGAGCCCGGCTCCGGGACATGAATTACAGCTGCTGCCGGCTCAGTGAGACATCAATCCCAGCGGGTGGCGGGGATAGAAACGTAGCGTTCAGCGTGCCGGGAAGGGGCCGCAGGATGGGCCATCAATCCTAGGCAGGAGGGTACGATACCAGAACAGGCATGGCTGGGGGGCACAGACTGGCGACACCCTTACCCATATCCCCATGTTTGTCCCTGGTCCTTCTAGGTGCTCCCAGCCCCAGGAGAATGCAGGCTGTTGTGCCCAGTCCACGCAGGCTGTTGTGCCCATCTGAGGGACCACAGCAGAAGGGATGTTCCAGATGGTGGCATATCCCAGCCCTGGAGATGCCAGTGGCCATTCTGTGGGAACACGTAGGAGGGAGCCAGGAACGGGATCCCAACCTGGTGCCAGAAAAATCTCCAAGGGCTTTTTCACGAGCAAGATATCCAGTCCTAATACTCCAGGCTGCTCAGCTGTGACTCCACCTCCCCTAAATGTCCCTGCCATACAGGGGTCTTGCAATCACACAGCCGCTTCCCCCCTGTGCCCTGGCAGGAGCAGAAGCAAACCCCCACCCAGCCACAGCCAGGCAGTACCACACCCTGCACCCGGAGTGCCTGAGCAGCGTGGCAGTGGCACTGACAGTAGCATGGAGGGAGGGAGTGGGCAAGCAGGGCAGCCAGCTGAGCCAAGACTGTTTACAGCTTTGATGTTAAACACCCAGAGATGAAATGCGTGGCCTGGGGCTCGGTCCCTTGCAGCCAGTCGCTGGCCAGCCTCTGGCTGCGGAGCTGTGCCAGCGCTGGGGCCGATAATTGGATGCATGTTTCTTCCAATGAGTTTGTATCATTTTTATGTAAATTTGACATTTTCCTGATGTTCTGTAATGTGCACAAAGCAAGTGCCGTTCCTGCCGTCGGCAAAGCCTATTTCCTTCCTGTCTGAAGTGCTGTGTTGATTTAAGGGCCTGCTAATACGGGCAGCCGGGGCCCCCCCGTGCACACGCACGTGCTCACATGTGGCTCACCATCTCTGATCTCTCTCCATCAGCCTCATGTGCGGCTCCCAGGCACCAAACCCCATGTCCAGCCTAGGACCGGTGCCATCCTGCTCTGGGACAGCATGGAGCTGGGCTCTCCAGGACAGCAAAGCACCTTCTTTATCCATCTCATGTGCTACTAAATCCCCAGTAGGACCACTGGATGTCACTTGACTAGCTCATCCTGATGGAGGTGAAAAGGTCCCTCCATGCCCAGCATGCAGCCCCTCAGGGTTCTTTCATCTCCTAGAAGAAGCTCTGGGAGGAGATAAGAGCCCAAGAGCCAGAGGGAGAGGAAAGGAGAGGGCAACCAAGGGACACCTTTCTGTCAGCACGGGGAGGTGCTGCCAGTAACTGGTTTCAGGGGATTGTGCAGAGGGAGCTGTGAACATTGCTGCTTGGGAGCTGCCAGAGGGGCTGGGGTGCATCTGGCCAGGTACCCGGCAGCACTCTTGTGTAGGGCTCTGCATATCCTGATCACAGACCACCTGCCCACGGGCAGCAACCATGCCTCTGGGAGGCCTTCCTGGGGGTGAGGGCACCCCCACTCCCACATCCCCTGGCTTCCTGTGCTGCACAATTTTCCCGGGCTCTGTCTGTGGCACAGGCGAACGGGTTTCAAAGGCAGCGCTGCTATTTAAAGCCCTTATTGTTCGCGTCCTTGACACCGACAGCTACATCCTGCTGTCGTTCGATGAGAGCGCATCCTGGCCCGGCCAGCCAGAGGAAGGCAGCTAATGAAGAGCAAGTGCAAAGACGCCTCTTCTTTGTCCTGTTCACAAAGCAGTTTCCCAAACAGTCCCCCTCCGCCCTTCAGCGGTCGGCTATTTATAGCTCCCTTTCCCCGGCGCACGCCGGGAGTTTCCTCCAGACAGTGATGCCCTGGGATCCCTTCAATGGGCAGTTCTCTGACCCCTCAGCCCTGAGAGGTGACCACAAAGATGTCCCATCCTTGCATGCTCCCCTTCCAGGGACAGTCACGAGGATAGCTGGGTCAGCCAGGGCCAGGGAGAGAGTGGGCTTCCCATGGGGTCAGCTCCCTACCCAGCCCTGTCAGCCAGTGGCCCTGGGGGAGCTTCTCCATCTGGGCAGCATATCTGCCTCTCTCCTCTTCCTCCCCGTAGGTGAGTGCACATATGCCGCTGCTGCTCCCCTGCCTGCCTCGGGTGCAGGACTGAGCAGCTGTGGGACACAACGGAGGCCTGAGTGCCCCATCTGAATCCTCCGTGCCCAAGGCAACCTTCCTCCTGGGCTCCTGATCACAGTGGGCATCTGCTGCACCCCCGTGCCAGGTGCTGCTCTCTCCAGTGAGAGGCTTTGGCAGGAAATTAAAGATTAATGTTCCCTGCGGCACCTGTGCCAGGGGCGCCCACGGTGCCGAGGAGCGTGGCAACCTGGGGGGGGAAGCTGGGGCACGGGTGCCCAGGGCGTGTGACCAGAGAGCAGAGGGACTGTGCAGGAAGCAGAGGGGGGAGTGAGGAAGAAAAAGATGTGTCTCCTGTGCATTGAGACACTGTCACTGCATCGGGCATCCAGAGCCAGGCAGGGAAAGGCCACTCTGCAGGCAGAGCAGCGCCAGGGTTGTGGAGGGTCGCAAGTATTGAAATTCTGCAGAGAGCCCTCAGCCCCTTCCCCACCTCCTTCAGTGTGGGGAGCCACCAGCTCCTTGAGGGGACTCCCCATGGCAGGCCAGAGGATCCAGCACTTGGCTAACTGGCCATCTGGCACAGCAAGCTGAGCCATGCAGCTGAGCAGGCAGCCTGATGCCAGGAGCATTTCCTCCCTCCCACTGGGAGGGGATTAAGCTCAGCCGAGCTCTGGCTGGCAGCGGCCGTGCCCACACAGCTGCATTTGTGGCTGCAGCTGCCAACGCGGCTCCCAGTGCAACTGGGTACTGCACCCTGCTAAATCCACTGCCTGCTCCCATGACACTCCCACCCTGCTCCCAGGGCACAGGTCTGTGGCAGAACCCTTTGAGCTCTGTACCAAATCCCACAGGCACATGCTGAGGCCCACAAGGCTGGTGGGACCTGTTCCCCCACTGTCCATCCTGGACACACACCCACTGTGACCATGGGTCTCTCCCCACGAACACCGGGCACCTTGTTGTGCAGGGCTATGGTTTTGTGAAATATGGCCCCTATAAATCCCGTCGTGTGCATGCCATAATTCTCAATATATTTTCAAATATAGTTCAATTATTTTTCCCATATATCATGGAGAAATCGCATTGGCGAGTGGCGGCGCTAAGCAGGGAGCGCGTGGCGGGGCGGCGTTAATAGGATTGTGCATGGTATTATGCATGAGGTCGTTCAGGACACAGTGGGGAACCTCCCGTGCTCTGGAGAGACGAGAAAGAATAAATCAGGCTATTAGCCCAGCACCTTGCTCAGGTCTGCAGGGGATTAATCTCTGCAGTGTTTAGGGATCCCAGCTGGGCTGTCTCCCTGGGCTGCTCCCAGGAGTTCTGTCCCACTCCCTGCCCACATCTGCCCAAAGCACCGGGGAGCAGAGGCAGTACTGAACGTGCCAGAATCACCAAAGTGGGTGTGACATGTTACCAGGGAGCAGGTTTCCCATGACTGCATGCAGGACAGTCCCTAGGCCCAGTGTAGAGGCTGGTGTGACACTCTGGGAAAGCCCTGGGTGTCCTGGCACCTTCTCTGGAAAAGCCTCATCCTTGGCTTGAGCTTGCAGCCCTTGTTCCAGCCCTGTGTGATGCCCCAGCAGCTTCGTGCCCCATGTCATGCTGCAGGTGGGCAGCATGGGGTACCCTTGCTCTACCTCACCATGAGACAGTAGCTCAGCCAGCAGTACCTGGAGAGCAGCCACAGCCTTCAGGACAGCCATATATAATCAGCTGGGACAGTAACATTTCCTTCAGTTTCCCATGAATATTTATGCAATTTGTGCAGAGCTGCCGGAGCCGATCTGCCGAACTAGAGGGGATAAGGCAGCCTGGCCCCTCACCTTCCCCTGGGTCCCATGGGAGCCCCCTGGGACTGGTTCCTCTTGGCTATGCCACTGCACGCACCTCCCTGACACAGCTGCAAGCAGTGAGATGGGAAGTGAGGGTCCTGGGAACAGGGACCATGGGGATGGATGTAAGGGACGGCAAAGTGTTCAAGGTAGGGCTGGACACTGCCTGTGAACAGCACCGAAAGCAGGTCTCGGACACTGGGCTCACAGACTGCTTTCCTGTTGCCTGTCCACCTGGGAAAGCCAAGCAGCCTCAGCACCACCTGGGCTGCTGCCAGCTGAGAGGGAGCCCAGCATGGAAGCAGCAGGAGAACTTGGTTGTATCTCTCCAAGGTGTGTCTATGTGGGGGCAACTGGAATTACTACAGAGGCCAGACATTTAGGGCTGCCTCTGCGCCAGGAGCAGGCAGGATGTTTGCTCCTCATGCACAGGGCTTGGCCCGTTCGGAGCAATTAAGAGGTTCCTGGTGCTTGGCAGACGCCACCCTGGCTGGGTCCTGGGGGGCTGCCTGGCCCTGCAGTTGGTGCCCCATAGCAGACAGAGAGGTGAAGGACCTGCAGGACCAGGGCATGGATGCTCCCTGGCAGCGACAGAGCTGGCAGTGCCAGAGCAAGCAGCAAGTGCAGGTGAGGTTTACAGTAAAGGGAAAAACAAATTATTAATCATGAGAGCAGCCCCAGCCGGGCTGTCAGGGCCGCATGGGCTCATGAATATTCAGCATCGGGCTGAGCACTAAATCTCATTTAAATGTCAGGGACCATTAGGCAGACAGGGAGGGGGCTGGGATGGCAGCTCCCCACTCCGTGCCAAACCCTGCACCTGGCGAATGGGCTGGGACTGGGGTGCTGGCACCCCACTGGCACCACTTGGCAGGGGCCACACTAGTGCTCTGCCCAGTACGTAAGTGTTCCTTGGAAGTGCCCGAGACCCCTGACACCCCTGCCAACCCTGAATGTCTTCTGATTCCTGATGGGGGCTGAAAACCCACACTAAGCACCCTACAGATGCAGACACCACCAGCCACATGTTCTGCCTGCCCCCTGGCAGAGGAACAAACCCTACTAGATCATCAGCGCAGTCAGGCTTAGCCTGGGAGGACACAGTCCCCTGGACCCCGGCATCCTGGCCAGTCCTCCGTATTCCTCAAGGCACACACAGGAGCAGCTTCGTGTCCTTCCTTGGGCACAGAGCTGGTGGATGGCAGAAGGGTGTCAGAAGGCTGTCCAGAGGGATATCTGGGAGGACTGAGTCCATGCCAGTGGGTAGTGGGAAGCACACTCAGGGGTCTGCACACTTGGCATCCTCCTTCGGAGCCCATTCCTTGGCAGTGCCTGGGCACCAACCCTTTCCATGCCAAGCACCCCTCCTTTCAAGACACCTGCCTGCACCCAGTTGTCCATATTCAGGGTAGTTGGTGGCTCCCAGTGGTGCCTACAGTGGTGGCAATGACAGCAGGCAACAGCAGGCAGCAGCAAGGAGCAAGCACGCCTGGGCACTGCCTCCTGGTGCTGGCACTCACACTCTCTTCAGCTCAGCAGGGGCCTGGCAATTACACGGATATGTTTAAGCTCTTAATCCTACTGAAGATTATTCCAAGGTCGGGGTATGAGGCAGGTCCCCATGCACTGCCAGGCTGCTATGCATCCCTGCTGCCATCTGCCGGGATAGGCCAGCTGAGGGGACATTGGCACCCTGGCACACAGTGGCTCTTCCCATGCCTGGGTCACCAGCATCCTTCATCCATGGCATGACCACAGCCTTGAGCCTGCTTGCATCTCCTGCCAGCTGGAGGCAGGTGTGGGCAACCCTCCTTGCAGGTGCTCCAGTGCATCCTGTTTCCAGCTGATGTTGGTGCCAGCCCCTGGTACCTCCTCTGGCTCTCCCACCTCCCAGCTCCATCAGCTCCCTGATGCTGCTCCATGGGAAGTGTGACAGGTGGCCTGAAGAACAGCAGATCTCTTCAGCGGGGCACAGGAGACATCTTGGACTTGTCAAGGATGTGTCTCGGGATCCAGAGCTGCTGCATGCCCACCTAGGATGATACAGAAAATCTGAGGTACGCAAGTGTGCCTTAGCCTGGGACTGAGGAACCCTGGCAACCAAAGATGTGGCTCATAAGCTCTAAAACTTTTATAATTGCTGGCACAGGCAGGTGATGATCTAAGAGCAGGGAGTGGCTCAAAGATGGTGCAAACCAACGTGGGAGCAATTCTGAAGACCACTGGAGAGCAGAACCTTTAACTGCAGCAGCTCATCCCCTGGGCTATGCTGGGGTGTCCTCCAAACACCTCCAGATGAGCAGGGATGCTTTATGGGGCCATTGCCCTGGCCCAAGGTGGGTAATCTGATGATAACTAAAAGTAGGGAAGGTGCCCAAGAAAGGAAATAGGCACTCAGGCTGGGCACTGACATCTGGAATTCCCCCTCCTGCTCTCTGCATTGCTCATTGGAAATCATCACCCACTCCCCAGCATGGCCTTGGTCCTGCACTGCCCGCTGTTGACAGCTGATGGAACCCTGCAGGACCTGGCATTTCCTCCCTGAGAAGATGTGTAAATGCTGCAATCCATCACTGTCCTGTGTCCTGCAGCAGACCAGCTGCCTGGGGGATGGGGCTTTGGGTGGGGCGTAGTGTCTGGCATTACCAGCTGGAGGCAGTGGAACTCCTTGGGGCCAGTCCCAGGGGCTAGTGAGAGGATGATGCACACTTCCCCTTTGGGTGCTGCTTGTGACCCCTCTGCACCATTTGGATCCACAACTGATATCAGGTTCACCTTGCTGGGTAGGGACAGAGCCCAGAGCAGCACCATGCCTGATCTTCACCCTCAGAATCCCTACATCCTACAATACCCACAGAAAGATGCTTCTCCAGCTCAGTACTCCCTCCTGCTGTGGGATGTTCTGGTGACCACAGTTGGGTTCCCCTGCTTTCCCCTCATTCAGCTACTCAGCACTGCAGCCACACACCAGCACACAGACACACCAGCCTGTGCACCCCAATGCAATACCCCAGCGTACACCCCTCCTCTTGCACCCCACAAGCCCCCCGGCACTGTGTGCACCCCACACCCCTGCGTCTCCTGCTACTGGTTGGGAAGGTAAAAAAAAATATTAATGATTATTAGGAAGAGCTAAAGCGGAATTGCAAATGTTATTTCTCTGGTAGATGGATGATAGCGAGGTGGATGATAGATAGCTGGATGGATGGATCTCTTTCCCTCCAAGCTGTAACCCCCTTCCAATCGCTCCCTCTGGAGTGCTGCTGTCACCTTGTCTCTGCTCAGAAGGGCTTTTACTGGCTCACTGGGGGATGCACGAGAACAGGTTATTAATACATGGAGAGGGGGATGGAATCCATTTGACTTGAAAATAGCTGAGAAACTGAACTGCACTTTTAAAATCTGCTTTTAATCAGAAGGAAAAGAAGAGAAGTTTGAACAATTAGGGAGTAATGAAGAGCTTTGGAAAAAAAAAGCTCTCTGAAGATTAGCTAAGATTTCTACAGCACTTGGAGAATTTAAAGAGCTATGCTGGTATTGAGCAAAACGATACAAATAAAAATCGCAGGTGATGGGATTGATGGTGAGTGCCAGAGCCTGGATGTCCACAGGCAGACACAGCGCTGGCTCACCATAAGCAGTGATGCTGTGCTGCCTGCATGCCAGGGCAGGCAAGCAGCTGGCAGCAGCTGGGCTCACCCTCACCTCTGCCCATGAAAGATATTGGGAGCACGGCCAAGAGGGAGCCTCAGCTTGGCCACGGATAAAGAGTTGTGGTGGAGTCTCAGGTGGAAGCACAGACACCATGGCAAGGCTGAACCCATCCCTTTCACTCCAAGCCCTTGGCAAACAGAGCAGGGGTGATCCCCTATGGATTTGGGTTTTGTGGGACCAAGGATGCCCAGGAGATGTTCAGGGGCAGGGACCACTAATGGCACATCCCTAGAGGAATGCTCATGGAAAAGCTTCGCTCAGGTGGTCCCTGAGGCTCAAGCACAGGATGGGCAGCTGTGATGCTGGTGTGTCTGCCCTGAGCCAAGCCCTGGTCCCTACAGTGCAGGGAAGCCCACCAGTCAGGTTGTCTGTCCCAGGCATGCTGGCGGCTGCTCCCTCCCAGTACCTGCCAAGGGCCCGTCACTGGGAGGTGAGCGCGGGGGCTGCACAGCCGTGCACAGCAGCAGCTGGGTAATTTTCATGCTAAGTGAAAAGTAAAGTGCACAGACTCTTTATTAGAGCAAGCACGGTGCGGGGAACAATGAAGGCAGTGATGATCGTTAACTTTCTAATCGGAGGAGAAAAGTCCTCAATGCAATTTTTATGGTAATAACATCGACACTAAAGATAATTGCTCCCCGCGTCGCGCTTAGCGCCAGGAAACTGTTTGGGAAAAAAACATTAATTTGCAGGAACTGAGCCAAAGTTTCCTTAAGGCAGCTGTTCCCTGTGCCACCCTGTCCCCAGTCCATGCCAGTACTGCCCGCTGGCCGACCCCTTGCCATTCCACCTCCTCCCATGCTGACACCCCTCATCCCTTATGCCAGCCAGGCTGGATTTGCACCATACTGGTGCTGGCTGGTGGCACAGGACTCTCCCAGCATTGATCCCCGGGGCTCAGCTCAGCAGGAAATGCTGGAGGCTGTACAGCTCACCACTGTGGTGGTGAAAGAGGGCCAGGAACATTTCAGGTGACATGATGGAGCAGTGCTCATGCTGCAGTGAAGGGGACAGGCAGGGCTGCCCCATGTGCCGGGACCACCGTGAGCAGGGCAGAATGGGAACTCGTGCACTCTGGGGAATAATAAGCACAGGAGAAATTACAGCCAGGTGACATTTTAACGAGCTGGCGTCCTGTGTGGCATTAATATTCCAGGGGCTGCAATTCCCTCGTGGGCGTTTGAGAGATGAAAAAAAAATCCCAGCCCAGTAAAATCAAATAAATAAATCTCTGCCTAAGCGTGGCGTCTCCCCCGCCCCCGGCACGGAGCGGGTGGCACGCGGTGTGATTTCCCCTGTGATCCCCTGCTGCCGAGCAAGCAATCGTCTCATCTTTGAGCGTGGCGGCAGGATGATTTATCCTGGCTCCCGGCGCCCCAGCTGGGGTGAGAGCGCAGGGCCGGGGATGATGCATTGGGCAGGAGCAGAGGTGGCAGCAGAGGGAACGCGGGAGAGCAGGGCATGCACACAGGCCACCACTCAATTCTAAATTAATTTTAATATTTGACAAATCAAATCTACTTAGGTGAGCCATGGGCCATGCGAGCGAGATTTATGAGGGTTCGGGGCTGTTGGCTGCGTGTGTAGCCCTTGTTCACTGCTGCCTAACGGGGTTCTGGCACTCACAGCATCACTAACTCCCCCCTCCCCAGGAGCAGGGATACAGACAGTGAAGTGGCATGACAGTGGCAAGAAAAGTGTCCTAGACTCTAAGATCTGGCTTATTAGGCTGGAAGTAGTGACAGACCTTTTGCCTGCTCCAGCTCTGAGCCCTCCAGCACAGCTGGAAGCCAGGGCACAGTCCTGGCTACAGCTGGACATGGTACCTAATGGCCAGGATGTCTCTGGGAACTCTATCTGAGCTAGGGCAGAGCAGTCAGTTCCAGCATGCTGGGAATGGTGCTGGAGCAGTTTCCCAGCTTGGGGGCAATTATAGACCTGTGGAGAGAAGAGCCACACTGGGAGCCAGCAGTGGTGCACAGGGTGCGTAGAACCATTCCCCTGCAGGGCCATTTCAGTCCCAGCTCCACCATCAGCCTGCAGATTCATGGGCCCTGGGAGGTGACAGGAAACCTGATAGGTTTTAAGACAGCAACATGCCCTGAATCCGCAAGGTGCCTGAACAGACGAAGCAAGGAATCCAAAATGTTTACAGCCTCAAGGGACTGCGGAGCAAGGAAGGCAGGCTGGGCTGCCTGGGATGAGTTTGCCATGCTGGGGACAGACTGCTGACATCCCTAATGTGCCATTGGAGATCCCTGCTTCGGCTCGGGCATCTCCCCAGCAGCTCTGAGGGACTGGTAGGGGAGACTCAGGGAAGTTCAGTGCTCCTGTGACAAACCTGCTTCTATGGCAAAGCCCCAGCATGGGGGGGCCCTCAAACTGCAAAGGTCTCTTGCTGTGATGTCAGAAAGGGGTCTTCAATGCTTTCTGCCCCAGTCACCCTCACTCCTGCCTGGCGGTGAGGACGAGCCTGTACTTGTTTCTTCTTGTTGACTCCTTTACTTGGCACAATCTGGTGGCCATGTCCATGTGCTCAGGCAGGGAGACCAGTGCTGCCCTCAGGCAGCCTCTGCCTGCAGGATGCTACTACAGAGATGCAGCACTGGGCTATGTGCTGGAGACCAGCCCCATGTCTGGCTGCAGCCTCAAGCTGGAGCATTTCTAGGGACCTACGGCATATCCCTGTATTGAGGGACATACAGCGGTACATCGTCCATGGCAGGGCAGGCAGCCTTTCTAGCTCATCCAGCCACACAAAGGCAACTGGTATACAAACCTCAGGCCAGGCCAGAACCCTGGGTGGCTCCATTTCCTGCTCTGCCTGTGTCTCCCTCAGTTCTTGCTCTGAAAACAGCAGAGGCCTCCACCTTCTCCAGGTGTGCCAGAGAACAGCCAAGGGCCAGGGGAGAGGTGTGAGATACAGGAGAGACAGCCTGTATGCAGGGATGACATGCACACCTACACCCTGCAAGTCTTACAGTATAAAACAGACACCACAAAGGTCTCCGAGGAATTTGAGAGACCTCTACAAGCTGCCTGGTCCTGTAGTAACCATCTTTGAGAGGTGGTAGATGTAAGGAGAAGGCAGTTTCCAGCCACCGCTTGCCCCTGTGCTTGGCCAGGCTCCTGGCTGGGCACCGGGGACAGCTGCTGCATCCCGGCACGTCCCTGCAGAGTGGGATGCAGCAGGATGGATGGAGGACCATGCCTCCAGGGACGTGAGCTTGCAGTGAGCTTCATCTCCATAATGGCATACGTTTCCTGATGGTCCTCTCCAGCCCAGCTCCAGCCCCACAGGTGTCTCATTCACAGCAGAGGTAAACAGTGCCAACCCTACTGACGAACAGTCCATGGGAAGGGGGGCACTGTATTATGGCTCCAGTTCTCAGCAGAAGCGTATGCTCCCATAAAGTATCTACATTTGGATGCAGAGATTTCCAGGGATCTGAGAACACTGTGCTGATAATTAAACATCTGCTCTGCATTTGTCTGTCTTCCCACTGTGATGTCGCTCCAGCCCTCGCTCTCCGCTCCCTGTCCTCCTGCAAGCACTCTGGACCAGGATGGCATTCCCTGCTCAGTGCTCTGCCCCAGCCCTGAGGCACAGCATTCCAGGCCATGGGTGCTGGGAGAGAGAGGGCAGCCCTGGGCACCCCTCGGAACAAACAGCAGCTTCACTGCCAGCACCTGCAGCCTTTGTGGAGCTGTGAAGCTGACAGCCTTCCATGTGGCTTGCACCAGCCCAAACAGTTTCTCTTAGCCCCACTGAGCATCACCAGCCAGTGCTTGTCCATGCACAGTCCCCTGGACTGAGTAGGCAGCTGCCACCACTGTCCTGCAACAAGGAAAGCATCAAAACAACTTCCAAATTGATCTCTGAGAGTCTCCTGCGAGCCCCAGTCATGTCCTGCTAGGAGCAAGCGTCTGCTCTAGTTACTGTCTCCTAGGAGAGCACTGAGGGCTTCAGGCTGTCACAGGAGGAGCAGACCCAAACATGACATCTCCATGGAGCCCTGGGTATGGAAGGCAGAACCATAGCACCACTGAGCAGATGGCACCAGAGCCTGGATCGATGGGACTCAGGTGGGCCCCATGGGGGCTCTAACAGCTCATACAGGGCTGGGCTGGTGGTGGGGTGAGCTGAGAAAATGGCTGGGTCCCTTTCTCAGCTGCAGTCCCTTGGCCCCAGCTGTGCCCATGCCTCTGCCCAAGCACCTCCCAGGGCTCAGGTGAGGCAGCTACCCACTGCCTGCACTGCTGGCCCTGAGGGGCCACATCCTGCCTGCACTGCATTCCCTGCCTGGCCACTGGTGGCAAGCTGGGGCACTTGCAGTGCAGTGCCAGAGGGGCACTGCCAGCAGCCATGCCACCACCACTGCCCTAGGTCCCACAGCCCAGTGAGGCGCCAGCATCCATTGGGACAGCACCCTGCTCAGGGTGTGGTTCCAGGAGCTGATGTGGGTGCAAGGATGGGGAAGGCTCTCTGGAGTGCACTGCAGAGCCCCTTCTGCAGCACCCCAAAATGTCCCAGCCACCTGCCCCCCTTCACCAGGGCTGCCCTTCAAGCCATCCCTTGTCCCCTGCCTGCTCCCTGCCCTTGCCTCCCGGCCCCCACTCTGTTTGTCACACCTGTCACCATGGCAAGGGAGAGATTAACCATAGACCCTCCACTTCTGCCCCAAGCCACTGATTCATATTCATTAGACTTCAAAGCATCTCTCTGGCTTTCCTGCACCAAACCTAATCCTCTGCTGTAGCACCATGCCAGCAGCCTTCACTCACAGCATGGGGGCCCTTCAGCTGACAGCCCCACAGCCTGTCCTGGCTGGCCATGGCAGTGCAGCCATGCTCCCACTGCCCCTGCTCTGCCACCGCAAGCCCGATCCACAGTCCTGGGGAGATACTCTGCACCATGGAGATGCTGCAATGGGAGCCACAAAAATCAGGGGTTAGCAACACAGAGGTGGTGGTTTGTGTGTCCTCACCTGCACCTGTCCATCCCTTCACCCCTCAGGGCTGTGCATTCCGCACCTGGTCTGGGCCACCAATCCAGCAGCATCCCTGCATGGATCACAGCAATACCAATAGCCCTTCGTAGGGAATGATTCGTGCAGCTGCCCCACAGCCCCCCACGTCTGCCACAATCAGCAACCAGCAGGCATCAGACAGGGGCTATTGAGGGGCAGCTGGGTGTGCAGAGCATGGTCTTGCTGGGCAGTCTGCCTGCTCCCACCAGGGACAAATCCTGCAGCACAGTACCAGCAGAGAAGTGTGAGGGAGTTTGCTGGAGGCATTTGGAAGTGCAGACAGGACCAAAGTGAGTACCTGCTCCCAGTCTGCCCCTGCAGAGTTGTGAGACAGAAGATGGAAGCAAAAGGCACCCAGGGGTGCTCTCCCATCGCTCTGCTACAGTGTGGGTGCAGGCAGGGCTGTGGAACCCCACAAACAATAGTGCTAACCAGGCCACCTCCAGGTACAGCTCATCTGCTCCACAACAGGATCACATCAGGGTCAAACACAGCCAGCCCTGCACAGACAGCTGGCAGCATCATGCCACCCACAGGTGTTGGCAGCTCCACACCGGTGCTGGTGCTGGGAAGGTGCTGGCTTGGCACACAGGTCCTGGCTGTGGGCGGGCAGCGGGCGGCATGTCCCCCATGGAGTCGTCTCCTCCAGATGGCGAAGGCCATTAGAGCTGCTCTTATGCGCACAGAGCCATAAAGTTTATGGGCCTCATCATTTAGCTGTAATGGAAATAGTTAAATCTGTCTCTGTTTAAGCAAACTCTGCCCTCGTGGGAGTGCTTGGTGCAGGCAGGCAGAGGCCTCTGGCAGCCAGAGGGTGCCTCTGCTCACCATCCGTCACCAGAGCAGCTGGGGCACCCAGCCCTGGCACTCCCACTTGGCACCCAAGACATCCCTCTCATGTCAGGATGGGGACAGGCAGTGACACCAGGATAGGGCTTCTCTCTGCACTGCCAGCCCTGGTGCCTCAGTTTCCCCTCAGTGCAAATAATGCTAGAACTACATTTGGGGTGATCAGGCAGGCTTTGGGACTACACAAATTCTCTGACAGCAGGAGCCGAGAGGCAATGTGCAGGCAGGCGGGCAGAGAGGGCAGGGAACTGTGGGCAGGATGATGCTTGTCTGCTTCCAGCAGGGCACCCACAGCTGCATAGGGGTGAGCTGAATTCAGCCAATGCAGACCTGCCCTGCACTGCCAGGGGCTTTGGCCCAACAGCCTCCGGGCAGGACCCAGCCTGGAGCCTGCTGGAGTCCACTGCATGGGGCAGAAGAGCATGTGATGCATTGAAAGCCACTTTTCATCCCTCACCAGACACCTAGAGAGCTGGACAGGGAGATATGATCCCGTTACAGCTCAGGTTGCTCCCAGCTTTTGAAGGGTGGAGGGTAACAGCAGCACTGCACTGTGCCTCAGCCCTGGCCTGCAGGTGTGATGCTGGATCCCCATCTGGGAAGCTGCCAGAGTCCTTATGGAGGGCCGCTTTCTACTTGTCATCACGTGGGGTGGGTAGGGGTGCTGACCCCAAAGCAGTAGGATAGGTTGACACCACCTGCCCCATGCAACCTTCCCTTCACCCTGCATCTCAGTTGGGATGAGGTGAGACCCAGGGCTGTTCCCACTGCTGGAGTTGGTGTCCCCACCCATGCTTAGCCACAGTGGTGGTGGGAGCTATCCCCTCCCTAGCATGCAAAGCTTGATTAATTACAGAGTAAGTCATTAATATTCACAGCTAATTAAAGATCCTTATCATGAATAATGGAAATCACTCTCCAAATTATGGGACAAGGATAGGGGAGGGGGGGAAAAAGCCCTGCAGAGAGAGGGGGCTATAGAGGGGCAAGGCTCTGGGTCAGTGGCACAAGGGGCAGTGGTGGTACCCTCCCTGTGGTATGCCTGGGTCTGGCAATGCCCTGGTCAGGTATGCAGTGATGGGCAGAAGCTGGGGCATTGGGCATTGGAACAGGCAGGGGATCCAACCACACTGGAGCTGGGCCCTGGCAGCCTCAGGGCATCAGGCACCTCTGCCTGTGGGTCTCCAACCTAACACCCCATCATGCAGGGGATCCATTCATGCTGGTCCAGTCTTTCACACAAGCCCATGGAGCAGGGACTGTCCTAACCTGGTGGCACACTGCCCTCAAGCCAGGTGGCCCCAGCAGCCTCCCAGAGTGAAGCTGGGATGGGGCTGCCTGTTCCCTGGGGAGCAGGTGGGAAGGGACGGCACCGGCACTTTGCCTGAGCTCCTGTTATACAAATGAAAGGTTTTTAGTGGGAAAGACTACGGGAGAGTAATACATCTCCCATATTGATCGCAGGCCAGGGACCAAGGCACGGCTTAAACAGTAATTGATTTCTAGCCGCCGAGATGTGTTGGGGAGCATTGATTTAACAGCACTGCAGACACACTGCTACTAATCTGATTAAAGTATTTAGCAGAAATGTTATTCTTTTAAAAAAAACATAGAGAGGTGACGGTGCTGCCTGGGGCTGAGGCAGACCTGTGGAGCAGGGGCAGCCTAGCACCCTGCCAGCGTGAGCCTGGGGACAGCTCTGTGCATGCACCCTGGAGAGGATGCCACTGCCCTGGGACACATCTCCAGACAGTTGTGCTTGCAGCCATTCCTGATGGAGCTGCCAAGGACGCGTGTGAGCCCGGCAGGACACAGGCAAGGCAGAGCCAAGGACACGTGCCGGGAGTGAGGGTGACACGTGGGTGAGGACCCAGCTAGACACCCTGCCAGTGCTGGGGACAGAGCAGGTGTGGGAAGAGGTGGAGGCAGCCTGCAGAGGTGGCCCAGGTTGGGAGCACGCTTGGCTAGCAGAGCATGCATGTGGGCTACACCAGATGCAGGAGCAGCCAGGGAGGTGCAGGAGCCAAGGCCTGGCAGTACCTGGGTATGGGGGAGATGCTGAGCCAGGGGACCATGTCCATTTGGCCTTCTGGACACACAGCATCCCCTTGTGCCCTGCCACAGGCGGTCTGGCTGCTGCCAGGAGCTCTTGCATGCTGTCCCCTGCTGTCCCCATCCTGACCCACTGCTGATAGTGGGGTGGGATGCTGAGTTACTGGGGATGGGACTCACCCACACCATTCCTGGCCCTTGTGGAAAAGCACCAGCTGAGCAGGTGGAGGGGTTCCTGCCACTCCCCATCACACTCATCAGCCCAGTTAATTAACAGGCAATGTCAAACAAATAAATTATTCCTGCTTCCTATTGATTCTAATTTACTGGCCCCTAGAGAGTCCAGGATCATTTATCCCACCTGTCACCCCTATGTAGCAGCTGCACTAACATCTGCCCTGCTCCCTTCACCTCTCCCGCTCCTCCATCTTTGGGGCAAAGTTAGGCACAGCTGTGAGGCCCACACTGCCCTACACCACTGCCTGTCATCCCCTGGAGTGCAACTGCAGCCTGGATTGTTTCTTATTCTGGGAATGGTAGATGCCCTAGTGCAAACAGGGCACTAGGGAGGGAAACTGCCTGTCTGTCGTTGTGGCACTCCTACCTGCCTAGGGTTCAGCTTCCTCCAGGGATTCCCTGGCCCTTGCCATCCCTTTCCCCTCCCTAGTACCACCAGAAAGGGTGTGGGTGCCAGTTCTGGATTCCTGAGCATCCAGTCCCCCAGCTCAGGCCATGCCCATGAGGACAGCAGCCGGATTTCCCCATTGTCCCAGAGAGAGGCCACTGCTGCTCACGCATAAGCCTTTGATGCCTGTCTCCTCTGTGGGAGGCTGATCAAAGCCCGAGCCCCTCCCAGCTCCCACCCCTATGGATGCTGGATCAATAAATCAATCCCAGCTCAGCTGCTGACTGCACAGTAGGCTTGGTTGGGAGATCCTGGAGAGAAGCAGGGTCCTGGCTGCTTTGAGATCTCAGCTCATGGCTGATGCCACACTGGGCTAGTGATGCACTAACCACAACAACCCAGGCTCTCAGACAGGATGGTAGTGGCTGCCAGCTCTTGGCAGTCAGGACTGTCTCCTGCTTGAGTCTGGGCAACACCCAGTGACAAGTCCTGGTCCTCACCTGGCCAGTGTTCCACTGCCCAGAGTGGCCCTGCACGGGGATGGGCTTTTTCTGGCTGGAGCCCCTGGGCTCGCATTCAGTGGTGCAAGTGGCAACATGTGTGTCCTCCTCTGTGCACAGGGTCATTGGTTGGCTCAGCTGAGGGATGCTCTGGGCAGCAGCCTGCCAGCATGGAGCCGGCAGTGAGCTGGGTGCAGCCAGAGCAGTCCTGGCCTCACCTCAGTTTCCATAAACAACAAGCCATGGTGCACAGGGGAGCTGGAGGATGGCCAGGGTCACGCAATGGGGTTGTGGGTGCAGCCTTCCTGCCTAGCTGCTGCTCCAGGCAGCTGCTCTGGTGCTTTCCAGAACTGGATGAGCTGGATTTCCTTGGATCGGATGGATTAAATTGATCTCAGCCAGACGCCAGTAGCAGGCTGCTTGCCACGTGCCTGTAGCCCGAGCCTGCTTGGAGAATTTGCTGCTTGGATGTGGGTCACCCAGCATCTAGCTTGGGAAGGGACACACAGAGCACTAGAGTCACTCTTGAGGACCCTGCCATGTCCCTGGTGCTGCCTGTCCTTCCACAAGCCCTTGGATATCTCCCTGCAGCACTTCTCTTGCAGAAAGTCGAGCAGCAACAGCCCTGCGGTGGGTGAGGAAGTGTGGTGGATGCTGCTGCCAAGCTCTGCTGCCAAGATAGCCAGGGCCAAGGGGGCAGGCAGGTGACTCACTCACCCTGGGTGATTCATCCCAGGTGTCTGTCAGGACCATCCAGAGAGCCAGGATGGCTTCAGCCATATCAAGATGTCTTGCCCAGAGCCAGCCCATCACCGTGGCCTCCAGCCCTTGTCTGAATCCACATGCCTGCTCTTGCGAAGGCAGTCCACAGGGATGCACCCGGCTATACCGATGCCTAGGAGTCATGAGCCTGCCCACCACTGACCCACCACCTACTCTGTGAGGGCCGTGGGGTGTCTGGTAGAGGGGGAAGCTGCAGCTCCCATCCGTATTGGCGTGGTCTCACGCAGTGGGGCGCATGTAGGAGGAGAGGCTGGCAGCACCGCAGCCAGGAGATAAGCTCCCTGCTCATCCTCATCGCGTGTGACGGGAGGGAGATTTATGGCTCCAAGCTGTGATTTGTGAGCGGCTCCAGCACAATGTATTGATCACCCCTGGTTGCTCCTTCTGCTCCCGTACCTCCCAACCCCTGCCTGTTAACTCTTCCAGACCTGGGAACCCCCAGGGCCAGGCACCCTTCTGTGCTGTAGCAGCTGGGGTCCAGGGTGGCTGGGATGCCGGGGCCCTTCTCTTGGAAGAATAGAAGGGATTTCCTGTCTGGGGCTTAGAGTGGGCAGGGGGAGATTCGCTTGGTTGGCAGCAGGGGGGACCCCTTAGCAAGGAGAGGGGCCAAGGGAGTGATGGAGGAGCCAAGGGGAGAGGGTTGGCAGTCTGTGATAAGGGAACAGTGCAGAGGGGTTGGGGCATGGTGCCAGGGATTAGTGCTGAGTGTACAGGGATGGCAGGTGGTGACAAAGGAAGAGTACCCAGGGGACAGTGTGCGATAGCCACGGGCAGTGCCAAGGGCACATGGACAGCAATGTGCACCAAGCAGTCCCGGGACCAGCTGGGGGGCTGATGCCAAGGGAATGGGGATGGGGGCAGCCAAGGGGGGACGGGGATGGGTCTGCGGGTGGCTCTGCAGCAGCAGCAGGAAACGATGTGTGAAATGAAGAGTTCCTGCCCAGTGCCCAGAGGGAGCGTGCAGCATACTGAGCAGGGCCAGGGCCGGGGAGGGGGCTGCAGGGGGACTCACGGCTGAGGGAGTCCCCAGCACTGTGTGGGGACCCTGACTGGGGTGGGGGGGGGCAGCTCTGCAGCATGTGGCTGTGTCCCTCCTGCAGGGCAAGTGGAAAGCGGGGCTCTTGGCATGGGAGTGGTGTGTGGCTGCTTTAGGGCTGGGGGCTGTGTGGGGCACATCCCTGCCAGATTGAATCCTCGTTGCCCCCCCTCTGCAATGCCCCAGCATCGTTTACCCGCCACCCCCTCCCCGCTCACTGGTTTCCCGCTGCTCCACGGAGATAATTAAATCTGCTATTTCGGCAGGTTCCGCATCCCCTGCCAGGCGGATCCGCAATCAGCCTCGAGAGGGCCGGGGTCCCCCCACCTGCGTCCCTCCACCCTCATCGCCCCCACACTGGGGCACCTTGTCTGGCCCTGCTGCCTCTGCCTGCCTCAGCTCCCCGCCTGCACCCTTGGGGACAATCCTGGGTGCTCGCGGGAGGCTAACACACTCCTCTTCTGTGCCTGTCACTTCTCTCCAGCTCCAGGGTTGCAGCCCCATGCCGGCTCCTCTGGAGAGGTCAGCTCTGTTCCCAAAGCCAGCCTGGCTGCAGAGCGGACCCATCCAGTGGTGGCACAGACCCTGAGCACAGGCAGAAGCAGCTTCCTGATGGTTGCCCCATGTCCCCAGCTTCCCATCCATCCCCAGTTCTGATGCTATCATCTTCCTGCAGCACCCAGGAAAGCTTTAAATAATTCACGGAGGTGAGCTGGAGCACAGATGCTCCCACAGGCAGCTGGGTGCGAGCAGGCAGGCAGCGGCTGGGTGGCAGAGATAGCTGTGCTGTCCCCGCTGGCTGCCCAGGGCCTGCTGGCACCTGCCAGCCAGGAAGGAAGGGCTTGGGCTGTTTACAGAGCAGAAGCATTGAGAAGATTGTGCTGAGACAGTTCCACAGAGTCAGGAGATAAGCAGGGTGCCCAGAGAGCCCCACACTGTGCTGCTCCCCATGCCCAGCCCTGCACCATGGCTGGCTTTCCCCCCAGCTCCCCTCTGCCCCCAATCCACTGTGCAGGATCCCAGATTGATTCTAGAGAAAACCTGTGAAGCTGGCAGCTCTGGCTGTAATTTTCATCAATAATTTAAGGGGGTAAAACTATTAATAGAACATTAAACCATCTGCTCTTATCCGAGGCACAAAGTTGGGAGTGAAGTTGAGGGTACCTGGATGACCTGCACAGCCACCTCCTGGTCTAGTCAAAAGCCCCAACACTACCTGTGCAAGCGCAGTGGGGAGAGTGGCAAGAGTTGCTGTAACTAATTGCTGGCTGTGCCAGGAGAGGGAATGGCAGCATCCATCAGGGAGTGGAGTTATTGATGGACTCCAAGGTTGCTATTACCTGCCAGCCCTGCTATTACACACACCATCACTCAGTGCATGGCTGCGGCTGCCACACCGGCCCCTCAGCAGTTCCTCATACTGTGCTGGCCAGGAAAACCACTGGAAACAGGTATAATTACACAGATGGTGCCCACCAGGGGTGTTTTATCTGTTTTGTCTATTACCTGTGCTGCTGGCTACACATTGCACTGAAGCTGTTTCCTCTAAGTCTTGTGCCCCCAGCCCCACAATGAGTCATGTGCAAACCCCATGGCACATCCCTGTTCCACCCCAGTGCCTGGATAGCCACATGCAGCCTGGCTGAGCCACAGTAGGGGGCAGCCGCTGCCATCCTGGAGTGGGGAGCTGGCCTTCCCCACCCGCAGGTGATACCCTTGGGAGCCGACACACTGTGACACTGAGAGCCCACCACAGCCTGACTCATTTGGGGTGGATTAGTTCCTGATCCCCCACTGCCCAGACCCAGGGAGGGCAGCTCCAGGAAGCAAGTAAGTGAATTTCAGGGAGATTAACCCTGGTCCCCAGCAGGATGGAAAATGGAGGTATATCTGTTTATCCAAACGGAAGGAACAGCCGCCCTGTGGGGGAGCAGATAAAAATAGGCTGACATTTATCTGCCAGCCCCAAGCAAGGCGGGCGGAGGGCACCATGACCAGGCTGTGTCCACTGAGGGACAGGTGGCAGGCACTTGCCACCTGCTGTCCTACTCAGGCTGCAGAGACAGTGTATGACAAGCAGTGGTGTGGCTGTGTGACAGCAGGGCAGTGTCCTGGGGCAGCACCAAGGTTGGGGAGCCCTGCTGAGGCAGGGCACACACAGGCACGGATTCTGGGGCAATGGGAGAGCCAGGTGTGTGTGCCAGGGCTAGAGGGCGTTTAGGCCTTCCTATGCATGGAAGTGGGCAGCAAGGTGGCTGACAGTGCGTTGTGCAACTGTGGCAGGGGAAGGGGGTCTGTGCTCAGGATTGGGCTGGTAGCTGAGCCTGGAGCCTGCTGGGGTACTCATTGCTCCTAGAGGGATGGTAGTGAGGAGAACAGCCAGGGCTGACATCCTCAGTAAAGATGCTCAGGATGATTCTCGAGGAAGGTAAGAAAACCCTTTACGTAGGCATCCTTCTCTGCAAGCAGCAGAAAGAAACCTCTTCACCTGTCTGAAGATCTGCAGCCTGGGCTACCAAAGAGGGCCACTGGCATTCTCTTCCCTGCTCAGGAGCCAGAGGAGCAGTTGTTCCCACTGCTCCACCTGCTTGCAGAAGTCCTGTCTTCCCATGCACCACAAGCAAGCATCCTTCTACAATGGCATTAACATTTCCCAGCATTTTCTTGGGATAACACTTGCCTCTTAACCATCTCTGAGCAGCAGAGGTCAGCCTCCCCACAGCCACAGAGGTCAGGATGCCTCCTCCAGTATCGCCAGCTTGGCATCCCACCACTGTGCAGGCATTGACTTTGCTGTGTGACCAGCAGCTCAGGGTGCCTGCCCAAGCCAAGGCACAGCAGCACCCAGCCCAGCTCTAGTGAGCCCAAGCCCTCGGCACCAAGAAGCCAGTGTGTGGCTGCAGGTGGGAAGGGTTAACTGCTGTGAGAGCAGAGCTTCCCCTTCCTCCCCCTGTCTTATGTTTTACAGGCTGGAGCTATTACCAGGAAATGTTCCCATCAGCACCATTGATCCCCTTGTTTACAGCCCAGTAATCCTCGGCTGTTGACTCAGGAGCAAAGAGGAAAGGAGGGAGGAGATGGGTCCCTCTTGGGCACTGCATCTGCTCTGCCTGCACCCTGCTCAACACCTGCCTGATGCACTGGGATGATACACACAAACCCTGACACACCTGGCTGGGCACTGGAGTCTCTGCAGCCAGTGGGAAGACTATGGAGGGTGGCACAGTGGCAGGAGCCTGTCTATGAGAGCAGCCATGGCCCTGAATGAGTCAACTCATGCAGTGGCTGTGGGTCCCCCCTCACCAGCATCACCCTCCTGGCACATGTGCCCCCCACCAGCTGCCCAACACCTGATCGCAGGGTGTAGTGTGGCAGCCCTGCTTTGTTCTCATTAGGGTGATGAGCGGAGGCATCACGCTAAATTAGAGACCCTCCCAACTCACAGCTCTGCATCTGCCAAGCTGAGCAGCTGCCAGCTGGGAATAGTAGCAGTGGGCACCCACACACTGCCCGGGGAGGCTGCAGTCCCCAGACTGCCCAACAGCCAACAGCATGTCAGGCCTGGTGTGCCAGCTTTTGGTGTGGGGTGCTGGCCCCTGCCCCTGTGTGTCGGGTCTCACCATCCCAGGATAACTTGTGCCAGGGCTGTGGCTATCCCTCACCCTAGACCAAGCTGAGGTCTTGATAGTTTGTACCAAGCATCTGTGTCAAGGGTGCTTGGGTGCCATCCATCACTGGGACTTTTGGGAGCTTTTTATTTCTTGTGGCTCTGATAACACCAGGGTTCAGCCACTTCCCTGTGCCAGTGTCCCAGACACCTACCCTAGCTGGGGGACAGGATTGTGCCTTTCTCTGCTCACTTACGCTACCGCCTAGATTCAACATGTCCCCTGGCCACTGCTCTGTTAGGAGGGGATATGCTTTGCTCCCTTTCAAAACCCTCCAGGCCCAGATTTACCTTCCCTCCCCCTGCAAGGCCCCAGGAACCTGGCTTTCTCCCAGAGCCCATGGGAGCGGTAAGGAGCCAGGCTTCCCAGGCAGGCTAGAGCAAGGCTGCAGGTCACAGCCTGCCTTTGTTAGGGTTGATTTAGGCTGGGCAAATCCCAAGGCTGAGCTCCTCAGCCCACCCTTTCTCTGTGCCTCTCAGCCTGGTTTCACTGCACAAGTACAAGTACTGCCAGAGCAACCGCAGCCTAGCCCAGTGCACCCCTGTTCTGCATAGAACTCTGCCCCAGCCCCAACAAACCCAAGGCCTTATAGCCTGAAAAACTGGTGACTGGCGTCTTTCCCCTTCCCTGATCTCTGGTCACTGGGGGCTTGTCAGCACCCCCAGGCTGTGGGTGCTGGCCCAGGGGCTATGCCCATCCCCCCTGACCCCTGGGATGTCCCACCACTGGGCACTCACTGTCTGGAAGTCACTGCTATTGCAGTCCTCATTGCCGAATGTGCAGCGGACAAGCATCTCTCCCAGGTCCATCTGGTGGCCCACACGCTCATAAAACTCCTCCAGGTGGAAGGGACGGTTCTTCTCCTCCTCACTCATACCCAGTGTCCTCAGCAGAGCTTCCAACCTGCTCCTCTCAGCACTTTCTGGCACCAGGGGCTGGCCAGCACCATCTAGAAGACCCAACATCTCCCCTGCCCAGTGCAGATCGTGGCTGGAGAGCCACGAGAAGCGGGCAGGGTTGAGGTTGCAGAGTGTGATGGCAGGGAAGATCTTGTTGTGTTCTGTCTCCTCCTCCAGCTGGGTGCTGTGGGGGTACTGGAAGTACAACCCCACGCATTTGGCATAGGCATGGATGAGGAGGGCCAGTGAGCCCAGGAAGGCCAGCAGCCACAGCAGGTTGCGGGCAGTATAGCGCTGGTGCCGGAAGATGTGCTGGATGCCGTGGAGGGTGGAACGGCTGGCAAACTCTTCCAGGCTGCATGAGCGCTGCTGTGGGGCTGGGACATCGCGCGCTGGGTGTCTGTCAGGGCAGTCCCCTGCAGGAAGGGCTGCAGAGGACCAGGAGGTACCCCAGGGGTGTGGGGGAGGCCTTTTGTTTTCCTCCAGCCACATGCTGCCACCCAGCTCTTCCTCTCCCCACTGATCCCAGGGTGCCAAGAGGAGGTCTGAGGAGTGGATGGCCGTCACTGCAAAGGGCGGGCTGGGCTTGCAGCAAGTGATGTGCAGCAGTGCCGGGGCGGGACTGGTGCAATGTGGTGCCACCCGCACCCTGCCCCGAGCGGGAAGCTTGCTGAGTGCTGAGATCACAGATGTACTTAGCGATCACCACATCCTACAGGAACTGGAGCCAGAGGCTGAAACATCCTGGAAAGCTCAGGGCACTCTCACCGCATGTCCCCCGGGGTTGCATGCAATTAGTTGAAGTCTTGCTACCACCACCTCCGTGCACTTAGCGTGGGTTCCCCAGGGAGGGGGAGACAGGCAAATCGGTAAATTCCTCACAGCCCACTGCCAGGACATGTAGGAGCCACCTGGGCAAGGCTGCATGGCCCTGGGCTCAAGGAGAGGTGCATGGGCAGGCATGTGTTGGGGGGCGACAGCCCTTTGTCCATGAGGATATGGGGGAACCCCAAGCCCTGCACCAGCCTTGCATCCAGGCTGGCCAAGGAGCCGAGATGCTGAGTGTCACTCTTGCCACAGCTCCTGGATCCTTGGACTCAAGCACCTCTTCTAGGCTCCCATAAGCACAGAGTGAGGGGTGGCAGAACACATGGGGGCAGTGACATGGACCCTGGGGGAGTGCTGGTATCACCTCCATGCCACCATAGGGATGCTGCCAGGCTCTCCAGTGTGGCACTTCTTTGAGACAAGGAGATCTGACTCAATGGAGGGGCTGGCACTGCTCAGCATCCCTTGCCCTCACAGTGTACAGGAAGACACAAAATTCTTTATGAGTCCAGCATTGAAGCTGAAGGAAACAGTTGCTTGTGAGCACTGAGAAGCACTCATGTGTCTAAAAGCTCGTCTCCCTTTCTGAACCACCTCAGTTTGTCTAGTAAAAGATAATGCCTTTCCCTGCTGGGCTCGCCACGTGTGCACCTGCCTGGGCAGATCCTACAGCACTGTTTTGCTGGCAGTGGCTGAGAGCAGAGACACAGACCAGAGCCATGTCTGTGAGGCCAGAGAGGACAGGTTTCAATCAGGGAGCTAGGATAGGGTGCTGCATTCCCCCACTCTGCTCCCCAGAAACATCCCAGGAGAGAAGATGGGGAAATCAGAGGATGCCTGGGCACAGGGAGGAGGTGATGCCCAAGCCCTGTAGGCCTGGAAGGGGGCGAGAGGGCTTGGCTCTCTCCTGCAGATGTTTGGACCTGGCCAGGTGCCCACAGGGCTTTGGAGTGAAGTGAAAGGCACTGCAAGACCCTAGTGGTGTCTGTAGCCATTGGCTGGCAACACTGGCCCTGCCCAGCTGCTGCGCTCCCCTGGCCTGTGCTCCCCAGCACAGCTTTAAATCCATTAGCTTTGCATAATTAGATTTTTCTCAATTACCAGATTATGATAATTAACAGCTCATTTGTAGGAGGCAGTGCCTAATCCCGGCATCATGCTTGGCTCATTGCCAGCCTGGCTCTTGAGGCTGCTGGTGCTGGGTCAGTGGGCAGTAAAGCAAACACTGGCATGGAGGAGCCTCAGGGATGCTCCCAGGACCCCCCAAAACCTCTCCACTACTGCTGACCAAGACCACCCCTGCACTGCCTGGCCAACACAGCCTGCCCAGAGAGGCCAGTCCCCAAAAACAAGGGGGAGAAGAGCCCTCAGGAAGGGACAGTATGCTCTAGTGAAGGGAGTCAACAGGGTTTTAGAAATGGCTCGGGCACCCACATGGCTTCAAAAGTGTAGAAAACATCCTGAGATGCGTCCTCCTGCAAGCAGCCACTAAGGGAAACCACGGGAAGGGTTAGCATTGTGGGCTGGGCTGGCATGGCTGCAGTCATTAAGAGTCTCTTTAATGAACTTTCCTAGTCAATAATGTTGTGAGGAAGGACAGAAGAACAAGGAGGCAGCTGCTGGTAAGGTACCAATCTTATCATGAGAAGGCAGGGCAGTTCAGGCAATTACTGCCCATCAACAGAGCTTCATCCCTAGTAACATAATAGAGCAAATATCAAGAGAAAAATGCTTCTGAGGACCTCAAGGGCAGGGGAACAGGGAGTAATAAAGATGAGCTTGGAGCTCACACAGGATAAATCTGCCCAATCCGACTTGATTGCCTTTTTTGGGTAAAATTGCTAAATAAATTGATGGTGAGGAGACAAGAGGTGTGATATATCAGGCTTTTATTAAAGCATTTGATATAGTATCTGAGGGAATTAATTCAAGTCAGTGGGGACAGCCATGCCCTCCCTGGGCTGGGTGCAACTGAGGAGGTGAGGGAGATGGGGCAGCCTTGGACACAAGTGGAACATGGTGGCATCCTGCGACACCACTGAGTGCAGCACTGACAGGGCAGCCGCTCTTCTTCCATCCAGGTGAATGTGCCACAGCTTCTGCTCCATGACCTGGCTCCCAGGGCAGCTGTGACAGGAGCACCAGTGTGGCATCTGGATTATCTGGAGGCATCACCCTGAGACACACCCATAGCAAGATTTGTGCCTCAACTGCATCTGTTTTGGGCCACCACCTCTATGTGCCCAGGGCCATTCTGCAGCTTCAGGACTTTTCTGCTCCTGCCATGGGCTCTGCTTGCAGAGTTCTGGCTGGGAAGTGGCATCAAGCGTGGGCAGCGGTCATGCCCAGCTAGGCACAACTGGATAGGATGCCTCAAGCCATTCCCATGACTCTACTTTGCACAGCGTTTCTGCTCTTCTACCATGAGTGTCTCCAGGCAGGGGATCTGGTCCTGCCTCTCAGCCCAGCATGGGCTTCAGTTTCGGCTCATGCAGGCAATAAATCAGCCTGCTTGCCTGTAGGTGGCTGTATGGCCCCTGCTGCTTCAGCTCACATTTCCCAGCCTCAAATTACCCTGGGCTGCCAGAGAGCTGGATGGTTTTGTGCCACTCCTGCAAACTCCCCTTGCTCTGTTTTTGTCACCAGATTTTGCCAAAGCCTCTCGAGTGTCCCCATGTGCAGGCACAGCATCTCCCAGCATGTGGTCCCCACCAGCAGACCTTCTGGGCAGCAGACCTATGTCAGCCCCAGCTGCTTGACATCACAGGAAGCCAGATGAGCCTCGGGAAGGCAGCTTCGCTCAACCGTAATGGCATTTGCTCCTCGACCAGATCAGTACAGGGTCAGAGGTCCCCTGCCAAATTTTAACATGTTTTGCTCAGTGGGGGAGCAGCCCAGAGTGTGCTTTTTGCTGGAAACCACCTGGAGTGTTTCTCCTTGAAAACAGTTTTTTCCCTGTGGCGTTCCTTTGATGCTCACACTGGGAGCACCACATGCAGCAGTTACACTCCCAGCTGGAGTCTCTTTTCCCCTGACTGAGAAGTCCCTCTTTCTGTCCCCTACAGCCCATTTCCCTGTCCAGCAGTGCCAAGCAGCCAGGGGCTGGAGGTGCTGGAGGTGATGGCAGGCTCTCTAATGGAAACAGCCCTGCCACGGGGCAGTGAGTGAGGGAATCCTTCTGCTGGCAGCATCCACAAAGTGTTGGGTGCTGTGAGATCCTGGGGGAAGCTGGGGAAGAAGCTTCCTTCATGACAGCACAACTCACCCTTGGTGCCTGGCCAGCCAAGCTACCCCATATGAAAACCATTAAATCCATGAGACTATTCAGTGTCAGACACCAGGTGGGTGTGATGATCAAAGCACAACGGTTCAGGGGCCAAGCAGAGAGAAGAGATCTGTGTTTGTATGGCATCAGGAGATTTCCCCGCAGCCCCCACTTTTTGGGCAACAGAGGAAGCTATTAAATGAGGCGCATCCACAGTGGTCCCAGCAGGATCCTTTCCCCTATATTCTATCTCCTCTCTCCCTGCAGTCTAGCTCTTTCCCGCACCAGCCTCTTTCCAGCTCCTTGCACTGGTGCTAATCCCCTAATCTGTGCAAAGCAACAATTTTCTGCATGGCACAGCTGCTGCTTTGAGATCTGCATCCCTCCTCCCCCCATAGCCAGCTCCCTTATCAGCAGCAGGTATCAGGTGAGCCAGGCACCATCTACTTCTGATAAAACCGTGTTTTATTTTGCCCTATTTACATTTATCTCCAAGCTTGTAATTATCCCTCATCTCGCAACGTGTTGTGCTGCCTTGTGTGCTGAGGAGTGGAGGTGACAGGTGCTTTGCCAGGCAGCCCTGGACCAATGTCCTCCTGGTGGGATGCAAGGACCTGGTGAGGTGATGCTCCAGGATGGGTCCTGCCCACCACGCTGGCTGCTGAGCTATCCCTCCTCTCTCAGCATCCAGGCCGCGTTCCCTTTAATCTCGCACAGCGGTGGAGATGGATTCTCTCCCTGTGAGCCAGATGTGTTGCATGGAGCATAAACACCCGCGACAGTTGTTGTGCTCCTCGGTGCGAAGGCATCAGATGTCTGCATTAAAACAAAGCTCTCCACTTAATTACTCAGGCTGATAATTCAGCGCGTGGAGGCGGCTCTGGCTGAGAGCAGAGGGCTGGATCACAGCTGGGACTGGAGAGCCTTGGAGTGCACATTAATCCCAGCTCTTGCAGCCCTGATTAACGGTGCTGGAAACCTGCCCGCCCCACTCATTCCCAGGGGAAGGGTCTGTTACTGCCCCACCAGAGGTGGTCCAGGCTGGTGCCCAAGTGGCTCTGCTGACCCCTCGCTAGGCCAAGGTGCCCCCCTCTCAGCATCTTTGGGGTGGGGTGGTCCAGGACATAAGGGACCATCACTCTGAGGGTGTTGTGCTGCCCTGGGAACATCCATCTACTGCATCTGGAGCCCATGGGATCTGGGTGCAGTATGGTGAGGAAAAGGCAGGACCCCAGGGTTACCCTGCGCAGGGACCCACTACAAAGGAGAACCAGAGACTGGAACTGCCATTGCCTGATGGGAACTGGAGACAGACCAGGGTTGGGCTCAGAGCAAGACCAGGCAGACCACCTAAGGTCTTCCCCTTGGGGCCAAAGCTACCTACTCCTGCTAACCTGAGTTTCTACTTCCAGGAGCAACAAACACCTCCTACAAACACCTCCTTTCTCCCCTCAGTCATCACTAGGGCCTAGGGCCCTTCCTGGGAGAATCCCTCACTCAGCTGTGTGCCCAGGCCTGCAAGCACCTGCCTGGCTCTGACAGTTTATCTGGGATGGAATTCTCCCTTGGACCTATATCCCCTGCTCTCTCCCTCCTGCCTGGTTCCCCAGCCCTGCCCCTACCCCCTTCCCTCTCCTCATTCCTCCCTGGCACCAGTGCATGGGCATCCCTGGAGCTGGGGCATCCTTCTCCCAGCAAAGCCCCCAGCAGACTGGCACTGACGAAGATCTGCCTGTGGGGTCCTGTCTGTCCAGGGAGACTGATTTCCTCCAGCTCTGCTCCTGCCCTCTTATCTTTCTTCCCTGGTCTGCACATTTTGCTCTGTGTCCAGGGTGAGTGGGAGTGACAGACCCCATCCTGCTTGGGCTGAGCATCCAGGCTGGTGCTGGGCACACAGGTCAGATGGGCCCAAAGCAGGCAGGCAGGCAGATGCAGGCAGCACCATCCCAGCGGGGCCCCAAGAGTTAAGTTGTCATGTATTCAGGGCCACGCGCTGGCCAGGAATTACACTTTTATCGGCATGCGGTGCTGCTGCCACTTGAATTGGGACTGGGAACTCTATTTCCAAGCTCACCCAAATTATTCTCGAAGAGATAAAGCGTGGTGCAGAGCAGCGCCGGCGCTTCATTAACATTCCCCAGCCCATTCAGCTTTAAACGAAGATTGCCTGCCTCTGAAAATGATAAAATTGAACATGTGAAGCAGGGCATTATGTTCCATCAGCCGATATTATTTCCCACGCAGAGGCCGAGCAAAGACACAAACAGCTATTTATGCAGTGCCTGGCCAAGCCAGGGTGGCTTGGGAGGGGGGAACAGGCAGTGGTAGGGACACAGAGTGGGTGGGCAAAAGAGGGGCTGGCTGCCTGCTATCATGGCTGTTCTGCCCTTCTGGGGGCTTCCAGGCTTGTACCTAGGGTACAACGTGGGTCTAGAGACCACAGACCTACCGTATGCATGGTGTGGAAAGGGGCTTAGTGGTGCCTGGGTTCCCCCAGGCAGTGCTGGCAGGGCTGGGGGCATCTCTGTCTGCTGCCCTGACCCACAAACGCATATCCCCTACCAGGGCTGAATAGGTGGGGTGCTGGCTCCATGTGCAGGATGGGGTCTCACCTCGTGGGTGGGTGCTGGGCCAGTGGGGTTGGGGACCATCCACAGCCAGGGAGCATGTGCCTCCCCAGAGGCAGACAGGGAAGGCTGGGCAGGCAGGGGAGGGATGAGCAGGAATGCCCCCGGGGTTGCAATTGGATTTTGCTTGGCCATGCTGAGCCTATCGATCCCGCAGTAATTAAAGTCGCTCCAAAACCTGACTCATATTCAACCTTGGGAGGAAGGAGCTTCTCTGAGAAACACCCTCTGCTTCCTGTGTGCTGGCATGGTGTGGAGCAAAGTCTTGCCAAGGTGCTTCCAGCCCATCCCTTTGGGACAGGAACCCTGCCTTGGGAGTGCCTGGGGCCTAGGCAGCAGCACCCATCAGGCAGCATTCTGGCCAGTGTCCTCAGCATCATGAAGTCCTGCTTGTGAATGCTGATGAGGTTCAGCCCTTGAAGTGGGGTCCATGTCGCCTGGACGCTATAGCTATTCTCTGGACCCTGGATATTTTGTCCCCATGTGCCTGAGACACATCCCTGGGATGTGGTAGTGCTCCCCCATGCCCGTTTCTTGTCATTGTCTGGGCCCGATGACGGACTGACACAAGGAGAGGAGCCTGTTGAACCCACAGCCACTCCTGAGAGGAACTGGGGTGTTGGGGTGGACCTGCTGCCACGTGTTTACAGGGTGCAAACCCCCTTCTCCAGGTCAGAGGCAGCCGCGAAGGTGTGAAGGCGGGCGAGAAGCCTGCGAGGTGTTTGTGTGCGTGTGTATGTGTGTGCAGGGGCTTGCACGCCTAGCTCTGCCGCCAGCCCCGCTGCTATTCCTGGTATTCGCAGCAGGTCGGGACAGGCCTAGGAAGGGGGAGCTACCTTTCGTCGGCGTCCCCCGCACCCTGTCCGGACCCTCCCACGAGAACGCAGGGCCGCCAGGACTCGGGGGCTGCGGCAGAGCGGGGGTGCGGGGCGGGGGGCTGCCCCGGGGAGTCCCCGGGCGGGGGACCCGGGAGCACAGCACGGGCAGCGCGGGCAGTGGCGGGACTTTGCGGCGGGGAGGTGGCTCCATCTGCAGGACACGGACCTGGTCGGGAGACCCGGTGCGGGGGATCCTCGCCGCCCCCGCCCGCCGCTTTCCATGCGGGGCACAGTGCTGGGGGACAGCGGACAGGGACAGCGGCTCCTCCGGCTCCTCCGCCCCCTTCCGCGCCCCTCCTAGGATGCGGGGCTGGGAAAACGGTGCTCCCTCCCGCACCCCTGCACACCCCCAGTGTCTCCCACTCCCGGTGCTCCCACCAATGCCCCTGCATCCCCGAGCACCCCGCACCCACTGCCACCGCACCACTCAAGTGCTCTCATTAGATACATCCAGTGCCTGGGCACCCCACCGCCCCCAAAGGTAACCCTCACGCTGCTCCACACCCCTGCAGCCAGTGCTGCCCCCCGCACCCCGGGGCATCCCACGCCTAGAGATCCCAGGAACACTCCCCCTCAACGGCAGCAGCCGGGACGGCGGGTCGGGCCCGGTGGCGGCGGGAGGCGGAGGCGGGGCCGGGCCGGGCTCCACCCCAGCCCCCGGCCCACATAGGCCGGACGGGAGGGCTCCTCGCCCCCTGAGCCTGCGCCGTCCCGGGGGCGCACGGCCCATCCCGGTGGTCGGAGGAGAGCGTGGTGCAGAAGCTGTGGGTGGATCCACGGGAAGGAGTGCTGTGCTGCCTGATTGCGGGGTTCCCGTCCCGTCGCGGGCGGCGGGATGCTGCGGCAGCGCTGCGGGCGGCTCCTGGCCCGGCTGGAGCAGGGACTGCAGCTGCTGGAGCTCGGTGGCAGCGTGGAGGAAGGTGGGTGCGTGCAGACCCTCGGCCCAGGGCACCCCACGACCCCTGTCTCCGTCGGGGTTTGGGGGAGCTGGCCCCGCTCCCGGCTGCCCACCCGCTGCTTTTGCCCCCAGACTACATCCGGATCGCTCGGTGCTTCGAGGCGACTCGCCAGAGATGCTGCCGGCTGGAGCAGGACGGGCGTCGTGCCCGCGAGAAGCTGGCCCGTGTGGAGGCCGAGCGGGCAGCGCTGGAGGTGAAGCTCAAGCACGCCCGAAACCAGGTGGAGGTGGAGATGAAGAAGCGGCACCGGGCGGAGGCTGAGCTGGAGAAGCAGGTCAGGGAGCTGGCCACAGGGGTACCCCGCAGGACTGGCTGTGGGGACCCCAGCCGTCTCACCACCACCCTGTTTCACTTACAGGAGCGCAAACTTCAGCTGGTCTTTGAGTCTCTGATGCGGGAGCCTTGGGGCAATGAAATGCTGAGCAGGAACCAGTGCTCTGTTCTCAGTTCCCTGGCCGGCCGGCACCTCGGGGCGACCCTGGCTCCGGGCAGGAGGTGAGCAGGGCTGGCAGACCTCACCCCAGCCCCTCGGGCAGCCCTGGGCTCGGCTGTGCCCCTCTCCCCCTCACTGCTGCTTGCCTTGAGGGAACTGGTTGGGCATAGGGGTGCTTGGGCTCTACAGAGGCATTAGCCATGAGCTCCCAGGAGCAGCTGTATGAGTAGGTGCTGGCTGAGGGGTGAATTGCTCCAGCTAAGCTCACTCTGCAGGTCATCTGCAGTGGACCAGTCGTGCCAGTCCCTCCTGTCCCACTCAGATATCAGCTATGACCGCACTGAGGACGATGTGGTAAGAAGGAGTGTCCTGCTGTGACTCTCAGGGTTCACCCCAGCAGCGAGGGGGTGTTTTTGCCCCACTCTTGCAGTGGAGCAGCCCCTTTGCATGCCCATGATTAGGGGTGGGCTGCTGTCAGAGCTGGAGATGAATGCTGGGGTTGCCCCTGGCCCTGCCAGCCCCTAGACTCCCTGCTGCCTTTCAGGATACTGATATGACGGTGGTGCGGACTCTGAAGCGCAAAGCCCCAGAGAGGCAGGTATGAGGGAAATTCTGGGAGCACTGGGGGCTGATGTTGAGGTGGGGTCTGTGCCCCTCTGTGGGTAAGGATCCCCCAGCTCTGATCCACTATCTGGTAATGTAGCCTTGGGTCCCTCTGCCCACTCAGATCCTAGTGCAGCCCAGGTTGGGGTGCTCGCCCTGGGCCATGAGAGGTGAGGGCACCCAGATAACTTACCCATCCTAGCACAAGAGGCTGCAAGGAGCCTGGCAGGGGGTTTAATTTGTTGATGCTGGGCTGGGAGCATCGTCTCTCGGCAAACCTCCCGCGATCAATAGAAACTCCATTATGCTCCACTGTGGCCCAGCTGGGCTCCTCAATAATTCATCCCCATATGTGGGCATCCCACACCCTGCTGTGCTTGCATCTCTGCATTGCAGGCCTGGCCTGGCCTCTCCCAGTCCCAGGGCTGGCTCCAACCCAAAGGGGGGGCCTGGGTCCCCAAGGTGCCTGGTGAGGTGTAGGCAATGCTGAGGGGGGTGAGATGAGACTGGGACTTTTTGTTGGGCTGGCACCACTTGACTTGAGTGCTCTGGTGTGTGGGGCAAAGTCAGGGAGGGATCTCTGCTTGCTCTTCACGCTATTTTCTCTGTTTCTAGCGTGTGTCCCTGGCCCCTCAGATTGGCCCTGTTGTGATGGCAAAACGGCACCGTTCTTCTGTGGTACCCCACAATGCTGTGAGTAGGGACCCCAGCATGCCCTGGGCAGGGACGGGGTGCATGGGCTGTCCTGTTGCCAGAAGGCAATACTGCAGCCTTCAGTCCTGTGGGTGTTGTGGGGTCTGCTGGGGGGACAGTGGCCAGTTTGTCCCCACTTGGTGCCTGTGTCCTTCAGCCTGTATCACCCTGGTCCCAGTGCGGACAGCATCCCTGGCACTGGAGGACCATAGGGATGTGGATTAGGTGGAGCAGAGATCATGAGGGAGATGTTGGAGAACTGTAGGGCTGCGGACAGGCATCTTCTTATTGCCTCCTATTTTGACAGGCAGGTGTCCCCTCTGTGCCCCTTCCTGCTGAGGTCCCAGGCCCTGCTGGAAGCCTCCTGCCCACTGCTCTGGTCCCACGCCGCCGCTCTTGCCAGGGACATCGTGTCTCCATGCATGCAGGTCATGGGAAGGGCTGAGGAGAGGGTTGGTGGGTGATGCGGGACAAGCCTCAGGATGATGCTGTCATATGGGAGGGAGGGGATCTGCTAAGGGATGCGTATCCCCACCATGGAGGTACTGGGGTCCTCTGGATATGCCAAATGCCACTGTCCCATGCAGAGGTTCCCTGAGAGCTGGAAAGCCTCCCCATATCCCAGCTAGCAGATGGGATGGTTTGCCTTTCAGGTCTCCCTCCACTACCTCCTCCCTCTGAAGAGCTGACCACAGTGTGCGGAACCAGTGAAGCTCAGGGCTGCCGTGCCCCTGGGCAGGAGAACCACACTGAGGGCAGCTCAGTGGGGCAGCCAGCACCAGCCCCCTTCCTCTCGCCTCCACAGAGCCTCCCACCAGTCCAGCACCAGTTCACCTCTAAAACGGTTTGAATCCCAGCCTCTCTCTCATCCTGGGAGGCAGGCAGGGAGAGGGTCGTGGGGGGGGCGGGCAAGGCTCTCCTCTATCCCCCACCCCCTTAGCTCTGCCTGCAGGGGGAATGGATGGAGGCAGTGGGGGCTGGCTGAGAGAAGATATAGGAGTGGTACTGGGTATCTGCAAGAAAGGGGACCCCCTAACACTGCTGCCCTCTCCAGGTGATCCGCCCTGAGCCGTGTGGTGTCTGTGGCTCCCGCATCCGCTTTGGGAAGACTGCCATCAAGTGCTGTCAGTGCCAGCTGCTGCTGCACACCAAGTGTCGGGAGCAGTGCCCCAGCACTTGTGCACCCCGGCCTCGCCACTATGCCTGGCCCCGGGAGGTGAGGGGGCACAGCAGTGCTTGGGGGCTGTTCCATGTCCCCATGGGGCTTTGGGGCTATCAGCCTCAGGATGCTGGGCCTCTGCCGGCCCTGACTGCAGGGCTGGGTGATGGGCACAGAGTGGGTCAGCGTTGTCCTTCCCAGGGTGTGCTGGCTGACTTCGCCCCCTCCACAACGCCCCTGGTGCCCCCGCTGGTGGTTCAGTGTGTGACCGAGGTGGAGACACGAGGCTTGACAGAGGTAGGGACTGGGATGGTGGAGGCGGCAATGCTGTGGTTCCCACGGGGCTGAGCCTCTCTCCCTGTGCCCCAGACAGGGCTGTATCGGGTGCCAGGTGCGGAGCAGCTGGTGCGGGAGTGGAAGAGGAGGCTGCTGCGGGCTGGAGGTGTGCTGCCTGCCCTCAGCAGCGTGGCTGACATCCACGTGGTGTGTGGTGTGCTCAAGGACTTTCTGCGGGGGCTCAAGGAACCACTGGTCACCTTCAGCCTCCACCCTGCCTTCCTGAGTGCTGCTGGTGAGCAGGGGTCCCAAGGTGGGGCATGGGGGAAGAAGAGGCTGCTTCTAACAGTGATCCCTGGTGCCACGACAGATATCCTGGATGATGCTGCCTGTGACACAGCCTTGCAGCACGTGGTGAGCAAGCTGCCCCCAGCCAACAGGGACACCCTGGCCTTCCTCATGCTGCACCTGCTCAAGTGAGTGGATCATCCTGGTGTGGGTTCTGTCCCCATCTTCTGGCTCTCTGCCCCTCACCCAAGCTTTGTGTCTTAGAGCAGGGAAGCTGCAGATGAGGGGCCCCTTGGCTGGGCAGCATGCTCACACCCTCTGTCCCCACTTGCAGGGTGTCGCGCAGCCCCGACTGCAAGATGGACGTGCTCAATTTGTCCCGTGTGTTTGGCCCTACACTGGTAGGACACAGCTCGGCCAACCCCACACCACTTGCCATCATGGAGGACACGCCGCGGCAGTGCAAGGTGAGGGGTCCTTGAGGTGTGGGGTATATCCTGGGCACTGCCAACATCCCTGTCCTACATCCCTCTCTTCCTAGGTGGTGGCTCGTCTCCTCTCGCTGCCACCTGACTTCTGGAGAGGCTTTGTGGGGACAGAGCAGGAGAACCTGGTACTGATGCCAGCCCCAGGGGGTGAATGTGGTGAGACACAAGAGCCCCAGCCCCTCCTGCCTTGGCCTCGTGACTTCTCTGAAGGGTCCTGGTTGTCCATGGCTGGGGTTTGATAGCTGTCCCCACTCTGTCCTGCAGAGCTGTTCTTCCATCCTATTGTCTCCCCGGAACCCAAGCCAGGCCAGCTGAGCCCTGTTGGTACCTGCTGCCTCCCCAGCACCCTGCGGAGCTGCGTGGGCACAGCCACCCGGCCCCCGTGAGTGCTGCTGGGGGTGGGCGGGAGCCCAGGGGAGCTCGCTTTGCACCCCTGACTCATCTCTCCCCACGCAGGCAGGGGCCGGCCCCGAGGAAGGTGGGCCGGTTCTTCCCTTCTCCGGTGTAGCCTGCAGCAGTGGCTCCCTGGGGACATGAAGCTGGCACTGGAGGAGGAGCAAAGCCTGCACCACCAGGCTGCCTGTGGGGTGGCAGTGCCGAGCTTGAAGCTCTGCTCTCCTTCCCTGGGGTGCTTCCCTCAGGACTGGGGAGCAGAGCTGGCTCTGCCCAGCCGTGATGGTAGGGATGCTACACCAGTGCTGTACTTTGTCAGGTTTCTATTAAATGTTTGCAGCAAAACGTGCCTGGCTGTGACTGCTGTCTGTCCCTCCCTGCTGCTGCCAGATGCCAGGGGTTGGGGATCACAGGCACGATGGAGCCTGGCTGGGTAGTCGACAAGAGCTGTACAGTCAGCACGGGTGTGAGCAATGCCTATTTTGTGAGGGCAGACAAGACCCCCTTCCACCTGAGCTGAAGCCCTCCTCTCCTGCCCTGGCGCCCAGGATGTGGGAGGCCACTCTTTGAGCCCAGACGTTGGCCTCAAGTAATTGGAGCTGCTGCTGCTCAGGGCAGAACAACCTTAAAGTGTTTCCAGACTTCCTAGCGCCTCAGTGGAGGCCCCTTTAACTCCTTCCTCTCCTCCTGCGAAGCCTAAGCAGTGCTGGAATGTACAGCTCTTTCCCTCCAAGACAGGAAAGCAGAATGATGCTGTAATGGAGCAAGGTCCTAGGAAGGGCTCATCTCCCAGACAACTCTGTGCAAGGGGGAACTTTGGGAAAAGGGGCATTGCATAACAGGGCTGAGAACTGCCCCAGGGTCACATCCAGCAGCTTGATAAACCTTTGTCCCTACTAAAAGCCAGACTAGATGTGGCATATGGGAGAAAATTCATGTACGATCCTGAAAGCAAGTACTTTGGCTCAGTTTTCCCCAGCGCAGGAGTGTACACCAGAGGGCAAGGAAATTAACACATCCAAGGCAGAGGCAAAACTGAAGGAGTTTAATGTGCTTAAAGCCAGGGAACAGCTAATCCCCACCCAGGACCACAGGAGAACTGGCACAGGAAGGCACAGGGCTGGGAGCAAGGATTTACTGCAAATCCATCGAGCTGGGGTGGTACTGGATGAATGGAGAATACCTAATGTGGCACCTCACTGAAGGTGAGAGGCATGATGGGGCCCGCAGTGGAGTGCAGGGCTTTAGCACAGAGCTCAAAAACAGGGGTAAATGGATACAGGGCAGTGTTGGTTACAGTAGAGAGCCTGTGCTTCAATAAAATCAGGTTTTTGAGACAAAGCGAGGTGCTAGATCTCTGCCACCTCTGCACATGTTAAGTTGATTCCTCTGGTGCCCTGTGAATGTGGCTGGTGCAAGAGGGAGACATGCAGTGAGCCCCCCAACCTGCAGCCATGCTGGTGTGAAGGACGCTGTTGGCCCACCAGGGTGGCAGAGTCTTGCTGCCATCACTCTGAGCCCTGCCTAGGCAGCAGGCACAGGACTCAGCCTGACAGAAGCAGGCTTGGCAAGGCTGGCAGCTCTTCTGGCTTGCGCTGAGCCCATGGGGGAAGAGGTTGTGCTAGGCGAAGGGGTGCTCTTGCAGTTCCCTCCAGGGCCAGCAGCCTGCCAGTCCAACCCCGCCCTTGTGTGCCAGTGCCCTTAGGACAGCTTGGCCTTGTTTTCCCAGCAGTAGGCAGAAGCCCAGCTCAGTCAGTTGCAATCACACTGATGAAATCAGAAGCCTCCCAGCTGACTCCTGTGGGGTGAGCTGCCTACACAGGACAGGCACATTCAAAGCTCCCTGGTCTCTAACGTGGGCCAAGACCTTCGAGGGAGATGCAGACAGCAAATGATGAAGGGAGAGACTGGTGAGGAGTGGCAAGGTGGGGATGTTAGTGCCCTTTGGTGGAGAAACACCCAAAATTGGACCCACAACACTGCAGGCAGCAAGTGCTCCCTGCGCAGGTATGCAGGCTGGTGCCAGGGTCACGCGCTGTCCCTGAAGCCTTCACCCTGGCCCAGGGCTGGTCCCTGGGCTGCAAGAGAAGCAGCACGCAAGGCTGATGCTCACCAGCTTTAATGTCTGTCTGGAGCAGAAGTCAGGCACTTGCAGGGCTCCTGGCCTGTACCTATTCCTTTGGAGGTACTGAGAACCTCCCAGGAGGACACAGGCTCTTGTTGTAGGGCACAGCAGGTGGCTGGCGCTGGCCCCTGACTCACAAGATAATCTGGTTTTTGTAGCTGCGGCTCAACTCCTTGTGAGGAAGGACAATGGAGTTGAGAATAACGACCTCAGCAGGGATGGTGACACTGCAGCCTGCAGGGACAATGCAAGGGGGTTAACAGGAGGGTTGAGACTGCCTCCCTGAGCAGGGCCAGGGCCATTTGGTGCAGCAGGGACATACCCAGGATCGTGATGGATGGTGTGAGGCGTCCATCCCGGAAAAGGGTCTCACTGTCGATTTTGGCATAGGGATCATTGGGGTTGGGGTCACTGGGCGTTCCTTCAACCCGGGCCCAGCGCCCAATGGTGCTATCCCAGCCCACAATGGTATTGAGGACACAGGTGTGGTCCTGGGGTGAAGGAAAGGGGGAGGCAGGGTGGTGCTGCCTCCCTGCAAGAAGTGGGGGTTGATACCCGCTCCCTCAGGCAAATCCTACTTACATGGAGTGAGGCGCCATGCAGGACAATGGACTCTCGCACACGCACACCAGCTCCCACTGTCACCCCCTCCCCAATGGAGACATTGGGGCCCAACTGTGAGGACAGAGGGAGGTGATGAGGACGAGTAGGACAATGATGACCTTGGCACCCCTGAGCATCTCCCTGCACCAGGGCTCCCCCAGCCTGTACTCACCACTGCAGTGCTGTCAACGGAAGCTGTCGGGTGGATGTACACATTCCCTGTAACACAAGGCAGTGGTGTCAGGGAAGGCAGCTCATAGGAGCCTCTTGGATCAGGGGAGATCCTGCTCATGGGTCCCATTGCCTCCCAAGACAGCCCCAAAGGCATTAGTGAGTCAGAAAGGTACCTCGGATGACAGGGCCTCCAGGTTTGTTCTGGGCCAGTCTCTCTGGGTGGCTTTTGCTGTACTGGTTCAGATAAAGGCGGCTGGCATAGATAGCAGAACTGGAGAAGGAAAAGCAAAAAGTTGTTACTGTCACTGGCACTACCAGGGCAGAGGAGGAGGATCCAAAATCAGCACTGCCCACCTACCCCCAGGGCCCTGCCTGAGCACCTTCCTCTCCCATCCCTCATATGGATCACTTGATGCTCCTGCTGCACCAACTCTAGCTTCAGCCCTTACCCAGCTGACTTGATCTGGCTCCAGAAGCCATCAGTTTTGTAGACATAGAGTTTGCCACTCCCAGCCAGTGCTGTAAAAACGTCCTGCTCTAGCCGGATCACTTCTGCACGCTGCCAGCCATTGGAGCTTTCCTCTCTGCAAGAAAAGAATCCTGTTAGACAGCCACCTTAGTCATGGCCTCAGCCAAGGACCTTGGCAGAGCTACCCTCCCCAAATCCAGGGGCTCTGATAAATCCAGATTCCTACTTAGCCATGCACTTCTCCCCAAAGGTGGGGACAGTGCCAGCCACGGGGCTAGGCCGGGACAGTTCCTCTGAGCACCAGAGCAGCAGAGGGATGGGGCTCTGCCAGCCAAAATAAGCTCTGAGCCAGAAGTTGATGGTGCAAGAGCCCCGCCCCGTCCATGTGGGTGTATGATCCTGCCCCCAATCCAGAGCCTGGCACAGCTGGAGTTTAGCTTTGGTGGTGGCAGAGATGACAGGTGACAGGCTGGCTGGTGCAAAAAGCTGGAGAGGGGAGCAGAGCATTCCCAGATGAAAGGCTTGCTCAGCCCCTTGTCCAGAGCTGAATGAAAATGGGGTGGGAGAGGAAGGGAGAGGGGGAGTTTCAAGCTGGCCAGGAGGTGAGCAGAGGAAAGAGAAGCCTGGAGGAAGGAGGGAAGCATGCATTATCACTAGGAATGATCCAGCCCAGAGAGCAGCCAGTGCAGACACAGAGGGAGACTTACCCAAGGTAAGGACAGCTGGTGCAGGACCAGGAAACAAGTGAGTGATGGCAGAGGAGGAGAAAAGATAGAGAAAGAATGGAGGATGAGTGTGCCGCTGCAGCCCTGGGAAGCACTGGGGTGGGAGGGACGCAGAGCAGAGTGAGGCACTCACAGTGCTAGCTCCTGCTGGTTCCTCTGGAAGACCTCGCCAATATGCTGGAAGATGGCAGGTGTGAAGAGGTAGATGCCACAGTTGATGATCTCACTGACAAATGTGCTGGGCTTCTCCACGTAGTGTTGGACCTGGAGGCGAGAGATGAGATGTGAATCCTGGGGTACAGCCCCCACACCCAGCGTCACACCCTCTGTGTCATGCTGGGAACACACGCCCACACAGGCGCAGCGCAGCACCCGCTGCCCACGCTGTGCTCAGCTCCCTAAGACCCTCCAGTACCTCCTGCGTGTCTGCGTTTGCCACGATACAGCCGTAATTCAGTGCCTGTGTCCTGTTGGCCTATGGAGCAAAGACTTGTAAGCAATGGTGGAGCAGCGGGCATGTGGATGCAGAGCAGATGAAACCCAAAGCTCATAGCCCAGGACCCACCCACCACCAGAGCTGCTGGCTTCTAAGCTCATGGCAGAGCACTGCAGCTCTTCTGCTCCCCAACACTGCCACTCACTGTGGTACCCAGAATGACAAAGCTGTGCATGTCCCCATGCTGCTGCCGGAACTCCAGCATCTCCTGTAAGGGGAACTCTGAGCACACGTCTGCATTGAGGACAAAGAAGGCCTCAGCACCACCTGACAGGATCTGGTCTCGGAAGTGATAGATGCCACCACCCGTGCCCAGTGCTGCATACTCCTGGAGATACCTGTGAGCCAAGCAGGGAAAAGCAAGGGCTTAGGGAAGCAGGTGCTTGGTGGCACCAACTGGAACCAAGGCCGGGAAGGGTTGGGACAGTCTGGAGAGACATAACTCTACCATGCAGCAACGGGGCTCACATGGACATTGCACAGAAGGAGGCCATGGCAGCTTAGAGCTGGGCTAGAGACATCTCCAGAGCACGAACCAGCCAGGGCAGGGCCCAAGGCAAAGGAAAGGTGATGGAACTAATACGGGAGGCCAGCTGTGCCTATACACGGTGGGACAGAGCCCACCTGCCTAATGCCTGAGTGCTGGCTGGGGGCTGCCAAGCTGGTAGGCAAGTGAGGGGCCGAGCCACGCTGTGCCACTGTTTGTGCTCCGGGGGTTCGAGAGCTCCTGCCCACCTGATGGGGATCTTGAACTCCTGCTGTGCCGACATCAGAAAGCGGCTGAGGGCCTCGTGGGGCTGGTAGAAGCCCATCAGCAGGATCTCCTTCATGCCGGGCACCTGGAAAGGGGCGAAGGGCAGAGCAGAGTGGAAAGGGTGGCCCTCAGCTCCACGGCCCCAGCCCCGGCCCCCCTGCCTCCCGTACCTTGGCGCAGGCCTCGATGTGGTGCTGCACCATGGGCACACCGGCCACGGGGAAGAGCGGCTTGGGCACCTCGAAGGACAGCGGCCGGAACCGAGTCCCTGCGGAGCAGAGCGGGGTCGGCCGGGCGCTGCGCCGGCGGGGTGGCCCGCGGGGCCCGCGCACTTACCCTTTTGCGGGCCCCCGATGAGGATGACGGCCTTGAGCGGCATCGCGGCTCCGCTCCGCTCCGGCGGCCCCGCACCGACCTCCGGCTCCGCACCTCACCCCGCACCCCCGGCCCGGCCCCGCCGCCGCTTCCGCGCACGTGGCTGCGACACGTCAGCGCCGGGCGGGGCTGCCGGGGCTGTCCGCGACCGCCAGGGGGGGCCCGCGGGCGCCGGGAGGGACCGTGCGGGTGTGTGCGGGAGCGGTGCCGGCCGTGCGGGTGTGTGCGGAGCCCTGCGGTGTGTGGGGCGCCGTGGGTGTGTGTACGGGAGCTGCTGTGGGCGTGCGGGTGTGTGCGGAGCCGCGCGGGTCTGCGGGAGCGGTGCTGGCCGTGCATGTGTGTGCGGGGCCATACGGGTGTGCGGGGAGCCGCTCCGTGTGTTGGTCTGCGCAGGGCAGCGTGAGGGTGCAAGGGAGCTGCTGTGGCCGTGCGTGTGCCCCAGAGCGTCGGTGTGCGATGCGGGGACACCATGGGCTCTGACACGCCTTTGGGCACACGGGTGTGCGACGCGCACAGGCGTGTGAGCTCGTGTGCGTGTCGGGGGAGCATGTGACAGCCTGCAGGCACCACGCTGTACCGTGTGCCCGTGCCCACAGCGGCAGACACAGCACCGAGGGGCCAGTGGGTGTAGCGAGGGGCAGCCGGGGGGGCCGGCGGGCTGTAACCAGAGCAGCCCCTGCCGGCACGGCCTGGCCTCATATGGGCAGTGCGTATTTATAGCCAGGCATCAGATCCCTCACCAGCACCCGCTGTGTCCCCAGCAGGAGCCCAGCTCTGCTGTCTCGCTGTCCCAGCCATGTTGGGCCCTCTGACACCCCATATTTTCACTCCATGACGTAAGGGCTATGTGAATCAGCTCCCCTGCGCTCATCCCAGTACTTTGCAGCTTCCCTGCCTTCTTCACCAGGTTTCCAATACCATTCCTAGCCCAGCCCCACCTGGAAGCCTTCCTGGCTTCTGAACCCTGGCCTCCCGAGATACCGGGGTCTGCACTTCCGACTCCCACAGTCACCCCCAGCAAAGCACTGAGACTGGAGGGGCTGCTCAGGATCTTTATTGCTGCTCTGGCACATCGCTTGCTCCAAACCATGGGGACATTGGCAACTCCAGAGCCCGGCAGAGAGGAGGGGACAGGGATGGGGATGGGAATGGGCAGACATCTTCTCCCCAAAGTCAATAAATAAAGGCCTATCACTACAGCAGCATCTGGAAGGGAAGTGCCCAACCACTGCCCCTGTCCACCTGCTCAGGGCACCCAGGCCATGCTGGAGCATCATGCCACCAGCTGGGGAGGACTGGGGAGGGGACACAGGGCAAGGCACCTTGGGATCAGATGGGAGGGGTGAAGTCTGGGGACAGGTGGGCAGGCTGGCAGTGGGGTACAGGGCAAGGTCCGGAGCTGGGCGGGCAGAGCACGAGCAGCATGGGCCTGAGCAGGCGCAGGAGGTGTGCGTGGCACCTGGGTGCCCCCCTGCGAAGAGGGAGTGCCTGCCAGTCCCCCGCCCTGTCATGGGGCACAGCTGACAGCCCCAAGGAAGGCACTGGCATTGGTCCTGGGGCCACAAACCCACTCGCCAGGACCAGGGCTGGGAGAAGTAGAAGGTGGGGGGCTCGTAGTCCCTGCTCCCAGCCTTAAGGACTGGAGCTGTGCCGGTTGGCAGGGAGGTGTGAGCAGGCCCCTCTCTGCAAGAACCACTGGAACAACCTCAGTCCTTGGGTGCTGGTGTGCAAACTGGGCGGAGCACAGGGACCCGCACCCCGTGGCTGGGGGCAGCTGCAGGCTGCGGTGTAAGGCACACAGCTGATGGGACCCACGCAGCCAGAGCTGGCTGACATGCTGGCAGCTCTCCCCCTCCCACCTGGGGCTTCCCTTTCCCCACTATCTGCATCCCATTCTTCTCCTGAACCTCTGCCACATTCTCTGTTCCTTGCAGCAAGGCTTTCCACCACCTGCCCACTGCCGGACCCCATTGCTGGTCTGGCTGGGGCAGCACCTCCTCTTCATTGGCACTGCCAAAATGATGCTGGCCACCATTGTCCCTGGCAGCAGCACATGAGGTCCATGGACTCATCCCGGCGCGTCCTGGCTCCTCCTCAGCCGCCCCATACTGCGGCCCATGGAATGTTCCTCTGGCTTCTCGGCCCCTCATGGCCATGGCCGAGGCACCAGCTACTGTGGCCCTGGTGGCTGTCCGCCCTGGTAGGAGCGGAGTAAGACCTTGTGCTTGGTGACAGCCTCACCACGGCGCCGCTGGTGATCCACCAGAAATTCCTTGAGACGGTTGGTAGTGAACGTCAGGGTCTGGCGGCGCAGCTTCATCAGGTAGGCATCCTGAAGCCAGGCATTGGCAAAGCAGTCCTTCACTGTGGGGCGGCTCCTGGGGCAGAGCCAGCTCTGCGTCAGGAACTGCAGTGTGCCCACTGACACTCCACCCCCCAAACCCAGCCACCACCCCTGCCCTGCAACACTCAGGGAGCCCAGCAGGGACAGACATCCACTGCCAAGAGCGGGGATGGACTCCAGGGCCCTGGGCTCAGGAGATCCCAGACCTCTCCAGAAGCAGGGATGACCCCAGGGTCCCACTGATGATGTCTGGAGGGGTCCCATGTGGCAGGGAGCTGGCTTGGTCACAGGCAGTCTGGGGCCACATATCCTCCCTGGCTGGGCCAGGCACTCACCAGGGATGGACAGTGAGGACCTTGCGGATGAAGAGGGCAGCAGTCTGTGAGACATTTGGGTACAGCTTGAAGGCATCAAAGCGTCCTGCCAGTATGCGGTTCTCCGTCTCAATGGGGTCCAGTTCGAAGAATGGTGACCGCCCGCTGAGCCTGTGATGGTGGAGGGGGTGGCATGGGCTGGGGGACAGCAGCGGGAAGTCCCCTTGCACATAACCCTCCCTCCCCCTTCCCTGGTTTGGGACAGCCACAGCTGCCCAGAGTGTCTCCATCCCCATGTCCAGCTGTGAAGGGTCTGCTGGGCTATAGCATCCCTCAGCCCACAATCAGCTTTGTGTCCCCCATGGCACCAAGCCCTGAGTGGGGCTGACTACACTTCAAGGTGTTTGTCCCCCAGCCCCTTCTCTTACATGATGTAAGTGAGGACACCAACGCCCCAGACATCTGCTGCGGAGCCCACCGGGTCCCCCTTCACCACCTCTGGCGCTGTGGGCAGGGAAACAGGTCTGTCATACATGCTGAGACACCAGCCCCAGCACTCACACCACTCCCAGCATCTCCAGAACCTGCAGTAGCCCCAGCACGCACAGCATCCTCAGTATTCTCAGCACCTACAGAAGTCACCATATCCCCAGCATCCACAGCACCCACACACAGTATGCCCAACACCCACAGCAGCAAAGCAGCCACAGCACCCCACTATTGCACCATCCAGCACCCCTCCCTGACACCCACCCTACCCTGACATCCCAATACCCTGACAGAGCTCAGCACCTCCAAAGGGATCCCAACTGCCCCACAGCTCCCAAACTCTTCCACTGACCCCAGCAGCTCTCACAGACCCCCAAATCCCCCCAAAACACAGTTCCTCCCAATTCCCAATCTCTCCAGTGCATGGGCATCCATTCACATCTTTGGGAATAAGCATGCTCCAGTTCCTTCCCTCTCCTCATCCCCACCCCCATGCCACTGCACCCCTGGTGCCCCACTCACACATGTACTCCAGGGTGCCAGCACGTCGCCCCAGCTGTCGCAACACAAGGGGATTGTAGGTCTGGGCACTGCCAAAATCAATGATCTTGAGGGCATTCGTGCCTGAGACGATGATGTTGTCTGGCTTGATGTCGAGGTGCACAATGCGGCGGCCATGTAGGTACTCGAGGCCCTGCAGGAGCTGCAGTATGTAGCTCACCACGTCATCCTCCGAGTAGCGAAACCTGGGGGCAAGTGGCATCAGTGGACAGTCCTGTACCAGCAACTGTCCCCAGCAGGTCTGTACCCACCCGTACCTGTCCACGATGCTGTAGAGGATCTCCTTGCCGGCGCAGTTCTCACAGATGAGCACCAGGTAGCGGGGGGTGATGTACGCCTCATGCAGGGCCATGATGCGCTCATGGTGCAGTGCCTTGAGGATTTCGTACTCCTGCAGCACGCTCTGCTTCCGCTCTGCCTCATAGGGCACGATCTTGGCCATGAAGTGCTTCCCAGTGGCATTCTCCTTGCACAGACGGATCACTCCGAAACGGCCCCTGCAGCATAAGGCAGCACTAAGCATCTCTGGTGTGGAGCGCTGGGGGCAGAACACCCCTGGCAAAGCATTGCATCCCATGGCTACTCACCTTGCCTTCTCATCCAAGAAAGTGTATGGCTTCTGGGGGACACCCTGCCGTAGTGCTGTGCCATCTTTTGACCCTGGGACCCCACTCTCAGCTGGGGGCTCCTTGGAGGATGGGGTGGTGGTGGACTCTGACACAGGGTGTGATGTGGGGGGCATGGAGACAAAGGAGGTGACCATGTAGGGAGGCATCTTCCGTGCAGGTGCAGTGTTGGGGGTGGGAGACGGTGTAGGGGCTGGACTGGGGGTGCTTGACACTGGGGAAGCAGGGGGGGACTTGGAAGGTGACAGAACTTGGGATGGAGGGGAAGTGTCCGTCGGGGGTGCAGGGGATCCCTGGGTGGCGGTGTCTGTGTGGGGAGAGGCAACAGTCCGAGGAGGGGTGAACATCAGCTCGGGGGGAACATAGACAGTGATATTAGGTGGAAGCTTGGGGTCTGGCGGATGAGCCTCCTCATGGGGAGCAGGGGACTGGGGGACCCCTGGGGTGACACCCGCCTGTGCAGCCCCAGCTGCCTTATGTACCACTCCCTTGTGCTTGCGTGGTGGTGTGGTCGGGGGGACCCCTGCTGTCAGTGGCTCTGTCTGCTCCACCGGTGTCTGGGTTGACTGGCTGGAAGCCACCTTCTCAGGGACAGAGACGGGGACAGGGACAGCAACATCCTTGGCTGGAGCAACTCGGGCATCTGAGGGAGCAAAGGAAGGTATGAGCCAGGTGGGGGTAAGCCAGGAGTGGGGTGTAAGAGGCGCCTAATTTTCCAAAGCACTGAGGAGGAAGATGCTCTGGGAATCAAGGACCCCCAAAGCATCCCAGAGGCCCCACAGCTGCCCTGTGCCCCATGAGACAGGGTTCACTCACCTGCCACCTCGAGTTGCACTTTTGCTGAGGGGGTGCTGTAGGGTCCCTGCCCGGCCTTGTTGACACAGGCCACCCGAAACCTGGCAGTGCTCCCAGGGGGCAGGTCTGTCACATTGAAGTAGCAGTCCACCATGCCGGTGCTGACAATTTTCCACTCATGCTCCCCTGCCAGAGCAGGAATAAGATGAGGCCAGGACAGACCAGGGACAGAGGCAGCCCACAGTCCTCCATCCTTGACGTCATTGAGCCACAGGGGACGGCCAAGACATTGGGCACTTTTGTCCTGTCTAGGTGTCCCCCTGTGAGCCCATCTTCCCGGCTGTGGTTCCTAGGGGACGAGAGGCAGTGAGTGCCACATACCATCCAGCCTGCGCTCCAGCGTGTAGGTGCATGGGGCTTTGCTCTCTGCAGGCTTCCACAGCACCAGCACCGTGTTCTTGTACTTCTGGGGGATCTCTGGAGTGCCTGGCCGCCCAGGGAGTCCTGCAAGGGGACAGACAGGGTGGGCTGGGTGCCTGGTCAGGGCAAGGCAGAAGCTGCTGTGATGTGAGAACAAATAGCACATGGGCTCAGAGATGCTGGAAGTGCTCATATAAAACCAACCTGTCCCCTCTCAAAAAGCACCAGTCTAGTGCAGATGTGGAGAGCAGAAGTTAAGTGACCTGCTCCAACTAGTGCCCAGCCCTGGAGTGCGTCTCTCTTTCCCCGTGGGTCAGCACCTCTGTCTCCCGAGGTCCCCCCAGCCTCCTTACGTGCCACAGCCAGTGTGCAGGAACTGATGGCCGTGCCCAGTATGTTGGCAGCTGCACACTCGTACAGCCCTGCATCCTTCCTGGAGACCTTGGTGATAGTGAGCATCTGCCGTCCGTCCTTGCAGGAGACAATGTTCAGTGCACTGTCCGGTTGCAGGGACTTCTTGTCTGTGGGGGAGCAGAGGAGAGAGATGATACAGTGTCCCCCTAAAGCCCATCCAGACAATGCAGGCAGCCCCCACCTTTCATCCACAGGATCCGGGGAGTTGGGCTGCCAGCAGGCAGGCAGCAGAGGGTCAGTGCCTCGCCCTCCAGCAGCACCTGGTCCTTCAGTTTGATGTGGAAAATGGGGGGGAAATCTGGAAAGCAGAGTGGTGGGTTAGGCTGGGACAGGGATAGGCACCCACCATCCCATTCTGAGGCTCCACCTACCTGATTCACTGGGTGCATGTGGCCGGCCAGCGGCAAGTGCCTCCTCCTGCAGAAGGCTGGAGGGGATGCTGGGCTGTGAGGCCATCTTCTCCTTCTTGCCCCGGGAGAGCCCCCACCGCTCCCAGCGGGACCTCTTCTGGCTGTCGCCCCCACCTGTGGGCACCCAGGGCAGCTGAGAGAGGGGCCAAGCCATGGCAGCCATGACTGCCATGCCCACAGCGACAGGGCCATGAGTCACCAGCAGGAGCCTCCCGTAGGATCCCCCCTCATCGCTTACCTTTGGCGGAGGCAGAGGAGCCTGTGCTGCCCTCAGAGCGCAGGGACTCAGAGGAGGGTGCGGGTACTGGGGGGGGACCTGGTCTTAAGCTCTCGCCCTCGGAGCTGGTGCGACGGAGCTCCCTGGGCCCCTCACCCTCTGGCCGCTCATCTGACACGCTGCGCAGCCGCGCGGAGACCCGCTCCACTGTGGCACTGATCTTCCTCCGCACAGCCACCGCTGGTGACTCACTCTCCCCACCACCCCCTGGCTCTGACTTGAGGCTCTCTGAGTCCCTCCGCTCCATGGAGCTGGCCATGGCCATGCTCCACGAGAAGCGGCGCCCACCGGATGGGGTCTCACTGCCTCCGTCCTCCCCCATGCTCTTCTTCCTTTCAGCAGGCGGGGTCCGCTTGAGGAGCACGGACATCCTCCGGAAGAAGCCCCTATCCTTCTCCACCTCATGCAGGTCCTGCACTGATTTGGACTTGGCTGCCAGTCCAATAGGCCGGTCCCTTCGCAGCTCCAGGGGCACACCAGCTGGTGTGGGACGGTAGATGCCCTCATCAGAGACTGGGGGGCAGGCCAGGTGCCTGTCCTCAGAGCGGGAGCGGGTGAGGAGCTTCAGACCCCGGGTGAGGGATGATTCCCTGCCCCTCTTGAACTTGGCCTCGAAGACCTCCTCCGAGTCAATGTCCTGGATGACCAGGGAGCTGGAGGAGCCGGTGGGCTTCACCTCCCTTCTCAGTGCTGGTGCTGGTGTAGGCGGCTTTGCAGGGCTGGCTGGTGGGGTCTCCTTGATGGTTGGTGGGGTCTCCTTGATGGTTGATGGGGGCTCCTTGGTGGTTGGTGTGGGCTCCTCAGTGGCCAGTTCCCCGACTTGTGTGGCTCCCATGGCTTGCATCATCTTGGCATAGGAAGACTTTATGTGGGTTTGGGGGCCAGGGGCGGGGGGCTGTGGTGGGGTGGGTGCTCCCGTCCTGGCAGTCCCCTCCCCACTGGGTCCAACAGCTTTTGTGGGTGACTTCTCCTGCTCCCTGGCCACGGCCTTCTTCCCTGTGGTGGTAGCAGCCGTGCTGGCCCCGAGCTGGCTGTGTTCCTCAGGGATGCGTCTCCTTCCGGAGCCAGCCTTGGCAGGGGGAGCCTGGGAGACAGTGGTCTCTGCTGCAGGGGATGTTGGTGGGCTTGGGGTGTCTGATGTCACTGTGGGGCGAGCATCAGAGAGGGCCGAGAGTGAAGGGGACTCCTTCAGCTGCTGGGCCTCTAGGCAGGCCACTGGTATCTCCAAGGGTGCACCGGAGCGTCGGTGCCGGACAACAGGCTCAGCATCCCCGTGGCTGAAGGAGCTGCTCTTCTGCAGCCGGCACTCAGAGGGGAGGAGGCGTGGTGAGGTGGCCTCACTGGAGGCTGCCCGCACCAGCCGCGGCACTGCTGGTGCCTCCAACCGGCCTGGCCGCAGGACTTTTTTGTCAGGGCCAACCCCCAGGGTCTCCAGGAGGGGACCCCGCAGGCCACTGACCTTGCTGTCCCCAGAGCTGCCCCGCAGCAGCCGCTGGCGCATCAGCTCTAGGCGCTGGGCATGATCATCCTCCCCCCAGGTCACCTTCCGCCGCGGCAGCTCCATGGAAGCTGCCTTGGCCAGGGTCCGGCGGGAATCCCGTACCACTCCAGCCCCTTCCTCAGTCCCAGGTGACTGTTGGAGCAGCAGGGCACTGTCAGCAGATCCGCCCCTCTTCAGCTCTCCCCGACGGGCACTCCCTGGGGACTCCAGACTGGAACCCTTCCTCATGGCTTTGCGAGGGTACTCTGGCCTCTTCTGGGCTTCAGGTGCTTCTTCATCAGAGGAGCCAGGTGCGTCCACCTCTGCACACGGTCGCCGTGGCCCAGCACCCCTTGGCCGCTTTCCCAGAAACACTCCGGGCTTCCCTGTGCCCTGGCTCTGCCACTCCATGGCAGAGACCTCCCCCTCTGGCTGCAGCCCCTCGGATGGCCCAATGGTCTCATCATCCGTGGGTATCTCATTGAGTGACATGCGGGAGCCAGAGAACTCCACCTGGTGTGGCATGGGGATGAAGGGCAGCTCGTCCAGGTCATCTGAGTCTGACGAGGATGACAGTGCTGGTGACTCCTTAAGGTGCCGGGGCACAGCAATGGAGAGGTGGTTGGACGTGTCCTCCAGCAGCTCTGGGATCGGCCGCAGCACCATGTTGCACTTGTAGCTGATCTGTGAGCGCTGCAGCCGGCAGAGAGGGCTGGATCAAGCCCAGGCGCATGGCATGGCATGGCATCATCTTGCCAGTGCACATCACCCCATTTTGCCCAGCACACAGCCCTGCCCGCTCCCTTGCTCCCCCAGCCCCTGCCTTCACCTGCCATTTCCGACGGGAGAGGAAGAGTTTGAGGTGGTCTGTGCTGATGACTTTTCCCTTGGCCAGCGTCTGTGGGATGAGGGGACAATGGTGACCCATGGAGCCTGAAGCACCCCATGGCTGCTTCGCGCTAGTCCCTGCCCAAACTCACCTTAAACCAGGGATGCTCCAGGGTCTGCTCTGCATTGGGTCTCCTGTGAACCGACACCACTGGGTGAGAACCACCCAGGCTGGGGGGCTTTGGCCAGGGTAAGGGCAAGAGGGTCTGATTGTCTGTACTGCACCCAGGCAGGGCTATGCAGCCAGCTTGCCCTTGGGCATCCCAATGCACAGGGATCCCCAACTTCCCTTGAGCACAAGGCTCATGCTGGAGGGGCAGGGGATGGGGAAAGAGGACCTTGCAGCACTCACAGCCTATCGTTGACCAGCACTTTGATGACGAAGCCCTTGGCTTCCCGGGTGAGCCCCTGGAACATCCTCTCCTCAAAAGCCACATTGTAGTTGCGGATGTTCATCAGTGTCGTCTTGTCATTCTCTCCCACAAAGGGGGAGATCCCCGTCAGGCTGCCAAGGAGGAAACACTGTCATTGGGCCATGGGGACATGGGAAACAGCTTGAGAAGTACATGAGACTGAGGACAGGACCTCACACCCTAGCCCTGCTGCCAAGGGGAGGGCAGAGGCAGGAACGGCTGGGGAGGAGGCTGAGTCTGCAAGGACTCGTGCATGATCACATCCTCAGCTCTGGAACTGGTGAGGGTATGGTAAGGGTGTTCTTCCCATGAAGGCCCACCAGGGCACTTACCAGAGGTATGCAATGACCCCCACGGGCCTGCGGAGAGGAGAGCACAGTTACTGCACATCATGAGCCCTCTAGGGTACAGTCCCTGCTGACATAGCAGGGAGTCTACCAACCACCCCAGGACCACCCTTACCAGATGTCAGTAACACTGGAGACAGGGGTCTGGTTGACGATCTCAGGGCCCACGAACTCGGGGGTGCCATACTTGCAGTACTGTGGCTCCTCAGGTGTCAGCTCCTGTGCATTGCCGAAGTCGCAGATCCGGACCTGCTCACTGCTCAAATCTGCCATCAGGAGGTTTTCTGGCTACAGAACAATGCAGAGCAGAGTGGACCTTGGCGGGATGCAGGGGCTTTCCCCAGTGCTGAGGCACTGGGGGCAGTGCCTCCCAACTATATACAGGAATGTTCCCTGTCAGCAGGACCAAGCCCCTGACAGCGCACCAGGAGCCCTTCCCTCAGGGCACAGGGCAGGAGGGGTCTGTAAAAACCTGCACTCACTTTGATGTCCAGGTGCAGGATGCTGTGCTGGTGCAGGTAGCAGATCCCTTCCAGAACCTGTCGCATGTAGGACCGAACCTGTAAGAGAAGGATTGGGGAGGGTGGGCACTCTGAGCATGGGACAGCCCAACACTGGCCCTGTGCAGAGGAGGGTGTGGGTTGTAACCCCCTTAGTAGCCTGATACCATGAGCATTGCACATCTCTAAGGCTGGAACAAACCCCAGTGTCCTCAGGACCCTTCCCTTCCCCATCACTTTGCCCGCACAACATTTACTTACCTCCGACTCACACACCGAGGGCTTCCTCACCATCCTGTCCAGCAGCTCTTCCTCAGCACAACTGGGCCCCAGTCAAGGCACACAGAAATTCCATGCTCAATTGTGTCCTGCACCAAGCTCCTCTTCACCCGCTCTGCCCACCCATTCCCCCTAAAAGCCTCCCCTCATTCCCTGTGCAGTGTACTCCTGGGGCAGTGCCTGGAGGATACAGTTCCATGACTATGATGACTGCATTCTTCTTCTCAAAGGCATCATGGAAGAAGACAATGCGCTCGTGGTCCAGCTGTGAGAGAATGTGCAGCTCCCGCCGCGCTGACTGCTTGGCCTTGGTCTTCCCAGGGATGAACTTGGCAGCAAAGTCCAGCTGGCTGCTCTTCTCTGTCACCCTCCGCAGATAGGAGAAAGCCCCCCTGCCATGCAGCAGTAGGGGCAAGGGAAGATAAGGTGGATGAGCAGGAGACTCCCCATTCCCTGAGCAGCTGGTGCAGGCAGTCTGCAGGGAGCTGCCCACAGCTCTCTGTGCCCATCCATGGAGAGACCCTGAGCCTGGCTTTTTTCTGGACACCCCAGCTCCCCACCCTAATCTGGCACTGCAGCATCCAGTGATGACACCTGAGAGCAGCCCCAGCATGCCAGGATCTGGTGTACTATGGAGCTCAATTCCTGTCCCTGTGGTGTCTGGGTTGCCCCATCATGCCAGCGGACATGTACCTCCCAATCTCCTCATGCACATCATAGTAGTCAGTCAGGCGTCGTGCCTTGTGCAGTGCGTCCTCCTCCATGGCAGCATCAGTACTGGGCTGGGCTGGGGGAAGAAAAGGCGCTGGCATGGGGCAAGCCAGGCACTCAGGCTCTATCCTCAGGGGCTGGGGGACCAGTCTGTCATACCTGCCCGCACCACCAGCTCTGCCTTGCAGGAGACCTCCCCAGCCAGGTTCTTGGCTGTGCAGGTGTAGACACCACTGTCAGGTTCGGCAGCACCCAGCACCACCAGCGAGCACTCATTGTCCTCATACACGAAGCTCAGGTGGCTGCTTTCCTCCAGCATCTCCCCATCCTGAGGGTGGCAGGGATGTTGAGGGTGTCCTGTCCCATCCCTGACCAGCTCCCACAACCCTTTCCCCATAGTTAGGGATGGGGCACACCCTGCATCACCAGGGTTGAACACAACCCCAAAGTCCCAGTGCAGCGACCCAGGTGAGGCAGTGAAACACGTGGGTCCAGTGGGGCTGTGGGTCAGGAAGTGGTTGAGGGCTCTCAGCCCACCTTGTACCACATGATGTCCGGCAGCGGTTTCCCCTCCACCACCACAGCGAAGCGCGGTGTCTCCCCTTCTTGGACATCGATGTCCTCCATGATGGTCTCAAAGCGTGGTGCCTCTGTCAAGAGACAGGGCATGGGGCACCACGGGACAGTGTCACTCCCCTACCACTGGAAGGGGGGTGTATGGCTGTGAGGCACTGCAAGGAAGTGCCAGCTCATGGTGTAGGGGCATGGAGCAACATGGGGCAGTGCCACCCCAATGCACATGGGAGCGGGACATCAAGGGGCAGGCCACCAATGGCATGTGCCTGCAGCACCATGTGGCAGTTCCCCATTCCTGTGGGGCACTGTGAGGCAGTGCCACTCACAGCACACAGGCATGGGGCACTGTGGTACTGCATCTCCGGTACCATGTGCATGTGGGGTACCATGGGGCAGGGCCACCAATCACAACTCTGTGGGACATTCTGGAGGGGTCCTCTATGGCTCTTGGCACTGAAGGCAGTGCCTCCCAACTATATACAGGGATGGGACATCCTTCAGCAGTACTACCCATGGCACATGGCTGAGCGACACCATGGCTCACTGCCTCCCCATGCATATGGTCACGGGGCACATGAGACACATCTGCCCAGGTCAGGCATATGTAAGGGACATTAGGCAGCTGTATCAATGCATGGTTTATGATTTCTTAACCGCACGGGTCATTGCCGCCCTATAGAGTGACATTCCCATATGAATATGAAGCACTGAGGACTAGTGTCATGCTATGGGGCAGTGCCCTGATGGCATATGGGCATGTGGCATGGTGGACTGGTGCCACCCTGCAGGGCAATGTCCCCCCCTCCATGGTATATGGGATTGGAGTACTGTAGGGTGATGCACGGTAGGGTGGAGGGACACAGCCCCTCAGTGTGGGGACACCTACCTGCAAGGCAGAGGCGGAGGGTGCAGCCAGCAGTGCCATGACGGTTGCTCACCTCGCAGGTCAGCAGCCCTGCAGCCCCCCGGCCCACACGCAGCAGCCGCAGGCAGTGCTGGTCGTCATCTGGCATTGTCACTTCGCATGTGCCTTCCAGCTCTCCCAGCACCTGCCCACCCCTGTAGGCACACCAGATGCCACATCACAGCTCCACAGGCAGCCCCAGACCCACTACCCCACTGATCCCAGTTCAGAGCCCCTTGACCACCTCCTGACCTACAGACAGCCCCAGTTCCCACCCCACACCCCCACAAACTGCTCACATCCCATTGCTAGTTCTGCTTCCTGAATGGCTCTTCCCCTTAAAACCCCACAGACAGTATCTCCCTCCTCCCCAGCTCTGCACAGCCCTGAACATCACCGTTGTGTGGCCCCAGGGAAGGAGCCCCCCCTCCAAACATACACTGTGGGCTGCACAGGAAGCTGGTAGGGAATCTCCTCTTTATCTATCCCATGGAGTGATGCTGGGCCATGTCCTACCTCTTCCAGGTGACAGTGGCCTCCACATGGTTGATGGTGATGGTAACCGAAGCTGGCTGGCCCTCCACTACATACACGACATCGGGCTTGTCCAGGATGACCGGGGACTCCTCCAGGTAGGGACCTGTCACATGCACTGTCACCACCCTGCCAAACCCCATGCCGCCCAGCCCTGGGCAGCTTACCACCTGATGAGGGACAGAGACCTCCGCCACAGCTACCCAACCCCTTCCCACTGCCCTTCTCACCTCGGTCCAGGAGCTGCACAGGTCCCACTGGCGGGGATGGCTTGCTGTTGGTCTTGGGGGTGGCGGTGATGACACGGAAGAGGTACTGGGCACCCTTGGTCAGCCCATGCACTGTGTAGGTGGTCTCCTGCACACCAGTCACCAGCACCACCCACTGCATTGTGCCCAGCACTTGCATTTGCACAACGTAGGTCACCGAGTTGGGGTCTGCAGGAGAAGAGAGTCAGTGCAGAGCCCCCAGTATTGGGCTAACCCATGGGCCGCATCATGGCATTGCCCACCCCCTGTCCCCTCACCTATGGCAGTGTCCAGCCACTTGGGTTTGTTCCAGGTCAGCATGATGGCTCTGCCAGTCACGGAGGCCACAGTGGGGGGCCCATCTGGGGGGGTTGGCACCACATCTGCATGGGGAGGTGGACAGGGGTGTGAATATGGCCACTGCCCCCACTCTTCAGGGCATCTGCCTTACACTCTGGGAGATGCTGGCTGAGCGGATGGATGAGGCCAGCAATTCTCCCTGGTTCCCTGGTGAGGGGTCAGCCTTGCAGCCCCTGTGGAGTTGGTGCTGCCAGCAAGCCTCATGTGGGACCTGAGGGTCCAGGGATGGGTCTTGACCCCACAAGATGAGAACTGCACTGCTGGCCCCATAGTCCCCTCCAACCTGAACTGTCCTGTGATCATAAGCCCCTAAGACCCCACGACGGCACCAGGTCCCAGCCTGGGAGGGTGGCATCAAGTCGCTGCACATCCCCAGTGGTGCCCGCTGCCACTTACCAGTGACATAGAGGTGCGCATAGCACGTGGCCTTCCCCACTTTGTTGGCAATGACGCTTTTATAGACACCAGCATGTGCATGGCTGACGGCTGTGAACACCAAGCGATGGATGTCCTTATCTGGTGGGGAACAGGAGGACACAGGTAAGACCTCACCAGGTAAGCGGCACAGAGATCCCCTCCCTGCCTCATGGGGCATAAATGTCTGGGGGGTGATGCCTTCTCCCAGGGTGCTCCCCTTTTTCCATCCCAGGTGGAGGAACCCCAGTGGGCAGAGAGGGCAGTGGGGAGTCCTACACTGCATCATCTTGCGGTCATCGGTGCTGTCAATGCGGGAGCCATTGTGGTACCACGTGATGGAGGGGTAGGGCATCCCGGCCACCTGACACTCCAGCACAGCCTCCTTCGACTCCACCACATCCAGGTTGTGCAGTGGCTTCAGGAAATCAGGCATGGTGAAGCACTCTGTCTCTGTCTCCACCTGTTCTGGCTCCTCTGGGATGGATGGCATCTTCTCCAGCTTGGAGCTGCAAGAGCCCACACATGTTCATGATGGAAGCATGCTGCTCACAGCCCAGCCCCGACCCCAGGCTTTGCATAAGCCCGTTGTATCCCAGCTCCCAGAGGAGAGCAAGCAGGGGGAAGCAGATTCTGGAGACTGCCCAACTCTTACATCTGGGAGGCAGCAGATGGCCGTGGCTCCTCCACATAGAGCTCAGCAGAGCACTCCACATGGCCATGGATGTTCCTGGCAGTCGCCCTGTACTGCCCCTCGTCCTCGCTGCCCACATGCACAATGACCAGTGAGTGCAGCCCTCCATCCTGCTGTATCCGCACGTTCTCCCCCTCCTGCACTGGCAGGCCTGCAGAGAGACACACACCAGCATCAGCACCCTGTCCAGCCCCAGCCAGGTGCCAGCCTTTAGGAGCAGCCCCAAAAGAGATGTCTCCCTGCAGGGCCCTTGGCAAGCTCTCTGGGCTTGGGGGTTACCAAAGTGGGTCCAGGTGACCGTCGGGGGGGGAGTCCCACTGATCATGCAGTCAAAACGTGCCGTCCTCCCTTCCACCACGTCCACATTCTCCAGCTTGCGGGTGAAGAGGGGTTGCACAGAGGGCTGCACCATCAGCCGGGCGCTGCAGGTCAGCTCATCTGTGAGGAGAGTGGGCAAAAGTGAGCCCCTGCAGCACATGCCTGTGCAGGACAGGAGGCAGACTGCGACCACATGGCTGCAACCCAGCAGCCAGCGTGACTATGGCTGAGCATACTCTGTGCCTGGTGGGGGCTGAGCCAAGGTGTGCAGGGTGCCAGGCTCTGTCCCTGTGCAGGGCAGACGTGTACAAGTGTGTGCAAGGTCCCCATGACCAGGGCTGGGGCTCTGCTGGCAGCAGGGGCCTCTTTCCTTCCTGCACAGCAGTACAGGTGCCAGCAGCAGGGTGAGGGCAGGGGGTCACAGCTGGCCTAACCGCTTGGGGACAGGGAAGTGATGCTTAAGCAGGAAGTGCCACCACATGCAGCACCCAGGGGCAGCATGGGGATAGGTGCAGGCTGGAAGATCCAGGTGAGGGATGCAACAAGGACCATTTTGCAATGATGGTATTTTCACCCACCCTGGGCAGGGACGGGCAACACCATGCTCAGGCCCAGCCTCACCTCCCTGAGCCCAAAACTGCTGCTGCTCTCAAAACCCCAGAGGCATACAGCCTTCTTCATGGAGGGGTGCACAGGCCCAGCCACAGAGTGCAGAGGATGCCACTGCCCCCTGCACTCCCCACAATCCAGCTGTCCAGGTGAGCTGGAGAGTGGGCTCTGTGGGAGAAGAGGCTCTGGCAGCATGCACAGGCACAGGGTGTGTTGGAGCCTTGGGACAGAGGACCATGCTGCTCTTCCTGAGCTGCCACTGGTGATGGCTTGGTGGAAGAGGGTGGGCAGCCTTGATTCGCTGCCTATTTCCCCACCGTCTCCCAAGCCAGCAGAGAGAGGTCAATACTGGAGCTTGGCATTGAGACTCTGGAGCCAGAGACTCTGGAGCCAAGGGACAGGGACAGCTGGACTCCAGGCCTGCATCCACCTGGTACAGCCATGGTGCAAATGCATCTTCCCAAATTTTGGGGAGCTGCATGCATGCCAGCAGAGGAGCTGAGTGGGGTACGTCAGGGCTGCAGGGCTCAGAGTGCTGGAGCCTGAGGACTGATGCACACCAGGTTTCCTTATTCCCTTATCCCCCACCTCCAGCACTCACAGCTACATCCCAGGCAACCAGAGCTCTGAGCTGGGGGCAAAGGGGTCTATCCACCCCCTAGGGCCAAGCCCTAAGTGAGACCCCCTCTGGGGAGCTGCATGCCCACCACTTACCTTTGGCAGTGCTGAGCTTGCAGGTGTAGATTCCACTGTCGTCCTCGTGCACAGAGGTGAGAAGCAGCTTGCACTTGCGCCCATCAAAATGCATCTTGCATTTGAGCAGGGCAGGCTGGAGCAGCCGGCCCCGGGACAGCCAGTCCACGTCCATGTCTGGCGGGCCGGCCACCAAGCACTCAAAGACCGCCAGCTCCCCCGCCCCGACCACCAAGTCCTGCAGGGGAACCACGATGGCCAGGGACTGGCATTCGGGGCGAGCTGCCCGGGGAGGGGGGAGAGAGAAAGACAGAGAGAGAGACGCATCTCAGCAACTGAAAAGCAACCATGAGAAGTGGCGGGGATAGAGTGGGGGTACGTGCAGGGCAGGGGCTCATGCAGGGAGAGGATCTGGTGCAGCGGGCAGGGAGTGCAGCAGGGAAGGGTGGGAGGGGAGGCGAGATGTGGAAAGCAGAGCTGAGCCGGGGAGGGGATCTGGGGGTGAGGGGAGGTGTCCGTGCCAGGAACACACCACACAGCGCTTTACCAAACAGATTTTATTAGAGCTACAAAAGAAAAGGGTCATGGCCTCACAACCCGCCCCCCTGTCAAGCCCCCTCCCGGGGGAGAAGAGACCCGGAGCGATGGGATGCTCGGGGCGGACACAAGCCCTGGGGCTACAAGAGACATCTCTTGGTGGCCAAGCTGGCACCTGAGTGGCTGCTGTGAAGCCAAAGGGGCCAACGCTCTCCCTCCCCCCCTGCAGCTCAGGCAGGGTGCTCCCTTGTGGGGTCCCTGGGGTCTCCTGTCTCCCACGCTCCAAGGTGACCGTCATAAAGCTGCCACTGCACTGTAGCCCCTTCCCTACAGCCCTGGCCAGCATGGCAGCAACCATGGGCTCAGCTCCCCACTCCCCTTCGCTGGGCACCAAGAGAGAGGCAGCAGGATACGCAGACAGGGACAAACGGATGGAGCAAGAGATAAGACAGCATCATACAGGCACCCTGGCCCAGCTGAGGGGGTGCCTGCCACTCCCCTGCTGCTCCCCCCACCCTGCCTCAATTACGCCTGCCCCGGCCATCCAGCGAGCCCCTGCCCGCAGTCGAGGGCCCGCGCGTCCCCGCGGTGCGTCCAGGACGAGGCGGCGGATGGAGAAGGAGGTAATAACACAAGGTGAGGTCCACTGCCTAAGAGGTGTCCAACTAAGAGCCCCGCAGCTGCGGCTCTGAGAGATGCACCCCCTTATCGTACTCCCCCTGCGTACAGACAAAAACGGCAGTCAGCAAGCAGAAGGGTTAGTGCAGCAGCGACAGGACTGGCACACACACACATGCCAGCGCCGGCACAAGTGGCGCAGGTGGGCAACAAATCACAGAGCCATCTGCTGACCCCCCGAGAGGGGCCAGGGCTTGGGCTATCACCTCTGAATCCCAGCTCCTGCCAGCCATGGGACACGGGGACAGCTTCTGCTCCCACCCCTGTGCCGCCGTGCTTTGCTGTAGGCTGGGCGCATAATCCTGGCAGAGTTCAAGCAGTGCAGCCAAGGCCGGGGTGGGATGGGCACAGCCCAGGGGGGCTCAGGCAGCCATCAGCAGGGAGGGCTGGGAGTAGCAGGGCACACACAGCAAAGGGCAAGAGGAGGGAGGAAGCATCACTCAATCCCAGAGGCTCCTTCCCTGGCCTTGGGGACACCAGTCTGGCTATCAGTCCTGACCCCCAACCCCCCTCAAAATTGCACACATACTTTGGGGTCCTAGGAGGGCTGGGGAGAAACAGCAAGAAAAGGGGGCTGGACAGCCAAGTCCCATGCATATGGGACGCTGCTGGAAACAGGCAGGGAGCGACCCCTGCAAGGTGCCCAGTGCCTGGCACATAGCTTGCAGGCAGCCTGGGGCAGGGAGGGAATGAGCTGCAGGGCAGGGGTACATGTCCCCTACAGAGCCACCAAGGGTAAAAGCACTCCCTGTGCAGCCAAGGACAGTACCCAGCCCCAGCAGTGGGGGGATGTGGGGTGAAGCTGGGCTGTGGGGACCAGAAAGGTCTGGGTCAGATCAGCGGGGAATCTGGCACAGCGGGGTGGTGGGACCGAGAGCCTTGCGGCTGCACATTTGGATGGGGCAGCAGGGCAGCCTGCCTTCTGCTACAGGCACGCAGCTCCACTTTCCTGTTCCCTGCCTGTGCTGCCACAGGGAAGACTGGCTACTTATGTAGCACCACCAACAGGAGTCTGCAGTGGCCCCTTCCCCACACAGTTCATGCAGGGCGCTGGAGCCAGCTGGTCCCTTGGGTCAGTGGGGGACACATTCAGGGAATTTTACCTCTGACCTCCAGCTTGGCCTCGCACTGCTTGGTGCCATACTCGTTGACAGCCTTGCAGGTATAGAAGCCGGTGTCAGTATGCTCTGCTGCCAGGATGTGCAGTGTGAAGAGCCCCCGCACTCCCTCTGCCTCCTCCACATGGTGCCGGCGGCCATACTTCACTGGCTGCCGGTTCCTCAGCCTGCTCGGGAGAGCAGCATAGTCACACCTGGACCAAATATCCCCAAAAGCCCCTCTCCACGCCCAACTCTGCTCAGGACAAGAGCTCCAAGCTCCAAACTAATCATCCCCAAGAGTCACTGTGACTGCCCACCTGTGACCCCAGAGAGCAGCAGAACTCACCAGTAAATGATGGGCTTGGGCTCCCCATGGACACGGACACTCATGCTGACATCCTGCCCCTCTAGCACTGACTGGTCCGACAGGGATACCTGGGGAAACAGGGGTCAGAGAGCAGCAAGCACCTGCCTGCACATAGGGCCATGCACCCTCACCACTGCACCTAGGTTTGTGTGTCCCTCCTCACAGCAGGAGTACCGGGGGAGCTGGTGGGGTGGAGCCTGCCCAGGTGCTGTGAGCACCCCAGATCAGATCAAGGGGTAGGGAGACCTGACCCAGCACCTCCTGGCACTGAGGACCTCAGCGCTGCAGTCACAGGGCACTGCTCCCCTTCTGCCAGGTCCTTGGGGAGTTGTTGTCTCACCTCAAAGGAGGGTGCAGCCTTGAAGGTGGTCTCCGGGGAGCCGTGGGCAGCCCCATGCTCAGCTCTTGGCTGCAGCTTCATGGCCGGTTGGTGCTGGGGGGTTCCAGACTCGGGGAACTCTTCCAGGGGGCTCAGGTACTCCTCATCCGATGTGATGGGGCTGGCCTGGCCGAGGGTGGGGGGCAAGTTCCCATGCCGCTCCACGACGGGGGCTAGCACAGGAGAGGCTGGGTAAGGAGCTGGCAGCAGCCGGACCTCGACAGGCGTGTCAGGGCACCCCTCCCCACCACCCTGCACCACGAGAGTGGATACCCACTCCGCGCCACATGCCGGCTAGGCTGTGGCCGGAAGCGAAAGGGTGCGGGGCCGCGCCGGGGGAGGGGGTGAGCAGCACTCCGCGGGACGATAAGGGGACGCGATATTCCGCAAGGCGACAGCACGGCTCAAGTGGCTCTTACGCAGCAGCGCGCGCTCCCATCCTTAAGCCGCCCGGATTCCCGGGATGGCTGTCCCTGCCCGGGCCGGCACGGCTGAAGGTGACATTGGCAGCTGCGCTCCCCCCGCAGCCCGCCCGCCGGCCCGCTCCACGGGGGCCGGGATGGGGGACTCGCGGGGTGCGATATACGTGCAGGGGCCGGGGTGTGGGGTGTGGAGCGGCGAGGGGCGAGCGGGTCGGGGGGCTGGCAGAGCCCAGCCGCGGCCATGGGGGTGTCGGCCCCATCGGCCTGGCCGCCGGAGCGCCCTCAGCCCCACCTCTCCCCGCGCTGGGGGAGGCGGGCGACCTGCCCGGTACTGGGCGAGAGCTGAGCCCCGCCACGCCCGCGGGCAGCCCTCGAGAGGAAATCTGGGGAGCCCGACCCCGGCTCCTCCCCGGCTCCTCCCCCGTCCTCATCCCCTCACCCCCTCGCGAAGTACCCCGCACTCACCGGGGTCCCGCCAGACCCGCGAGCCAACCCGCCGCCGGTGCCACTGCCGGGGCCGGGGCCGGGCACCTCCAGCCCGCAGCGCCGCCGGCCCGCTGAGACCTCCCCGCCCCAGCGCTGGCCGGCCCCCGGGGCTGGGCCAGCAGCGCGGGGGAGGGCCCGCGGCGGGCCGGGGTCTGTCGGGGCCCTTCCCGGCCCCCCACCGCTGTGCCCGCCTGGCCCTGCTCGGCCGCGGCTGCCCCTGGGTGTGCAGAGTCGCCATACCACGGAGCGGGGCGGGTTTGGGTGCTTCCAGCTCTCGGGGCAGTTCTGAGCCTATACCTGCTGCCCAGAGACACTCTCGGTATGGGGAGGGCTTTGGGGTTGCAGCGGGGTGGGTATCTCCACAGCCAGTGGCATGGGCGGCAGGTGGGGTACCCCCTGGCTAACAGCTTGGTGGGCAGGCAGAGTATCCTCACAGCTAATATCTTGTGGGGCAGGGGTCTCCCCACAGCTATCAGATTGGAGGGCAGAGATATCCCCACAATTTGTGGACTGGGGAGCAGGCTGGAGCATCCCCATGGTTCACATGCTGGAGGTAGGAGCACCCACATAGTTTGCAGGTTGTTGGGCAGGCTGGACTACCCCCTTGGCTAACGGTACACGGGGCAGGTGTGGGGGAGGCCGGACACTGAGCTGCTTGCTGGGTGCTGGAGGATGCTCACAGCCTGACCCCGCTCCCCCCACGGCAGTATCCTTCCATGGCTGCCGGGAGCACGTCAGCTGCTTTGGTTCAGACAGAGCCTTGTAGGGTAAGGAAGCCGGTTTCTTCCCAGTGACAGCAGCGGCCGAGCTGGCAGCCAGCCTGCCGGGGCGCCAGCCCTTGCTCCACGCTTGCCTGCCGCCCTCCTTCCCTCCCCGCCTCCCTCTATCCGCCGGCCGCGGCACTCACCGGGCCGCACGCTGAGGATGGCACTGCAGCAGGTGGCCCCCACCTCGTTGGTCGCGGTGACAGTGTACAACCCGGCGTCGGCCACCCGGGCGCTCCGCACCAGCAGCGTGTGGCGCTCGCCCTCTGCCTTGATGGGGCGCGTCGTGCTGCTCCGCAGCGGAACCCCGTCCTTCCTCCAGGACACTGCCAGCAGAGGCGGGGGTCACGCGTGGGCAGGAGAGCTCGAGCTCCCCCGGGGGTCTGCGCAGGGTCCTGGAGAGACCAGGCGCTCCCCTGCCTGGCCTGAGGACCCATTTGCCATAGGTAGCAGCCCCAGGATCCCACGGTCCCTGACAGAGAGACTGGGACTGGTCCCTTTCTGCTTCCTGGCATCCGCCTGCCCTCCAGTGGAGGCTGACAGAGGGAATCAAGGCGGTTTCGCTTCTGCCCGGCTTTGGCGACTATCGGCTCTGGATGCCCAGCTGCCCACGTCCTAGCTACGGCGTGCCCGGAGTCCATCAGCCCTGAGCTTCTGCTCCCAGGAAGACACTTGAGCTGTCCCAACAGCAGCCCAGAGTATAATAGAATCACAGAATGGTTTGGGTTGGAAGGCGCCTTGATGATCACCTAGTTCCAACACCCCCTCCCCCCCACATGGGCAGGGCTGCCACCCACTAGATCAAGTTGCATCATGCGTCCCTGCCTGCGCAAGGCTCAGCAGCCCTTCTCCCAATTTCCCAACAGCACCCTGCCCTCTGCATGCTGGCAGGCGGTGCCCAAGCACTTCACTCCTTCTGGGGAGAGGTAGGGCAGAAGGGGTGCTTCCAGGCTGGGCACATCACCTCCCCTGAGACACCCAGCTCAGGGTTGGGTGTCCCCCTCACACAGTGGTGAGACATGGTCATGCAGAAAGCCCCTCTGCCACACTCGCACCCTTGACCCCCAGCCCCAGGGTCACTCACCTTCTGGCTGAGGGTTGGCCGTGACAATGCACTTGAGCAGCACCTCTGCCCCCACGACCACTGCCAAGTCCTGGATGGGGATCTCAAAGATGGGGGCTTCCAGGGGGTCTTCGCCCGCTGAGACGTAGGAGTCATCTGAGGACTCTGCACAGGGAGAGATGAGCCGCATGGCCGTCAGAGGGGTGGAGCAAGTGGGTCCTGTGCCACGATGGGCCCCATGCAGGCAGAGCAGGGGTCTCACAACCCTCTGCACATCCCTGCCAACCACATGCTCCACACCCTCGCTGGGGCATTAGCAGGTACCCAGGCCATGCAGTGGAGGAAAAGGCCACATCAGGGACCTCCACAGCACAGAGCAAGCAGTGGCACAAGGCAGGGGACGACAGGGCAGGAAGTGTACAGCCTAATTTACATGCCCATAGAGCATAAGAGATGAGGTGACAGTGGAATGTGGAAGGAGGAGGGTTGTATAGTCCAATGCTCCCCCCAATCCGAGCTTCCCCCAACCCCACATGGGATGCTGGCTGCTGTACTCCATCACATCAGCACCCACCTCCTAGGTCCTCCCCTCTCATGGACCTAGCACACAAGCAAAGGTCCTGGGTCCAGGAGCCTCAGGCATGTGGACCTGGCACTGCTCTGGCCAGAGCAGAGCCTAGAAGCTCCCAGCCCAGGTACAGTTTGGTCTCACTGTTGCATGCTAGGATGAGCAGGACATCCCTCCCCCAGCCATGCCACCATGGCATCCCCTGGGGATGCTTGGAATTCATGCCCTGCCTGGAGCACCAAGCACAGTCCAAGCGGCACAAGCTGCAATGGGTGCCCTGTGCTCCAGGGTGATGAACCAGTCCAGGGCTGAGGACCAGAAGTCAGCACCCTATATCTCTGCTGTGCCAGGCAAGAGGTATGGAGAAGACAGCAAGTGCCATGACCTCAAAGTCCAGAAAAACTGGTAGCCCGGCTGGTCCATCTTATGGCATTGGTTGATGCCAACTACCTCAGCCTCCAGAGTCATGTCCCTCCACTCCACCCTTGTGCTCTCTGGCACAGCCTGGGCTTCCCACACCTCCCAGGGGCAGGCTGGAGGTCCCCCATCCCACTCAGGGGCTGCAGGAGGGCAGAAAGCCATGCTCCTACCTAGCTCTGGAGAGGTGGGCCTGGCTCGGCGTCCCTTCCCCTTGCTCCGTGTGCTCCTGCCTTCTTGAGCCATCCGGCCACTCTCTTTCTTCTCTGACACTTTCATCTGCCTTCTCTCCACCTCCCTGCCCACACCATGCTGTCCTGCCAAGCTTCTCTCCAGACGAGCCTCCTGCTCCATCCCCGGCTTCGCCCAGGGCAGGAATCGCACCTCCGTGGGTGTCTCCGGCCGCCGATACAGTCCATGGGGCACAGCCAGACGGGCAGCCAGAGCTTCACTCACCGCCCTGGAGCCTCGGGCTCCACTGGCAGGCCCTCCATCTGGGCATGGGCTGCCTTCAGTGGGACCCGCCTGTGAAAGGAACATCCTTCCCTGCGGGGTGGCTTGTGCTAAGGGCCACTGCTCCTTCTTCTTCACTTCCCCAGTGCCTTCTTGATGCAGACCTTTCCTGGCACTCACATCCTCCGCTGAGCTGGGCTGTCCAGACCCCCCACCACCCACCGCTGGAGTTCTCCTACCACGCTGTCCCCCTGGCTGTGGCTCCCCATCGGGTCCCACCAGCACCACACTGGAAAGTGCCAGGTGCTGGATGACGTGTGTGCTCTCTGCTGGTGGGCAGGTCTTTGGTGGCAGTGCCTTGCGTCCGCCAGCGCCCTGAGTGGAGGGGGTGCGAGGGGTGCGGGGGGCAGGGGGCTCACTGGCTGCTGGGGGCGAGGATGCTGGGGGCAACCCAGCTTTGCACAGCTCCTGGGAGCGCCGCAGCTGCTGCTTGGAGACCGTCCGTTTGATGCGGGTCAGCTCCTCTGAAAACTTGTGCTCGATGGCATAGACACGGTTGGCGAACTTGCCCCGCTCATCAAAGGATGCAGCTTTCTGCCGGAAGGCCAAACGCCGGCACGCTGCCGTGCTGCCCAGCTCCCAGTGGCCACCTTCCCGCAGGTCCTCCTGCGAGCCACCCGGCGTGCTGGCACGGCGCAAGCCAGAGCCAGGCTGGTCGAATGAACGTGTCTTACGCAGGGGCAGGCTGGAGTGTGCGGGGAAGGGGCTGTCAGCCTGCTCCAGGCTCCTCTGCCGCTCCTCAAAGTACTGCAGCCTCTCAAAGATCCTGGAGCCAGCGCGCACCAGCTTGGGGGATGCCCGGACAGAGATGCGGCCAGAGGTGTCACTCATTGGTGTCTGAGGACGGGACTCTTGTGTGCTGCCCTGTGAGTACCCAGAGGACTTGGGCCTCTTGATCTTCTCCTCATACTCCTCAGGGACAACGTCCTGGTACTCAACTGGCACAGAGGACTTCTTGCGAGGGGTCACGGGTGTGAAGGAGGGGACGCCAGGGCCACGGGCAGCAGGCTGGGACGCAGCACCAGTGGGCAGTGGCAGGCACGTGCCAGCACGGGGAGATGGTGAGCGGACGATGGGTGGCTTGGCAGTCAGCGGCAGGGCAGCAGGGGATCTTGGGGGCTCTGCACCGGGCTTTGGAGAGACAGGGCCTCTGTGGAGGTCATCTCTCCGGTAGCCCCCCTGGGGGATACTGCTGCAAGGGCAGAGACAGAGGAGCATGGTTCAGAGCCCACCCTCACACCTGGCTGCATCCCAACTCCCAGCCTGCACCACAGTGCCCAATGGGGCATGGCAAGGGGGCAGTCAGAGCAGCTATGGGACATGGGAGCCTCGAGGAGCCCTGGTGAGGGCATCTGGTCATCCCAAGGCCATTGGGAGCTGACTGGGTTATGTGAGAGTCCTGGGCTGCTGGAACACAGCCATGTGCCCTTGCCCAGGAATACTCACGTGGGGCAGCAGGGTGATGCTGGAATACCCAGTGAATCCCATCCCCAGAGCCACCATGCAGACAGGACCCAGGGCTGGGGGGTGCCCCAATTTGCTGGGGTGTCCTGGTGTGCTGAGGCAGGGCAGGACAGTCCAGCTTTTCCACAAGCCAAAGGGGGTCCCCAAGGCTACAAACCCTGTCTGTGCACATGCTGCTGTGGGCCCATCCTCCCACCCCACTGCCCCCAGAGGGGCTCAGCAAATGCAAAGCAGAAATCATAAGTTGGAGATGAGGTTCTGGTGGAACAAGCAGCCTCAAACAAAAAAAAGGGTGGGATGGAGGTCGAAGGAGCAGGCCTGCAGGGATGGGAATCAAAGGTGGCAGGGAGGGACAGGGGCTCTGAGCACATCAGCAGGACCTGGGGAAGCAGCATGTCCCTGGCCCCTACTGCCATCCCTATGTAGTGGAGGCTGTGGTGATAGAGACTTGCCAGTGGGTGTCCCAGGCTGCCATGCACCTCCAGTTCCTGACACCCTAGGCTGCACAGAGTGCCATGTCGGGGTGGGATGGGAAACACCTATGGCATAGCCCGTGGGTGAGATACTGTGGCTCACACAGTGGCACAGGGGACACCCTCAGCCTCAACCTGGTCACAGCAGAAAGGGACCCCACCCTACATTACCCCTAGCTTTGGTTGCTGACACCTCCTCACCAGGAACAGGCTGCCTATTGCTCAGAGTCCCCACTCCTCATCCAGGATGGTGAAGGCAAAGAAAGCCCAGGCAGAGGGGAGGAGATGGCTGCAAGGGATTGGAAGGAGATGGCCCCAGCATGACGTCCCCTCTGTGTGCTTCCCCGGCTACTTACACATGGAGCGAGAGCGCCCGTCCTCGATACAGGCTGAAGGCGCTGCCGTAGGGGTCGCTGGCCACTGAAAGGCTATCCTCTGACCCCCAGCTTGTGCCCACCAGATTAGCCCGTGATGCCCGCACCAGCGGCTCCACGCCCAGGTGCCGGACCTCGGCGCCACGTGGGGCCAGTGTGTTTGCTTGCCTTGGAGTTCCCTGCGGCTGCGGCCAGGCAGCAGGGCGGAGGTAGGGTCCCCGTGAGGGGAGGCTGGCATCCGTCTCCTTCTCCACCACGGTCTGCTGGCTGCCCGACCAGCTGGAGTGCTCCTCTGCCTGTGACAGGGCCAGCACCGAGGTTGGCGTCGTGTTCATGGAGGCGTCCACGAGGGTGTCAGACCCACCTGAAAGGAGAGGGATGAGCCTACACCAGGTGCATGTGGGGACAAGCTCAGTACCCTGCTTGAAGAGGGCTGAGCCACCATGGGGTGTCCCAGCATGTCCTGAGCAGCACCCTATTGCCTCAAACCCTCTCCGCTTTGCATGGGTGGATCACAGCTCCCCCTCCATGGAGGCCCCCGAAGCTGGGCCAGCAGAGGCCTTGCAGGGAGTCATGTCTAGCAGCCGGTGCCGGGTCTCTGTGCCAGCCAGGCGTCCCTGCTCACCCGTGGGGGTGCTGAAGGCTGTCTCATCCTGGAGATTGCTGCGCTGTGTCACCTGGGGGTCACTGGATTCATCCTCACCTGTCTCCGAGTCTGGGGTGGAAGGGAAAGCAGGTGGTGAGGGGACATGGGGACAGCAGGCCACACTGCTGCTGCCCCTTGCAGACCCACTGGCTCCAGAAGCAGGAGAGCAGTGCCCAGGCAGCTCCAGGGCAGGGGGCATGATTGTGACCTGCATGGACAAGCTGCCAATAGGATAAGGTAGGACTGGGAGTGGGAAAGTCCAGCAGGGTAAAGGCAGGCAGGAAAGGACAGGCAAAGCAGGCAGGAGCAGTGTTAGATGATGGGAGAAAGGGAAGCAGTGCCAATGGTGGGAATGCAGCTGGCAGAGGTGGCATGGGGATGAAAAGGCAGAGCAGGGGGATAATGGCGGTGATGGGGCAGGGTGGCAGGCTGGAGCACAGGTCCCACTACAGGTACAGAGCTGGCATCAGGAAGGGGTCTTCCTACCGTAGCTTTGTTTCCTGCAGGAGCGGAAAACTTCGCTTCCATAGGGGCAGCAAGAGAGAGAGAGACATCAACACCCGGTTATCGACCCGGCCTGCGGAGATGCGGGGGGCAGCAGGGAGGGTCCTTGTCCCCAGCATTTCCCCACTATGTCTCCAATCCGCACCATATTCACTGCACACTGCTCCAGCACTGCACAGAGACCCTCTTCACACGCACCCTCCCACCTGCGCAGTGCACAGCACCATCCCCTCCCCACACCACAGCCACATCCTGCCCAGCAGGACAGCCACCTCCAGTCCCTGGAGCTGCTGGCCTCACCACTGCAGTATCCATACATCCCTATGCTCCGCAAGGCACCGCAGCCTGGGGCTGAACCTCCCAGTCTGTGCCCCAGATGGGCGCTCTGGGGGTGCTGAAGCACACGGACACGTGTGTCCATGTGCAAGAATTCTCCCTCTGGCAAGTACACGTGCATCCTCTGCCCCACCAGTGCAAGTGCTGCACAACACAGCTGTGCTGTGGGGCACAGCTGCAGTTGATAAAGCCAAGATGCTCAGGGCAAAGCATCAGTAAGAGCCTCCCCATGGGCAGGATGTAGCAAGGCCAGACTGGTGTCACCCTAATGTCCTGTTCCAGGAAAGCCAGTGCCATGCTGCCAGGGAGAGACTGACTTTCCTCCTTGCCACTGCCCAAGTGCTCGCAAGCTGCCACAACAGATCCCTGAAGTAAGGAACATATCCCCTGCCCCACCACTCCTTCCCTTCATTGTCAAGGCATAGTGGGGTGCCACAATGCTTCCCGCATTCCAAGCCACCCCCCTGAAGCCTGGCACACCTCCAGCAGCCCCATGCACTGCCATGGCATCAGGCTCCCCATCCTGGCCATAACAGCCTGGCAGCCCCTAAGGAAGTAGAGCTGCAGGACCAGGAGCAGACCAGCCTTGTGGGGGACACTATGAGCCCCTGGCTGACCAGGACCCTATTTTGGGGCTGACAAGATGCAGCCCAGCCCTTCCCAGCCTCTGCTCGCTGCCCCCTGCAGCATGGTGGTGGACCCCATCCTGGCACACTTGGGGTGGTGGGGGGAGTCGGGTCCTGGTAACTCAACGCACCATGCGTGAAGCGCCCGAAGCGCCGCGAGTGGCCTGTCTTCTGCAAAGGAAAAGAGAAGAGAGTGTTACCCATGGCAGGGCGATATGCACCTGCTCACACATGCATGCACGCTGCTGGCATGGCACACCTGCACGCACACACCCCATCCTGGCACACACAGCACTGCCCACACTCACAGCTGCTCACACACAGTCCGGCACAGCACACGTGGTGCTGCTCACACCCTCCCTCTGGTGGGGCACACCCAACACCACTCACACGCACACTCGCTGTACACCCACAGGGTACCCACAGGCACACACCCCCGCGCACACGCAGAGATGGATGGGTGTAGGTGGGCACGTGTAGCGCATGCCCAGCCACGCACACACACTCACACACACCTGTGAGCACACGCACACGCACACACAGAGTCCCCCTGGTGATGGCACTGTGCACTCCAGCCCTGTGCCTCAGCCCACGCCCAGGAGTGACAGCTGTGTCACCCAGGTGCCCCAGAACTGCTGCCTGCAGCCAGCACCACCTGCAGCAAGGTCTTTGCCTGGGCTGCTGCCCAAATGCCCCTTCAAAGCCACCCAGCCAGTGCAGGGACTGGGCCAGCAAAATGTCTTTCAGGCACTGGCCCAGACACTGCCATGGGCACTGTCCCAGCCCAGGGATAGCATCCTCCATCCCCAGAGGAAGCTGTGCCAGTTGCAAGAGAGGCTGCCTGGCACATGCAGCATGGAACTGGCCCATCAGTGCGGGGCTGGAAGTGTAGGGGTTGTGCTCGCCCACGCCGTCTAGGCAGGCAGGTGGGACCTGAGCATGATTTGGAGATGCCAGGAGCTCCCTGCCAACTTGGCTGCCCTCTGCACCACAGCCCAGGGCTGGGCACCTACTTGCTAAGGGAGGGACAGGCTAAGGGCAGCCTGTCTGCCAGGCCCGGTCTGCACCGGCACCGTCTCCCAGGAAAGCAGAGGGATGGGGTGATCTCCAAGGCAGGCGGGAGCAGGAATGCTGAGTGCAGACAGGCAGGGTTGGGCTGCCAGGACTAAGCATCCTTCCCGGCCAGTCTGGGTGACAGGGTCTCCCCAGGACACTGACACCCCATGCCCTCTCTCCCCAGCGTGGAGCCTAGGGCTGGGCACCCAGCTGTTTTAAAGCCCTTTGTTCCACCAGCCCCTCCTGGCCCCACAGCTCCCAGGCAGGTCATGGACAGCCAGACCCCAGGGACAGCCAGCCACCAGGAACAGACAGCCAAGCATGGCCAGCAGTTAGTTGCCCTTGGAAGGGCAGCTGCTGCCACTGTAGCAGCAGTCCCTGCGCATGGGCAGAATCTGGGGGCTCCTACCAGCCCCCTGCCTGCATGCAGTGCTGGCCAGAGGGCAGCGGCTGCACGAGACACATTTGTATTCAGGCTGAGCCAGGCTTCACCTCCCCTCCTCGGCTGACTGTGCTGGTTCTGGCTGGCAGCCCGTCTTCCAGGCCAGGGAAAGATAGATGAGTGATTAACTGCACCATCGGCGGATAATTCCCCCATTAAAAAATGAAAATGCAATTGAGTGCCATTAACGGGTACTCTTGTGGCTTCCCCAGGGACTGGCGCCATCGGCTCCCCATCAAATATGGTGACTGCACCCAGCGGGCCTGGGCTGGGCTCCGTTGCCCAGAGCTACGAGACCCCTCCCCTCTGCCCCACAACAGGTCCCAGCGTGATCAGGGCTCCCCGCAGACTGGACCTACCTCGGGCACACAGCACCCACCGCAGCCCATCAGGGAGCAAGCACTGGGTGATGCAGTGTCACCCCCAACCAGGAGGTGGAAAGGGGGCAGGAACAGCTCGGGACTCGCTGTGGAGCCAGGGTCTGCACAAAGGTGACAGACAGAGAGCGGGGGTGGGATGGCATTTGCATTTGGGGTGGAGGAGCCCCAGGAGCATGCTCTGTGCCTAGCCCAGGTTGGAGAGAAGAGCTGGCTGAGACCAGTACCCAGGTTCAGTCCTGTACCCCAGAGCAGCTGGGTGAGGTCTTCCTGTGTGCTAGACGTGGATCCTCCTGCTCAGGCTGGGGTCCTGCCCTGGCCCAGGCATGGGACATCCCTCACCATGACCACAGGGCTAAGGGGAGTCAGGGGAGTGAAGGGCCCCTGGGATCATGGAACTTATCACCACCTCATATGTGGAGCCCAGCACCATACGGCACTGGTGCCACTTGTGTGAGATAGGCAGACAGGGAGCAGGGATGCAGCGAGGTGGAGGGGGAATGTGTGGCTTGCCTGGTGCAGAGACACAACCACTGTAGGTGTTCTGATATTCCCCCATGCTCAGCCAGCGGTGCAGGACCCTGCCCCATCACAGGGGCAAGCCCCTGGGCTTCCTGTCCCCAAGGGCACATGGGGCAGCCAGGCTGTGCACACCCCCCTGCCCCAGAGGGACACCCAACGCCTGATTCCCAGCACCCCTGCAGACCTGTGTCCGCCTGTGCATCCTGCACCCCGGGAAGGGGCTGCGGGTGACAGCTGCTCCCCGGTCCATTCTGGGCCACCAGGCAGGGTGACAGCGGGGAGGCTATGTGCCCGCATTGGGCCTGTATACCCCGGGGAACTGGGGGTGGGGGGCTTCCTGGAAGTATGTTCTCCATCCTCCACCCCCCGCCGAGGCCAAGTGACGTCCTTGTTCCTTGCTCGGCAGCAGAGCGTGCGGCGGGCCCGCGGAGGAGCCTTGCCTGTGCCAGGCATGCTCCTGACGCGGAGGGGATGACGCATGCAAAGCCTCGTCTCCAGCTCCGTGACCACCGGCAGCGGGGCTGGGGGGAGCCATGAAACAGCCTCCATTTCCCCCCGGCTCCAGAGGGCAGAGAGGGGAGAGAGCGGCGTGGGGGGAAGCCACCGACGGGGGTCCCATCCTGGCTGCTGGCACAGGCGGTGCTGAGCCCCTGCCCCTCCTGCCCGGGCTGGCGAGGCCAGGCAAGCAGCTGGCGGCTCTGCAAGCGGGGCTGGAGCCGGAGATGGGCAAAGCCCTGGAGAGCTCCGGCGGTAACGGCAGGGCTGGAGGAGCACCCCCATCCCAATCTTTATCCCCATCCCCGTCTCCACTAGCATCCATTCTCATCCCGATGCGCTCCCGGCACTGCCCCCTCCTCCCGGCACCCGCCGACGCGGCAGCCCAGAGCCCTTACCTGGAAACGCTTCTTCACCCAGATCTTCTTCATCCTTCTGCAGAGCCCTGCTGGCCCGGTGACACCGGCTCAGGCCCGTCAGGACGGCAGCCCGCTCCCGGCGGGGTCCCCTCTGTCAGCACGCTGGGGCGGCAAGAGGTCCTCCGTGCATCCTCCACCGCCGGCAGCCGGGGACGGTGGAGGGAGAGGAAGGGGCTAGCCAGGTTGGGCTCTCAGAAGGGCTGGAGCTGTGAGCATGAAGCATCACTGGAGCGCTCCTCCCTCCATCCTTCCCCCGCCTGCCTCCGCCTCCGCCTCCCTGCCAGCCCTGGCACACAGTGACAGCGGCGGGGGGACAGGCAGGGCACAGGTGGTGGGGGGCGAGGGCAGCCGTCGGAGGGGGAGGGGGGGAGAGGTGCAGCTGGGGCGGGCACATGGCCTCCCCTCCTCTGGCTTTGGCTACACAGCACCCTGGGGTACCTTGCCAGGCAGTGTGGCTGTATCACTGTTCTCCATCATCACTCCATCCTGCCCCACAGCCTGGGACAAGGGTTCTTCCGTCCAAGAACACAGCCCACCACTGTGGTTCCCACCTGAAGGCCAGCTGGGATAGCAACAGCACAACATACCACACCAGCACAACATACCACACCAGCACTCTGTGTGCTACCTCCAAAGTGTCCCCAAACAGGGCAGCTACACTGCCACAGCTGCTACAACCCTGCACCCAGCAGCATAGCCACAATGTGCTATGGCACTGCCCAGCCAAGATCCAGGTTCGCTATCACTGCCAGTCCCCCACATCCTCCAGTCATTGGCAATACAGAAAGATTCCCTTACCAAGACACAGGTGTGGGTCACAGCACTGCTGATCTGCTTGTACGTGACAGGAACTAATATGGGCACAGTCCTCCACAGCAATCCCCCTGGCAAACACAGCCTCCAGCCCCAAGCACCCAGTGCTCTAAGGCAGACTTTGTACCCTGCCCCCTGGGTACCTCAGGGCCCGCAAAGGATGGCAGGGCTCAACTGCTCAAGCCTGGGGTAGCATCACTGCTTTGTGGCTGGGAAGAAAATCTTGGAAGGTAGGTTGTTGCCCCTGTCCATGTGGCATGACACACAAGAGACATCCCCTTGTGCTGGGGTGAGGACCCACATCACAGCTCAGAGCCAAGAGTGGATGGATGCCCAGGACTGAGCTGTGTTAGGGCTCCTAGGATGTGGGCAGAAGCTGTGGATGGGAGTCCCCAGTGAGGCTGGTCAGGGCCATTAAGACCTATTAGTGCTCCTGGGGTGCTGGCACACCTTCCCCAGCTGACTGTCCCCACCCCTGCTGGCCTGTCCCTATTCTCTGGGTGATGCTGCAAATAGGACAGACAGGCAGTCCCAGCCCCACAGCCTCAGCAGGGCCTCTCCTGCCTGCCATGCCTCCCCCAGCTCTCAATGTCCTGCCTCACCAACTCACCAAACCCCAGAACACTCATCAGCCCCCTTCCCAGGCTCCTGGATAGGCTGCCAAGGTCCCAGCCCCATCAGCTGTTTGCTGTGCCCCCTCCCACTGCAGAGCATCCATGGGAGACGCTGCTGGAGGCCTCCCCACCCAGTGCTTGTCCCCATGCTGTTCACCTGTCCCCTGGGGAGCCAGCCACCCCACAAATGGCTGCACACAGGCATCACGCTCCCCATGATCCTTGGCAGCACTGGCAGCTTTTTTCTGCTTCCCCTCCCAGCTCACGACTCCAAACGTGAGGCTTTTCATGACTCCATAATAACTTGCAAATTACCCAGTACAAAAGTAGCTGTTTATACAACATTTCTGTCAGTCCCACAATTCAAGTGATGCTGCGGGGTTTCCTTGGAGACCCCGCACGTCAGATGAGTCCTACAAATGCCAGAGCTGGCATTAAGGGAACCTCCTGTCAGAGCCAGAGGTCTCTGATGGGCTCCCCAGCCTTGGGTGGGGACAGAGATGCATACCTCTGAGGCAGGGCCAGGTAAAGAGGTGAATTATGGGGCTCATGTCTGTCAGGGTACCTGCACCCAGGGTTTCCCTGCCAGGTGCTGTCACCCTGGCTGTGCATGCCTGTGATCCTGATACATACCCATACAGCCTGTGCCTTTTTTTCACACTCAAGTGGGATTAAAAACCTCATCAGGGATGCTGGGAAGAAGCACCAAGGCTTGGATTTGGCACATGGTGGTGCCAGGGCACGGGTGCTGTCACCACAGCACCCTCAGGTCCAGCCCCAGGGGTAGCCCCAGGGAGTGACCACCTGTATCCAGCCAAAATATGGTCACTCATGTATCCTTCGACTGACACATCTGCTGCTCCATTGGCCATGGCTCCTGGCTGGCTGGGCACACAGCCCTTCCCTGCGACTGTGGCACTGTAGCCATCCCTCAGCAAAAGCCTCAGGAGTGACTGGTCTGCCCCAGAGATGCTGTACTCCTGGGAACAGCTGGGTCACCTCCAAGGGGCTGTGCCAGCTGCAGGGACCAAAAGTCTTTTCCAGAGGCAATAGCACCTGCAAATCCCTGCTCCAGGGCAAAGCCAGAATCTGCAGAAGTGGTCTTACAGGAGGTGATGACTGCCTGCACCCAGGGCAACCCCTCTGCCCTGCCCCAGCCCGGAGGCAGCCCTGACACTGCCCTGTTCCTGTGCAAGTCAGGGACATAGGGCAGGGGATGGGAGCCAATGCAACCATAGCATGGACAAGAGGCAGAGCTGGAGCAGGTCACCCATTGCCACTCAGCTTCAGCTTCACCCACTGGACACACATTGGCCCTGAGCAAGGCAGACAGCAAACAGTTGCTCAAAATGCAGCATCAATTCCACTGTTCCAAGAACCGAGGCCCTCCATGCCTTGCTGGGCCTCTTGGAAGCCTTACATGGATCCTGACCCAGCACCACACCTCCAGCCTGGCACCAGCGCCCGGCCCCAGCCAGCAGCCCCCTTGTCTCGGTGCTTGAATAATTGATGTTGGCATGTGCATGCAGCATCTCGGGTAGGAGGAGATCAGGCCATGAATCTTTCATGCATTTGCACCTTCCAGAGCTGCTGGGGATGGTCTGCGGGAGGTGGGGATGTTCTAGGAGCCTGGGAAGGTGGGGTCCATCCCCAGTCCCATCCCCAGGGAAAATAAATACAGCAGAAGGATGTCCCTTGTCAATGGGCAGGGCAGCACCAGAGCAATTTTTGGCCCTGGGTAAGAGCAATGCTGTGCTGTGACCCCTTTCCCAAGGGCTGGAACACCCCAGTGCCCTCCCCAGCATCACTTCCCCATGTTGCCATGAGAAGGGTGCCTGAGCACACAGTGCTCACTGCAGGCAGAAAGCGCAAAGATGCAAGACAACAACATGACCTTGGCTTTGGGTGCCTGGACATAGAGCAGGACAGCAGAAGGCATTTAATCTCTGCCCTGCCAGCCCCACTCCTGGCATTCCCTCTGCCAGGACTGAGAGGCTGCATGCAGCAGGTGGGGAAAGCAGGCAAGAGTGCAGGCAGCAGGGTGGAAGTAACCAGCCCCTTCCCATTGCTACCATGCTGGGGCAAAAGGCAGTAACCTTTTGGTGTCAGGAGGTGGGAGGGGCACTGGGAGTGCTGGGCAGCCCTGGGAGAAGGAAGAGGCTGTCATCCCATCATGCAGTCCTGAACGTCGGTGCTATATTTACCCAGCTGCAGGCCTGGGTTTCAGCCTCGCGCCTGTAACACAAGCCTTGCAGCCTGCCAGAATCCAAGGGGACGGCACATTCCTCAGCAAAAATAACCCCCCGGCAGCAGGCGAGAGGGCAGGGGTGGAGGTGACTGACTGGACAGCTGCACCCACCACTGCCCTGCTCACCGGGGAACAGCCCTCTCGCTCCACCAGACCTGGGATGGGGGCCCAGCACACATGGCCACCACACCAGCCCCCTGCCCAGGTTGCCTTGGGCAGAGCTGGGAGCATTCAACATGGGCATGGCACTACAAAGTATGGGACTAAAATTAGGCACTGATACAAATGGCCAGAGGTGCCGAGCCACCAGGGACACTCTTATCACAGCCATCCCCAGTGGGGTTCACTGCCATCACCGTGCACCACCATCTGAAAAACAATGCCTACACTGTCCCACTGTAATTCCCTGCACAGAAAAGGGCTTTGCAGGGCCACCACACACAAGCAGCTCCTGCACCCAAATCCAGGCGGGTGCAAGCTGTTCCTTGGGCAGAGGAAAGGTTCCAAGGCAGTTTGATTGCTGAGTGCAGGTGGAGGCAAACAGAGCAAGACTCTGCACTGGGAGCCCAAGTTGGACACATCCAACCTTGAAACAAGAGGCAGCTTGGATGGGGAGGATCAGGCAGTGCTGGCACAGTGAGGGAGGGCTGGGCTCTAAAAGGATATTAGCTCAGGTTCTTAAGAGGTGATTTAATCCAGTTTACAGGAAAAAAATTCAGGAGGTGATAGAGGCTTTAGCAAGCCTCGTGGCAGTGGAGCCATGGTGGGGACCAGGGCTGGCTGGAAGGGTGTGGAGAGTCCCTGAATGGACCTGGGAAGCCCCTGGATCAGCCTGATACTGGTGTGAGAAGGGTCAATGCACCCCACCTGTACCCACGAGGGAGAACCTGCAGAAGAAGGGCAGAGCAATGGGACAAGGGGGAGACAGCATGGCACAGCACGGATGGTATGCCCCTGCCTGTCTGGACAGCCCCACATATGTGTTCCCTGCTCTCCTTGCAGAGCACTGACGCACTCAGGGAACCTGAGAGAAGAGCAGGAGAAAATCATTAGTGGGGTGGAGCGACAGATTCAGGGCAAGAGATTAGAAGAGCTAAATCGGGCTTGTGTGAGCAAGGGGGACTGCTGAGCTGGTGCAGGAGGAGCTGCCAGGGCTGTGTGCAGAGATGGGCAACATGGACCAACCCCGTGAGCCACCTGAGCCACCTTGGGGAGAGCTGATGCTTGCCCCAGAGAGAGCTGCAGCCTGGCCTGTGCACCACAGAGAAAAGGAGGAGGACTGGGCTCTGCGCCCACCAGAGACCATGACCCATCAGAGGCAAATGGAGCAAGGGCATCCCAATACCTCCAGACACAGGGGGCTGAGACTGCAAGTCCAGAGAAAGAGTTTATCCTGCCTGAGGACCTTGCACACATTCCACTTGCCCTGTAACTAGCTCATGACCTGGCTCACAGAGTGTCTCAGGGAACTAGGATGCAGTGTCCCTTCCCAGTACAGGAATAGCGGAGCCATGAGCGGAACTTCCACAATCCCTGGAGAGCTGGGTCTTGGTGGGAAATGTGCGTAGCCCCTAAGCAACCAGGGCCTCTATGCCAGAGGCCAGTGAGCTGTGGCACATGTCCTGGTAAGCTGTCAGGGCAGATGGGTGTAGAGCAGTGACACAGCTCCTCTCTTTCACACAAGGACTCGTCTCACTGCTCAGCTGGTGTCAGGGAGAAAGTGGCCACACAGGGTCAACACACTGAGTGCCAGAACCCCTAAATGGGGTGATAGGGCTGGCTCCCACCGCGTCCCATCACCTCCATATCAGCACCTGGCAGGACATGGTGCTCCCTGGGCACTGCCACGTCACACCACAGAGACCGTTCAACCCTGGTGCAGGGACAAAGCCACACCTGGGACTGCCCCGCTGCTCGCCCAGCCCTGTGCCCCAGATCACGCACGGCTCCAGAGGTATATCTGCCCCACAGCTGGCTTTTTGGTTGCCTGTTTGCTTAATGGTGGTGCATCCACGGCCAAAAGCCTGCTGGAAGGAGTGCCCATGGCAGGGTGACATTCACACTGCACGTTAGGCAATCCTGGCTGCTTGGTCCCTCCGTCAGCTGTCCCAGAAAAGCGGTGGTGAGGGCTGGCAGTTGGGAATTGGGAGCAGGGATGAGTGCGTCAGCACAACAGGAACAGGCACCTGGGGAAATCAGGCTGGGCCATGCTGCTGGGCAGAGGCAGTGAGGCCCAGGCTGGTGTGGCCATGGTGAGGTGCAGCTGCACACCAGAGTGTGAGAACAGGGTGATGTCCTGCTGCCCCACCCCGGGACAGTGCCTATCTCCCATTCTGCACACATCCCACCACACATCCAACTGCACAGTGACTGCACTTTGGTCCCCAAAGGTGTGATGCACAGTGATTCTCTGCAGACCCACTGCAGGGCAGGACCCCTCTTGCATGCTTCCCTATTCCTCCTATTATCCCACCAGGCTCATGAGCAGCACATACATCTTCTTCCATCCTCCAAACACCACTTCTCCAGACTCTTGGCTCACAGAGTGCAATACCTCCTATTCCTCCAGTGCTCCTCTTCAGCACTGCCAACATTCCTTCTGACTTGCCACTGCCATCCAGTCCCCCCTCAAGGGGCAACATCTCTGATGTGCCTCCTGTGCTGCAGCTCCTTCCCTGGAATCTCAGGGCTCAGAGTTGCTTTCCTCACTCCCTGCCCTCATTGTCCCCATGCAGGCAGCTCAGCTCACATCTCGGAGCAGTGCCACCAGCCTCCACATTTCCCAACACTTCAATGCCTCGAGGAGGTGGCATTCATCCTCCATGGCGAAATGGCCTTCAGTTGTGCCAGGGAAGATTTAGTACTGGAACAGGATGCCCAGGGACGTGGTGGTCACCATCCCTGGAGGTATTTAGAAGACATGTATTTGTGCCACTTGGGGACATGGTTTAATGATGGACTTGACAGTGCTGGGTTAACAATTGGACTCAATGATCTTGGAGGTCTTTTCTGACGCAAATGGTTCTACGACATGATTCCATGATGATGAGGCAGAGTGGGCTGAGCCCCAAACCTGCCTGGCCCCTGTGCAGGATGAGGCCCACTCCCTGCCTGGCTGCTGCACCCAGGTGTCACGGTGATGAGCAGAGGGGCTGCCATAGGGCACAGCAAATGCTGTTACATTTGCCTTGGCTAATTAATCAGTAGGTCCCGCCCACTGCAGGGCACAGGCTCCACCTAGTTGTCAGCCTTGCCTCTTAGCACGTTTCGTTCTTCCATGCAACCCTACTGGGGTCCCTGTTTTCCCAGTGCAGCTCCAGTGCTTGGTAAAGCTGTGATGGTGATACCACAGAAGTTCCGCCCACAGGCAGCTGGTGCTCAGGGGGTATTGGGGACCATGTTGGTAGCTGTGGTGGGTGGTAGCACCAGTGCCATGCACCTGACCCCCATACCTGACCCCCATACCTATCTCTCTCTATGTCTCTCTCTCCTCCTGCCCTGAGCAGGCTTGGCATCACATGTTCCTGACGCCTCTGTGCCCAGCCCTGGCACCCAGCCTTGCCTGGCAGTGGGTACTGCAGCCACATGCTCACTCCAGGCTGGAGAACCACCCCAGTGCTGCCGGCACTGGGCACCCCAGTCTGCAGCAGGGTGAAAACAGCAAAGCTCAGCAGCCCTGTCTGGCACCAGGGCATGCACTCAATCAAGAGCCCACAAAGCACCGCTGCCACCCTCAGCAAACCTGTGCCCACATCTGTGCCGGCACACCTGTGCTTGCAGCCATGCCAACCTTACCTTCCATGTCAATGATGGCCAGCACAGCACTGGTCATGGCTTCTCCCCGCTCATTTTCGGCGACGCATGTGTACACGCCAGCATCCTCCTTCTTGCTGTCTCGGATCCAGAGGGTGCCGTACTCCTCCCCGCCCTGGGGCAGCTGCTCCTGATTTCGGTACCAGCGGAGGCTGGGCCGAGGGTTGCCCACCACCACCACCCGCAGCCGGATGTCACAGCCAGTGCCGATTGCAGCGTTCTTCAGTTTCCGCACAAAACACGGTGCTGCCAGGCGAACCGGTCCCTCCTCGGGCACCCCCGTTTCTGCTGTGACTTTGGCACGCTTTGGGGGGATGCCGGGGCTCGGCGGGGCTGTGCAGGGCTCCCCACCAGCCCTACTCGTGCCGCCGCGTTCCTGTGCTCGGTGCATGGTCTGCAGCTCCCCCACCACCACCTGTGACCCCCGTCACCCCAAACCAGCACGTTGTGCTCCTCTTCTCCCCCTGCCTGCAGTCTGGGGGTATTGGGTGCCTGCCAGGGGCACTGGGGCAGTGGCAGCCCCCCAGTCCTGATGCTGTCTGGTTTGGTGTCTCCCCCCCACAGGCTGTGGCCCCAAAGGTCGAAGTGCTGTGGGCAAGCGAGGGGCTATATTTAGGCCAGGGCTCGTGTTCTTGCTTGCCCAGCCGCCACTCACCAAGCACCCAATGCAGTGTGGCCCTCACACCCCATGCTCCGCTGTGACCCCAAGCCCGCCCAGCGCCTCTGCACCTGCTCCTTGCCGGCCTGGGTACGAGTCCCCCGGTGCCGGCCGCTTGCTGAGCCGTCCCAGTGCTGGGGCCGTGGCGTCCCCCCCCTCACCCGTCCCGTCCTGCACGGCCCCCGGCGAGCTGTGCTCTCTCTGCCCCCTCTCCTGAAGTGGCAGCTGCCTCTGATATGTCACATTCCTTGGCTGGGCTCCCCTTCTCTGCGCCTGCCACCCTGGCCCTGCAGCCCAGCTCCACTTGCAAAGATAGAAAAGGGCCAGCACCTTTCCATATTAGCAGAGAGGCTCATGGGGGACCTAACATACCTCCCCCTCTTCCCCTTCTCTGTGAGTGTCATTGGATCAGGGCAGAGAGAGACCCTGGCGGCATGTGGAGGGAAAGGACACTGTCATGCTTCCTGCAACACGAGACCCCAGGCAGGAGCCAGCCTGCGGGGCCCCTTCATGCCATTCCCAGCAGGCAGCAGAGGTGGGGATCCCAGCATCCCTGATGACCTCAAATCCACCCTCCCAGAGGGCTGCAAACACAATAAGACTCTATTTTCCTCACCAAGCCCTGCCTCACTGCCTAAGGGTAACCAGAGTCAGCCCTGCTTGGAGCAGGAGCACCCCACCATTTGTTTTTTGGGGCACCCCACTGGAGCTCCCACGTGCTGTGCTCAAGGCAGTGAGCAGCCAGGGACTGTCTGTAACAGATGCTGCCTGGCTACCCCCAGGCAAGGCAGGGCTTCCCCATCTCTGCTGTGATGGCACATGACTCGGCACCTGGCCCCAACCGCCCTCGCAAGGGGCTGTAAATCTGGTGAACAGGACGACAGCGACTCGGCACGGTGCTTCCCAGCTGCAGGCTAGCCTTGGTGTCTTTGGCACAGCCCACGAGCACCAGCATCAGTGGAGCATCGCCAGCGAGGAGAAGATCCCAGGATCTCCCAGCTTGGATAGCTGGGGCACGACAGAGTGGGATGCCCTACTAGACCCACATCCTCACTACAGAGTAGCTGAGCCAGCCCCAGAGTCTTTTAGACTGGGGGAGAAGGCTGGGGGAGGCCTGGGGGGCTCTTCCCTGCCATGCAGGAAAAGGAGTGCTCTGTCCCCTGCCTGTCCCCAAGGGTTGAGCTCTGGCATAGCCAGCCTGGGCCAGCAGGGAGGGAGGTGTCATCCCTCTCCATCCAGCCTGGGGACCATCCTCGATGTCACAGGGCCACCTGCTGGAGACAGCCCTTGAAATCCAACACCCCCCAACTGGGGTTTGACACACTGGCCTCTCCATCAGGGACCCCTCAGCCCTGTTGGCAGTGGCACATGCCTTGTCCTAAAACATCACTGCCTGCCAAGCCCACTGCCCTCCCTGGGATCTGCTTCCTGGCAGAGGAGTGTGAACCCTCCAGCACCTCCTGGGGCAGAGCAACCCTGAATTGCTCTCTCCCATGGGATGCTTGACCCTGTGTTCCCCTGCAGCATCCCCCATCACTGAGGTGAAGGACGCAAAGCCAAAACCTCCATGCTCTGACCACAGGGAGCTGGGCACATACATTGGGAGGGAGGTGCTGGCAGGTTGAAGCTGGAGGCTGAGCCTGGAATGCAAGCATAGGATGGTGGGTCTGATGCTCACAGGGTACCAGGGTGGAGTTCAACTTTGGATGAGGGGGTCTTTGCTTGCAGGCCAGTGACACTGGGCAGGGCTGTGAAAAGTCCCAGGTAGGTGTGGATTTGGGCAGGGCTGTCCCAGGTGAGGGAAAGAAGGAGGTGGCTGTAGAGCTGAGGGCCACCAGAATATGGTGTGTGGCCCTGGGTGTGTGGGGGTGATACAGCACCATCACTGAGAGCCCCTCCAAACCTGCTCAGGGCTTGACTGTTACTGCCCCCTGTGCCAGCAGGGCTCCCCCACCCAGTGCAACTGGGAAACTCACCACCACAGGCAGCAAAATGCTCTGGGACACCTTCAGTTTGAGGGGCACACACCTTTTGGGGGGCCCAGCAGCTGGGGAAGAAGCCCAGAGAGTTGCTGGCTCCTCCATCCAGCTGGTCCTTGTGATGCCCCCCCCCAGGTGCTGCCTCCCCACCACCCATCTTATCTCTGCCCCAGAGATGCACTGAGAGGACAGGGTGATGCTCCGCTGTTTATTTTGGCCGCCTGAAGAGTCACATAGATGTGGTAGGGTGGGGGTGCATAGGGGTGAGGGGTGGGGATGCCTGCCCTGTCCCCCCAGGCCTCTCTCCGGCTCCTCTCATTCTCTCCCCCCTCTCTCCCATTCACTCACTCCTCCTCTCTCCTATGTCCACCTACAGGTACCCTCTCGGCTCACTTGCCCAGCCCCATGCAGCCTCCAGCTGCTGGGGGTCCCCGCCATGGTGGGGGGGCGGGCACTGCCCTCCTCTGCCCCACGGGGCTGCCTCTTGGGCCGGGGGGAGCAAAGGGCCCCAGCCTCCCTGGGCTGGGGGGGAACATGCAGCTTGGGAGCCCCCTTGCTCTGAGCCGGGCAGAGAACAGGAGGCTCAGCCTGGACCACCCTTAGCTTCTCCCCATCCCTAGCATCTCCGCTATGCACCTGGAGAAGTGCCAGCTCCAGGATGACAGTGGTGCTGGTGCAGGGGTATGGGTCTCCACTCCTGTGGGTTGAACCCCAAGCCTGTGCCTGGCATGGGAAGGGGCCTGCAGGGGGATCCAGAACCCGCTGCTGGGACCGTCCGGCTCTCCATGGAGCTGGTCCAGGCCACCACCTGCTCCCCCCAGCCCCTCCTGCCTGTCCCCTCCCTCCTGCCGCCCCCCCGGCCCTGGCCTGATCCTGACCCTGGTGTGGCCGCTGTGAAGCTGCGAAAGCAGAGCGAGCCTTTCGAAGCCAAAGGAGAGAGCCCAGGGGGTGTGGGGGGCCCTGAGGCCACTGCATGGGGAAACCCCTCAGGTAGTGCCAGGGGAGCACCGAGGGGTGAGGTGGGGGGCAGGAGGGGGGCATGGCGGCAGGACGGAGGCAGGGACAGAAGATGCCAGTGGGCTGCTGGAGCAACCTCCTCTACAGCACTTCATGCTGCTGCTGGGTTGCCTCACTCACCACCTGTGGGAGAGAGGCACTGTGAGTCGCCATGCCACCCCAGAGCCCAGAGTGCAGGAACAGGTGTTGTGCTCAGCCCCCTGTCTCCCCACCACCCTTGGGTGCCACCCTCGGGTGCCACCCTGTGCTCACCTCCCCATCACGGGTTTCAATGGTTTTGATCATCACGGTCTTTTTGGTGTGCACTTCAGAGCCCCGCTGCTCTGGGCTGGTCTCTGCAGGGAGAGGACACAGGGGATAGGACAACAGGACGTATGGCATAGGGGCACAGCAGTGGGGCTGGAGCTGCTGGGGGGCTTCAGCAGCCCTAGCTTAACCCCCCTCTCAGCTCATGGCAATGTCCAACCAAGTGCCCACACATCAGGAACTCCATGTGGCAGCTGTGCATCCTCAACCTGCCAGCTTGGCTGCAGCGTCCCAGGAGGGAGTTTTGCCCCCAAACGTGGGACCCCGGGGGACTCATGGGGTGATGCTCACCTCGGAAATTCAGTGCAGAGGCGAAGGTCTGGTGCATGGGGATGCTGATCCTGCAGGGACACAGAGGGGAAGCTTAGTGCCAGCTAGCTCTAGCCCTCAGGTGGCTACTCATGAGGTTGGAGCCCCAAAAAAACAGCTGACCCCACTGGTCTCCCCAGCTTGTCCTGCACCCCTGCCACTCACCGGTTCTCCTCGCCCTCCAGGAGCTTGCGGTATGTGGCGATCTCTACATCCAAGGCCATCTTGACATTGAGCAGATCCTGGTACTCACGCAGGTGCCGGGCCATCTCATCCTTCAGGTGCCGGATCTCCTCCTCCAGGCGGGCGATGGTGTCCTGGTACCCACCGGCCTCCCCTGCAAAGCGCTCCTCCATCTCCCGCATCTGGCGCATCAGGGAGTCGTTCTGGAGCAACACAGGTCTCAGTAAGTGAGGGAACCCAGAAGAGTCAGAGGTTACCTGGTGTGGGAGCTGGGAATGATAGGGGTTCCTGGGGAGAGCTGTGGTCAGCCCTGGGCTGGGTCCAGCTGATGTGGGACCATGATGAGTGACTGTCATCCTCCATCTGCCCAGCACTGGCCAGCAGGATCTGGCAGGGCAAGCTGGGCATATCCTGGACAACCCTAGCACCCTGGTGTCCAGGCTCCTCAGCAAAGCCATCCTACCCCAGCGGGAAGGCAAGGGGAGCTGTAGGAGCACTGGATAGCTGCCTGGGGGTGGCATTGACACACTAGTGGCTGCTGGCTGGCTCCTGTGAGTATGACTGTGTCGGAATGGAACTGTTGTGTACTGTTTGTTTGCAGCCACCTTCCCAGCCTGCAACCAGACACCCCGAGCACTGCGCCCGCCTGCCTGGAGCCTCCCAGTCTGGGTCACCTTTTACAATCTGTGCCTTGATCCCAGGACTCTGTCAAAACACCTCACAGGAGCCCAGGCCACTGTTGGGGGAGGCACAGCCCAAAGTTCCCCCATGGCAGCAACTCAGAGAGCTGGAAAGAGCCCCCCACCCCACAGATGTCCCAGGGGTCCCTGAGCAGCCCTGGAGCAGCAGGTCCCTGCAGGGAAGCTGTGGGTCTCCCCAGTGCTGCCCTCAGCTCACCGTGCCCTTGAGGGCATCAATCTCACAGGTGTAGGACTGGATTTGGTGCCGGTACTCCAGCATCTCCTGTTTTGCCTGCCGCAGTGCATCATTGTTCTTGTTGGCTGCCTGTGTCAGGTCGTTCACCTGAGGAGAGACCAGTGTCAGCAAACATGGCCACCAAGATGGCCAGGACCTGCTGCACCAGAGCCAGCCTGGAGCCCACCACCCCCTGTACCTTGGACTTGTACCACTCCTCGGCCTCGGCAATGTTTTTGGCAGCAATGCTCTCATACTGAGCACGGATATCCCGCAGCGCAGCCGTCAAGTCGGGCTTGGAGATGTCCATCTCCACCTGAATGTGCTGCTCCTGCAGCTGTGCCTGCAGCTCCCGGATTTCCTGGGTGGGCAAGGTGGCATCTCAGGGCACCCACTCCATCCTCCCTGCCCCACAGATGCCATTAGGAAAGGGGGCACCCCAACCAACCTCTTCGTGCACCTTCTTGAGGAAGGCAATCTCCTCCTGTAGGGACTCGATACGTCTTTCCAGGTCGATGCGTGCCAGTGTGGCCGCGTCCACATCCTGGGGGGAACACAGAGTGAGGGGTAGTGGGGCGTTGCAGGGAGAACACCAGGGCTGGAAGGTGCAAAGTTGTGACCAGGACCATGCCCTGGTGCTGGGGCCAGGCTACTGGGGGGAGATGGAGGTGGGAAGAGAGGCAGGGGTCCCACACCACATGAAGGGGACAGGTACTCACAGCTCTGAACGCAGCGAGGTTGTTCTCAGCCTCCTCCTTCAGCTGGATCTCCTCTTGCAGCCTGTAGGCAGAGAGGGGAGGCTAGGGGGGTCTGAAGGAAGCCCTGTCCCTCCGTGGTGATGTCCCCCCAAGCTGTCCCTTAATCCAGCATGGCCTGGTGGGAAGACAGCAGATTATCCTGTGTTCCCGGCAGGCAGCAGAGGGCTGGCAGGGGGCCAGGCGTTCTTCCTCCCATTCCCTATTATAGTCAACACCGGAGAGATCACAAAGGCATGAGGTCAGCTCGGTGCCACACACACTGCCCCGGCCCTTATAGGGGAGAGTGACCAGCAGCTGGGGGGACAGGGTATGGGATCTGGCACAGGGGGTCCAAGAGATGGCCATCAGCTGAGCCATCCCAGGGAGAGCAGGAGGGTAGACGGGTCTCAGCGATGCTGTGGGATGAGGTATGGAAAGGGGACTGCTGCAGGGGGTCCCAGGTCAGGGCTGGAGATCAGGGCTTGTACCAGGGGACAGGACAGTACTGAAGGCTGCAGGCCCACGGAAAGGCAGTGGGGAGGAGATGGAGATGCCCAGGCAGTACTGGCATATGATATGACAGGAACCTGACACCTGTTTGTTCTGGGCCCTGCTCCTCCCCTGTCATTGAAAGTTCCTCCATGCCACCACTCCCAACCCCCCAGCCACGGGGCTTTGCCCCACTAGGACTGTCTGTGTTGTGGCTGGGGTTACAGAGGGAAGCAGCAGGCTGTGTCACCCCCAGGGGATGGGTACTTGGTGCCCCCAGGGCATGGGGTCCAGGAGGAAAGGTGCAGGCCAGCATCAGAACATGCAACTCCCCCTGATCATTTGTCCCTTCTGCCAGGTGCCCCATGCTGTTCAGTCCCTGAAGGTTCCCTCAGCCTGGCCACCCCTGTGGCTAATCCTCACTGGCCCCAGCTCTCTTCCCCAGCACCAGCCAGGTCCACAGCACCCTTGGGATCTCCTGTTGCTCATGGGGCATTATGGACACCCACAGCAGGCCTGGAGAATCCCTGGCCTGCAGAAGTGCTGCTTCCTCCCCTCCCTCCTTCATGTCCGGAGCTGATGGAGCACCCTCCCCGGGTTATCCTCCCCCTCACTTCCGCCTGTCCGGCTGCCTCTGTCTGTCCATCTATCCCACAGAGCTCAGCTCACTCATGGGCTTGCCAGCCCTCCCTGGTGTGAGCAGAGATGGGGACCCCGTGGTGAGGTGCACTTTGATCTCCCTGCTCTGGGTGTCCTGTGGCATCACAGCCCAGCCTCAGCTCCACTGTAAGGGAGCGCATAGGGACACCCCTACTACCAGAGCCATCCTGCCCACTGAGTGCTGCCTGGGCATCGGGACAGGGGTTGAGGGGAACAGAGTAGTGGGGATGTGATAGTCTATGAGCATGAGGCGCAAGGATGACAGTAACCACCAAAGGGGCTGCCAAGGTGTCTCTGTCACCACCCATCCCTGGGGATAGAGATGCACAGATGGATGCCCACAGGGACATTCCAAGGGCCCCCACTCACTTCTGCTTGAGCTTCTGCAGGTCATCGAGCAGGTTGTCGCGCTCAACCTCCACACGAGCCCGCTGGTTGGTGAGCAGGTCCACCTGGCGCCGGAGTTCCCGCAGCTCCTCCTCATACATCTCTGCCACACGGGTGGGCTCCTTGCCCCGCAGGCGGTTCACCTCAGCCACCATGAGGGCATTCTGCTGCTCCAAGAAGCGCACCTTTTCAATGTAGTTGGCGAAGCGGTCATTGAGCTCCTGCAGCTCTACTTTCTCATTGGTGCGGGTCTGGAGGAACTCCTGGTTCATGGCATCGGCCAGGCTGAAGTCCAGCAGCTCGCCGGCACCTTGATAGGCACTTTGGTAGGAGCGCAGGGGCGTCACGCGGGTGGTGCGGAAGCTGGACAGGCTGGGGACGGCCGAGGTGCGGGACACCTGGTAGACGCGGGAGGTGACGGAGCTGCCGCTGCTGCCCTTGCTCCCGAAGGAGGCACGGGGGAAGACCGGGGAGCCGCCGAAGGTGCGGCGGTAGGAAGAGACCCGCTGGCTGGAGGAGTAGGACTGGCTCATGGTGGCGGAGTGGGGTGGCGAGGCCGGAGCAGGGAGCAGGCGGCGGGGCTGGCGAGCGGCCGGCAGCTCGGAGAGGCGTCTGGAGGGGAGCTGCGCGCCGCTATTTGTATCCTGCTGACATCACCCGCCCCTCCTGCTGCCGGTCAGCTGGGGGATGCTGCTGCGGGGGGGATGGCCACCAGCCCCCGACGACTGCCCCTCACCTGCCCGCACCCCCCGGCAGACAAGAATGATACAACAATACACATGGACCCCTGGGCACCCCCGGAGTCCCCTGGAGCCTTGACTCTGGCCCCCAGTGCTCTGCCCCGTCCCTGGGGGTGTGAGGAGAGTAACTGGGGCAGGCTGGTTGTGACTCCCCTATCAGGACACAGTGACACCCACGGGGGGCCCAGACTGACAGACAGCTTAGGTGGATGACACGGGGGAAAGAAGAGGACTCAGACCTTCACAACAGACCCTCACTTGACACCCTTAAGCCAAATCTCATGATTGGTAGCCATGGTCCCAAAATTGGTCTTAAGAACCCCCAAAGGCCTCTGATGATGCCCTGACCCACCCCATGGCAGGAGCACCAGTTGCCCATGTGGGGCCAGACTTCAACCCCCCCACCCAGAGAGTGAGCAAGGAAGGGCCCAGGAGAGGGGTTGATGTGGGGGGATTCCCACCCTGAGTGTGGTTATACTGACCCACCACCCCAACTCCCTTTCTGACATGGGGGGCTGAGCACTGGCCAGGGTCTGGGCACTTTAGAGTGCTGATGAGTGACCCCAAGCAGGTGCTGGGTCTGAGCCCCAGTGACGTCAGCCCCCTGTCCTCGCTCAGGCACATTCCCAAAGCAGCAGGCACCCAACCAAAATAGCCTTCCCAGCTCATACTCATGGGGCGTGGGACATACATACATGGTATTTATAGCTGGGTGCCTCCCTGTTAACCCCTCTTGCTCCAGGCATATGGAGAGCACAGCTGGATGGGGACCCTGCCTGGAGCAGCCCCAGTCCCTCTCTGGCCCCTATCACTCCAAGAGCAGAACAAGGTCCCCAGGTTATTCTGAGGCACTGCAGGCTCTGCCCTGTCTCCTCAGTCTTCCTCTTGGCCAGAAAGTACATTGGGGATCAGAAAGCCCAGCCCATCTCCACAAAAATTCACAGAATGGGGAATACCCCAGTCCTGTATAGGCAGCCCCACCACAGGTTCCCACTTCGTGGACAGGTGGTAGACCAGATCAGGGAACCCCAGTGCCATGCACAAACCTGTGCCAGTTAAAGAGGTCATCTTGAGGGAGGAGAGCTGTGCTGGGAGAACCCCTCAAGAGGGTGCCCCTTGCCTGAGAAGCACCCCCTCTTCCCCAAGCCCCCCAGCACGCTTGGTGACCCCCAGCTCTGTCTAAGCTGCAATATTTTGGCTGATGTCAGCTGGCTCAGTCCCAGCAACTCTGTCCCTGGAGGCCCTCGTGTAGGGGACCACTGGGCATGGGGTGACTCAGCAGCAGGAGCAGCGCTCAGCCCTGCCTGGCCCTGCACCTCCTGGCCTTCTGTCCTGGCTGTAACACAGACAGCAAACAGTGCCATGGCTGACCCATGGCAGCTTCAGGACGGCAAAAGGTTGGGCTTAGTCATGGAAGCATTCTCAACTGCCCTGGCTCTGGAGGCACTCCTGCCTGCTGCCTGCCTGCCATCTGAGGGCCAGTGAGTGTCTTGGTCCCATATCCACGCAGGTGGGCAGAGGCTTGATGCCCTCCATCCCTTTAGCCCCTCCAAGCCCCATATTCCTGGAGTCCCTCCCAGCTACTCAGTTGCAGTATGATGTGGCGTCTTCCCAAGGGTGCAAGCTGCCTGGCGGAGCCTGCCTTTAAAAGGGAAGGTATTTCCAGATGGGGTTGTTTCATCCCAGTGCAGGGGGAGGATGGAAGAAAGGGGGGCTTGTGGGGGGAGAGTAGATGGAAAAACAGACAGCATCCTTCCTCCTTCTGGCCCTGCTCCAAGTATACCCTGCACACCCCTGGGCTCCGCACGTGTGCCCTGCTTGTGCCACAAGTGCCAGCAGGGTGGCAAGCCACTCCTTAGCTGGTGTGCAGAGGGGCAGGTGGGTGCCCACACCACTGAGGGGGACAGCACACAGTGAGGGTCTGGGACAGCACACCACCGGCTGTGGAATTCAGCCATCCCTTCCCATGACCCTATCCTTCTGCTGTGCCAGCTGGGGTGTGGGGAGGAGGGACTCCCTATGGGTGCTATGTCTAGCAGTGCCCAGCATCCTACCCTCATAGGACAATGTAGACCCCATCCCAGTACCACAGAGCCCTTGTTCCTATCCTCATCCCACATAGCAAGGGTGTGAAGGGTTGGGGTGCTCCAGGGAGGGGAAATGTGCTCTTGGGCACTGGTGCTTGAAGGGGAAGCAGCTCAGAGTGGTTGACAAGGAGCATCCTCCTGACCCTGCTTGAGGACAGACTGTTTGAAGTGGCCTTTCCTCAGCTGCTGTGACAACCTTCCGGGCTGGGTCTGTGCAGTCAGGGGCCCCACAGCTTGCAGAGGGTGGACAGAAGCCTTGGACTTTCCACAGCCTCTTAGGAAAGCCCCGTCTGTTTGCAGGACCCACTATGACGGGAAGAAGGGACAAAGTGCAGGACACAGAACCCTGCCCAAGTCCCATGGGGACATGCCAGGGACATGATGCCAAATTCCATGCTGATTAAAGACCCAGAGGCTGCAGAAAGTGAGGAGGCTGCAGAGAGCAGCAGCGCAAGGCTGATTCCTGTCCCATCCAGCCCCATTCTGCCTCCCCACAATTGCATCCCAGGCCAGGCTGACCCAGACCAGTGGAGCCTGGGAAGTGGTTCCTGAGCCCCCGCACTGGCCTGGTCCCAGCTTCAACTGAGCTGTGGATGAGGCTCCTGCTGGGAAGGCTTTTGGAGCTGGAATGTCAAACAACTCCCTCCGGTCATGACATCCCTGTGAGCAAAGCCAGCTGCATCCTGCAGCCGCCTCTCCTCCCCGGCCCTCCCTCCCTGCTGCTCCCCCAGGATTCAAGCCCTGCACAGCCTCCCCAGGTTGTGGGCATCTTAGGACTCAAAGGATGCAGAGACAGGGTGCTGACCCCTCCTTGGCCCTGGCTCCTGCCACCAGGACCCCAGTGCCCCACTCACGCCTGGCCCTAGCTCAGGGATGAGTGGAGGGATGGGAATGAAGCAGCTAGGGCCTCCATCTCCTCACTCCTGACCCCTGGCTGTCTCCCTTCATCCCACTCCTTTTACAGCCGTGAGCCTCCCAGGCATCTTTACCCTAAGAGGGAAGGACTGTGTGGCCCATTCCTCGGTGCTGACGGACCCAGGGCACGTGCTATTGTCTAAATAAGAGATGTTCTCCTTCCTTTCCTGGACCATGGCCCAGCCTGGTGCAACAGGGTCCCAGGAGCTGGTGGGTGCCCTGAAGTCTTCAGCCTCCCACCTGCTGTTCACCTCAGCTGCCCCCATGCCTTCGCCCACTTCAGAGCTCAGGACCAGTGGGCACATAGCCTGTCTGGCTGTTCCTGGTCCCTACCCCTGTGTCCCCAGGTGATGGGGGTGCTGAGGACAATGTCCTGTCTCAGAGTGGCACAGGGATGCTGGGGGCGTCTGGATGCCCCATGGCATGCATGGATGCTGGGGGTGTCCAGCTGCAACCTCTATGGATGCTGGGAGGTGTTCACTTGCCCCCCTTAGTCTTTGTATATCCTCAGGGTGAGTTGTTGCCTTCATGTTTCACAAAGTTGCTGGGGGTGACCTGTTGCTCCCAGGGCCCTGTAGCTGCTGGGGAAGACCAGTTACCTCCATGTCCATGCAGGTGCCTGAAGCATACGCCTGCCCCTCCCTCATCTACAGCTAGTCCCGTGATCCGTGGGGATGATGAGGGTGTTCACCCATCCCCGCAGCCTAGAGGCAGGCTGAGGATGTCCGTCTGCCCTCATGGTCCATGGGGATGGTCACCTACCCCAGTGGTGTGGAGATACTAGGGATGCCCAGCTGCCTTCGTGGTCCACATGGATGTAGGGATGACTGGGCACCCACGTGGCCAACCAGGATGCTGGGGTGTCTGTCTGCTCTCCCACAGACTTTGATAGCGTCACCCATGCCAGTGAGATGAGGTAGCATTACCCGCTGCATCGCTGGAGGCTCACGTAAGGCATGGTGGCCATTCACTCAGCCTCCAGCAATGCCTGGGCAGTGATTTCACTTTCCCATGCTCAGACACGTGGGCCAGGATGCGGGGGACTGCCTCGATGGATACCATCCTTTTGCTCATCCTGGCAGGGCTGGCTAGGGGGGATCCAGGCAGCCTGGCAGGCAGTGGGAGAAGGGGGCGGCACTTCCTGGAGCTCTGGCTGTGTTTACAGGCTCTGTCCTGGGCCATCTTTCCATTAACCCCTTCCAGCAGGGCTAAGCACTGTCTGCTGATCCCCAAAGCCTCCTGCCACCAGAGAACACTTCCCAGAGCAAACCTTGTCCAGAATCTCACTCTGGGCTTCCAGGAGACATGGGAAGGGCCACAATGCTCTGTCCCTACTGGTTCTGTCCCTGCCAGGTACCCCTGGGCACATGCATGAGCCCAGCACCAGGGTGTATGCACTCCAAGGAGGAGCCGGTGCCTTTTTGGGAGGGCTGCCTGGGGCTCCCTGCTGCATTAGGTGGTCCATGGGGCAGCGTGGAATGCGGACAGGAGCAGTGTCTTCCCAGGAGCATGGTGATGGGGTGGGGGGCAGCCATGACAGGTGCTGCGCGGCCCTTGGCACCCAGCCAGGGGTGAGTCAGAGCCCACCCGGAAATAGCCATCGGGAGCTTTTTCTGGAAGCCTCTCTGTTCCGGGAATAGCTGTGGCATGCCAAGGCACTGCCCTTTGCTCACTCCAGCAGGGCTGGACAAAGGCCACACCCGGCCCTGCCACTCACCCCTGTTCCAGCACCCCAGATCCAGGCACCCCTTGCTCCTGCACACATCCCTACTGGGACCCATCTGCTCTGGGCACCCACATCCATTGGCTACTCACACGCTCTACCAGCTGGGGAGCCATGGGTTCCAGATGTCCCCAGGTGTCCTCCAGGCAGAGCCTGGAAACCACCCAACAGCACCTGGCCCTGAGCTGGGTGCTGGCAGCAATAGGGGGTGATGCTGGCAGGAGGAGCATGGGGACAGTCACTTGGTACCCACTTCCCTTTGGCTGAGGGATGCTGGGTAGTGGCACATGTGTGCCAGCTCCAGGTAGGGGTGCTGGATGCTCCCAGCCTGGTCCCACCCCAGTGGGATGCTGGCTGTGTGTTTTGCTGTGGTTGACATGGAGACCCTCCAGCTGTCTGTTTGCATGGTGACAGGCAGTGGGAGTGCTTGTTCCCTTTTTCTGGGGAGGAGAGGCAGGTGCTGGAGGCTAGGAGCATAAATCCAGAGCTGTCAGGAGCTCTTGGCACGCTAGGTCACAGGGTCAGGTGGAACAGGACCACCATTTTCCAGTCCCCAGGACACAGACAGCATTCTCCAACTAACAGGGTGTTCATGCTGGTGACTCAGGAGATGGGAATCCAACTGGCACCCAACACCTGGGCCCCATGCAGCTCTCACAGGCTGCCACGTCCCTCTCTCAAGGCTGCACACCCATTGCCTGGAAGACACAGGATCTTGCTGGGAAATAATGCATGCAGGCTGATGGAAACCCAAAACCCCACTGCTGCACCCAGCCCATGCAGAGGACCCAGTCAAGAGCAAGAGGCACCCCAATCCATGCAAGTGCAAGGGGTCCTATCCCCTGGGAGTAACTCAGCTGGAGTGCTGCTCTGCCACTGTGCCAACTCTCAGAACCCTGTGCATCACTGTCACTTGGAGACATTGGTCCTCAACATGGCACCAGGGGCTTGTGCCTTGTTTCCTGAGAGGGTTGAACAGTGCCAAGGCAGAGGAACAGCAGTGATGGGGTGCTGAAACTTGCCTTACACCAGTGACCTACCCTAGAGAGACCCAGCCTTTGGGAAGTGTGCATTCCCCTGTGGACGTGTACCCCACTGTGCGTGGGGCAAGCCCTGTTTTGGGACAGCCCCTATTCACCCAGTGGCTGCAATTGGGGCACACCACAGGGCAGGATGGGTGACCATCCCTGGAGAGCCTGTGTCAGCACCTTCTGGCTGTGTCCCACTTGCACCCACCCATAACCCAGCTCTGTCCTGGCTTTGGCAGGCACCGCGTTTGCCTGGCCTGGACAAGGGTGCGGGGTGAGCGGTGTTTGAGGTGGATTGCAGGGTGCAAATTTTCAGGGGGCAGGGTGTGGGTTGTGAGATGTGGGGTGCAGGACGCAGGGTGGGGGGTGTGGGGTTAGGGTGTGCAGTGCAAGGTGCATAGTGTGGATTGCATGGCGTGGGGTGCAGGGTGAGGATGGGATGTGCACGGTGTGGGGTACATGCGGTGCAAAGTGCAGGGTGCAGGGTGTGGATTGCGGGGTTGCAGGTCGTGGGGTGTGGATTGCAGGGTGCGGATTGAACGGTGGAGCGTGTACGGTGTGGATTGCGGGGTGCAGGGTCAGGGGTCAGGGTGCACGTTCCTCCGCGCCGGCAGGGGGCGCTGGGCGGGGCGGGGCGCGGGGCGGTGGCGGCCATGCAGGTACCGGGCGGGCGGCGGGCGCGGGGCGGGAGGGTCGTGTCCGGGCTGGGAGGGTCGTGTCCGGGCTGGGGGTCCCTGGCCCGGGGAGAGGTGTTGCCAGCATTGTGCGGTGACAGCGGTGCCCGCAGGCGGCGGCGCAGGGCTCGAAGGCGGCGGCACAGGCGGCGGCGCAGGAGCTGGTGAAGTTCGTGAACCGCAGCCCCTCGCCGTACCACGGTGAGGAGCCGGCCGGCCCCCCGCCCTGCCCTCCCGTCCCCGCGGGCGGCCCTGACGGCTCTTCCCCCCGCAGTGGTGGCCGAGTGCCGCAGCCGGCTGCTGCAGGCCGGTTTCCAGGAGCTGAAGGAGACGGAGCACTGGGACGTGCGGCCGGCGCAGAAGGTGAGCCCGGCGGGGACGAAGTGGCGGGGGCTGGATGGGGCCGGGGGGCCCTCACCCCTCACCTCTGCCTCTCTGCTCCCAGTACTTCATCACTAGGAACTACTCCACCCTCATTGCCTTCGCCGTCGGCGGCCAGTTCCAGCCCGGGAATGGATTCAGCCTTCTGGGGGCCCACACCGACAGCCCCTGCCTCAGGGTAGGGCTGCCCATCTAGGTGCTGGGACCTCCTCTGGGGCCCTCCAGTTTCACGCCACAAGCAAAAACGACCCTTACTTCCCCTGTGCCAAGCAGCACCATTGTTGGCTCCCTACACCTCCCAAATCTGCCTCCCAGAGCAGCCCATGCTGACCCCCTGCATTGCTTTGCCTGCTGCTGTGTCCTCTGTGTCCCCTGTCCTGCAAAGCCCCTCACAGCACCCTGTGCTGGCACCATCAGCGATGAGGCTCTGGGCCTGCTGTGCCCAGTCCCCAGCACTTCGTAGTGCCATTAAGTGACACCTCTGCTGTGACACAGGTGAAGCGTCGCTCTAAGCGGGGGCAGGTGGGCATAGTCCAAGTTGGTGTGGAGACCTATGGAGGTGGCATCTGGAACACCTGGTTTGACCGCGACCTTACCGTGGCTGGGAGGGTGATCATAAAGGTGAGTCTGATTTGGGGCAGGCACAGTGGGATAGCTGTGTGCCCCCGGCTCTGGGTCCCTGACTCCCACACAGAGTGGGACCTGTTGCAACCTCTCAGCCTTACAGGCCTGGCCCCAGCATCTCCTTGTGTTTTAGGACCCGGCCACAGGGCGCCTGGAGCAGCGCCTGGTACATGTGGAGCGGCCCATCCTCCGCATTCCTCACCTGGCCATCCATCTGCAGCGCAGCATCAATGAGAACTTTGGGCCCAACACTGAGCATCACCTGTAAGGCCTGGCTTGGCCCCAACCCCTGGCCAGCCCTTGGGAGGGCTGGGACCCAGCTGGAACAGTTGCCCACCTTCAGCTCTCCCTTTGCCTCTGCTGGTTGCAGCGAGGAGGTCTGCAGTGGCTTTCCTTAGCCCTGCAGAATTCTTCCAGGAGATGCTTCCAAGCTTAGGACTTGGGAAGGACACTGGAGTATCCTGAGGTGGCACAGTAGATCTGTGCTTCAGGGGTTGTGTGTCCTTGTTCAGCATGTCACTTGCTCCCTGGAGGAGCAAGGCAGACACTCAGGAGGGATTTGTTGTATGTGGCCCAAGCAGGTGAGGTGAGCAAAGCCCTGGGAGCTAACATCGTTGTCTCCACATAGGGTTCCCATTCTGGCCACTGCTGTGCAGGAGGAGCTGGAAAAGGAGGTGCTTATGGAGTCCACACCTTGCAGTGCTGCAGTCCAGGTGAGCTGGGTGCCAAGGATCAGTGGGGACACTTGCTAGGACCTTACACTTGTCACCTTTGATCTCTGTTTCTCAGGGACTTGCCACCAGGTTCCTCTTCCCTTCTCCCTATGTACAGGTGGAAACCTTCCACTCTGCCTTGCAGCTGTGTACATGGCACATCTGCTCAGCCATCTCTGTCTTCTCACACTGCTCTGCAGCCACTGTGTAGAAGGGGGTGCACCTCCCCAATGAGGCAGGGCAGGAGCCTTGCACAGGGGGCAGAGACCTGTCCTGGGTGAGGTGGGGGCTTGAACTCAGGGCATGTTAGCAGGAGAGAGGATGTACCAACATGAGTGGGGTGTAGGATGGCTCTGCAGGGTGAAACAGGGATCTTCCCCTGCCATCCACAGCCTGCCCTACCTGCAGCTCTGCTTTCTTCCCAGGCAGAGCGCCACAGCCCTGTCCTGCTTTCCCTGATCTGCCCCCAGCTGGGGGTGAAACCAGAGCAGATTGTAGAGCTGGAACTATGCCTGGCAGATACACAGCCAGCGGTGAGTAAGGGCGGGAGCCTCCTTCTGCCAGCACACAGCCTGCGGGCTGGCACTACACAGGTGTTTCCTGGCACACGTCCTCTGCCTGGGGCGTGCCAGGGCTGGGAGCTGAGTGGAACAAGAGGAGGCAGCTCCTTAGGGACAGAGATGAGGGAACTGGAAGGGGGACCCAGTGCAGGTACTTTTTGGTATGCCAGAGGCTGTGCCGTACTCCTCCTGGCTCTCTGATTGCAGACACTGGGTGGTGCCTTCGATGAGTTCATCTTCTCCCCACGTCTGGACAACTTGCACAGCTGCTTCTGCGCCCTGCAGGTGAGAGGGAAAAGAGCCTGGAGGCTGCAGTGTGGCCCCAAGGCACCCTGGCTCAGCTTTGAGCTGGCCCAAGGCTCTGCAGGGAGGTGTGTTCCCATGAGATGGGTCTGGCTTATTGGAGGATCTACTGTTGGGAGCTGCCCACTTTGCTGTGTTTATGGGGTTCCCAGCAGCTCCCAGGGGTGTCTCCTGCTGTCACTGGGCCATGTGTGTGCCCACAGCTCCCTTCCTTCATGCTTTGGGCTCTCCTGGGGAAGTTCGTGATGGCTCAGCCCTGAGAATCCCAGGATGGCACTCAGGCTGGTGTCCATTCCTCCCTAACCCTGCAGGCCTTGATTGACTCGTGCGCGGCACCCTCCTCACTCTCCCAGGAGCCCAATGTGCGTCTCATTGCACTCTATGACAACGAGGAGGTGAGTGAGGGGCACAGTCATGGGATGGCTGGCACTGGGAGGGACTCCATGTTCTTTGCTCTCCCCCAGCCATGCCTGGCAGGAGAGAGAGATCCCACGCTGCAGTGGAGAAAGCCGGGATTTGCCTACACCTGCATGGAGCATGGCCTGGTCAGGGGGTGGAAAGCACTGGTGTGATAGAAAGCAGCTCTGCTGGCTTTGGGGAGCCCCGTCACTCAGCTGGCCCCTGGAGTGCTGGGGATTGTGCTGATGGTGGTCCTTGGCAGGTAGGGTCGGAGAGTGCACAGGGTGCAGAGTCCTTGCTAACAGAGCTGGTCCTGCGTCGGATCTCGGCATCACCACACAACCTGACAGCCTTTGAGGAGGCCGTGGCCAAGTCCTACATGATCAGCGCCGATATGGCCCACGCTGTGCACCCCAACTATGTGTGAGTAGCCAGAGCAGTACCACAGGCCACGGTAGCCTCCCCTGCCACCTGAGGGGATGTGTCACCATCATTCCCTGACGGGAGTACAGACCATACAGTCTGTTGTGGCAGGGAGGGAGGGCTGTAGCATGAAACTCCTGCTTCTCTTTTGCAGGGACAAGCATGAGGAGAATCATCGTCCAGCCTTCCACAAGGTGAGGGCAGCCCTCTGCTTTGGGTTGGGATAGACACTGTCAATCTGTCCAGCAGTGCTGTGGATTGTCCAGCTGCTCTCTGGAGCACAGTCTTGAGGTGCAACTCAGCAGCTCTCAAGTGGGAAACATTTGTCCTGCAATGGGATTTGGCTGTGCCACGTGTCTGATGTTGATCACTTCGGATCCCAGTCTTTTCCCTGGAGCCCTTCCCTACTCTGAGCTGGGCTGTCCCTGTCACAGGGCTGTCCCCATCCCCATGGGCTCACCCAGGGAGGGGAAAATGGTCTGGTGTGATGTGTGATGGGGTAGGACAGCATTGCCTGGGCATGAGTGTTTCAAGGGCCACTGACTATCCCTGGGTTCCATCACGGACCTGCAACGCCTTTGCTTGTGCAGGGCCCTGTCATCAAAGTGAACAGCAACCAGCGCTACGCCTCCACAGCTGTCACCGAAGCCATAATCCGGGACATCGCCGCCCACGTGGGTGTCCCTCTGCAGGTGAGCAAGGCTGAGTGAGCCTTCCTGGAACACTGTGAGTTTGGGCTGCAGCCCTGCCCCTCAGTTCATGAGAGGGGGCCTATACCAGAGCCCCACTCCTGTTACCATGTCTGTCCCCACTGTGGTCTGTGCTGCCTGCTGCTCTGGGGCTCCGTCTCCAATGCTGTCTCAGGGAGCAGGCTGGGGAACAGGAAGGGAGTCTGGCCTTAGTGTATCCCATCTTTGGAGGATTTTGCACCCTGGCTTGGATCAGTGCTGCTTCCTTGTCCCAGGTTGTCTCCCTTCAGGGCTGAGGGCCCACATGGGAGGCCATGGGGCAGCATGGGGAGCTGCTGAGGCCTTGTCCCCCTGCAGGAGTTCATGGTGCGCAACGACACACCCTGTGGCACCACCATCGGCCCCATCCTGGCCTCCCGCCTGGGGCTGCGCGTGCTGGACATCGGCTGCCCGCAGCTGGCCATGCATTCCATCCGGGAGATGTGCTGCACCTCAGGGGTGCTCCAGAGCATCACCCTCTTCAAGGTAAGCCCTATGTCCCCCATCCTGTGCTGAATCCCCCTCCCTGTTGCTCTGCATTTCTTGCATCCCCATGTCCCCATCCAACCCCTGCCTTGGGGCTGAGCTTTCCCACTCCCCAACCCTCTGGAGCAGTGCAGGTACTGGCTGCTTCCGGAGGTGCCCCCTTGCATCCCAGCCTCCCCTGGTGACTGCCATCCCTAAATAGTTACTATGGCAACCAGTACTAGCCTTGAGTCAGTGATGGGTTACTATGGCGACGTGATCCTGCTCTATGCGAGTAGCTACGACGCTGCCTGCGTAACCCAACAGGGAACTGCTGCCTGGCCCTGCTGCCTGGCCCCCCACACCATGCCAAGCTGCCCTGCCTGGCTGACTAACAACCTCTCTCCTTCCAGGGCTTCTTCGAGCTTCTGCCAACCGTCAGCTGTAGCCTGGTGGTCGACTGAGCGCAGCGGGGAGAGAGCAGCAGTGGGTTCAGTGCCGGGGCCATTAAAGCATCTCTATCTCACTGGCGAGTGGTCCATAACTGCGGCTGGCGGTGGGGGTAACAAAGGTGGCTACCCCTGGCGGCTCCCAATCCATGCTTTCCTCCCCTGGGGCTGGGAGCGGAACCTATTGACCCACCCGCAGCGCTGGCGATCTCAGCTCAGGGGCAGAACACGACTTTGCTCGCGCCCAGGGAGAACTGTCGGGACGATGTCCTCTCTCTCTGCGGCGCTGGGGCCGTCCCTTTCCGTAGGGCCGAGCCTGCCGTGTGTGCAGCTGCTCTCCGGGGCCGGGCCAGGGGTCCTTGCGCGGGGGCTGCGCGCTCCCCTCGGCCGGTGCCGGGCGCTGCCGCAGGGCGGGGCACGAGGGTGCGTCTCCGCGCTCGCCGCCCATTGGCCCCTTCTCAGGGGCGTGTCCCGCGCTGGAGCCAGTGGGGCCGCAGAGCTGGGCAGGACCGGGCGCTGATTGGCGGAGATACTCCTGGCGCGGTGACACACCCCCGGGGGCGTGGCTCACCCCAGGGAGGCCGCGATTGGCGCGCCGCTGGGCCGCCTCTTCTCGGGGCGCAACGTGATTGGCCGGGCTCGACAGCGAGGGGCGTGAGCGCGGCGCCGGGGGCAGTAGCGCGTGTTTCTGATTGGCTGCGGCGCGGGGGGGCGTGGCGCGGCCGCAGCGCGCCGGGCGCCATTGGCCGGGCGGCGGCGGCGGGCGG
>JAWWLV010000183.1:16295110-16314435 GCA_035041135.1 Platyrinchus mystaceus | reverse complement strand
GGGGGCGCGGCCGCGGGTGCGCCATGGTGCGGCCGTGAGCGGAGCATGGGGCGGCGGCTCCTTCGGGCGCTCCTCTGCCTCCTCCTCCTGGCCGGCCGCGGGCAGCTGCGGGACGGCGCCTCCGCCGCCACCGCCGCGCCCGGTGAGACCGCGACCCCCCGCGCGGGGCGGTTTTGCGAGGGCCGGGGGGCGCCTTCCGGGGAGCGGCGGGGCAGGGGGCTCCGCGGCCAGTGCGGTCGTCGCAGCCGTAGGTGCTGTCACGGCCCGCGGCGGCGGGCCCGACCCCCGGCGGAGAACGGGGGAGGGCGGCCCGGGACCGACACCGCAGGTGCGTCACTGGCGCCGGGGGCGCCCCTCTCTTGGGGCTGCCGCGCCAGTGGGGGTGCTGGTGCCGGGGCCCCCCGCTGGCTGAGAGTTTCCGCCCTGCCGGGGCCGGTGGGACGGGACAGGAGCAAAACGGTGCTTGCTCATGCCCGAGGCAAAGCCGGTGCCTGGGGCTTCCGCGGGAATGGGGAGCCCAGGGCAGCGGCCCTGAGTGCGTCTCCTTCCGGGACCCCGCCGCCCCTTGGCCGCCTTCCGCTGGTAAGTGCGGCCCGGGCCGGGCCGGTGCACCCGCTCTTCTCCAGCCCGGCCCATGTGGCCCCTGCCTCCGACTCTCGAGGACCCGAGTGTCGCTGCCGGTAGCAGGGCTGGAGCCCCTCGCACGGCACGGCACGGCATGGCCCCAGCCACCGCTGACTCACTACCGGGCGTCCAGGGCTGCTGCGCCCCTTGTCGTCCAGCGGCCCGGGAGCGCCAGGACGGGTCCGCCCACCCCGCGGGGGCCCCGCTGTCCCCGGGACAGGCGGGGATGGTGCCGGGGCGGCTGCGGCCGAGCCCCGTCCTGGCCGGAGAGAATCCCCCTGGGCCGAGGCCACCGCCCCTCTCGGCGGAGCGGGGCGTCCCGGCGGGAGAGCGCTGCGCCGGTTCAGCACCGCGGACAGCGCCAGCCCGGCCCAGCCAGCCCGGCCCGGCTCCCGCTCCCGCCGCCCCCGGGGTCTCCCCTGGCAGAGGGATCCTGTGCTCCGCACTCGCGTGGCCCCCGCCCCGGGGGACGCTGGCCTGCAGGTACCCGGGTTTCAGAGACCCCCATCCCCATTAGCCCCCTTCCCCCGCGGCGGGCTCGGCGGGCCCCTCCCTCCCCTCCCCCCGGTTGTTTTCTCGTTCCTTCCTTGCCATCCGGGGCTGAGTCATCGCCTGCTGCCGTCTCGCTGCTGACGGTCTTGGACCGAGACGGGGGGGGAGAGCAAGGGGGAAGCCGCCCCCTGCCCAAGTGCTGCCCCCCGAAGGGGATGGAGAGGCACACACCCCGCCCCCCCACCCTCTGCCCCTGCTGTATCCATGCTTTGGGGTCCATCTTTCAGGGAGAGTGGGTCCCTGGTGTGACTGGGTTGCATTTCTGCCTCGTAGTACCACAGGTAGGAGGGCAACAGATGTGGTTTTGCAGGTCTCTGCCCCCTCAGTCTTCCCTACCTAACTGCCAGCACCCCAAAAAACTCCAGGCCTTCCCCAGTCCCCAAGCCAAGGGCATTTTCTGTACGCATCCCCCATCTCGGCTTTGAGGGGCAGAAAAAGCTGGCACTGAGGCTCTGCCCTTGGCTACAAAGCTGTGCCCCCTCCCACCATCTCCACATTGCATCCCTGTGCCACTTTCCTGGAGAGTGGGGGTCCCCAAGCAGCTGGTGACAAGCAAACCCCATTGGAGCCCCCCTTGGATGCTGTGCTGATTGGCCTGCCTGTCTGTCTATCCATCCCAGGCTGCCTGTTTGACCGGAGGTTGTGCTCCCCCCAGGAGGTGTGTGTGCAGGGTAAGTGTCTATCAGGGGTGCAGCGATCCCCTCCCCCTTCCCAAGGAAGGGATACAATGCAGGGGAACATAGCAGAAGAAAGGTAGGGCTGTGCCTGGAGACCCTCCCCCCGGCGTGTTTGTTCATCTGGCCATGCTGCCTCCCCTCTCTTGCAGATGGGCTGTTTGGGCAGTGCCAGGTGGGCTCCGTGCAGGACAGACCCTACTTTCAGGTCACCTCTCCTGTGCTCCAGCGCCTGCAGGATGTCTTACGGCATCTCATGGCACAAGGTGAAGGGGGGAGCGTGGGGGGAGTCACTGAGGCCGTGCAGGGCAAGGGTGTCAGGCAGTATTGCCTGGTAGCGCTAGGGCTGTCCAAGGTCCTGCTGGCTCAGGGGCCAGAGTGCACTGAGGAGGGTGATCCTGGGAGGAGTGGGAGCAAACGCAGGCCATGAGACACAGGGTCAGGACATGAGGACAGCCTCCTGTGCACTCACACCATGGTTCTCAGGCTGCTGCCACATCTCACAGCCCTCTCCCATGGCAGGGCTCTCGTGGCAGGACAGCATCACGCAGTATGTGATCTCGCAGGAGATGGAGCGCATCCCCCGCCTCCGCCTGCCGCCCTCACTGGAGCCGGTGGCCAGGGACAGGTAAGGTAGTGCCAGCTGCCGGCCTGTGAGGAGAGCCCAGCAGAGCAGTGAGGGCTTCATCCCCCTAATGGGCTTTAGGGGAGGGAATTCTCCCTTACCCAGGTGAGTCACCCTAGCGCTGTTTGCCTTCAAGGTTCCTGCCCCTCCGTGTTGAGCCCCGGCGAGCCCCACTACCCCCAGACCCTGGCCTGCCAGCAGCTCAGCATCTGGGGCAGCCCCCACCACTGTTACCTTCCCCACTGGTGCAACGGTACCTGGAGCACCTCCTACTGCCTTCCCCATCCCAGCTGGGCTATGAGGAGGCTCTGCTCAACCCCTACTCCTACCACAAGGTAAGCTAGGGGCTGAGCCCTCTTCTCTCAGGAAGAAAGGTAGAGATTAGCAGGGGGCTTCTGCACTCTGAGCACCCTCCTGCTGGTGCTGGGCTACCCCCTGCTTCCACCATGGGCTGACAGGAGCCCTGTGGGGTTTGACCATGTGTTTTGGTTGCAGTTTGGCTACCAGGATGGTGCTCACCAGCATCCCAGTGGCTCAGACAGGCAGAACTCCGAGACCTCCTCGCTCCTGGGCCGGGTCCCTACCCAGGCCCTTTTTGGGGCCGGCCCTGTGCCCTCCTATGGTGGGCAGCCAGGAATGGATGGGGGGCATCTCTTCCAGGACTTGGGCATGCTTTCCCTGCCCAGAGAGAAAGCCGGCCACTCAGACCCTGCCAGCACCAGGCTCCAGCACAGCTTGCGGCTCCCTAGCGACTACAGAAGCGTGGACGAGAGGGAGCAGCCACCACCCCTGGCTGCCCAGCCACCCTCTACACAGACAGGTACCTTATTCTTCAGGCAGGCACCAACCCTTGTCCCTACCCTGTACCCACAGCCATGTTCCTCATGGCTCACACTCTCCCTCCTCTTTGGCTTTATGCCCAGGGGCGGCATATTCCCCCAACCCCACTTGCCTTATCTGCTACATCCCTAGCCCCTGGTCTCCATGCAGTTGCAGAGCATCCAACCTCGTGCTGCATCCTCTTGCAGATGCTGCCCTGAAGAGACTGGCCTCCCTCCTGGTCAGCTATGGCCTTGGGCTGCCTGAACTGAGCCCCCAGCAACTGAGCAGCCTCTCCAGTCTTCTCCAACTGCTCCAGAGCTCTGGTGAGCTGGGTGAAGGGATGGGGCAGGCAGGGACTGGCAGTGGCGGGTGCCAGCATGCCCTGTTTCAGTGTAGGGAGTGTTGCCTTTTTGGGGTGGATGCTGCAAGACCTGTCTCTCTCCTTTCCAGGTGTTGTTGGCCCCGAAGTGCCCACAGCGAAACGGGTGGGTTTGCAGCAGGGTGGTGCTGGAGAAGGTTCCACACCACAGGTGGGATGGGGTGGAGGAGACAGTCCCCCAGGGCTCTCCTCAGAGGTCCCAGTTTCTCCCTTTCCCTCCCTTCAGGTGACGGAGGGGGACATGCAGCACGGAGAGGAGCCAGTGCCCCCTTCCTCCACAATGCCACCCCCTAAAATCCCAGCCAGCATCTCCCCAGGGCATGGGCCAAAGGGCAGGGTGGCATCCTCATCAGCTCCCCAGGCCGAGCCACAGGGGGGACATGGTGGAGATGCAGTCAGCCCCAGGAAGCAGATTGTGGTGGAGAAGAAGAGCTACACGGAGACGAAGGACAGTGGGGCACAGCAGCACATGCATCCACCAGACGAGTATGGCTACATCATCACAGACCAGAAGTGAGAGCAGGGGGTCAGGCTGAGGGGGTCTGTGTGTGTGGAGGGTCTGTGTCTCCCCACCAACAGCTGTCACAGCTCCACGTGGTTGGCCAAGCCTGTTTGGGGTGGGATTGGTCAACTCCTCTCTGTCCCCTCTCTACCCACAGCCCTTGTCCCCCCACAAAGCCTTCCTTTCTCAGCCCACAGCTAGGCCAGAGCTCGGTGTTGCAGGATGGAAGGCTGGGAGTGTGTGTGCAAGGGTGAGGGGGTCAGCTCACTCCCACCACCACACATCCCCACACTCTTAACTCCTGCCCATCCTGAGACCCCTGCAGCCAGCACAGCTCTCACTGCATGCTTGGAAGTCCCTGAGCCTGCCCATCCCTGTTCCCTGACTGTGGGGAGCGGGGACTGTCCCCTCACCCCCGCTGCCTGCTCCTCACCCTGGCCCTGTTCCCTCAGGCCACTGGGGCTGGCTGCTGGTGTGCGGCTGCTGGAGCTCCTTGCCAAGCACCTCCACCTCTCCACCACCAGCTTCATCAACATCAGGTGAGAGGAGCGGGGCCAAGGGTGCTGATGTCTCAGCTTTTGCTGTGCTCAGTCTCCTTGGGCAGGGGTCCAGGAGGGACTTGTCTGTGGTGGGGACGAGGAGGGAGTCTGCACTTCCCAGTCTCACACTGTGTTCCCCCTCTCCCTGCAGCGTTGTGGGTCCTGCACTTACCTTCCGCATCCGACAGAACCCTCAGAACTTCTCACTGACAGATGTGGCCAGCCACACTGGTGAGTTGAGCACCTAGTCCTGTTCTTCTCTTCCCCCTGCAGTTTTGGGGTGCCTCTTCCCAGGGACTGGGAAGAGGGGGCTCCCACCATACCTCCCAATGTCTTTGGCTGAATGGGGGAGCTGATATGAGGTGAACAGCTGCCGGGGCTATCCCTTGGCTCTGTCTTTGTTGGGGGCAGGTCTCTTGTGTGGAAAGAAAGCACCCCTCTGACCATCTCCTCTCCATCCACAGAGCAAGTGAAGACAGAGCTGGAGCACGAGCTGGGCCTGAAGATTGTGCAAACGGGAGTGGGAGAGGTAGGAGGGAGCAAGCATGCCTGTCCCTCGGGGCTGGGGTGGCCAGGGACAGGGCAGTGGGAGTGCTGCCACTGAGTATGAGCAGGAAGCATGCTGTTGCCTAGTCCCATCCGTCCATCATTCCCCCTGATGCCCGGCAGTACGATGTTGTCCTGTTGCCTGTATTCCCAGGGCTCTTGGCTCTTTGCAAAACAAAAGCTCCATAAGGTTTCAAGGTGATTTGAGAGGGGCTCCCAGGGGCTTTTCTACCCCTCCAAGACTGGGGGGCTGCAGGCTGTACCCCACAGGGCTCATCCTCACCCTTGCAGCCTCCAGCCTGCAGACCCCATCTTAGCTGTGGCCTATGCATCTGAGCTCTGGGCTGTTCCCAAAGCACCCCAGAGGCCACAGCTAGGCAGGCAAAATGCCATCATGTCCCCAGAGAATGGCAAAGCAGCTGATGGCAGGGATGGAACAGGAACCATCTGTTTGGGGAGGGATACCCCCTCCCTCTGCTTCTCTGGGCATCCCCAGGAAGAGTCTCCTGGGAGGGGAGGAGGGGTTGGAGATGGGACCAAGCCTGGGTCCTGTATTTGCAGCCTGAGGAGGGGAAGTGGTGTAGCATGTTCCCAGCCCAGGATGCCCATTTCCCACCCTCTTGCCCTGTGACCGTAGCTGTGGGCAAGGAGGAAGGAAGGGGGAACTTTAGAGGAGGAGGTCATGGAGTAGGGGGGGCCTGGCCACCTGTCTCCATCAGTAACATGTGGAGTGTCGCTATGGCAATGCCTTTTGATGTGGCAAGTGGCAGGAACTGGGAGAGATGTCAGCGATGATGGAGATGGAGTCCAGAGGAGGCTGAGGCAGCTTTGCAAGCCCTCTTCTGCACCGACCTCCCCAGTCCTCACCAGCTTACGCTTTTCCTTTATTCCCTGCTGGCTCTGAATTTGATGGGACTGATGCCTGATTTGGGGAAGGAGTGATGTAGAGAGGCAGGGAGACAGCAGGGTCTGGGCAGGCCTTGGGAGGGAAGTGCCTGGCTCTGCTGACACCTCTAGGGGCTACAGGGCTATTCCTGCTTGGGTGCCTAGGAGAGCTGGGAGGTGCTGGCCCTGGTGGGTGCCCAGACTGCAGGACTGGCTGGACCCTGACGGGGGCTGATGCAGCTGGAGGGCAGGTGGCAGTGGGAACACCTAGGCTGGGGACATCCCCAGGCGATGATGATGACGTAGATGATGATGGTGCAGTGTTCCCTCGGTAACCTCATCAGTCTCATAGCCAATGGGAGGCTGTGGCAATGAGGTAATGCTGGGCTCTGGCACCTCATTGGGCACAGGGTATTTGAAGTGCTGATGCCTCAGAATCCCTGTGCTGTCCCTTCAACGTCCTGATCACCAGCAAGGACCTGGGTATTGGCAGGAAGGTCTTGTCCAGCAAGGGCTGAGCAGCATCCTGTTCCAGCATGGATTAGGGTGTCCTCCCCAGCCACAGGAAAGGAGCCCTAGAGACACTGCCTGCAAGGTGACAGGGGCTGCTCTGTGTCCTAGCCAAGGAGGGCAGTGGGCAGGACCTGTCCCCCAGCCACTACGACTGGGATGGCACCAGCCCTCTGGCAGTGCCGGCACATCTGGCTCCCCCTGACTTCCCCCAGTGTTCTGTTGTGGAGCAGTGACTGCAGGGGAGAGCAAGCCTTGTTTGGGGAAGTCCCCTGAGAGCAGCACACCTAGTGCTGCAGTGGCCCATCCTTCACCATTAACCCCTTGGTCTGAATTCAGCCCTTATTGACCTCCAGCTGGGCAGAAAGAGGTCATTGAACCAAAGCTCCATGTGGGGCTACTGCCTGGTTTGAATAGCTCAGGCTAGGGCTGCCTTGGACAGCAGCCCAGGATGCTGGGAGCATGGAGGCAGGAAATTGCTGCTATGTGGGCTTGGCCAGGCTCCCACAGCCCTAGGGACACCACTGTGAGCAGTGGCCCATATGACAGGCAGGTGGGTGCACCCTGCCTCACCCCAGCTCTGTCCCAGCTCAGGGTGCTGAGAGAATCAGCACCCTCAGGTAGAGGAAGGAACAGCCTTTGACCTGTTTGAACCCCCAGCAACCCCAAATGTGGAGCAGAATAGGTCAGCCCCATGCAGATGTCTCCCACTAACCCTTGCTTGGCTCTGCCCCCAGCGAAACGAGGCTGCTGCCTATTCGCACCCATCCCACTTCAGGGATGGCTTCCACTCGGTGCTGCTGACCTTCATAGTGCTGGCCTGCGTGGCGGGCATTGCCATCGCAGTTTCTGCAGCCTTCTGCCTTCGGCGCCATGCCAAGCAGCGGGAGAAGGAGCGCCTGGCCGCCCTGGGGCCAGAGGGTGCTGCCGACACCACCTTCGAGTACCAGGTAGGACCCTGTGGGATGCAGGATCCTGCAGGATGTGTCACTGGAGTGTCAGCAATGCTCGGGGTGCATGGGGCTGCCCTATGGCAGCAGTGTGGCCAAGGGACAGGGCTATTGCTGGCGTCCCCCAGGAGCTGTGCCGCCAGCACATGGCTGCCAAGTCTCTCTTTGGCCGCACTGAGACAGCGGCAGCACCAGCAGAGACCTCAAGGGTCAGCAGCATCTCATCGCAGTTCAGCGATGCCCCACAGCCCAGCCCCAGCTCTCACAGCAGCACACCTTCCTGGTGCGAGGAGCCCGTCCAGTCCAACATGGACATCTCCACTGGACACATGATCCTGGTGAGCCAGCCTGGCGGGGTGGCAGCACTCCTCCCCAGTGGCCTCCCGCCCCCCTGCTGCTGGGCTGACCCCTGCCCCTCTGCCCCAGGCCTATATGGAGGACCACCTCCGCAACCGGGACCGGCTGGCCAAGGAGTGGCAGGCGCTCTGTGCCTACCAAGCTGAGCCCAGCATCTGCTCCATTGCCCAGAGCGAAGCCAACCTGAAGAAGAACCGCAACCCCGACTATGTGCCATGTGAGCATCCCAGCCACCCTCCTCCAGGGACCAGCTCCCAAGGCCATGGCTGGAGCAGGGTGTGGGGCATGGGGATGCTTTGGGGCCACAGCTGCTTGCAGTATTGGTTTGCCCCCAGCTCCCCTGGGCACTGACCACTTTTTCTGGCCTGTGTTTCCCCAGATGATCATGTGAGGATCAAACTGAAAGCCGAAAGCAACCCATCCCGCAGCGACTTCATCAACGCCAGTCCAATTGTGAGTGATCGCCAGGCATTCCTGCCCTGCCACCCTACTCTGTGATATGCTCAGCCCGGGCAAGGGTCTTGCTCTGGGATAGAGATAGACTGAGCTCACATTCCTGAAGGCTATGGATATAAGCCTTGTGCCTGCCCCATTGCTCAGACATAGTTCAATCCCATTTTCCTCCTGGCTGCGGCACCTGAATCTCCCTCCCCAGCCCTTATATCACCCCTGGAGTTTCCCCCCACTCCTCTCAGTGTCACCAAGCCCTGGCCAAAGAGCATGCAGTCTCACACCCCCTATTCTGCTCCAGATTGAGCATGACCCGCGGATGCCAGCGTACATTGCCACACAGGGGCCACTGTCCCATACTATTGCCGACTTCTGGCAGGTGAGTGTCACCTGGCTGTGCCAGCCTACTGGGGCCCCTTTGCATGCTGCCTACCAGATGGGTCACAGTGGCTTGACTGCCCTTCTGCCTATGCTGTGCCTCGGCAGTGACAACCCCCTTGCCTTGCCTGCAGATGGTGTGGGAACATGGCTGCACTGTCATTGTCATGCTGAGCCCTCTGGCTGAGGACAGCGTCAAGCAGTGTGACCGCTACTGGCCAGATGAAGGCTCCTCTCTCTACCACATCTACGAGGCAAGTGTGGCGAGTAGCCTGGGGCAAAGAGCATCCTCCAGCCTCTGCTCCCCTCTCCGAGCGCAGCGCTCTTGCCCAGCACCGGCGCCTATGAGTTGCCTCTCTCGGGCAGGTGAACCTGGTGTCAGAGCACATCTGGTGCGAGGATTTCCTGGTGCGCAGCTTCTACCTGAAGAACGTGCAGTCGCAAGAGACCCGCACCCTGACGCAGTTCCACTTCCTCAGCTGGCCAGCCGAGGGCATCCCCACCACCACCCGGCCCCTCCTCGACTTCCGCAGGTGAGTGCCCACCCAGCACCGCCCCAGCCCTTGGGGAGCCGGCAGTGGTCCCAAATGCAGCTGACTGATAGGCAAGGAGGTTCCTGCCAGTGCGATGAGGGTCGGGGCTGAGGCATGGACCGGGTGCAGGGACAGGGAGCTGCCATGCATGGGAGGGAGCAGAAGATTCAGGTTCTGGCCAGCATGGGATGAGGCTCAACAGTGCTTGGTGGGCAAGCAACCTCGAGCTGAGGTTGCCAGGGCTCTCTAGCCTTCATGGGCATGGTGTGAAAGTGCTCTTCCCTAGAACTAGCATCGGAGACAGTGCTGCCTGGTACCCTCCCCACCCATGGGTGCACAAGAAGAAGCCCCCAGAACCAGCCTTAAACAGCTGTGACCCATTGCTCCCAATGCACTGCAACCAGTGGTGGATCCCCAGAAAACCCAGGGCGAGGACTGCAGGGCTGGGACTGCTCCCAGGAGGTTTGCAGGCAGTGCCTGCTCAGGTCTTTAGGTCCCTGGGTGGAGGTGGGCTCTTGCCAGGGGCAGGCCACTCACTGTCCCTAGGCTGTGTGGGGCCAGGGACCCAGCTTAGGGCAGCAGGGGTTCTTTGAGCATGTTACCCTCCTCTCAGTCCCGCTCACGCTCTTACCCTGTCTGTCTCTGTCTCTCTCTCGCAGCTGCCGGCGTCATTTTTGTGATTTGCAGCTAGTAATCTGGCTCCAGTTGCATAGTCACAAAAGTGATCGTTGGCAGCCGTGCCTGCTGCATGGAGCACACCGGGAGCCGTGCCGGCGCCTGGCCTCCAGCTTCGTGTCCCACCGGACCAGAGCTACTCCCTTGGGGGTTCTGCCACTGCTCCCCTCTCCAGGCTGGGCACCCAAGGAATTGAGCTCCTCTCCCTGTCCCAGCCACTTACTATCCATGGGCCCCATCCCATGTCCAGCACCATTGTGGAGGCAGGAGGAGCCATGAGCCGGATCCCCAGGGCCACCTCATGGTGTGCTGCTCAGCATAGCAAGGGACACCTAGCACAGCCTTGTCACTGGCACAGCAGGGCACTGACCTGTTCCCTCTTACCCTTGCAGGAAGGTGAATAAGTGCTACCGGGGTCGCTCCTGCCCTATTATTGTGCACTGCAGGTACTGTGGGGGATGGAGTGGCATAGGGGCTGGAGGGTGGCTGCGAGGCTGGGACTTACTGCCCAGGACCAGTTCCTGGAGCCAGTCCCCCTGGGCCAAGCATCTGTGTCTTGCAGTGATGGTGCAGGCAGGACTGGCACGTATATCCTTGTCGACATGGTCCTGAACCGAATGGCCAAAGGTACATGCAGGGAAGCACCACTTCTGCTCTGTCTGGGGGCTATGGGGCCATGAGCTTGGCCTGTGAAGCCTCTGTTCTAGCACCCCTCTCTCCCTCTTCCTCAGGGGTGAAGGAAATAGACATAGCTGCTACACTGGAGCACATCCGAGACCAGCGGCCTGGCATGGTGCAGACCAAGGTACACCCCAAACTGGGGATCTCCTCTCTCCATAAGCATGCATAACTCCTGGGGCCAGGCTGGCAGAGACCCTCATGCCCCCTGCTGTGCTCCCACAGGACCAGTTTGAGTTCGCGCTGACAGCTGTGGCTGAGGAAGTGAATGCCATCCTGAAGGCACTGCCGCAATGATGGCGAGGAGCCCTCCTCTTGTCTGTCTCCGTGCCCCCGCTTTGTGCTCTCCTTATCCTGCCCTTGGGGCTGCTCTCCCTGTAAAATGCTGTCTGTGCTTCTGGCTCTGTTCCCCCTGCCCCCAGGCCCCCCTTTCCCTCTCCCCAAGAACACCAACCTCAGGTCGTCTGTGTGCAGGAACCCCTTTGCACCTGCTGTCACCGGAGGGGACAGGGCTCATGTCCCCTATGCCTGCAGAGGGGACCAGGTGGTGCTGCTGGAAACTGGCTGGAGGGGCCCTCCAGCTGGTCTCCTGCACCCCAATCTGTCAGTCCTGTGTTAGCTCTCTCCTTGTACCCATGTGGGGGGCAGAAGTGGGCAGGGGTCCCCTACAGGTGAGGGGAGCACGGGGTGCAGGGGGGCCTGGCCCAGCCCCAGGTCCCCTTTGTGTGCTCCCTGCCTTGTCACTCAAGCAGAAGAGAAATTTCTAGAGAAATATAATTTTGTATCTTGATGTGAATAAAGTTCTTGTGTCACGTTCGTGCAGCTGCAGCCAGGCCTGGCCTCTGATTGTGTGTACTGGAGGGGCACAGGGAGATATCATGTCTGTCCATCTCTATCCCTGCATTCCACAACTGCTGGACAAGTACAGCTCACCTGCAGGCAAAGATGGGAGGAACCCCAGCTCAGAGAGACCCCAAAGGCAGAAGCTACTGCAAACAGGTTTATTGACAGCTGTCAGCAGAAGGGGGTTAGAGAGGGTGGGGCTACAGCGAGGAGGGGGGCAGAGCCCAGTCCTGCTGGCTGAGCCCAGCCATCCTGCCCCTCACTGCCTCCTGCCAGCATCCCCCAGCAGCCTAATCTACAGCAACCCCCATCAACACCCTCCCCACCACCTTGTGGTGCCCAGGGCATCTCCCCTCAGCCCCAGGTATTGCTCAGCCATAAGCCCTGTTGTGCCCCCTACACTGCGTCCCACGGAGCCAGAGGGTGCTGGGGGAAGGGGGTGGCAGGGAATGGCCGTGCAGGGAGAAAGCGGAGTCCTGGCTGAGAGAGCCTCCATGGGCGAGTGGGTGTGTGCGGTCCCCGGGCGCAGCAGCCTCAGAACACACCTGGGGAGACAAGCGGAAGGGGGGACACAACAGCACCTGTGAAATCCTTCTCGGCCCAGGGCTGGGGAGGGGCAGGGATGGAGAAAGGTCCCAGGAAGAGGAGGAAGAGAGCCAAGGCAGAACCAGAGGCAACAGAGAGGGTGGAAACGCTTGTGAGTATCATGGAGAGTCTCTGCTGCTGTGGGAAGCAAGGAGGAACAGAGCCCTGGAGGGTGTGCAAGGCATAGGGAAGGGGGTGACCAGGCTGGGTTTACAACGAGACAGGTGGAGGGGATACAGGCAGGAGTGACAGCATCCAGAGGCGAGAGACAAACACCAGGCACCAAGCAGAGGCCATGTGCACACCCCTTCTTGCAAGGAGGAGGAGCCCAACCCAGTACTGCCCCCAGCCAGGGCAGAAGCAGGCAGCAGCCAGGGAGACACCGGCTGGAGATCCTGCCATCTGCAGGCAGGCAGGGAAAGAGCAGCAGGCAGAGCCAGGGCATGCCTGCCTGCGGGCACACCATGCGTCCAGGAGCCAGGGCAGGGAGTGCCCCTCTTCCTGGGACCCCACCAACAGAGCCCCTCTTTAAGCCACTATCTCCAAGTCTGGAAGCCCCCAACCTTGGGATGCCACCAGCTGCCCACTCACATGAACAAAGAGGCAGGGCAGGAGAGACCACCTCCCTTGCTGGAGTAGGCAGGAGCCGAGTTCCAGGCAGTGAGACTTCACCCCCCTTTTCCTCTCCCTACCCCATGGAGAGGAGCACAACCCCAACACCATGATCAGAGCAGGGGGCAGTGCCACACCTTCACTTTGGGGGCAACTTCGTGCCCTGCTGTAGCAGGGCTGCTGGCCCCCACTGGCTCCTGCTCTGGCCTCCCCCGGGGGCCATGGGCTCTGCGGCTGGAGGATGGGGTGCTGTGGCTGCCCCCCAGTGCCTGCAGGGAGCTGTGCCCACCTGCTTGGTGGTGCCCTGCAGCTTCCATCTCAGAGAGGCTGTAGGCCATGGCCAGCTGCAAGTCCTCATCCTCATCCTCACTGTCTGTGTAGAGGCAGACGGGTGAAGAGTTCGAGGGCTGGTGTGGGGCTGGTGCTGGGGGCGAAGAGGGCCGTGGCCTGGGGAAGGCTTGCTGCTCCCGCCGGCTCAGCTCTAGCCCCAGTGCCATGTCATCAGGAACGCCTGTGGGGACAGGGGCAGGGGTTGGGGGACTCATTCACTCCAGCTCCCCAGAGCTGGTATGGGGTCCCAACAATTCCTACCCACCCCACCAATCCTTAGAGCAGAGCTCCAAACTAGGGCTGACCAGGGCTCAGTCCAAAACCAAGCCTGGATGCAGCACCTCCCAGATACCCCAGAGGAGGAGAGGGGTCCCCAAAGGGACAGAGCGCAGACCCCAACAAGTCAGTCTGCAGTGCTGATTCTCACCATCGATGTGGATTGACTTCAGCTCCCCATCCTCCTCCACTTCCACCCGCTCCCGCCCGTTCTCAATAATCCTGCACAGACAGATGGACGGATGGACTGTCAAGGGCCATGCAGCCAGAGCACTGCAGCGGGAAGCTGCAGGGTCTGGGGCCAATCAACGGAGAGGGGTCTATGAGGGCAAGGTCGGCCAGCACTGCCCTCACCTCTTGGTGGTGATGCGCTTGCCATTAACGAAGGTGGTGGAGGTGGAGACAGAGCGGAAGCCCAGCCCTGCATCTGCACCAGAGCTGAAGGATGAGGCGAAGAAATCTGGAGAAGGAAGCGACAAGGTCAGTGCCAGGGTGGAGGTCACAAGGAAAGTAGGGGACAGACCTTGCAGAGGGGGGACAACATAGTGTTCCAGGACTCCTCTGCTGGGAGGAATGGCAGCGTCTCCTACCTGAGGATCCTGGGAAGGGGGAAAAGAAGTGGCCTCCCCCATGGTGCCGGGGACTAGGTCCTCGCAGCTCAGAGAAGGGAAGCACGTCATCTGAAAGGCAGGACCCCCCCAACAGCATTACCCTCGCAGCATGGTAATGCAGGAGCAGGGCACTGATGTGGGGACCCCCTGCTGGGGCCAGCCTGAGCTCTGTCCCCAGGCCCATTGGCTGCCCCAGGGCTAGAGAGATGCCCCAGAGCCAGGACTCCTCACCCTGCACATACCAAAGAATTCAGCAAAGGGGTCTCGCCCTCCAAAGAACTCCCGGAAGACATCGTGAGCACTGCGGAAGGTGAAGGTGAATTCAGGGGCCCCCGCATTGGCTCTGGAGCCCCCTGCTCCTGCAAGAGGGAAGAGGTTCAGAGTTAAGTGGAGCCATGGGTGAGAACTCCCCTAAAGAACAGGGAGCCCTGGTGGCACCAACCCACACCGGGTCCTCATTCTGGGATGTATCCAGAGCTGCTCGAACCTCCATAGCCCTGCTCACACACTCACCTGCTCCCATGAGTCCATCCTTGCCATAGCGGTCATAGACATCACGCTTCTGCTCTGAAAGAAGAAAGGGGGCTGCGGGGAAGCCAGCTGCCAGGCATTGGCAGGAGCACTGACACTTCTCCCAACCAAGAGAAGTGCAGAACAGCAGGGAGCAAGAGGAAGCAGGTGGCACAAGCCCCTGCCACACCGGCACTGCACCCAAACCCAAGAAAGAGCAAGGGCACACAAGCCTCAGCTCTGTGGGGGAGATGCCATTGCGGAGGCCAGTATCCCCCCAAAGAGCTCTTTCGGGGATGTTTGGGGAGGTAACCAAGCCCCACAAGCTGTGTGGTCCCCTTCAGGGACCCACTGCCTCCTGGGGACATCCAGGAATGCAACCAAGGTGAGCTCAGCAGCAGGACACCTATGGGCGAGCAGCCCCAAGGGCAGGGACGCACACACAAGACATCACCGTGGCCTCTTACTGTCCGACAGCACTTCGTATGCCTCAGCAATCTCCTTGAACCTCTGCTCAGCATACTCCTTGTTGTCTGGGTTTTTATCTGGGTGCCATTTCAGTGCAGCCTTCCTGTACCTGTGCAGAGGGACAGTGATGGGCATGCAGTAGGCCCCAGGCTCCTGGGACAGCAACCTGCATCTGCGCCAAAACTCCCAACCTGTGGGCAGGGGCACCCCAAGCCCACGTCACCCAGTGCCCTACAGCCTCAGGCACTGAACAGGACCTTCCTGGACTGGTTCTGCCTCCTGAGGAAAATATAAACTTTATATATCTATATGCATATAATTTATATTCATACATACACATACCAATACACACAGAGTAAAAGAACAAACAAAACAGAAATGACCCCAGAATTGTGGCACGAGCACAGCTGCCCTTGGTGATGGCTCTGGACAATGCTCACAGGTTTGTTCTGGAGCCTTCCCGGGCTCCACCGTGAGTATGAATGGACCAGGGGTTGCGGGGGGGGGCCTCCTGGGGTCAGGAAAGCACCAGCAGACTTTTCCTCCCTGCTGCAGCTAACTAGGGTTATCCCAGGCTGCCCAGCTTCTTTCACCCACTCTTAGGAAGCCCCACAGCAGGCACTTCCATCCCCCGCTGGCAAGCTAGCAATCTGCTGCCATTCTCCTCAGGTGATCCTTATCCCAGTGAGAACAGGAGGACCTTGGCAGGGTGCCAGGCAGGAGTTGCAAAGGCTCCCCAGCAGTGCCTGGGGCACAACACCGACCTGCCCAAAAGGCCCATGTTCCTACAAGGGGACAGGCTGCTCCTCACCCTGTGAACTCCAGTCCCCCAACCCTGACAGCCAGCAGAGCCACTGTGCCCCATCCCTCTGCCACCCCCACAGCCTCCAGCAGCGAGAGGGGAGCCTCCAAACACAAGCGAGACCCGCCCCCAGCCTGGGGCTGACAGCAGGGACAAAGGGACCAAACCCCACCAAGAGATGCCTTTGTGCAGCCCCACTCTGGCCTCCACACAAAGGAAACAAAGGCTGAATTGTCACCTCTAGAGCTGGGCCCTGTCTCCACGGGCCCTGCAGGGAGCCCCTGCCCAGCTGGCGACAAGTGGGGGGTGTCTTGTGGACCTCTGCCCGGCAGGCCGGGACACCCTGCCATGCACTTACGCCTTCTTGATGTCCTCGGCGGTGGCGTTGCGGCTCACCCCCAGGGCTTCGTAGTAGTCCACCATGACGTGAGCTGTCCCACGGGGTCACTGCAGGGGGGGGAAGGCAAGGTCAGGGGTTCACAGGCACAGCCTGGCAATGCTGTGTGTGGGACAGTAAGGGTGGACTGTCTGCCCTCTCCAGTGCCCCAGCCACCTCACAGCCACCCCGAGGGCAGCTCAGTGCTACACCATGCCCAGCTGCCCAGCACCCTGCCAGCACTTCAGCCACCTGGGAGCACCCACAGTCTCAGCCGGAGCCCCCCTTGTTGCTGTCGCACCGCCGTCCCACCAGCGTCACCCCAACTCGCCCAGGCAAGGGGTCAGGGTTTCCCGCTGCCGGCGCCGGTCGCTGCCCGCTTCCCGCGGGGGGTTCCGTCCCGGGGCGGTGTGGGGGGGCAGCGGAGGGCGCAGCCCGCTAAGGTGCTTAGCGGCTGGAGCGGATTAAGGGCTCAGCGGGGACCCTCCCCGTCCCCGGGCACACCGAGACACTTCCAACAGCCGACCCGCTCCAGGTGGAGGACAGGAGCAGGATGCGGCCGCTCCAGTACCCCCCTCGACCCCGCGGTACCGTCCCGCCCCCGGTACTCGCCCCCAGCCCGTGCGCCCCAGCTGCCGGGAGGGCGGCGCTGGCCCTGGCCCCGACACCAGCACGGCGGCGCTGGGACCGCCCCCCGGCCCGGCCGTAAACACGGCACTCCCGGGGCCACCCGCTGCTGCTGGAAGTTTCCGCACCCCGCCCCGCTGCCACCGGCGGGCGGCCCTGGGGCACCGGGAGGGCGGGGGCAGCAACACCGGCCCCGCTCCCCCGCGTGCGCCGCGTTCCGCCAGTGCCCCCGGTGCTCCCTTGCGCCCCGCTTCCCCCGTCACGTCACGTCACGTCCCGCCCCGGTGCCCACCTGAGCGCCGCAGCCGAGCCCTCCCCGCCCGTCCCGGGCCGCCCGCGGCCGGTGTCGCGCGTCCCCCGCGCCCGGGCCACCGCGGGCCTGGAGGCGGCTCCGCTCCGTGACGGGCGGCGGCCGCAGCCAACGGCGGCCCCTGACGTCACGGCCCCGCCGTTCGCAGGGGTGGCGTCACGGGGAGGCGGGGGGAGCGCGGCCGCTCTGCCGGCCGTCCCCGCTCAGCAGCGGCCCCGGCCCCGGCCCTGGCCCCGTCCTGGGGGCCGCGGATGCGCCCGGGGCAGGGTGCGGAGGGGTGGCACTGACCTGGGCCGCTGGTCCCTGTGTGCTCACGATACCGGGGCACGGCCGCCGCCCCGGGGCAGCCCCGGCGCCGCGTGCCCCTGGCGTCCTGCCGAGTCAGCTGCCCGGCCGGTCCCGCCGGGAAGGAGGAGCCGGCTGGGGGGACAGCTGGGGTGACTCAGCGCTTTGTCGGGGCGGGGGACGTGACGGGGCGCAGCCCTGCCAGACCGGCGGGCACAGGTCCCTGCCAGGAGCCTGGGCTGCCTGGCACCACTGTGGCACCGGCAGCCGGGACTGGCGGGCCACCCCGAGCACCAGGGTATCCAGGCATCCGGAGAAACAGAGCCCTGCACCGGGAAGCTTTTCCCTTTCATGGCCCCTACCCAGGCAGCTGCTGCAGAGGGGCTGTACGCACCCATCCTCAGCGTCCTGGGTGGTCTCACCTGGGGACACTCACCTGCACCCGTGAATGTGTCCTGGCCACGGAGATCCATGATTCCCTCTTGCTGACTGGATGGGAGAAGGAGGGAGCTTGATCTCTCTGCAGGGAGGCCTCTTGGACCCTCTGCCACTCCAGCACCACAGCTAGGATATCTTCCTCACCTCCCGTAAATCCCTAGCTGGAAAGCCTGACAGGATGGAAAGGCCTGGATGTTGAGACAGGACATTCCCAGCACTCCTCAGAGACCAGTTGCAGGACAGTCATCCCTGAGAAGAGCCTTTCCCAGCCATGAGCTATGGGCCTGGGTGAGCACTGGGCTGTGTGAAATGCCAAAGGCATCATCTCCTATGCCAAGGGCACTGCCCTCTCCAAGGGATGGAAGACCTGTTTCCTGCCATCAGACAGCACTTGATGATTTCCTTGAGCAGTAGCTTGGAGTATTCCCTGGCATTGGGGATTTTTTTCCTGGATGCCATTGCAGCACTGTCCTCCTGTAACTGCCTGCCCAGGAGCAGGAAGTGGGTTCCCTGGGAGGTTCTGACCAGGGTGCCCTCACCGGCTACCGGGGGCTCTGATTTGGCCCATCTGCCCAGCAATGGATGCAGAGCTGGCATGGACACTAGATGGAGCCACAGGCTGTTTCACAGGGACCCAATCCTGCTTCTGGGAAGGTGTGGAGGTGCCACCAGGACATAGCCCTTGGCACCTTGCTTTCCTTCCCCTGGCTTTTGCAGCTAATGTGGGGACAAGGAGTCCCCAAAGTTGACAGGTCTCAGTCCACTCTGTGCCCACCAGCGAGGAGGCCTCCATACGAGGAAAGGAGAGCAATCCATATGCTGGCCGGGACTCTGGAGTCAAGGGAACACATTGCTGATGCCTTCATGGCAAAAGTTTCCCCAACCCTTGAGATCAGGATATGGAGTGAGAAGGGCTAACAATTCCATAATGTCCTTAGGGGAGGTGGTGCAGAGTTGGGCAGTAGCTGGTGCTGGTAGGATAGAGGATGTGGTGCCAACCACACCTCGTCCCACAGCTGCCAGTCACTCCCCTGCTCAAACCTGGCAGCAGCCACAGAGAAGCAGCCCATCACCCACCAGTGCCTCACACAGAGTGTACACCAGGGGTCCCCAAACTACCGCCTGCGGGCCGGGTCCGGCCCAGGGGTGTCCCTTATCCGTCCCGCTCCACTCCCCGCTGGGGGTTGGGGGCGGAAACCAAGCAGCCCCGTCCTCCTCCTCCTCCTCCTCTGCGATGCCCGGTGGGTGAGAGGCGGGGGCGTCTCCTCTGCCGGGCAAGCAGTGTCGGCAGCCCCTGGACTGTGAGCTCCAGCCAGCTCGCACAAATCACCAGAGCCCCAGCGTGGCAAAGTTCCTTCGGTCCCTTCTGCCCCCCCCCTCCGGACTGCCTGGCCGGGCTGAGGAGGGGGCGGTGGCATCAGCGAGGTGGGCGCCTCCCCTGTCTCTCCTCCCTTCCTCCAGCTCCCAGACAGGACAAGCAAGCCAGCACCAGTGGAAAGCATGTGCACCATCATGTCAAAAAAAAAGAAAAATTGACTCAGAGTGCAGGGTATTCCAAGAATAGTTCACATTG
>JAWWLV010000183.1:16282143-16295010 GCA_035041135.1 Platyrinchus mystaceus | reverse complement strand
GGGACAGGAAACCAGCCCCCGACAGTGTCTGAGGACAGGGAACCGGCCCCCTGTTTGAAAAGTTTGGGGACCCCTGACTGTACACCTTCAGCCACAGCACCCTGCCCTCTTTTCCCTGCCATTACCTTCTAGGTTTACCCGAAGTCTTGATGCACCAACCTGCCACCCTGGCTCACACCAGCTTCAAACCCAGCACAGGAATCCTGAGTGTGTCTCAAGATCCTTATCTCTTTACAAATTCTGGACATCACTGTGTTGCAAGCTTGTTTTCAGCTCTCCAGTCTCAAAAATGCTCATGAAATACTCTTGAGGCTTTCTGAGAAAAGAGGGTTCAGGTGAGCAAAGCAGGACCCCAAAGGACCAAATTTTTTTACCCTGGTTTACCCAATCTCTCAGGAAGCCAGCAGAATTGCATCATAAACCTGTGCTATATTATTTTGCAAACACAGATTAAGAGATTTTTTTTTTTCAGTGCTGCACAACATTTCAGCTTTTGATTTCCACAGGAAAACACAAACCTTTTCACAGCCTCGTCAAAACTGGCAGTTATGTACTGCAAGATTTTATTCTTGCCAATTTTTGAGCTGTGGAGTGAAGTGCTCAACAAGTTGTGTGGCCACTGCTCCCCTCATCACATGCAGGTGTCTTCCTTCCTCTTCTTCCTGCTCCCCAAGGGAAGATGCCCATTCCTTGCAGTGGAGCTGCAGCAGGAAGGGAGCAGGAGCCAGAGCCAGTGGGATGGAGGAAGAAAGGGCTGAGCAGAGCAAGACAGGCTCCTGTGTACCATTTCTGTGCCACTTCCTCTGTCTGCCTGCTCCCAGGACAGTCAGCAGCAGTCATGGCCATGGTCCCCATCTCTGGGCATGCCACAGGGTCAGTGCAACCCCCAGAAAGGGGGTCAGTGCAAGATCCAGGGTTTGCTCACCCCTGAAAGGGCTGCACCAGGGTGGGGATCCCCAAGTGCAGGGGGTTGATGAGGACTTCACATGAACAGGGCACCCATTTTTAAAATCCACATTTATTCTTTTGCCCTCAGTTCTGCTATCTCATCCAAAGATCCCTGCCCAGCTTCCCTGACTTCCCTGCGCAGTCAATTTCTTCACACCTTCATGTTTTTGATGCTCCTAGTGTTTGTCTCAATGGCCAAGCTCTCAGCCACCTGCCCATCTCTTTCTAATTCACTTCTCATCCTAGCTGGCTGTTCTAGAATTGTACCTTCTAGACACTGGGGAGAATCTAGGGAGGCAAAGTCATGCAGCTGCTTTTAGTTTGCATAGCAGGACAAAGAAGTGAGAAACAGCAAAGTCAGGGTGACTTTCATTCAAGCAGGGTGATGACTTTGGGCCAGATTTAGCAATGTGACAGACCCAGGCTGTGCATCCCAGGCTCTGCCTTGCAGGAGTGCTTGCCTGCAATTATGATAGGGCTGCTGCCCCAGCCAAAACCCAGGCAAAACTGAGGTGCTTGCAGATTTTAAATCAACAGAGTCAGAGGCTGGCAGAGGTGGCAGATGCCCATGACTAAATAAGTTATCCATGATAAGCAGGCGCATGGGCCCAGGGAGCAGCTGAGCATCATGGCAGCAGGGTTTCACCCCTATCCCTGGCACGTGGTTGGTGACAGGGTGGACTGGATAACCCTGTGGTTCACAGAAGCAGGACACCCCAAACCCACCCATGGTGGGGCTGGAGGCTGCATGGTCTGGATTGGATCCCAAGGGACGAGAGAGGAAGGATAATGAAAAGACTGATACCACACTCCCCTCCAAAGGCTGAAGAGCCCTTCAGCTGCAGAGGGGAGAAGAATCTGCGGCTGACACTGGACAGGAAGGGATTTTACTGTGAACCAAAACCTAATTTCACTCACACACACCAACACGTCCATGCCCAGACACTTCCAAACACCAAGACCCTCGTGTCCATCTGGCTTGGCCAGGATTTTCCACAGAGCCTGGTGGAACTGGGATCACAGGCTTTCTGGTCCTCACCGTACCTTCCAGCTACATGGCCAACCTTGGCCCATTGCCTTCCTATTAGGCATGGCTCAGAGGCAAAATGAAAGCCAAGCAGGGGCAACTAAAAAAGGAGATAAAAACGAATGCATTTGCATGAGAGGAAAACAAGAAAAAGCATAAAAGAATGCCAGTAAACAGCCTTTTGTTTTTTTCTATAGCCATTGGTGCCTAAATATCAGTGCAACAATGCAACCAGTGCTGTGGATGCAATGGAGAAAGCTGCAGTTTGGATGCCATCTGTAACAAACCAGCATGTAAAGCATCATCTGCTAATATAATATTTTCAATTCATCAGACCCACACTGAGAGCATTAATGGACATAACTGAAGGTCTTCTTGAGCTGCTGATGGTAATTTTTAACAGAGCTAGGAAAACTGGGATAATTCCAAAGAACTGAAGAACAGAAATCACCCCAGTCATTAAGAAAATAAACCAGTTGACCCAGAAAACTCTAGAGTACAGATAATACAAAAAAAATCCTAGAAGAATTAATTTTGATTCTATCAGGAGAGAATTAAATACTGAAAAATGCATTTAGTACTGATAGCCTTGTCTCGGGGAAGGCAGGTATTGTTATGCAAACTTATCAGCACCTGCAACACAATTACGTGTCTGGCTGATTCAGATCAACACTGCTGGTACGATATCCTCACTTGGAAGCTGGAAGGAGATAATGATAACAGCATTTGCATAAATCACAATGTTGCTGCAAAGAGGGATGGAACAATTAGTTTTCCCTATCCACAAAAGAAGGAAGTTCTTAGCTGCTGATTATGGTCTTTGCCAGTATACTTTTTGTGTTGCCCCTGAATATTTATCTCAGCATGCCAAGCCAGACTGTTTGTATTCCTGCATTGCACCAGAGGGATCAATAGCAAAGGTGTGTTTGTTAGCCAGGAGATATACTTCTGAGGGCCTTTGTAGGGGGGGATCACCAGGGGTGGGTGCAAGGCCCACACTGATAAGAAATGTTTACTAGGAAAAATTTGGGATAATGCTAAGCTTGGTGGGGTAGTAGCTAGTGAAGAGGATGATTAACTCCCAGGGATGGTTTAGAATTCCCCCATTAAAAGGCTACATTGCAGCAAAATTTACTTTTAGTAATTCATTTAAGAATTTGTAGGAAGGGGCAGTCTTGTCATTTATTACTCTTGATGCCAAAAGCAGCATAAAATAACTGCTCAGAGACAGTTTTGGGTCTTTAAGCAGCGAAGGTATTTATTTTGAGCAACGTTGGGGTGCTAGCCAGCTCGCTCTGGACAAACTAGCTCCAAAGTTCTCAGTGAAAAGTCAGGTAATTTATACAGTTTTAGTGAGAGATTACAATATTTTATGTGAATATTCATTAAAATTACATCACTTAGTTATAATATTCATATTAGGTGAAGTTCAGGCGGAGTTTGAAGTGGAGTCATCCTTTTGGGTAGGTTCCTAGGGGTTGTTCTGGATTCCTCACCTTTCTTTGGCCTCATGAGAGTCATTTTCTCTGTTCCTCATCATCATGAACTTTTCAACTCTTCCTGACTGTGTACAAAAGTCTTATTAAAAAACCCTTTACTCAGCCCTTCACCCCCCCCAAAAATGTTCATCCTATCTAATGTATGACTACTAGGCCAACCTTTTTGTTATCTTTCATTAGGATATACCATACCAAGCGCATGGGCCTCTCGGAGCCTGGTACCTTCTCTCTCTTAACTAATCTCATAACACATGCTCTCTGTCATTTTAACCTAAATGCAGCATTTCTCAAAGTGGGATTTGTGAGCCTCTTCTCAGAGCAGGATTCCAGCATCTAAAAATCCTTGCTCTCTTTCACTCTGCACACCCACTTACCACACTCACACTTTATCAGCGGCGGTCTGGGTTTCATTTTAAGACCATTGATTAAACCACCAAAGCCAGCAGTGCCTGGCACGAATCCCTGCAGAAGCCCAGCAGCTCCTAGCTGATGATTCACTGTTGCCAACCAGCACTTGGGTTCTCCAGGCTGCCTCACTAGGCACCACACTGGCAGTGCTGCTCACTTCCCAGGACACCCTCCTCACAGCAAGCTGGTTACATCCCTGCCTTTTCTCCTGAGCAAAAATTGAAACCAGGCTTGTTTGTCAAGAGGGTCTTCCATGTTGATCAGCACCTGGTAAGGATGCTGAGGGTGCCCCAACACATGCAGGAGTCCTTGGTGCCTGGCTCTCGCCAGACTGTGTATCCTCCTGCCTGGGAGGTGATAAAGCCCCTCCAGGCTGTGTCCAACGATGGGCTATTAAGTGGCAGAATGAGGACCACGCTGTCCAAGCCATGCCATCTCAGGGAAGGGCACAGCAGCCCCGCTGTGTACAGGGTGCCTGTAGATGCCTTGTCCTAATGAGGAGAGCCACATTAGGCATGAAATTTCAGCAGACTGGGGCTCCTAAGATCTTGCAATGGAGAAATTCTGCCAAATAGCTGTTATTTCACATGCACAGCTTCTCATCATCTGACTTAACTCTGCTAGGAAGCTCTCAGATATGTGTTTGAGCCAAGCATCCTCAAGATGCCCATTAAACACAAGCTCTCAGCCCAGTAACCTGAGACCACTGGCTCCCGGCACTCAGGCTCTGGGATGAGCAGGGAGGACAGCACTGGTTTTGAAATACTGCACTTTCTCTGCACACAAACAGCTCTGGGCAGGAGCACCCTGGGAGCCATTACCCAGCTGAGTTATTAAATGCATCTTTTGTCATATCAACTGTTTCCCTCTGACATCCACTGGCACTTGGCCAGATGCCAGCACCTCCTTTCCACTTTTAACAACCCTACAGCAATCCCCTAGGCTCCAGGCTAGTTTCTCCATGTGCAGCTCTGATCTTGATGTGCCCTCAGGCCAACAAGCTGTTTGCATTATACCCCACCAACTTCCACATGCAAAAAAACCCCTTGCAGATATCCATCCAGCCATAGAATGCTCTCCAAAGGACAGGGTAGAGCAGAGCCATTGGCAAGACACTCCCTCGCCAGAAATTGTTTGCTTTCCCAGTGGATGCTGGACTGCCCACCTGGCAGTGGTTTATCTATCTCAAAGGAGTGGATGCACCCGCAGAGCTGCCCTGTGTGAATCTGCTGTGTCGCCTCCACTGCCCAGGGGTGAGATGTGCTCTCCTGGGAATGGGCAAGGCAATGGCTGCCTCTTGCCCCATCACTGCCAGCTCACACGAGCACGCTCTGTGGCATTGCAAAAGAGCTGACCACAGCTTTGTTGCAATTCTGAGAACTTGTAAGACAGGAAGACCTAAAGGGCTGGGGATGAAGACATCACCGTGCCTACATTTCTGTCTGGGGCATGCAGGCCCCTTCTGCCTGATGGGATAACCCATGTCCCTCCAGGAGCTCCTACCATTACACAGCCTTGCAGAATTCATTGCACTTCTGTTTCCAGCTATTCCTACACTGTCTATGCCATTGCCAGCTCTGAGAGCTGCTGAAGAAGAGGAGAAGCATCACTGGCCCCTCCACACAGCCCATCAGCACCACACACCAGCATTCCCTGAGTCCGTGAGACTACAGGTTGCGGGGAAAACACCTCAGCAGGCTCAGCCCCTCCGTCACCTGCCTGGAGGCGGCTTGTTCACACCAGGCATGCTCAGAGCTCTGACATGAAGTCACTGCAGTTAGACAGCTGCAGTTTTATTTTGCTCCCATGGGTGTGTAGCTGCCTTTCCCAGGACATGAAGAAAGGCAGGTGACACTGGCAGCCAGGGCAGCTGGCTCTGAGCCAGGGAGGCTGCTCACCCGGGACTGCTGTATCCAAGGAAGAGCTAGTTACAGCTTGTCCAACAGCCCCTTTTAGCCTCACAGGTTGGAGCTCGGCAAGTCTGTGTCCCTGGGAGTGCCTCCCTGCTCTTGCCCAGTGATTCAGGGCTTAGGACTGTAGCAAGATCTAGAATTAGCTTTATTGTTCCTGTACTGAGGCACATGCTCTGGGCAATACAGCAGGCATTGCACAATTGACTTCATTATATCTGAACCAGCAATTATGTTGCTGTTGCTCATCTCCATCAGAGAAAACTTCTGTCAGATCAGTACTGTGCCCTACATCCCAGCAGGTCTCTAGGAGTAGTAAATGCCACACTTGGGTTATTGAAGACGTTTGGTGATGAAGATCCCTTGGCCCTAACGCAATCATGCTTCACTACCCTTACTGCAAGCAGGCCTTAAACATGCGTCTTCTTTCCCTGAGCATGCAGAACAGTTAATCCTCTTTCTATCTGCATCTACCTTAAATATATTGTAAGACTTTTATTGAGTCTCTGCTTGGTCTTCTGGTAGTCCCCATTCCTTCAGCCTTTCCTTATAGCATCTCGCCTTCCAGTCACCCTTGCTTCTCATCTCTGGATCATCTCCACCTTCTCCAGATAAAGGATGAGGTACTCAGAGGGCCCTTTCTGACCTTGAAAAGGCATGCATATCTTAAGGAATGGCAAAGGGAGCATTTTCTGCCCATCTCCATGCCGTGCTAGAACGTTTCAGGGTTGCAAAATATGTCCCAAATGCTGCCATGTTAGAACTGCAGCAGCACTCAGACATACAATTCTGGGCCATCACCAAGAGCCAGCTGGGCTTTAGGTACCCCGCACAATGGCTCAGCGGGATACTGCTGGAGCAGTTAGCATCACAAGGGCCTTGTTTGAACTCACAATATCTGCAATATGCAGTCAAGCCCCATGCTTTCAACAGACCTATTAGTTTCACCAGGCAACGTTTGTCTGACTTGTACTAACACAGAGCAGCCACTGCTGGAGAGCAAACTGCACAGGACACTGATGGGCTGGAAGCGCATCTCAGCTTCTCTACATCCCCGCCTGACCATGCTGCTAAGAGGATTATGAGCAGAGCAACTGTGCGAGGATGGAGTGAGGGGTAAGCAGGGCAAACACCGATGCAATGTCTTTGTGAAGCTCCTGGGTGAGGTTAAAGATGCAGACAGGGGCCCTGTTCCTGAAATGCCCCTCATCATCTTGTGTTTGCTGTAAAGGCTGGGCTTGAAGTGGAGGGCACTGGGCTTCCATGCCAGACCCACAGCACAGCTGTGCTCTCTTCTACCTTCCCAAGAAAGCCATGTCCCCAAACTGCCCTGTGACACTGTTTGCTCTGCCTGGAACAGGCTGGGTGGAACTGAGATCTGAAAAGTTGGAACAATAGTTTGGGCTTTCCTCAGCAGAGAGTGCAGGGAACTGGGGTGTGGATGGGAGGTACCAGGCCAGGCTCTGAACTCATCTCCTCCCCAGTTTCAGCTATGGGTGCTTAAGTGTGGCAATCTTTAACATACTTCTGGAAGACAGCTATGTGAGAGTCTTCTTTGTTTGGATAACTGCAAGCTGTGCTGACAGGGGTTCCTGTACCAGCAGGTACCTGTCAAGGTCTGGCTGGTTCCTGAGAGTGGCAAGTAGGGGCTTTCCCCTGCAGTGGGCAGGGCTCTGCCCCTTGGGCATCTTCAATCTGTTTTTCCCATCCTTCAATAAAGAGATGGTTGAATTCTGACTCTAGTCTATAGCCTAGAATTTGCCTCGCTTGGTTTTTGTACTTCTCTGGTTGCCGATGCAGAGTCCAACCGTGCTCTGCACAATGATGAAAATGTTTCCTGAGCAATTCTGGCAATCTTGTAATTTCTAATATGGTCCAAAAACATTTGTAGGGTCTTCTTAGACGTGTGGGTTACATCTCTGTAAGAGAGGGGTTGCCTCAGGACAAATCCAGCCAGAATGAACTCAGCCTCTGCTGTGTGCTTGCAGGCTGCTGCTACCAGCATCTGGCAGGCTGCTGAACAGTTAGGCACTGACAAGATGCAGATGATTGGTGCTCCCTGGATTTAGCCAGATGTTCTTAAGCATTTCAAAAAAGCTTTGACATCTGTTTGGACATTTCAGATCAGAGGCACATGGGGATGCACAGCTCCAAATGACTCATGGCTCTCTTGTCAGTCAGTGCTGCTCTGATCATCCAATAAAACAGCATCTGAGTGGATATTTTCACTGTGGAACATGCATTTGCAGCAACAACAAATCAGGGATATCTCACCCTCAGGTCTCTACCAGAATGGTATGTAAACAGTTCCAGGCATTTCTTGGAGAAGTATAACATCATTTTACACCCCTAGGTGCCCCCAGATTCTCATACAAATGTTCAGAATCTGGGTGAATTGCATAAGCCTTCATGCACAAACCATGGCCGCAAGCTGTGTGGCCATCTGAGATGCTGCTTGCTGCCTAGCTCAACACTTGTGCTTCCAACCACTACTGCAAAGCATTGTGTTAAAAAAGCCCCAGAATTAATTGGCAGCATGGAATTAAAGAGGGTGCTAGGACACACCCAGACAGAAGTGATGTCTTGATGTCCACTATGCATTTCAGTGAACACCTTGGCAAAGATTTTCACAGAGAAAGTTGATACCATCGCTTCTTTTCACTCCACTTAACTTCTGGGTTCAAATTTTGATGCCTCAGTGCTACCAATTACTCTCTCACTTTCATGGACTGTCTGCATCAGCATGGTCTGTGTTATCTAGTGATCTCTGAGGTCACTCAAAGGACATTTATACCAGAGGGAGGCATTTCCAGAGTTATCTGGTCACTACAGCATCCTGTGCACGTTCAGCAGCACTCACAACCTGGGGCACCTCTGTGGAAAAAAACGTCAACCTTTTCCCACCAGCTTGATTAAACCCATTTTGATCCTTTGGTCCAGCATTTCTGCAGGTCTCAAAAACGCATTGCTTAGATGCTGACACAGGCTTCACAGCAGTACTCTTGCTTTCAGTCACTTTGCACATGCTCATCAGTGAAGGTGACACTTTCCAGGTGACTCAGGCACAAAGAAAGGCCATTGTGGGTGGATAATTTAGGTCCAGCTTTCAACTTTCAGATCAAGCTGAGAGATGACAGCAACTTTCAGTGAAAACTCATTAAGTCAGCGCTCAGGCAGAGGCAGGACTGGTTCTGCACCACAGTGGATGCTGCAAGCATTTTGGAGGGGGTAGGACATGTTATTCATTGTAGTAAAGCCAGACATCAGTGAAGTCACTGCAGACTCCAATAAATCCCGTCTGAAGTGCTTCAAGCTCTCCCCATCCCCTCACCATTCCTTTCATAAAGCTTTGCGAAATCATATCAAAACCGTGGAGGCAATGCAAAACCAGACTGGAGAAGAAGCCCTTCAGCAGGCAGGGCTTTCAGACACAGTCCTAAGGGTACAGCGGTCCTTGAGGGGTTTGATGCAAAGGACAGGACAGAGTTTTCCTGCTCTTTTTCCCCACTGATCTCCAAAGAGGTCAGGAAAGCTTGGTCTCATTCCTCTGCCCATGCTTCCTCCAGAAATTCTCCCAGGTGTTTTTTGGAGGCTTTGGGTGGCTGGCAGAGACCTAGCTCTGTGCTTGTCCAGGGATCACATCAGCACCTACACCCACCAGGAGGGAAGACCTGGGCCAGGTTCTTTCTTGGCTTTCCCGCCTCAGCTCACAAACTCTCTCTGGGTTAGTGCCTGGATGGTGGCCAGTAGAGCACTAAACTGGAAGGTGCCATCTCTGCTCCTCAACAGAAGCCCCTCTGCCAAGACCGGCAAGCGTAGCAGGGCCAACATTTATGGCCCTTTCCTCGAGGGGATCCCCGGGTCTCCTGTGCTCTGGTCAGGGGATGCTGCTTCCCGATGGCCCCACCCATGCACTGCGCCGGCTGTCGGGCAGCACAGCCCCGTCTATGCAAATATGAGCAGTGCTCGCAAATCTATGCAAGCATGTGGGGCTGTCTCGGGCGGGGCGGCCCGCCCCGGAGCCCCGGTGCCGCCCCCGGTATAAGGGCGGCGGCGGCGCCGCCGTCCCGGGGTGCGGAGCTGCGGCAGCCCGGGGACAGACAGGTCGTGCGGCAGCGGCGGCATCATGGTGAGTGCCGGCCCCCGCTGCTCCCTCCCTCTGGTCCCGCGAGTGCTCCCGGGAGCGGGGGAACCCCGGTAGGACCGTCCTCGGAGTGGGCTGCGGTCCCCGTGACTTCCCGGGAGGGCTTTGCCGGGAGCCCAGAGGTGCGGGCAGCTTGCCGGCAGGAGTGCCCGCCGTGCTTGTCCTGCATTTACCTGGCTTCACCACTTTCTGAGCTGCTCCCTCCCCGGCTCTCAGCAGCCTCCCTCCTTTGAGCATCCACTCGTACTCGTGGCAAGGAGGCCCCCTCCAAGCCCCGCCGGAGACCGGCGCTCGGACAGACTCCGTCACCAGTCTTTCCGACTTTTAGTAGTGTCGGTTCCTGCCCGTGTCCCGTGGTACCATTCCCGGCAGGGCGGAGCCAGCCCCCTACGCTGCCGACCCACAGCTGAGCCGTAGCAGGAGGCCGTGCTTCCTTCACCCCGTGCCCTGCTCCAAGGGTGGGCATCACCGTGGGTGGGCTTCCTGGCTGCTCTGCTCCCGTGGTTCTAACGGCGAGCTCTGGCTCCTGAGCTCTGGATCCATATGCCCTGGAGAGCATCCCAGCCCCAAGGTTCCCTAGGCACTCTGCCTGCTGTCTTGCAGGTCCCTGCTCCCAGCCCTTCCTGTGCCAGACCTTGCCGGGAAGAAGGCAATCTGCTGGCTGGTGACCAGCATTGCTTCTTGCTGGTGCTGCTGGGCTCTGCCCAGCCTGCTATCAGTGCTGGGTCCCACAGAGCCAGTCCTAGCTGCTGCACTTTGGTGGGATGAAGTACAGTGAGCAGCATAACCCTCTGCACCCCCACACTGATTTGCAAGGTCCTTGGCCAGGAAGGAGTTGTTTCTCGTCTTTTCTTTCTTGAGGTGCTTGCAGCTGTGCTAAGTGTTTTCTGTGCCCTTCTGTAGAGGATCCTGGAGGACTTATCTCAGGACTTAAGTCCTCAGGACTTACCCTTGGCTCCTTGTGTTACACAACCTTTATGGACCTGCTGGGAGGGATAAGTAGGGTATTGCTTTGCTGCTCCTTGCAGCACAACTTTGGGAAAGGTGGGAAGATGGGCTTCTGCCTCTCACCACGGGTATCAAGGGCTTATTTTTCTGTCATTCCTCACTGTCACTGCTGCCTCTGAAATGCAGCACTGAAAGCACTCTAGATTCAGAGAGCAAGGACTTGCTGCATCCTGTGTAACTTCCTCGGATGGCAGTCACTGCCCTGCTCCTGAGTGCAAAATGGCTGGTTCCACCGGCTTCCTGCCAGCTGACTCACACTGGGGCACTCATGGCTCTGGAAATCCGGTTTGATTTCGATGCTCCTCTGCCTCAGTTGTGCCTGATGACGCATCCAAATCCTTGGCAACAGCAGGTCTAAGGCACTGAATATTTTGGTTCTTGTTCAAAGGACTGCAGGGTCTGGGGTGCCTCACCTGAAGGGACTGACGCTGCAGGGCCCTCCCTTAGCCTGTCTTCTCCTGATGAACCTGAGGCTGCCCTCAAAATTATGATCTACGTGACCCTCCCTGCTCAGCCCTTCAGTTCAGTTAAGAAGAGCAGCTAATGCTTCCTCCTCCTCCGGAGCTAATTTAGGGAAGCTGAGCTTCAGAACATGGCAACCGTTCATGGCTGCAAATCCCCACCCTTGCTGGGCACCCATCCTCAGTGCCGTCACCTCCTCAGCTCCCAGCACCTGGGTGGTGCTCTGCCATCTCAGCCTCCAGCCCTGTTGTTGGAATAGCAACAGGGGCTGTGCCAGCTGATGCCGGGCCCCAGCCCTTAAGTCATGTGGATGTTTGCGCAATGGAGAAGATGCTCACGGGATGCTTTCCAGGGCTGTGGGTGGGGGTAGTCCAGGGAACGGGTGGCCTGGTATCCTGGGCTCCAGCAGATGCATCTCCATTTTCCTGGGCCAGTGAGGTGGTCAGTGCAGTGATGAGAGGCAGAGCACCAGAACTGGGAGACCCCAGTTGATTGGGATGGACACAGGACACCGAGGCACTAGGGCATTGTCGCTTGCCCAAGCTGACAAGGGCTCAGGCTGCCCTGTCTGGGCTGTGCAATACCTGCAATGATTGCATTTCTGGTCTCTGCTGGGATTTGACCCTGCCTCCCCCTCCCCAGCGCGAGTGCATCTCCGTCCACGTTGGCCAAGCCGGCGTCCAGATGGGCAACACCTGCTGGGAGCTGTACTGCCTGGAGCACGGCATCCAGCCCGATGGGCAGATGCCCAGTGACAAAACCATTGGTGGAGGGGACGACTCCTTCACCACCTTCTTCTGTGAGACCGGGGCTGGGAAGCATGTTCCACGGGCCATCTTTGTGGACCTGGAGCCCACTGTGATTGGTGAGTGTACCCTATTGGGCAGTGGCAGTGGTCATTATTTCTGTGAAAAACCCACTGCAGGACCATCCCTAGAGTGGCTCCTGCCACCTTTCCCCAGGCCCAGTTAGAAAATCTCTGTCATTGTGCCAATGTCTCTCCTAGATGAGGTTCGGGGAGGAGTCTACCGCCAGCTCTTCCACCCTGAACAAATGATCACTGGCAAGGAGGATGCTGCCAACAACTATGCCCGTGGGCACTACACTATTGGCAAAGAGATCATTGACCAAGTGCTGGACAGGATCCGGAAGCTGGTAAGTGACCCAGGAGAGGGGACATGTCTCCCTGACTGGTGGGATCCACCATACTTTGGGGGACTCAGAGCAGGTGGTGAGCTCCTCTATACCCTGGGAGGAATCTGCAGCTACCCAAGCAAAAGTTTGAAACTTCCCTCCACCCAAGTCAGTGTTTGGAGGAACCTTACTTGTCTCTCTGCAGGCTGACCAGTGCACAGGACTCCAGGGATTCCTTGTGTTTCGTAGTTTTGGAGGTGGCACTGGCTCTGGGTTCACCTCCCTCTTGATGGAACGACTCTCTGTTGACTACGGCAAGAAGTCCAA
>JAWWLV010000183.1:16258683-16275548 GCA_035041135.1 Platyrinchus mystaceus | reverse complement strand
CCCCAGCTGTATCAGTTTCTTGCCGGGTCAGATAAGTGGTGAGTGCTTCAGCCCTGGTACTGGTGCTGCTATGCTTCCTCCCAGCGCTCTGCTCCAGCTCTGGCTTGCTTCCCATGCAGGTAATAGCCCTGGGGTCCAGTCCCTGGGGCTGTGGCACACATCCCACCCCCCTCACTGCTCCAGTCAGCAGTGGGTACTGCTTCCTCATTTGATGTATGGCCCCATGTTGTACCCTGGAGCTCAGGGGAGCAGATTTAGTCTGAGCAGGAAAAGTTTGGCAGCTGCTGGGTCTTCTCCCCATGTGCAGCCTGAGAATAGGCAGTCTCCTCTGGAAGGATAGTGGTTGAAGCAGTGGGAGCAGTCTGGCACCCCTCCCCCTGTGGCCACAACGCAGGGCAAAGGGTATGCCTTTCTCTCTGGTGCAGCGGGTGCACCCCGCAAGGGCACCTGGCATGGCTCAAACCCCTGTGGCTACTGTACTGCTGTGTGTGGTGAGAGGATTAAAGGAGGGGAATGCTCCCTGTGAAACTGCTTGTCTGCATCTCTTTTTTTTTTAACACCCCTCTGTGGACAACCCAATTGCTGTGTGTCCCAGTGAGCCCCTCCAGCCAAGGCTTGCTGCCGGACTGGGAGTGTCCCCAGCACTGGGGTGGTTGTGCTGTCCCCAGGCTCTGCTCATCCTCCCCCGAGCAGAGCTGCTGTTCCTGCCTCCCAAGGTCTGTCAGATTCCCAGTCTGGGCACCCACCTCCCTCTCCCTGGGCAGCAGAGAAGTTTGGCCTGTACCTCTGCCACTACCCTTCTGCCTGTGCTGAGCCCTGTTCTGCAGTGCCCAGCCCCAGAGGCTCTAACAGCAGTGCCTGGCTCCAGCTGTAGAGTTGTGTTAGCTCCTGTCAGGACCATGCTGGGGCCAGGGATTAACTTTCCCTGCTTACTGCTAATGCTCTGTCTGTGCCTCCCTGGCTGGCCTCTGCTGCCCTTCCCCTCCAGTAACGCTTGGCTGCTTAACCCAGACAGTGTGCCCTGCTCTCCCCCTGACCTGGCAGGATCCCACCCCACAGATAGGGACACAGCCACACCTCCGCAAGAATGTATTTTACTTCAAACACAAGGCAACGTTGGTGCCAAGAGCAGTGGCAGAGTGGGCACTGGGGCCCTCTGCCTCCCTCCAGCACAGCACTGGGACCCAGCCTGCAGTTCTGCCCTGGGCAGGAGTGACCTTCCTGGGGGCACAGAGCTGCAGGACCATGGCTCCTGCCCCCTGGGGGGTCCTACAACATCCTCTTCTGTCACCCCCGGGGGAGGCGGCAGCCAGTGAGGGCCCCATGTTTAGCAGCAGATCACACATCCACAGCTCTGAGGCACAGACCAAGGCCCAGGTGGCAGCATCCAGGGCACAGAACACTCCAAATCCAACACACCTCCAGCACAGAGCAGCAGCTCTCCCCCAGGGCATTAGTTCCCTCTGCAACAGGTCTGCAGGGGAGCAGGGATTAGGGCAGCTGCTTTTTCCTTGGCTCAGCGTCGGGGCGCGTCACCACTGAAATGGGATGGGCTCAGATCTGTGTGGTGTCCTGTCCCGCCGGTGCTGGCTGCAGCCCCTCCAGTTGGTGGAGGATGTCATCTATGTTGGGTCGCTCCTGGGGGTTCACTGTCATCATGGAAGATAGCAGGCGCTGCAAACCAGCTGAGTACCTGGAGGAAAGACAGCGATGGGGTGACCCATGTGGAGCACAGGACAGGGGGCTACTCAGGAGTGGTGTCACCCTCCCCAGCCCCTCACCTGGTTGTGGGGGGAAACGTGATGGGGTTCTGCACTGCCAGAGCCACACTGTCACCCTTCTGGAAGATGGCATCAAAGGGGCCCTCCCCAAACATCATGCAGTACAGCACACAGCCTAGGGACTGGAACACAGTGGGGTCAGGGCAGCTTCGTGGCAGTGCGACAGGGTGGGCCAGGGGGCTGGATCCTTACCCAGATATCCGTGCGCTCATCTATGATGCACTGGCTCGGCACCGTGAAGAGCTCGGGAGCACGGTAGGAGATGGTGCAGCGCTGGGCAGCCCAGTCCTGCAGAGGGGAGAGTGGGGATGAAGGGCTTGGGGCAGGGGGAGGCTGGTGGGGTGATGTTCCAGGCCACCCACCTGCACAGCCATGGCCTCCCGAGAGCTGTTGACTTCGATTCGAGCTTGGTTCATGGAACCCAGGTCCATCAGCACAGGCTGGTCATCCTCATCCAGCAGCACATTGGTGGGCTTGAGGTCTCTGCAGGGATGGACATCACCAAGCACCCACTGGAGCCCCTGCCAACCCCCCCAGCCAGTACTGTCAGCCCCTCACCTGTGTGCATAGCCCTTGCTGTGGATGGCTTGCAGGCCACGGCAGATCCCATGGAGGATGAGGAGGATCCGCTGCTCTGGCATGAAGGTCCCTTTTTCTCGCAGTGCTTCCACCTCTCTCCAGAGGGTCCCTCCCTGGCAAACGCAAACAGCTGGTCACCACTGCTGCTCCTGGGGTGGTGGAGCAGCCAGGAAAGCCCCCCTCACCTTCACATAGGGCAGGAGAAGCCAGGCTTCGTGCTTGGCACCCTTCTCCACCATGGCGTGGGCCACCAGGCGCAGGATGTTGGGGTGGTCGAAGAGGCCATGCATCTCCACCTCGTGCAGGGCTGCCTGGCGGTCCTCCTTGTCGTGGCACAGGATGCGCTTCAGGGCATAGAAGCGCCCATCCCGCAGCCCCTCCACCAGGTCCACATAGCTGAAGCCCCTGCAAGGAGTCAAGCAGAGCGTGGGCTGAGCACTGTGGCATCCGTGTCAGGGCCTTGTGCCCAGTCTCAACTATGAGCACCCAGGGGAGAAGCCAGAGGACAGCGGGAATCCCTCAGCCATGCCAAAGCATCTCTCCTCTGCATTGGCCCAATCACCCCCACTCCCATGGCTCTGAGCACCCACTCCTTGGCATGACCAACCCCTGCCACCCAGCACGAGAATCCACCGCCATGCACAAGCATCCACTATGCTGAAGCATCATCCCCCACCAAGCCCAAGTATTTCCCCCATGCCCCAACATGACCTGAGCTCAAGCGTCTCCCCACCCTGCCCAACCATTCCCTGTGCCAGAGCATCACCCCCCTGCCCAATCATGTCCCCACACACAAGCACCTCCTTGCGTAAGCATCTCCCCATGCCTGAGCATCACCCCCATGCCTGAACATTCCCATGCCAAATCATCCCCCATGCATAAGCACACCCCTGCCCAAGCACGCCCCCTACACTCGAGCACTCCCCCTGGCAAAAGCGCCCCCAGGCCCGCGCGCCCCCCCATACCCGAGCATCGCCCAAGCCCGAGCATCCCCCATGCCCTGGCATATCCCCCCCCGCCCGCGGACCCCTTTGCCCAAGCATCCCTCCCAGACCCCGGGGACCCCCCGCCCGAGCCCCCCGCGCCCCAGCCGGTCGCGCACCCTTCTGCCAGGCGGTGGAGCAGGAGGTACCGCGCTCCCCCCAGGCTGACGGTGCCCCGGGAGCAGACGCACAGCGTCTGCCCCATCGCCCGCCCGCGTCATCGCCCGCCGCCGCGCGTCACCCCCGGCGTCACCCGCCGCGTCACCCACCGGGCGGGGCGCGGCCGCCTCCCGTTTCCCGGTGCCGCCGCTGCGGCGGGGATCCCGGGCTCCCTCCTCCGTGCGAGCGGGGATCGCAGCGCCCAGCGCCGGGCAGCCCCGCTAGGTGCCCCCGGCGCGGTGGCATCCCCCAGTGGCGGTGGCAGCCCGCAGCCCCGCCGCTCCCGGGGCTGGCCCCGGTGAGCCAAGTCCCTCGCACGGGCGGGCGGTTCAACGATGCAGGGGACAGACATGACGGAGCCACCTCAACGGAGCTCGTCCTGCCCTGCGGCACCTCCCGACACCCCTGTCATCAACTCTGTCACCAGCTCTGACCCTCGGTCCGGGGACATTTTCCTTTCCCTGAGCCAGCAGCAGCATCCCTCCTACCAGAGCTACAGCCGAGGTTTCCATCACCACCTCTCTGATGGAAGAAGCGGTCTGAGCTCACTGGAAGGGTTCTGCCTGGTGGTGATAATTTTATGAGGCCCCTTATCCCCGTGTGTCACCCACTGTCCCGGGGACGTGCCCTCCGGCCGGAGCTGTTCTGGTAGTGTGCCGCCAGCATCCCCTGCTGGGTGGGCTTTGGAGGGACTGATGTGCGCTGGCCAGGCGCGCAGGGTCGGAGCCGCCCACCCCGTCCCATGGTCCCGCCCCAGCCGTGCTGCAGTTCCAGCTGCTTGCACTTGGTATCTGGAGGAAGCAGCGCCCGGCGCTGGCCAAGATCCTTCTCGGATCATGTGATGTTGATGTCCACGTCCAGCTTCGTCCTCTGCCCCGGGCCTGCCGAGCACCCGGCGAGGATGGGGCTGCCGGCCCTCGCCCTGCTGCTAGCGGTGGGGCTCCTGAGTACGCAGGTTAGCAAACATGGGTGGAAAAGTCTGGGAGAAACGTGTGGGGCTAAGCTATGAAGGATCCGGCTGGACGACTCCGGAATCTTCCTTGCTTCCCTCTCCGTGTTCCTACTCTTCCTGCTATGGCTCCCCCGTGCTGCCGCCCACGTCCCGCCCCAATGTCCCGCTTGCATTTCCAGCTCCCTGCCTGTCCTTTCAGCACCCCTCCCCAGCAGAACGCGTCCCCCAAAATGCCACGGATGTTTGATTAGTGGGGAGGGCCATCAGGCTGTGTGAATGGTTGCTCTGCTTATCCCTTCTGCTCTCCCAGGACACTGTTGTACCCTCCTCGGTGGAGAGGCCCCCCAGGAAATAGCCCCCATCAGTCCCTGTCCCAGGGAGCATGGGAAGGGGCAGCTGGGCTTGTGGAAGGTCTTCAGCCCCCCTCAAAAATGCCACTCTTCCGCAGGCTTCCCCCTCAGCACGCTCCTTCCAGGTGGATTACGAGTGCAACTGTTTCCTTAAGGACGGTGTCCCTTTCCGCTACATCTCAGGCAGCATCCACTACGCCCGTGTCCCGCGCCCTGCCTGGAGGGACCGGCTGCTCAAGATGCACATGAGCGGGCTCAGCACTGTGCAGGTGTAAGCCCCAACAGTGCACAGCCCACTGCCACCACTGCCACTCAGGACTTCTGGGATCCCTGAAGTAGGAACAGAGACAAAGGTGTTGTCTGACCACAGGGAGAAAGGTCCAACACATGCACTGGGCTGTTGTTTCAGGACAGCCCTGCCAGACACAAGCATGAACCTGGGCTAGTTCCAGTCCAGCTCCAGTTGCCATAATCAGCTCAGGCTGGAGGCCAGTTCCCAGAAGCAGAGGGACCAGCTGGTGGGATGGCTCCCTGTCCTGCTGGAGTACCCTTAACCCCTGCATGCTGATCTCCCCTCTTGCCCCAGGTACATCCCCTGGAACTACCATGAGACACTGCCAGGGGTTTATGACTTTGCTGGGAATCGGGATGTGGAAGCCTTCCTGGACCTGACAGCTGAGCTGGGACTTCTGGTGATCCTGCGGCCAGGGCCTTACATCTGTGCAGAGTGGGAGATGGTGAGCCCTCACCCCGAGCCTGGCACAGAGGGGTTACAGGTGGTCTGGGAAGGGTTCAGCAGGGTTGGCCTTTCCAGCTGGCACAGTGACTCCAAGTGTCATGTCAGCCCAAGTTGCTGCCCTGTGGGGCACATGCTGCACTGGTGCCAAGCATTAGCACTGTGTTGGCTGGTTTCAGCTGTGTGTCAGCCTGGGCTGCTGAGCAGTTTCTTTGCCTTCCTCTCTGCTGTGTGTATTTCTCCAGGGTGGCCTGCCTGCCTGGCTGCTGTGGAAACCAGACATCATCCTGCGCTCCTCTGACCCCGGTGAGGTTCAGCACAGGGCTCTGGCCTCTGTGTTCTTACAGCCTGGTGCCAGCCCTGGCACACTGATGTCTCTCCACACACCTGCCAGCCTCATGTGTGTTGTCTTTCTTATGGTCTTCTCTGTCTTTTGGGAGCCTTGTGGTTTGTACTCCACCTCCGCTTCCCCATTGTGCTTGGCCCTGCTTCGTCTGTTCTATCTTCCTCCTGGCAGGCTGATTACAAGTGGGCTGGGGTGAATGCTGCAGCTAAGCTGAGCTGCCCTCTGTCACCCCAGCCTACCTGGCAGCTGTGGACTCCTGGCTCCATGTCCTGCTGCCCAAGATCAAGCCACACCTGTACCAGCATGGGGGGAACATCATCAGTGTGCAGGTAAGGTGCTGTGGGGCCCAGCTCCCTGCCCTGCTCTGGGTCATCTTTGGATGTGCCCCAAAAAGGTACCTGTACACCCTACACCATGACCTCACCCAGTACAGCTCAGATAAATCCCTCTCAACCTGTGGACCTGGGTCTAAATCCAAGGGCTGGGACTCTGAGGTACCTGTCATCACCCCAGCTGTGGTTTGAGGGACACTGGCAGAGCTAGGACTCATGGTGGGGCTGGAAGGTCATTTTCAGGACACATCTGGGGGTTTTCACTACATCTGATGATATCAGGAGGAAAGGGTGGAGCTGAGTGTTTATCCCAATGGGTGGTGGGACCTGGCTGCAGCCCTGTCATGTGCATGCTGGGTGCCAGCCCCTGCCTTGCTCACAGGTGGAGAATGAATATGGGAGCTACTATGCCTGTGACTATGGATACCTGTGGCACCTGCTGGGCTCCTTCCGGGCGCTGCTGGGGAGCGAGGTGCTGCTCTTCACCACTGACAGCACACAAGCAGAGGAGCTGCGCTGTGGCACCCTGCAGGGGCTCTACGCCACCATCGACTTCGGGCCAGGTACCCCTGTGGGAGAGGAGGAGGACAAGGAGAGGGGATGGGGATCCCTTCTCTGTCCTGCTCAAACCACCCCTCTCCACCTCCACAGGATCCAATGTGACAGAGGCGTTTGATGCCCAGCGCCGCGTGGAACCGAAGGGCCCCCTGGTGAGCTTGGCATGGGCACTCTGGGGGAATGACCTGTGATGGCTTTGGGGAGGCAGAGGCAAAGAGGGGTGTGGGGCCAGGCTGCAGGTGAGCAGGGGGAATGTGGATGACAAATGGGTGCCAGGAGCCCCAGCTCCAGGTGGGTGACAGTCCCTTTCTCCCCCAGGTAAACTCCGAGTACTACACAGGTTGGCTGGACTACTGGGGGGAGGTGCACGCCAGCACCAGCGCAGCGTGGGTGGCTCGGGGGCTGGAGGACATGCTGCAGCTGGGAGCCAGTGTCAACATGCAAGTAGTCAGCTAGCAGGGGGCACAGCCAGCAGGGGAGTTGGCATCACCTCTACCTTCATCCCACAGGGATTGGGCAGGCAGGGCTGGGACTGTGGGGGCAGCAGGGAGGGGGCAGTGCCTGGTGAGTCCCTGCCAAGTCTGTGTGAGTGCTGACTGGGCTCTCTGGGGTGTATCATAGGTACATGTTCCATGGAGGGACGAACTTTGCCTACTGGAGTGGTGAGTAGGGTGGGGGGCACTGCGGGGCTAGGGGGCTTTCCTTGGCCATCCCTGAGGAGCCTGCTTCAGGCTTTTGTTCTGTCCCATGCAGCAGGCTGACACATAGCCAAGGGCCCCTGAACCCAAGCTTATCCTTGCCTGGGGACTCCTTTTGTCCCTAGGCAGGGGTCCACAGTTTGGGATTATACCCTCCAATTGCACTGCAGCCAGCTTGGGGCTGACTTCCATGCCCTGGGCTGTGCCAGAGCCCCTTCCTCCTGCTCACATTGCTTCCCCGGCCAGGTGCTGATTACAAGGACCAGTACAAACCAGTGACCACCAGCTATGACTATGATGCCCCCCTGTCAGAGGCAGGAGACCCCACTGAGAAGCTGTTTGCCATCCGCACGGTCATCAGCAAGGTACCGAACTTGGCAAGAAGGGGACAGTATGGGGTATCACTGCCTGTGTCGGGACAGAGTGGAACATAGAGGGTCCCAGCAGGGCAAGGGACATCTCCCTGCTTGTCCCAGGGGGCAGCTGACAGTTTGCTGTTCAGTTCCAGCCGCTGCCAGTCGGTCCAATGCCACCTGCCACCCCCAAGTATGCCTATGGCCGGGTAGCCCTGCAGAAGGTGAGTGCCTGTTCTAAGGGCTGGGCTGCCCTGGCCTAGCACTGCTCAGCTGCCCAGCACCCATCCCTCCATTGCAGTATGCTGACCTCCTAGATGTCTTGGATGTGCTGTGCCCCTCTGGGCCCATCCAGAGCCAGTTCCCCCTCACCTTTGAGGCCATAAAGCAGGTGAAGGGCTGGGGACAGTGGGGGACACTTGGGGAGATGCTTCTGTCTGCCTGGCCCTGGCTCTGGGGCAGAGGAGCAGAGCTCATCTCCAGCCCTGTTTCCCCTCTGTGCCGCTGTGCTGTGTCCTTCAGGCCCATGGCTTTGTGCTGTACCGCACACAACTGCCCCGGGACATCCCGGACCCAGCCACGCTGGGTGCTCCACCCCACAGCATCTGCGACCGTGGCTATGTGATGCTGCAGAAGGTGAGGTTGTGGGAGCACACCAGTCTCTGGCCCAGTGCTCAGGAGGGCTGTGGGACAGCCAGGAGTGGGGCTGTGCTATGCCAGGGTCTTGGGGACAGCCAGAGTGCTGAGAGCCACCCTGAGCCCTTTTGGTGTGGCTCTCTAGCCTGAATCTGTCCCCTTTTGGGGCAGATTCCCTAGGCTGGGTCTGTGAGGGCTGGCAGCATTGGGGGTGGTGGGATCTGAGCACAGGCTGGCAGCACTGACCTTGTGGCTTTAGGAGTACCAGGGGATGCTGGAGAGGAATGGGCAGATGACACTCCGTGTGACAGGCAAGGAAGGGGACACCCTGGACATGCTCCTGGAGAACATGGGCAGGATCAGCTTCGGGGCCAACATCAGTGACTTCAAGGTAAAGAGGAAAGAGCCCTCCAGAGGGAATGGCCTGGCCACCCATGTGACCAAACACCCCCTCTACTGCCGCCTGTGACAGACCCCAGCCTTTGGGGGGCCACCCCAAGTCCTGTTCCTTGGTTCATCTCACATCATCCCTGGCAAACCTGCCAGAACAGGACTAAAAGACTGGCACCCCTCTCCCACTTGAGCTGCCATGGCAGCCAGGGCCCTTCAGCCCCTTGGAGGGAATCTTATCCCATCTTTGCTGCTGCTGGGGAAGCCAAGTATCCTTCTGCCTGTGGCAGACACTGCTGCCTCATTTTCCCTCCTGTTCCATCTCAGGGTTTGTTGGGAAACATTTCCTTGGACTCCATCCCTCTCAGCAACTGGCTGATCTATCCCCTGGCCATAGATACTGCAGTCCAGCAGGGCTGGCCCCACGCTGCCATGCCAAAATCAAGCGGCAGGGGCAGAACAGGGCCAGCCTTCTACACTGGGACCTTTGAGACCCCTGGTGTTGCCTGGGACACCTTTGTGAAGTTCCCAGGTTGGAGCAAGGTAAGGCAGTGCCAGGAAAGGGGGTGAGGGTAGAGCAGGACACAGCTCACTCCCATCTCCATCATCTTCCAGGGACAGCTGTGGATAAATGGCTTCAACCTGGGCCGGTACTGGACCCACCGTGGGCCCCAGCAGACCCTCTTCGTGCCTGGCTCGGTGCTGCACGTTGGCCACCCCAACAATATCACAGTGCTGGAGCTGGAAGGGGCACCCCTCACCCCCCTCTTGCTCTTCCTCGACCAACCCCTTTTCAACAGGACCCTTGGCTGCAGCACCTCAGCCACAGAATAAACACAGGGCTGCTGGGCACTGGGCTTGCTTCTTGCTGGGGCTGCAGAGGTGGCAGGGGGCTGGTGAAGTACAGAGGCTGCAGGGTCCTAGGAATGTGACATACAGAGCTTCTGCCCTCCTCTCAAACCAGGAAGGGCCTGTGCTAATGAGAAAGGGGCACAGGATTGAGCTTTATTTGCATGTTAATCCCACATTCATCCCAAATAATTCCAATGCTCATGCTGACTCTGCCCCTGTCTAAGGGGTCAAGGCACCTTTTTATTGACAATGGTGGCAGAAGAGGTAGTTGCTAACATGACAGGGCTGAGACATTGATGGCAGCCAGGAGAGAGGGCAAAGAACCACCTAAAAGGTGCCCACAAGCATGGCTGCAGGTAGCTCAGGGCTGCAGGGTCTGTATGTGTCACGATCTGTCCCTCTACCACGGACAACAGCCTAAGAGGTAGCCATGAGAAAAGCTGGCAGCAAGACCCCCAGCCGGAGCCAGGCCACCAAACAGTCCTGGCACCACACAGTAGCACAACCTCTCAGTTGTAACATCCCCAGAGTCAGCACCCAGAGTGACATTCATGCCCAGAGCCTTGCCAGAGTTGCCTCGGAGAGTGACATGGCCAGCTCAGTCCCTCTGACCAGCGCTGCTCCACAGGCTCTCCCTTGCTGCACAGCCAGTGCTCAGCCATGTCCCCACATTGGTCCTTGGCAGGTGGCATCAGTCCCCAGCCTTAGGTGCGTGTGGCCTGGGCCCGGCGGTGGGTTTGCAGGCAGGCCGTGGAGCAGAAGGAGAAGTCAAGGTAATGGAAAGGGATCCGCCCCAGCAGGGACTCTCCACAGTGCCAGCAGCGGCTGCAGGAAAGAACAGAGCTGGCCCTGAGCAAAGGGGATACTTCCAAGAGTTAAAGGAGGAGAGGATTCACTGCCTGGGCTGTGCCATGAGACACCAGCAGCATAAGGGAGCTGATGCTTGTCTAGTCCTGCAGGGCTGATGTGCTAACCCAGCAGCCTAGCCTGGACATGCTCCCTGGAAGAGATGCTGTGTGGGAGGATAGTGTGAGGCACTTGGAGGCAGAATGAACATGGAGGAATTTGGCCTCATATGTAGTTCTAAAGCCTCTTCCCAGATCAGCACAGGCTGTGCTGGCTGCCAATAAGCCTGTGGGATGGCAGAGGGAAGAGATGTGAAGTCAGGAACAGGGGCACAGGAGTGGCTGGGGAGTTGGCTTGCCACAGATCTGGCTGCAGGTGGACCAAGTCATCCTTTGCAAACTATTTCAGGGGAGCAGGGCAAGACAGAAAGAAGGCCTTTACACAAGCACTACAGGGAACTGAGTGGACAGGAACAGCTATAGACTGGAAATGAGAACTGGAGCAAGAAGGGCAGCGAACAGCTGTGCTGACATGGGAGAGTTTGTGTGCAGAGCCATGCTGCCAGGACCATTACCTGATGTTGGCAAGCGCTGTGCCGGTGTCCTGCAGCTGTGCAGCCAACCTCCGCTCGGCAGCCAGTGCCCTCTGGGGAGCAGAGAGACAGCTCAGCCACTCCCAGCCCCTGGGAGCTGCTGTGCCCAGAGCCCACCACAGTAGCCCTGCCCCAGCCAGGCTCGATCCCCTTCCCAATGCACAGCCTCACCTTCTCCCTGTCAGACAGGGCTGCGAACCTCTGCTTCTCTTCCTGCTCCTGTTCCCAGCGCTGCCTCTCCTCCCGCTGCGCTTGCTCCCGTTGCTTCCGCTGGGCTTTCTGTGCCCGCTTCTTCTCCAGTTTTTTGGCCTCCATCTCCTGTGTCAGGGGCCCTGGTACCTGGGGGCAGAGGGCAGGCAGCATTTCCCACTGAGCCTGGGGCAATGGCACAAGTGGAAGAAGGGCACTTTGCTCTGGGGTCCCCCAGCTCCCAGAAGGCAAGGGCAGAGGGCAGGCACCCACCTTGGCACGGGTGTAGTCGTACTTGTCTGGATGGTCCACCATGAACTTGCGGAAAGTGTTGCGGGTCGTTCTGTCAGCAGAGACGCAGTATGGGGTCCTCTCCTGGCTGTCCCTGCAAGACAAGGGAGACCAGCTCACCCTGCCATCTTACTGGCTGTGTCCCACTGGCCTGTGAGCCCACTGACTTCCCAGAGATATGCAACGTGTACTGCAGGCCATGGTATCGCAGCCAAGGAGGGGAAAGTTCCTTATTCCTACATAGGAGTCCTCAACATCCTCCCCTTCTTGTATCTCAAAGCCCCAGCATGGGGCTTTGGTCTCATCCCCGCCCTCAGAACTGCTTACCAATAAACCTGGGTGCACTCTGGGGCATTGCCTTGCCTGCTGCTGTGCCAGACCAGGCAAGTGGAGAGAAGGATGGTTCAGCACTTGGGCCTCCCATAACAAACCCAAACATCCGGGCTGGTAGAGACCAACCCTGTATGTCCCAGGACAAGGGTGGCACCAGTTTCCTGCAGCTGAGACAGGAGCGAGTTGCTGGACTCCCACAGCAGAGCTGTGGTTGTCAACTGCTGGGGACCCTGCGGCCATACCTGAGGGCAGGGTCCGCCCCTGCCTCCAGCAGCAGGCACACGGCCTCCGCCTTGCCTGCCTGCGCTGCCACGTGGAGCAGGCTGCAGCCACGCTCATCCACAGGCTGGTTGAGCAGGGAGTGGGCCATATCCAGAGTCTGTGTGACCTCCCCATCCTCGCTGTCCCCTTGCAGGCCCCCACTCTCTCGCACACCCAGGAGGTGCCGCAGTGTCTGCACATCCCCTGTTTTGCAGGCGGTGAACAAGGCATCACGGAGCTGGGTCCGAGGGTCTCCTATGAGGGAAGAACAGGAGAGAGTCTGATGCCTCCCTGGGCAGAGTGGTGCTCCGCTCTGACTAGGAAACATGCATGATGCAGTTAAAGCATCATCCTGTTAGCTGGATTTGGGCGCTACAGAATCTCCAGCACCTTCAGAGTCTCTGACAATGTACCATGGCATAGCTGGGTAGTGTTGGCAGCAGCCAAGTCCTCTCCAGAGATAAAACCCACTCTAATCCCCCCAAAACACCTGGCTTAGCCAGGTACTGCCTGGCCCTCTGGTTCAGAGCTACCGCTCCTACATACACAACTGCTCCTACATACACACAGCTCACTCGAAGGCACGTGGCTGCACTACAGACATCCCACTCCCAGCTGCTCTGGGCACCTGCATGATGTGTTCTTCATCCCACCAGTAAGTGGGGCAGGCATCCAGGTGACCCAGCTCCTGACCCCACTTACCTCCATCACCCCAGGGAAGAGGCCCAGCCTCAGCCTCCCCCTGCAGCTCTGTCACTGGTTCCTGGCCAGGCTGCACACACTGGGTACAATGGTATCCAGTCTCTTCAGCACAGGGCTCTGCACAAGGAACAGATAGTAAGGAAGAGGGCCAGGGTCAGCATGCACTCCAACCATGGCCTTCCTACACTGCCCTCAGACAGCTCTTCCCCCTCACCTTTCTTCACCTTCTTGTCCCTCTTCTTCTTCCTTTTGCGGTTTTGCTTGGGCATCACTTCAAACTCCCGGAGGTCCAGGGTCCCCAGTGTCACTTCAACAGTCTCCAGCTCCCCTGCAGGGCTTTCCTCCTCCTCTTCCTCCTCTGGAGCTGAGGGGGTAATAAGACTGAGGCTGAGGCTCCTCACATAGAATGAATCACTTAGGTCTCTCAGCTGAGCACACCCTATCTTTCTCCTGTCCAGAATGAGGCCACACCCTGCAGATCCCCTCTTGGCTGCAAATCTGGTTCATGCCATGACATCAGACCCCTCCTGTTTGCTCAGTTATGTTTCCCTCCATGGCTTAACTCACCAGTTGTGTCCTCCTGTGGGGGATTCATCTCTGCTTTCTGCTGCCTCTTCTGCCAGACCTTCCGGGGGGACCCAGTGATATCCTCCAGTGGCGTGTCCTTCCCTGGGCAGCAAGGGTGCTCCTGTCATTGCCTGGGGACAGGGAACACCCCATGTCTCCAGGGATTGATGGCTGGAGAGCTAGCACGTCCACCCCATAGGGCAGCATCCCTTTGTGCACAAGAGACCACGTCACCCCACCTGCCCTGACCCACAGCACAAGGACTTGTCTGACCTACCATACACCTGCAGGCTGGCCAGCGTGGCATGGACTCGCAGCACCTCTCGCAGGGTGGCCCTGCGGGTGCTGAGGGGGATGTGACAGATGCGAGGGTCCCCTCGGGTGAGGGGTGGGTTCCTGCCGCCAAAGAGCAGTGCACGGTTGTGACGAGGGGCCCGGAGGAAGATGCGCTGAGCTTCATTCAGGTGCTGTGCCCAGGCTGCCAGGAGGTCCTGAATATCCTGGGGAGGAAGGGGAAGCACCACGGGACCCTAAGCACATTGCATGGGCAAAGGTATCTCTGGAGCAGAGACAGACCCAGGAGGGCCTCAGAGCAGCCCGATTTGGGCCCTGACCCTCTTGCAGAGTACACACCCCTGCCATGCCCCCCAGCAGCAGTTTGGTACCACCTCACAGAGCCAGACAAGACCACGTCTCCCTGACAAGAGCCCAGTGCTGTTGTGCATCCTCACCTTGAGCAGAGCAGCCTCATTGTAACGCCGCAGGGAAGCTCCGGCCGACCTGGGTGCTGACCCCTGGGCATCCCGCAGGCTCTGGGCTGTGCCACGCCGTGCTCGCACCGTGTAGCGGTGGAAGGTCTTGTGTTCCTGCACCTGGGGGCTGGGGAGAGGGGCAGGCATGAGCAACAGGGCTCAGTGTGCGTGGGGTTAACAAGCAAAAGTAGCTCCACTTGACCATGCAAGCCCAGCCAAGGGGTAAGCCCAGCTGTCCCTCTGTACTCACCCTCGGAACACAGCTCCTGCGAAGTGCCCACCACCCATCATCAGCACAACCCAGCACGTGCTCGTGCTGAGGCTCTGCAGCGACGCTGTCAGCTCTGCTGGCTCCTCGAAGTCACCCTGATACACAGACATCCTTGCTAGCACCCATGGGATCACCTCCTTAACTCTTGCTGTCCCCCAGGATAGAGATCAGCCCCTCTGCTGGCACCAGAAACAGGTTTCTGGGAGCACCCCAGAGCCAAAAATTAGGCCACCAGCAAATCTGGTGCTCTGACGTGGCACCAGAGACCACCCTTCCCATCATGGGAAGTTGGGGACTGTCAGACAAATGTCTACCTCCCAGTGCCACCCACCTTCTCTGGGGTACCTCTCCCAAAGAGCTGGGCTGTGACTTGCCTTCCCTGTGACCAGCACGCAGCGGTATGCAGAGATGAGCTGGCCCTTAGCATTGCGGAGCAGCACCTTGTGGGAGCGGGAAATCTGTGGGGTCCCATGGCTGTCACTGGCAGAGGGCAGCAACTCTGACTCACTGCTTGTATCAGAGCACTCAGAATCGGATCCCGAGATGCTGGAAACATCACCTGCAAGGGAAAAAAAAAAAGGTGCAGTGAAACAGGGCAAAGATTAACCAGCCTCCCCAAAACTCCGCCGGTGACTCCAAGAGCAAGCCAACAACCCTAGGAACGTTCTGTCCAATACCCTACATATCACAAGGGGGCTGTGGGTTGGGGAGACAGGGGTCTGAGGCTCTGGATCCGCAGATATGCCTAGGCAGCAGCTCAGTTATAATGCCCCCTTCCCCCTAAAACAAATCATCGAGGCTCAGGAGCAGTGCTGGAACCCCAGAAGACCCCACAGGGACAGAATAAAGGAACCCTGAGCTAGCAGAGGGCTTCATTCTTGCACAGAACAGGCCCAGCAAGGTCGCTGACAGCCCCTGGGCTCCAATACAGACAGCCCCATTCCTCACCTGTGCGGGTCTTGTCCTCAAACACTTCCACAGGCACTGCCCGGCGCCCCAGGAGTCGCTGCTTCAGGTTGAAGCGGTGCCAGTCGAGACGGTAGTGCTCAGTCTGCGGAGCAAAGAGGTATGAGCCAGCAGGGTCTTAATGGTCTATGGAAACCCCCACTACCAAAGGGCATGAGGTGACAGACCCTGAGTGCTAAACTGATGCTGGGACTCTTCAGTGATCCTGACTGGAAGACTGCAGTACATTAAGGAACAGTTAATCTGAAGAGGTACAGGCCTGTGCTACACTTACACTTACTTCCAGTAAATGATACTTTTAGTCTATAACATGCAAGGTTTGAGTGCCAGATTCCAACAGGACGTGAGCAGTAGAGCTCCAGGAAACAGACAGAACTGGGCTGCACCATGCTGGGGCTGAGCTTGCACAGCAGGACCTCACCAGTCATGCCAGCCCCACACCCACCTCATGCTGGCTATCCAGCCCTGCTCACCTGCTCCTCCCGGCTGCTGAACACCTGTCCACAGGTTGAGCAGCACATCTTCTCTGGTACCTCATGGACCTTCTCCTCGCAGCTGGTGGCTGCAGGCTTCTCTGTAGGAAGAAAGAAGGCTGTGCACAGGCAGCTCCCCAGGCTACACCACGAGGAGCAAGAGCCTCCTAGGTTCCTCCTCAGCCACCTAATGAGCCATATGGTTGTAGAAGAAGCTTCAGGGACCTTGGGGTGACACTGAGAAAAGCCCATTTACCCACCCACAAGGCAGCTCCCATGGCCAAGCTCCAGTGTGGCCACCTATGCTCTATTTGGGACAGAGTTCCCAACCTGTGACTTGGGGCTGGGGGGCATGAGCTTGGACAAATACTTCCCTCCCTCCAACCCCACGGAGCCCCACGCACCGTGGCTCACTCGTGCCAGCTCGGCAGCACCTGCATCTGCAGCAACTCCAGTGACAAGGGTCAGACCGTGAAGGAGGCCGGGGTCCTGGGCAGCCTCGAACACGGACCTGCTCTCCGAGGCCGGCATTGCTCCTGCTCCTGGCGGATGGGACAATGCGTGAGCGACAGGCCCGGCGGGAACCACCCGCAGGTGACTCACGGGCACACTGCTCTCTCCACCCGAGCCCTCCCTGCGGCCGGGACCTTCCCACCGGCACCGCCCCCAGGATTCCGCACCACCCAGGGACATTACCCCCGCGATCATCCCCCCCTCCAAGCTGCCATATCCCAGTGAGCTGCCGTACCCCCATCAGCCCCCCAAACCTACCGTACCCCAGTAACCCCCCAACACTGCCGCACCCCAATGATCCCCCCAAAGCTGCCGTACCCCAATGACCCCCCCAAAGCTGCCGTACCCCAACGATCCCCCCAAAGCTGCCGTACCCCAATGATCCCCCCAAAGCTGCCGTACCC
>JAWWLV010000183.1:16235765-16258583 GCA_035041135.1 Platyrinchus mystaceus | reverse complement strand
CCCAAAGCTGCCGTACCCCAATGACTCCCCCAAAGCTGCCGTACCCCAATGACCTCCCCAAAGCTGCCGTACCCCAATGACCCCCGCGCCGCTCACGCGCGGCCACCACCGCCCGGCCCGGAAGCGCCTCTCGTCACATCCCGCCGCCGCCGCGGGACCCGCCCTCCCCGCCCATTGGCCGCCGCGCCCGCTCCCCGCCTGCCCATTGGCCGTCTGCGTCCCACCCCGCGGCCACCATTGGCCGCCGCTGCCGCCAGTCGCGGGCGGGGCCGAGCGGGCCGCGCCGGGCCGGGCCGGGCCGGGCCGGTGGCGGCGGGGGGACCCCGTCATGGCCCACTTCGAGACGCAGTACCAGCGCCTGGAGAGCTCCTCCACCGAGTCCCCCCCCGGCGGCGGCGACCTGCTCGTCCACGTCCCCGAGGGTGCCAAGTGTGAGTTGCGGCAGGAGGGGTTGGGGCCTGGCCGGCGGCCCGATGCGGGGAGAAGCCAGGGACGGAGCGGGGAGGTTGGACACCGAGAGAAGCCGGGAGCGGGGGCTGCGGGGTCGGTTTGGGACTTCGGGGGTCCGGGGCAGAGGTAGAGAGGTGTGTTGTGCCGATCACAACAGCAGAGGTGGGTGTGCTGAGGGCCCCTCATCCTGTGCTGCTTCTTCCTTCAGCTCCGTGGCATCACATCGAGAACCTGGACCTCTTCTTTTCTCGAATATCCTTTCGCAGGGCGGGGATCAGGTGGGATGCAGCCCCTGCCTACCGGGCTCTTAGTGCGGGGAAAACATGGGTTTTGGTGTAACCTGGGGCTTGGGCAGTGTCTGCCCCTTCCTGTAGGACACCACATGGCTCCAGAGGGGCTGGCAGAAGCCCCAAACCTTGGGATGCTGTCACCCGACACTGAGGATCAGACAGGTGCTTCTAGGGATTCTTGGCAGAGTGATGACGGTATTAAGTTGTAGTTACCATTAATGCTTTATTTTCTTAACAGGATTTTATTGCTAGCATAGTATTTATAATCAGAGTAGCGCAGGGTTTCTGTAAGCAGAATTGGTGTAGGACAGTTTTTAAAGTAGCACAGCACAGAATTTTATAGCATCTCTTAGGTTATGGTTTCTAATCACCTGGATTCTCTACAGATCAGGTCATATCTTAATACATGGTTTGCTATATCAATGTAACAGTCATAATGAGAATCAAAAATCCTATAAAAGAATGCGAGTCACTCAGTCCTCAGGAAGCAGATGACAGTAGGGGTGTCCCTGGCTACTGAGGAGTCCTGGGTCTCACTGTCCAGCAGCAGTTCTGTTACAAGTTCCCACTTAGGACTTGTAACTCCTTGATTTTGTGGACAATGCTCTGGGTGGGGTTACACTTCCCTGTTCTCTGACTGGGTCATCACCTCTGTCGGGTTGGCCAGGTGCCTGGGACCTTCAAGGACAGCATGGAAGAGAGTAATCAGCCTGGTGCCAAGGAATCCTGAGGCTGATAGGGAGGGGAAAAAAAAATCTGTTTGATTTGTGTACTTGGTTCACAGGATCTTCAGGGCCTGATAACTGGAGAAAGGGTGACCCTCTTGGTCTTGGGGAATGGCTGCTTGCCTTATAGAACGGTGTTAGTTATGCTGCAGTCACAGGTGCTAGGTGCCATTAAATGCATTTTTGCCTGTCTCTTTGTCGTCCTGCCTTGCCCTACTCATCCTTGTGCAACCTGAAGGCAGGCTGAGTTTCTCCTCTGTGCTGGGATGGACCCTGTTCTGGGTGTTGGGTGGGAGAAGAAAGGAGCATGGATGAAACCAAGTCCTCCAGTTGTGCTTTACCTGGGCAGAGTATGTTTTCCTGCAGTGGGGAATCAGCTTGCTGATGAATAGAGTTGGAAGGGATTTTCTGCTGGTGGTAGAGGGAGACTTGACTGGGGAGCTGTGGAATACTGGTGGTCCAGAAGCTTCTCCATCCTTCATCAGAGAGGAGTCTCCAGGCTGTTCTCCTTGACTGTAGCTTTCAAGTCTATAACCTGCATCAGAAGAATGGCTTCACTTGCATGCTCATTGGAGAGATCTTTGAGCTCATGTAAGTGCAGATTCCCCTCTGTTGTGGCTGTGACACCTGCTGGGGAACAGCCATAGGCAATTGCGAAGCTCATGCATCTGGGAGGGTGGAAGGGCTCCTTTCACAGTTGTCCTCGCTCCCCCTCATTAGGGTTTTCCATGCCCCAAACCTGCATTTCACTTTGAGGAACCATTGCCTGTGAGCTTTCCTGCTCCAATGGCTGTGGGAATGCATCTCCATGATATGTGACCCTGGCTGCTTCATGTTTTGGAGAGGGGAGCAGAAGGGTGATTCCCTCATACCTCTCCTTTTTTTTTTTCACAGGCAGTTCATCTTTGTGGTGGCATTCACTACCTTTCTTATCAGCTGTGTTGATTATGACATCCTCTTTGCCAACAAAGCATTAAATCACAGCCAGCATCCCAGTGAGCCCATTAAAGTGACTTTGCCAGATGCCTTCCTGCCTCCAAATGTCTGCAGTGCAAGGTGGGTGCAGTGGAGAGGGCATGTTAGCCACTGCTCTTGCTTTCTCAGGTACTCAGGGCACCTGTCTGGGCCTGTCTCCCACTACTTGCCTCTTCTTGCTTGCAGAATCCAGGCAAACAGCTTCCTCATCTGCATCCTGGTGATAGCTGGGGTTTTCTGGATCCACCGACTTGTCAAATTTATCTACAACATATGCTGCTACTGGGAGATTCACTCTTTCTACATCAATGCCCTGAAAATCCCTATGGTAAGTAGCTGAGCCAGGGGCTGCATCTGAGGATGCTGAGGGTCATGGGAGGCATTTGCTGGGTGAAGCAACTTTCCTGCATGCCTCTCCGCTTCTCCTCAGACTTATATAAAGGACTCTTCCCTCTGCTCTATAACCACATGATCTCCTTTCAGCCTCTTCTCCAGCAGGCAGCTTATTCCATGTTAACCCCTCTCTGCCCAGCCTGCCTCTCTGCCTGCTGGCACATGTCTCTGCTGTCTGCCACTCAATATGTGCATTCTTCAGTGATGGCCTTTTCTGTGCTGCCTTCCATGGAGAAGGCATAAGTAAGGATACCCTCATACCCCTCTGGGTTGTGGACAACCTCATCTTCCTTGTTTACTTTTGGGGAAACCAAGGTGTGGAGCTACTTAGTTGCTGAAAGTCACACAGGAGATTGGTATGTCAAAGATGGGGTGTGAAACTTTCACATACATCCTAGTCCAGAGTCCTTGCTCTGATGAACAACATGAAAAGGTGTGTGTGCATCCTTTGAAGGGAGAAAGTGTCTCGAGAGAGGTGGGGTGAGCCAAGAGGCCTGGTCTGTTGCCACCTTTTCCATGGGCTCCCTCTGCGACACTGCTTAAGTCCCTTCCCATGTTTGTGTCTCCCTGCTGACTCCAAATGGCAGCTCTGGGAGGACCCATGGGAGCCTGGAGCTGTGTTTGTGCCTCCAAGGTAGCTGGTATGTGAGTGGCTGGGAAACAGTCATCTGTGCTAATCTAAGGGTAAAGGGCACCAGGGCACGGTGTGGGGTTTACCTGCTGCAGGCTGAAGCGATGCCAGGAGGTGCCTTGTGTCCTGGTGTTGCATGGGCTTTGTCAGCACCCCAAGGCGTGCGCTGGGACCTGCTGCTTCACTGAGCTCAGCCCAGCTTCTGACACTGGGTGCTTCCTGCCCCTAATCTTGCTGCTTGTCCCCTTCCAGTCCACCTTGCCCTACTACACCTGGCAGGAGGTGCAGGCCCGCATAGTACAGATCCAGAAGGAGCACCAGATCTGCATCCACAAGAAGGAGCTGACTGAGCTGGATATCTATCACCGCATCCTCCGCTTCAAGAACTACATGGTGGCCATGGTGAACAAGTCACTGCTTCCCATCCGCTTCCGCCTGCCACTGCTGGGAGACACGGTCTTCTACACACGTGGGCTCAAGTACAACTTTGAGCTCATCTTCTTCTGGGGTCCTGGCTCCCTCTTTGAGAACGAGTGGAGCCTGAAGGCTGAGTACAAGCGGGCTGGGAACCGCCTAGAGCTGGCTGAGAAGCTTAGCACTCGCATCCTCTGGATTGGCATTGCTAACTTCCTCCTCTGCCCCCTCATCCTCATCTGGCAGATCCTCTATGCTTTCTTCAGCTACACGGAAATCCTGAAGCGGGAGCCGGGCAGCCTGGGTGCTCGCTGCTGGTCTCTCTATGGCCGTTGTTACCTCCGTCACTTCAATGAGCTGGATCACGAACTGCACTCACGCCTCAGCAAGGGGTACAAACCAGCTTCCAAGTACATGAACTGCTTTATCTCCCCACTTCTCACCATCGTGGCCAAGAACGTGGCCTTCTTTGCTGGCTCCATCCTGGCTGTGCTCATCGCTCTCACCATCTATGATGAGGACGTGCTGGCGGTTGAGCACGTCTTGACCACAGTCACCCTGCTTGGGGTGGGCATCACGGTGTGCAGGTGAGGTTGGGTCTGTGCTGCCCCTGTGCTCCTGGCAGCACTATGGGGAGCAGTGGGGCTGGCAGCAATCCATGTAAACATGCTCTTTGCCTGCAAATGGACATGAATCTGCCTGAGTAAGGGCCATGGCTGGGGAGAGGCAGGACCAAGCAGAAGAAAGGGAGTAGTGGTGATCCTGGGTGCCGTGATTGTATGATATGAAGGGCTGGGCTGGCAGGAGGATTACAGGTGGAGTTGTGATGCAGGGCAGTCACCCTGCCCTCCCAGGATGACACCTCCCAGGAACTGAGGTGTGATGCTGTGATGTTTCCCTGTCCTGTCCTGCAGGTCTTTCATTCCTGACCAGCACCTGGTGTTTTGCCCAGAGCAGCTGCTGCGAGTCATCCTGGCACACATCCACTACATGCCTGACCACTGGCAGGGCAACGCCCACCGCTACGAGACCAGGGATGAGTTTGCCCAGCTCTTCCAGTACAAAGCGGTGAGCTTGGCTTGTGTGGGGCAGGACTGTGGAGTCAGCCCCATCCCTGCAGGAGGGAGAAGCTGCTGGACCTGGGCTGGTAGAGGAGCAGGGCAGTGTTCTCAGAGACACCCTGCCCCAAGAGATGGAGGGCTGGGGCTGGGAGCTGGCTTTGGGACTGTGGTTTTTTTGACATCCTCAAGCTTGTGCTGAACCCATCATGTCTGTGCTCAGGTCTTCATCCTGGAGGAGCTTCTGAGTCCCATTATTACACCCCTGATCCTCATCATTTTCCTGCGGCCCAAGTCTTTGGATATTGTTGACTTCTTCCGCAACTTCACCGTGGAGGTGGTGGGTGTGGGTGACACCTGCTCCTTTGCTCAGATGGATGTGCGCCAGCATGGCCACCCAGCGGTAGGTCCCATGGGAGGCAGGAGAGCAGCCTGGGCTGCCCACCAGCATGTCTGGTCCTTTAGGCCCATGAGAGGACCTAATTCAGCCCACAGCCCAGCCACTCGCCTCTGGGTAGGGTGTCTGGGTTTGCCAGCACAGGTCACCAGCCTCAGAAGGCTCTTGTGGCCCAGCTGTGGTTATTGATTTTGTGAACCAGACTTTGTCATTTCTTTGATACCATTGTCTGTCTTCACAACCAAGAGTCCCGTGTCCTCTGGAGAGAGGAATGGGGATGTTTGGACATTTTGAAAGTGTGACCACTAAGAACTGATGTAAAGAAGCTGGGTTGCTTGTGCTCAGGAGAGAGGCAGCCTTGAAGAAATGGGAAGCATTTTCCATTATGTAAAATCTAGTACAGAGGGAAAAGGGATCCATCTGTTTCCTGTGCCTGGAAATTTAGGTTACTTGTCTAGGGAAGGATTCCCTGGTGATAAGAGTCAAGAATTAGGGAGGGGTGAATTCAGTGGTGGGAAGCTTTTAAGAACAGTCATTTGTTGGCTGAAATCACTCCTGCTGTGAGCTGTAGAGTGCAAAACAAGGCATTCAGCTCCATATTTTGTGACTGCCCCCAGCTCTCCAGTTCCCTTGCAGCGATGCTTGTTCTGGGAGGTGGAAGACTCCATGCTTGTTGCTTCTTCCCCAGGCTATGAGGGCTGAATGAACATGGGACTTTTGGTGTAGCACCTGCTACATAGGGAGCTGCAGACCAGCTTGTGCTGGGTGTTGCATGCTTTGCCCAGTCTGATTGCAGGATTCCCAGGCCTGGCCAGGTTTCAAAGCAGATCCTGTCCCTCATTACTTTTCTGTTGTCTGCAGTGGATGTCGGCAGGAAAGACGGAGGCCTCCATTTACCAGCAGGCCGAGGACGGCAAGACAGAGTTGTCCCTCATGCACTTTGCCATCACCAACCCCAAGTGGCAGCCACCCCGTGAGAGCACAGCTTTCATTGGCTTCCTGAAGGAGCGGGTGCACCGGGACAGCAGCGTGGCGCTGGCTCAGCAGGCTGTGCTCCCTGAAAATGCCCTCTTCAGCTCCATCCAGTCCCTGCAGTCGGAATCAGAGGTGCCTGGGCTCAGGGAATGCAGGGTGTTCTTGGGGTGCTTGCTGGTTGCTGGCAAACTGATCCTCAGACCCTCTGGGCAATTTTGCCCTTGCCTAGGATGTATGTGGGGGTGCAAATGTGATAGATCAGCACTAGCTGGGACACTTCAGAGTTTCAGGAGAAGACAGAGGGCTGTCCTGGAGCCCTGTGAGAGAAGGGAGAAGGGGCTGGGATAGCTGAGGTGTCACAGATCTGTGTTGCTGGTGGGGATTAGTCTTCCAGCTCTGCACAGGACAGTAATTCTCTCTTTTTCAACTCTGCAGCCTCACAGCCTGATTGCCAATGTGATAGCAGGCTCCTCAGCACTGGGCTTCCACATGAGCCGGGATGGACAGGCGTCTCGCCATCTCTCTGAAGTGGCCTCAGCCCTGCGTTCCTTCTCCCCACTCCAGTCTACCCAGCAGCCTCCCAGCGGCTTCCAGGCAGCAGGAAGGGATGGAGAGGGAGCCCAGCCTCGTGGCACCAGTGCCATGACAGCCTCTGGGTAAGCTGCCAGCTGGAGAGGGGCAGACCTTGTACATTCCTTTACCCCTTGCCCAACTGCCATCCTGTTGTCCTAGGTGCATGGTGGCATTTTTCTCTGCAGGCTGAGACAGCAAGGGACATACTCACAAGTACAGTTAGACCCAGGTGCTTAGGCTGGCCCCAAAGGACAGGGTCGAGGTCCTGTTGTTCTGTAGGTATCACAGTGGTGAGAGACCCCCATAGGGAAGAGGCAGTGTCATAGCAGGGCTGGTCACCTTGTGCATTTGGGGAGGTGCTGCAGAAGGCCTGGTCCTACCCAGTTCAGGAGCAGATCTCTGCACGCCTGACATTAGTGTAGAGGGGCTGGGCATTGTGGGGGCTACCTGAGCACCAAACACCACTTGTGTATCTCATGGCAGTGCCGATGCGAGGACCATGAGCTCGGGGAGCAGCGCCTGGGAGGGTCAGCTGCAGAGCATGATCCTGTCGGAGTATGCCTCCACTGAGATGAGTCTCCATGCACTCTACATGCACGAGGTGAGCAACCCAGAGCTGGGCTGGACAGAGGGGTGTGGAGAAAAGCAGGCTGCCTTGCTCCTGGGCTGCCCTGTCTGCTGTGACCAGGAGACCAGTGTGTGTACAGTGCTGCGTAGAGGGTGTGTTTGGGCGTATGGGCTCTCCCACACCACTGAGTCACTTGTGTTTTGTCCTGCAGTTGCACAAGCAGCATGCCCAGCTGGAGCCTGAGCGGCACACTTGGCACCGACGAGAGAGCGATGAGAGCGGGGAGAGTGCCCACGAAGAGCTGGACACTCAGCGGGGTGGCCCCGTCCCCATTCCTCGCTCTGCCAGCTACCCCTTCTCCTCACCACGGCAGCCTGCTGAGGAGACAGCCACACTGCAGACTGGCTTCCAGCGGCGATACGGGGGCATCACAGGTACAGGAGCCAAGGCAGAGGTCTGAGCCCAATAACCCATTGCCTTTATGGACTGGCACAAACAGTTTGCCTGGTGCTGAGCACTGGCAGTCCCCCAGGTAGCTAATCTTCCTTCTTGCCTCTCCTGCAGACCCGGGCACAGTGCACAGAGCTCCATCACACTTCTCCCGCCTCCCTCTGGGAGGCTGGGCCGAGGACGGGCAGTCAGCGAGGCACCCAGAGCCTGTGCCAGAGGAGAGCTCAGAGGACGAGCTTCCGCCACAGATCCACAAGGTAGGGGTGACAGCTGTGGCTCAGAGGGCCACAGGGTACTCTGCATGTCAGGTTGGGATGCTGGCAACTGGTCCCAGTAGGTGTCACCTTCCTTCTCTGTCTTGCAGGTATAGCCTTGTAGACTGGGGATCTCATGGGGCTTGCAGACTGGGAGCCACCTGGGCAGCAGGATGTGGCATCAGCCTGATTCTTCTCCTGTCCTGAGTGGACATTTTGTTGCCATCAATTGCCGAAGAGACAAAACTGCCAGGCCGGCGGCTTTGCTGTGGCACTTTGTGTCCAGCCATGTGTCATGTCAACACCACTCTGACTTGTGGGGTGAATGCGTGTGTGAGTACATACATGTGTCTGTGTTCACATCTGTGTCATCCGTGTTGGAGGATCTCTGCAGAGCCTGTGGAAGCTGACATGACAGGACTAGCAGTGAGGAGCTGTGGACTGGCTTGGAGGTGGCAGAAGCAGCTGCTCTTTGAAGGGATGTGAGATGGCACCAGCTCTATCCAGATGTCCTTCCGGAGCTGGGACCTGCCTCCAAAATGATGGCAGGAGTTGTTGAGGGTGGTCTAGCTCAGCCTGTAGCACCACACTGCCTGCCTGCAGCCCTGAGGAAGTGCCCAGGACCACGCTTGTCCTTCCAGAGGGGACCGGTGTTGTGCCTCTCAGCCCTGAGCAGGACAGCAGTGGGGCACTAACCCACCCCTCTGCCCCAGCACCCTTCAGAGGGATGGGCCCTGGTTGCTGCAGTGTGAGTATGGGTGGGATATAGAGCTGGTGGGAACAGCTCTGGCTCGATCTCAGGATACTGCAGCTCTTCCCTGACTCTCACAACAGCTGGCCCATTCCCTGCATGCAAGAAAGGATCAGTGAGATGAAAGTCCTTGGGTCCCTGACGTCCCTCCCATCTGGCAGCCTCCGTGCCATGCCGCTGGGCTGGGGCAGCAGCATCCTCCCCCTGTGCGGCACCCATGGGATGCAGGCTGCTAGTGGGCCCTCTTGCAGTGCCAAAGAGACCCCAGTGTGGAGCAGCTGGGCATCTCTGGGTAGTTCTCACAGCCCCTTCAGAGCCCACCCTGAAGGTCTTGTGCTCTGTGTGTTGATTCCTTCTCTCCAGGCACAAAAAAGGCCTTTTTCCCCCTGCCCAGGTGCTGTTGCATTGGGTCTGTCCTGATGCTCTTCCTGTGGAAGTGGGCCTTTCCTCTTCAGGCAAAGGTTTTGGTGCACCTTGCCCTGAGACTCACAGCTCCTCCTTTCCTTCTGAAACCTTTCTTTTGCTTGCAACATGGTTTCAGCTGCTGTGAGGACCATGTACCAAGCAGCTGTCTCATGCCTGGTGGGGCAAGGACAGGAGCCCTGAAGAAGGGAGCCCAGCCTGTTAATCATGGTGGGAAATCAGGATCCCAGCTGTGCTGTGTAGCCTCAGATAAGACCTTCCCACCTTCCCACCATCCTTCTGGTTTCCCTCTCTTCTCTTTGCAGCTTCTGAGGATTTGCATCCCAGCTAACTCCTGCCAGGATTTGCTTTCCATTCTTCTCGCCTCTGGCAGTGGCTGCTTGCTTTTGCCATGCCCTCTGTGAACACTGCACACCATCCTCTGCTGTCCCTGGAGTCCAGGGCCGCCCCTCTTCCCCTGCCAGGGTTATTGCCCTCTGCCCTTTGAGCATGGGACAGAACGTGCTGCCAAGCCACCTACTCCCAGGGGTACTGCACCTGTGTAGCCCAGCAGGGCTGAGGGGCTTGTGCAGGGTCAGACTCTTTGGGGTAGCGGGCTCCCTGCTGCCATGGAAAGAGCTGGGCTGGGCTGGGCTGGGGCTACAATTGCTCTGGGGTCAAAGATTAAACAATACGAGATCAAACAGAGCATGCTAAAGCATAGCTTGGGTGGGGATCAGCTCTTCAGTGCTGGGGTCAGGGCTCCGTGGATCTGGGTGTTGCTGGGGTCTTTCCATGGAGGAGTGTTTTCAACAGCCCCACAGCAGCTTTGGCTTGGGACTGTCATGGCTTGGTGAAAGGAAACTGAAAGCAAATCCCCAGGAACCCAAGCTTTCCAGTGGCTTCTCTAGTTGCCCAGGCTGCTGCCCTGCTCGAGATGAGCCTCTCTGGGGCTGTGGGACACTGTGTTTGGGCTTCTCAGTAGAGTTGCTGCTGGTCTGTAAGCTGAGTGGCTGGAGGCAGTGCCTAGGGGCAGTGGGAAAGCCTAGGCCTTTCCCTGGGCTGTCAGGAGGGAGAGGCCGGGCAGAGCAGGCCTGAGACTTTGCCGCATGTTGTGCTTGTGTCAGTGTCCCATGTGCATGGCGAGCCACTCTTCCTCATCTCCTCCGGGGTGGGCGGGTGCGGGGGTCCCTGGGGAGCGCAGTACCGCACCCTCAGGCCCTCGCTGTACAGCTGTATAGCCGTCTAATAAAGATGGGGTGTATCATCCCTTCCCGCGTCCGAGTCTCCCTTCGCTCTGTGGCACTGTGCAGCCCACCTGGGCTCAGCCACGGTACGGAGCACCGAGGAAACCGCTGAGCAGAAGCCTGCCATGGCAGCTGGGAGCTGCGAGGAGGCCACAGGAGCTCCGGTGGCCAGGAACGCGGTCCCGACCGCGGGGGGAGGCAAGGGCTATATTTATCCCCGGGAGGGCGGTGCCTCGTCCTGCCTGACCTCTGCGGCAGAAGGGCCCCGCTTGGGCTCCGGGGGCTATCGCGGCACTGCAGGGCCGGGCTGGCGGCGGCGATAAGCGGGAGCGGGGCGTCTCACTTCGGCTGCAGGGACCGCCCCCGGCCCGGTAATGCGTCCCACGGCACTGGCACCTCGCCATGCCCGGCGCTGAGGGGGCAGGTCCGTGCCGCCCGGTGCTGGCCACCAGAGCCCGGGGAAGGGACACACGCCGGGGTTGCAGTCCCGGCGCCGGGAAGGGAGGGCGGGCGGAGAGGAGCCCGGCGGTGCCGGCGCGGGGCGGGGAGCGGGGCGGGGCGGGGCAGAGAGGCGCCAGGGCCCGGCTGGCAGCGGCGGCGCCGAGCCCAGAGCGGGCCGAGGCCGCGGGCCCGGGGCAGGTGAGCGGGGGCGGGCGCGGCGGCTGCACGTCGGCGGGGCTGCGGCCCCTGTCCCGGATCTGAGCGGCCCCGGCATTGCCGAGGCACTGGCCCGGCCCGACCCCTGCCTTGCTCTGCGCGAATGCTCCCCGGTGTGTCCCTGGCTTTGCCCTTGCCTCTCCCCTGCTCGGCCTCGCGGTTCTCCGAGCATCCTCCACATGCCCGTCCCCCTCCCCCCGCCCTGCGCTGCCGCTGTATCGCCCCCGTTTTTCCCTCCTACTCAAGACTGGCCCCAGCACCCCTCTGCCTTCCTATCCCTGCATCTCCCGCTGTCCCTATGTCCGAGTGCTTCCCCGGGGGCAGCCCCGCTTGCACATACATCTCTGTGTGTGTTGCATGCAACGCATCCTGCATGCCCATCTCCAGCAGTGCTTGCCCCTGCCCCATGAGGGCCCCTGCTTCTTGGCCATGCCATCCCACTGTGGGCCCCTTTGTGTAGCCATACTACAGCCCATCCTGAAATGTTGCCTCAGCTCCTCTTCTCTTCGCAGCTGGTGACCTGCCAGGATGGCCGTGCTGGTGGGCTACTGTGAGGGCAACAGCTCCATTGCCCAGGCCTGGGTCCAGCAGGGCTTCCAGCCCTGCTTCTTCTTCACACTGGTGCCGGCTGTGCTGCTGAGCGTCTGCCTGTTGCTGGGCGCCCTGCAGTATGCCTGCTATGCCCGCTTCGGCCGTGCCATGGAGCCCAAGTACATTCCCCGCTCACCCCTCTACCGCGGCCAGGTGCTGCTGTCCCTGCTCCTGGCCCTGCAGCCCTTCGGTGGCCTGCTGTGGCAAGGAGTGGGGCTGGGACGGCTCTATGGGTACATGTTGCTGCACGCCTGCCTCTGGGCCCTCAGCTGGGGCTGTGCCATTGCCCTCCTGCAGCTGGAGCATACACGGGTGCTGGCGCATGACCGGACACGGGGCCATGGCACTGTCCTCCTCCTCTTCTGGACACTGGCCTTCGCTGCCGAGAACCTGACCCTGGTGTGCTGGAGGAGCCCACTGTGGTGGTGGGCACTGGAAGACACCAACCAGAAGGTGAGCTGGTGGGCTGTGGGCAGGGATGGAACCTTTTCTGGGGCAGGGGGGTGACCTGCACCATCACAGTGCAGGGATGGGGTGTGCATGCTATGACCTGCCATGCCCAGGGTGTTTACGCTCCTAGGTTGCACCCACACATCTTCCACATGCCTCAGCCCCAAGCTTATCTATCACACATGTCTCCATTCCACCATCCAGCTCATCTCCTGTTTCTGCCTGGCCCAGACCCAAGTGCAGAGGTGGGGGTATCTGCCTGCTGCCCACATTCCTTTTACCCTCTGCTCCCCCCAGGACTGGTGCACCCAGAGCCAGAGGGCACAGAGCCAGACATGGCAGGGAGGAAAAAAGGGGGTCTGAGTGCTGCCTGAGGTGCTGTGCTCAAGCAGGGGCTCCCACTGAGCTGCGTGGGGTGTCCTCTCTCTCCTGCCTGCACTGCATCCCATCTCCATGCCCCAGTCACTGTCTCTCTCAGCTCATACCTATGCCATGCCCAGGGTTGTGCTGAGGGCCAGCTGTGACACTGACACCGCACTCTCCATCCAGGTGCAGTTTGGCTTCTGGCTACTGCGTTACGTCTGCACATTCATGCTCTTTGTCCTGGGTATGAAGGCCCCAGGGCTGCCCCACAAGCCATACATGCTGCTGGTCAATGAGGAGGAGCGGGATGTGGAGAACAGCCAGGTGAGTCCCGGGGCTGGAGTAGTTTTAGGACATGGCCAGGGAGGAGCTGAGGATAAAATGGAAGTGCAGCTGTCCTGGAATCAGCATCTTCAGGAGACATGGGAGGAATGAGGTTTGGGGCTGCCCAAGCTCCCTGCCCACTGTCAGCAGGATGAAGCCCTTCTTCAAGGATGGAGTGGGCACCCTGGGTGAGGTGTTCCTCAGGGCCATTCCTACCTGGGTTGGGGTGCCAAGGCAGTTATCCCTTGCTCTGCTCTCACACAGCCGCTCCTGACCAATGCCAGCAGGACCACCTCCACCTGGAAGGATTTCCAGAGGAAGCTGCGTCTGCTGGTGCCATACATGTGGCCCAGAGGCAACCACCTGCTGCAGGGGCTGGTGTTGTTCTGCATGGCGCTCATGGGGCTGGAGCGGGCCATCAATGTCTTCGTCCCCATCTACTACAAGAACATAGGTGAGGCACCTGGAACTCGGTGTGTGAGGCTGCTCACGGCCTCACCATGTGCTGGAGGGTATGCGAGTGACCTGGGGGGCTGCAGGGGGCTGGTAGGAGCAGAATCCAGGGTGTGAGGGACCAGCACTGAGTGCTGGGGCTTGTTCCCATGGGCACCCAGTGATGCATCCTGACCCTTGCCACCCTCTCCTTAGTGAATGAGCTGACGGTGGGCGCTCCCTGGCACACCCTGGCCTGGACTGTCTGCAGCTACGTGGGGCTGAAATTCCTGCAGGGTGGAGGTGCTGGTAAGGACCACTGGGAAGGACAGGGCACTGGGGAGAGACAGGGTGGGGAACATCCTGCCAGGGCTGGAGCAGCCAGGGATGCCCTTATCCCCCATAACTGCTGTTCTCTCTTGGAAGCAGCAACCAGGCTGATCCTGGGCTGGGGACAGCGGGTGGACCTTATCCCAAATCCCCCTTTCCCAGATGGGCTTTTTGAATCTGCATGCCCCGAGGGGGCTGATCTCAGTTGACCTTTTCATGTTGCCCTGCAGGCTCCACTGGCTTCGTGAGCAACCTGCGCACCTTCCTGTGGGTGTGGGTGCAGCAGTTCACCAACCGGCAGGTGCAGGTGCAGCTCTTTGCCCACCTGCATGGGCTGTCCCTGCGCTGGCACCTGGGGCGTCGCACTGGCGAGGTCCTGCGCAGCGTGGACCGGGGCACCAGCAGCATCAACAGCTTGCTCAGGTCAGAGCGTGCCTGTGACGGGTGGGAGAATGCCAAGCAGCCCCACCGGACCAGGCTGATGCACCATTCCTCTTCCCTCCCCCCAGCTATATTGTGTTCAGCATTGTCCCCACCATTGCGGACATTGTCATCGGCATAGTTTACTTCACCTCTGTCTTCAGCGCCTGGTTTGGCCTCATCATCTTCGTGTGTATGAGCCTGTATCTGAGTGAGTGGGGGATCAGAGTGCAGGGCTTCCAGGCTGTGGGGTGACAGGAACCTGTCAATGCAGCTCCCTCCTGCCCACAGCTCTGACCATCTTCATCACTGAGTGGAGGACCAAGTACCGGCGGGACATGAACACACGGGACAATGATGCCAAGTCTCGGGCTGTGGACTCGCTCCTTAATTTCGAGACGGTACTGCAGGCATTGGAGGAGTCACTGAGCACTGCTTGGTGCTGTGGGAGACCATTTGGGTGCTGACCCCCCGTCTGTGTCCTGCAGGTGAAGTACTACAATGCAGAGAGCTACGAAGTGAACCGCTTTAATGATGCCATCGTTAAGTACCAGGTATGGGGTGGTCAGCACTAGTGGGGGAGTTGAAGGGGAAGGAGCTGAGCCTCACAGGCACCTGCAGGGAGGATGGAGCTCACCATGGATTTGCTTTGGACGCAGCAGCATCCCACAGGACTTTACCTCTTCCAGGTCTCTGAGTGGAAGGTCAGTGCCTCACTGGGCCTCCTCAACCAGACCCAGAACCTGGTCATTGGCCTGGGGCTGCTGGCAGGGTCCCTGCTCTGTGCCTACTTTGTCACCGAAAACAAGCTGCAGGTAAGGCTTGTGCCAGCCTGGGCAGCCTCCCGCTGAGCTGGGGCTCTGGGTCTGGTGGTGATGAACCCCTATACCCCATCCTTTCCAGGTGGGGGACTTCGTCCTCTTTGGCACCTACATCATCCAGCTCTACACACCACTCAACTGGTTTGGGACTTACTACCGGTAATGCTGAGAGCTGTGGAGGTGCCTGAGTGCCCCCTCCCCATGGGTGACTGGGTCTGGATGTGCTCCCCAAACCCTTCTCTCTGGTCTTTGCCCCCTTCCAGGATGATCCAGAACTCCTTTGTGGACATGGAAAACATGTTTGAGCTCTTCCATGAGGAGCAGGAGGTGGGTGCCACCTTTCCTGGACCCCATTCCCTGGATCACCCCGTGGTCCTGCCCTGGGGACAGGCTAGCTCTGAGGCCACATCTCTCCTTTGGCAGGTGAAGGACGTGGTGAATGCTGGTGATCTGCACTTGGAGGCTGGGAAGATTGAGTTTGAGAATGTGCACTTCAGCTATACGGATGGGTATGGGGTGGTGGGTGCAGGGCGGGATGACTCGAGCTATGGGGCCTGACACAGGGACATGGGGACATGGAGTGGCCCTGAGCCCCTCTCAATCTCCCTCTCCCAGGAAAGAAATCCTGCATGACATCTCCTTCTCTGTGATGCCTGGGCAGACTCTGGCTCTGGTGAGAGTAGGAGCTTGGGTGTGGGTTCACTGCGGGAGGGTGGGATGGGGGAAGAGGGGCTGGAAAATATGAGGGTGGGAAGGACAGACCCCCAACAGGGCCAACCCTTCCCTGCCCAGCTCTGCCAGCAGCTGGGAGACGCTGGCATCTCCAAATCCCTTTACCTTTGCCTGCAGGTGGGACCTTCAGGCTCAGGAAAGAGCACCATCATCCGCCTACTCTTCCGCTTCTATGATGTGCGAGGTGGCTGCATCCGCATCGATGGGCAGAACATATCCCAGGTAAGGATGGGAGGCCTCCAGGGACCCGGAGGGGGGACACAACTGCTCCTCTGGGCCTCACAGCACTGCTTGGTGCAGGCACTAGCACCCCCAAGGGGCAGGGATGAGCACACATGGCCCCTTTGCAGGCTGATGGCTATGCCAGGAGTGGGGTCAATGGCATGACTGCAGGACCTCTAGGCTGAAATGCTGGAGACTGGCCAGGGCTCCCTGGGAAGGGCCAGGCCACTGTCAGGGTGCTCCACAGGGTGGAGATTCAGCTGAGCCTGTGGTGCAGAATCCTACAGCACACACCCTACAAGGAGTGGGGGTCATGGTGGAGGGTTGGGATTGGGTTTCTTTGCAAGGATTTTGGATCTGCCTGAGCCCTCTCCCCCTGCCTCCCCAGGTGAAGCAGGCGTCGCTGCGTGCTCACATTGGGGTGGTGCCCCAGGACACAGTGCTCTTCAATGACACCATCGCCAACAACATCCGCTACGGACGGATCCTGGCCACTGACCAGGAGGTGCAGGAGGCAGCCCAGGCTGCTGATATCCATGACCGCATCCTTTCTTTTCCTGATGGTGAGACCCTTGCAGTCCCATCCTGGTCTTCCCCTGCGATCCCAGGGTTCCTCATGACCTGCTATCTGCGCTCACAGGTGTCCTTAGGTGATATGTCCCATGGGGACACTTGCGTGACCCCGTGCCTTGCTTTGCCTCTCCCTACCTTCTCTCCAGGGCTAGAGGGATGGGCTGAGGCTGTGCCAGTTGACTGTGTGGTCCCAGCAGGACCTCCCTGGGCAACAGAGCCTGGTCTCCATCCCCATCTCGAAAGGCACCAGCACAGCATGTTCCTGCCCTTGTGCCTGTAGGATACAACACTCAGGTCGGGGAGCGGGGGCTGAAGCTGAGTGGGGGTGAGAAGCAGCGTGTTGCCATCGCACGCACCATCCTGAAGGGTCCCCGCATCATCCTGCTGGATGAGGTAATGGCAAGGGCCTCCTCCTGCTCTGCAGCAGCCTCATCCTCAGCAGCTGCCTGCACTGCCTGCATCCCTTCCCCACACCTTGCCTCTCCCACAGGCCACATCTGCACTTGACACGGAGACTGAGAGACACATCCAGGCCTCGCTGGCCAAGGTTTGCACCCACCGCACCACCATCGTTGTTGCACATAGGTAGGGATGAGAGGAAAAGGCTGCTCCAGGGGGTGCTGAGCATTCTGAGCTGTCCAGCCCCTCCCAGAGGGGCACATAGACCTGTCCTTTTCTCAGAGGGTGACAGTGCTGGGATTGCATGTCCTTACACTGTACAAACCCCACTCCCGTACCTCTCCCCTCTGAGTCAGGATTACACCTGCCTTTCCCTGCAGGCTCTCCACTGTGGTGGGTGCAGACCAGATCCTGGTGCTCAAGGATGGGCGCGTTGTGGAGCGAGGGAGGTGAGCATGGAGAGGGGCTGGGTACTCTCTGCCCAGCACTCCCTGGTGCTGGGGCCAGTTCAGGACCCTGCACCCCTCTGCTCTCCCCACAGGCACGAGGAACTGCTGCAGAAGGGTGGCGTGTATGCTGGCATGTGGCTGCAGCAGCAGGCTGGGGATGAGGGCGAGAGCAAGGAACGCCACACTGAGAAGCCCCAGGGCAGCAAGAAGGGGTCGTGAGCATGACTGGCGTCTCTGCTGTGACACTGACTCGGGGCCAGGCCCCCACACTGTCAGGGAGCCCTTTGCTGGCTGTGGGCTGAAGCTCAGCCTGTCCTGGAGCTGCAGGGGCTTAGCTGGACACTCCACTATATTTGTACCTGTTTGTTTTGCTGTTGTGTAGTTTCTTAAACCAGGTCCTTCTCAGCTCTGTGCGTGTGTATTCTGAGCAGGGTACATACCTCAGGACAGGGGCAGACAGGGTTAGTGCCTGTGCTCTTAGGTCAACCAGCAGCTCTCTGCCACGGGTTGAGCTCCATGGGCTTAGGTAGGTAAGGGGCCAAGCAGGCTATCAGCCCCACACAAAGGGCTGAGCTTGGCAGGGGACCACACCCCAACAGGAAAGGAAGAAGCAGGGCAGTTGGTGCCCACTCATCCCCACGTGCCCCCCTTGCACTCCCATCTGCAGAGATGTGCCCCTCTGGGCCAGACACCGAGTGACCACTCCCCCTAAGTGCCTCTGCACCTTGTGCTATGCTTTTATTTTCTCCCAAGCAGCACTTTGACAAGTCCCAGTGTTCCTTCAGCCCAGCCAGACCCCCCCTTCCTCAGCTGTACACTGCTCAGAGTGGGACAGCCCAGTCCTGAACCAGGCACAGCCCCTGTAGGCCGGAATGGTTCCAGCAGCAGGAGGAAAAGCAGCACCACTCTGCACAGCTGCAGACCCCCTGCCAGAGGCCAATGGGACAAATACTCTCAACCCACCCATCAGCTCCAGCCACCAGCAAGGAAGAGCTGGCTCAAGGATCGGGGCTTTGTTTCTAAGAAGGGGTTCGGTGCTGCTGCTATCTCAAAGGGGATTCCCTGCAGCATGGCTGGAAGGCGGGAGGCGTTCCTGGCCCAGAAGCATTAAAACAGGTCCCTGGGGTAGGTTAGGGCAACAGAGAGCAGCCAGCAGCAGGAGGACAGCTGCAGCCCTCCCATGCAAGCCACACTGGCACAGTCAAGTCACCGCCAAGGTTACTTTTCAGTTAATGGCCCTTGTTATATTAAACCAGAAAGGAAACACAGCTCCATTGTCTCAGAGAGGTCCTGTGCCCCAGCCAAGTGGGGTAAGGCCCAACGTGCTCTTGTGCATGCAAACAGCAGGGAGGCACAGAGGATGTGGGTAGCAGGGAAGGGGCTGCCTTCACACTGCCGGGAGGCTGCACATTCAGCTGTGCTGTGTCCAGGCAAGACCATCCCAGCCACAGTTGTTCCTTGCTGAGGGGCTGGCAGGGTGCTCCCCAGAGCATGAAATCCATCCCCCTGCTACTGCAGTGGGTAGCTGCATCCCAGCAGCTGTATGTCCGAGCATGCAGAGATGTCCCCACGTGGCTCTGCCCTCACTCCACAGTCCCACCAGTGTTGTGACATGGCTGTGGCAGCCGTGGGTAAGTGCAGGCCCTGGGTTGCTGCCTGCTTTGGTCAGTGTGTGCTCAGCCTCGTCCTGCACCGTCTTCATTTCCCCAGGAGTATCAGTGATTTGCTGCACTAATTTTATACAGATGCTAGGACTGAGGTGCCAGTGTGTGTTCAGTGGCTTACAGCTCCCAGGGAGATGAGCTGTCCCTAGTGAAGGGCTCTTGTCACCAGTGCCCAGGCCAGAACCCCACAGGATCCATGTTGGAGGCCAGAGCCACTCCTTGGGTCACAAGCAGGATCTCATATCTGCTGGCACACCCTGCCTCTCCTGCCTATGACATGCTGCAGTTCAATGGCTTTGAAGTGTGTGCCTGGAATGGGAAGAAGCACAGAGTGAGCAAGAAGAGACAGGCTTTCTCCTCTGTCCTACAAATCCAGTGCTCAAGTCCCCAGGGCTGTGTGCTCGGCAGTGATGCTGCCACTGTCCCAGGTCGGGCTGCCCTCCTGGTGAAGAAAGCCAGCTCAGGCAGAGCACAGAGGAAACAGAATACAGGGAAGCTCCCCTCCATGACATAGCTAGGCAGAATCAATGCCATGACAGTGCAGAGCCAGCCTCACTCACCTGCCGCTGTGACTGCTGGTACTCGGCTTCACTTGCTGACAGTGCCTGGGCCAGTGCCAGATCCTCCTCCTCCTGCGTGCTGCTGGGACAACACTGCATTATGTGCCTCAGCCTCTCCCGGCCTCATGGGCCCAATGCTCAGAGCCCTTTGGAGTGGCAGCATCTCACTGCAACTCCCCAGGACAGCTAAGGGTGGGGAGCAACTGAAAATCATCCTGAAGAAGCCACGGGCTGGAGAAGGAGCAGAGGATCCAGCTGGGGCTGGCAGCCACCACTCTGGGTCAAGGAGAGCCATGTTAACTCCAGTCTGTAAAACAGTGCTTTTAGCACCACTGGGCACTGTGCCTGAGGACGTGAGCTCCTGGGTGTCCTCTGTGAACAACCCTACTCTGCCTCTGTCATGCTCACCCTATTCTCTGCATCAGTCACCATCCCCTCCCAGCTCCCCCAAAGGCTGAGGGCTTGCTTGCTGAACAGAGCTCCCTGATGGCTCTAGACTCTTCCTTTTTTCCCCTGTCAGCCACAGAGAGGCATCATATGGAGACACGTGCTGAGAAAAATGTCATCCCAAAGCCACATGATGCTTCCCCAGGCACCTCTCACACACAGGCTGGGTGCATGACACACCACGTGTTTTGGGGCTGTACCTGGGTGGCTGCACTGAGCTGCCTGCTGACTCTGCCAGGGACATCTCCAGAGCTCGTTGCAGTGCCTCTTCCTCGCTCTGAAACAAAACACCTTGTCACCAGGTGTAGCCAGGGTGGGAGGCAGGAGGCAGCACTAAGGGACACATGGCAGGTACAGTCTTGATGTGCCAAGAGTGGGTGAATCTTCTCTCTCCAGGAGGCCAGACATAGCCAAGGTGAAGGCCTGGGGCTCAGGACAGACCTGCAGTGCTCTCCCCCTGCCCATGGGAATACCCCCCTGTCTGCTAATACAGGAGTATGTCAAGAATACCAGTGGGAAGCAGATTCCAGTCTCCTCCTCCATCCTCAGATTGAAGAATAGAAAGACAACACCTGGGGAAAATGGCTGGTGTGCTTTATCCCTTTGGAGAAAAATGAGCATCAAGCACAGTATAGCTGCAAGCTCTGATTTCCCACAGAGCATTCAGGATCCCTGTTTGCCAGGGAAGGCCCAGCTAGGGCCTTCATACAGAATGTGGGTTAGAAAGCAGTTGTTGCAGTCACTTCCCAGGTCACAGGAACCACCCAAACCCACCCCAAATGCCCACGTCAAGCCACTCACCAGCCCATTCAGCAGCATGGCAGCTGGAGGGGAGGTGCTACGACTCTGCAATGCAGCTGCTCTGCCTCCCCTGCAAACGGGAAAGAAGTTGGGTGATTGTCAAGGCAGGGAGCCCTGGTACAAGTACTGAGTTCTGCTGATGCACAAGAAGCTGTCACTCCGGCATTCCACGGGAAGCCAAGCTGAGCCTGGTCATGCCCACCTCAGAATTACAAGTTGGGCCATCACCTTACCTGGCAGAGGCTGGAGAAGAGGAGCTGTCTGCTGGCCGGGCAGCACCGCTGCTTGATGCAGTGACTATTTTGGAGGAGGATGCCTGGGCTCTCGTAACTGCAGCGTGCCTAGGACAGACAGGACACCTGTGAGCAACTGTTTCACCATCACAAGCTGTTCCTGGGCACTGAACACCCTGGGAGATGAAGCTGGATAAGCAAGAGGCCTCCCTGGCTCCCTGCCCCCCTTCCTCCCAAGAGTACCCATGTCGTGGCTCAGAGTTTCAAGTGCTGTTTCTCTACCTGAAACCATGTACCAGGATAGGCAGAAACCACCGGCTCCAGAATAATGAGATGGGCAAAGAAGCAAGAGCAAAGCAGTCAGTGGGCAGTATCAGCAGCTATCTCTCTACAGGAGAGAGACTGTGCATACATCTGTGCTTGGTGCTGCTGGAGGACACCCCAACACACCTGGCAGGGAGTGTGAGAATGCAGCAGTCCCAGATGACAGGCCAGGAGGAGCTGGGCTCTTTCTTATCACCCGTCTGGCAAGCACAGCCTCATCTGTGCGAGCCTGTCTGTCCCCAGGCCCTCACCCTGCTTTGGAGAGGGGACGTCCTGCCCCGCTGCAGTCGTGGTCCAGGGGATGCCGGTGCTTGAGGCAGTAGTTCTTGTGGCACTGGTCACAGATCACCTTCATCATCTCCTTCTGCTTGCAGCCAGGCTTCAAACACTTGTTGGTGAAGATCTGAAAAATGACACAGCAGTGGTGAAAAGGAGCACGGTGCTGCAGGTCTAGTGTTGTCCCCTCCCTCCATGCCAGGCCTTGGGCATTGACCAGCTTTTCCCACCAGTGTGTTATCTGCAGGGCTCTAGAGTTTGTCTCTGAATACTAGCTCTCTTTAGATAGTTTATTAGTAATTCATTAGTGCTTTGGTCTCCACAGACGAGAGTTTCCACAACCACAGAATGCAGAGCAGGAGAAAGTATGCCTCGCCCAGGCACTCCTGCTTCCATGCCAGTGCAGTGGGGACAGTCCAGAGCCCTCAGCTGTTGCTGGGCTGGATTCCTACAGGGCCAGCTCCCTGCAGCAATTTCGTCTCCTGGCAAGATGGTGCAGCTAATTGCTGACTGCATTTTCTTAATGGCAGCATGCAGTTTCCCATCCTCACATCCCAGGTGGTTGCCCAGCCCCACTTTATCCCGGGCCTCAGACTGCATTCACAAAGCCCCATGGATGCTCACACCTCCAGCTCACCAACCGTCCTTGACTTCAGCCCGTGCCAACAAGGAAAGCACTAGGCAGGGGTGAATCTGTGTGGTTTTCATCCCACTCCCAGGCTTTGTCAGGGACCCAGCAGAGCTCAGCAGCCATGCAGAGAGCATCAGGTTCATACCTTGCGCTTGCGCTGTGCAGGATCGGACTTGCAGTCGCGGTCAATGTGCTCACCCACCACAACATCAGGCATCTCTCCCCGCCTCACGGGGACTGGGGTGTTGCAGAGAGGACACACTGGGACCTGCACATCCTGTGGAAATAACAAAAAGGGGCTGGGAGCAGGTAGCTGGGCAACCTTGAGTGCTGTGCAGCCATTTCCCTCCCTTTCTGGACCTGCTTATCATGGCTTCTACAGCATCAGCTGAAGTTTGAGATTCTGCTCACCACCCTCCAACCAGCTTGCACAGCTGGTGCACAGGCATGGATACACACTCTGGGAAAGGAAGACAGTATAGCTGGGAGATGCCCAAACCATTTCACCCAGTGGCAGAGGGAGGGCTGGATGTTTGTGGCACTGAGATACATATCCTGGCTTTCAG